>CM060906.1:1008469198-1009706698 GCA_030737815.1 Allium fistulosum | reverse complement strand
CTGCGAGTATCTTCGAATCCATTCAACCAAGAAGACTTCGTATCGATTAACTGAAACCTACCTTGGTCGATTCGAAGAGAACGTTCATCCGATCGATTCGATAAAGTCATACCTTCGAATCCATGTACTTCGAATCCACTACCACGAATCCCTAGTCAAAACGGCAGCTAGAAACGTGGAGTCGACCCAGGCAACTCGGAGCACAAGACGGATCGACACGAAGGAAGCGCTCCACGTCATCACAGAAGCACGCGCTGGATCGATTCGAACGAATCGATTCGAACTAGATCGATTCGAACCAGGCTAGTCAACCAGAAATGCAACCTTGAATCGATCATAACTTGAGATCTACACATCCAAATGCTATGAAATTTTCACAGAAGCTTGAGCACATGTTGAAGAATGTTCACACCAAATTTCAGCTCGATTGGACGTTTTCTTGATCGATTCGAACCAAGGGTCGAATCGATCCCAAAGTGGGCCCGGATTTCCATAAAGCGGGTATGTGGGCCCCCTGACGTACCAGAACTGGTCTCCCTTCATTTTAGGCAAAATATCAGCCTTCTACACCTATAAATAAAGCCCTTGCTCATTCAGAAAAGGGGTCGGACAATTCTTAGAGCTAAGGAGCGTCTAGATTCTGCCAGATTTACTCCAGATCACCATTGCTGCCTTAGATTCAGACTTAGTTCAGCAAATCAGTTGTAATACAACATACGAAATTGTAATCTACAAGCATCGAGCAATAAATTCATAAAAACCTTGAAGTGGACGTAGGCCGGAGATAGCCGAACCACTATAAATTGTGTGTCATTGTTCATTACTTCTTGATTGCTGATTGTTACTTGCTTATATCTATGATTTGTGTGTGAATACTGTTGATTCGTATTCATACGCTGGTGCTTTCACTACACTTGGGGTTTGTGACCATTTTTGGTGCAAACATTTAGTATCGAGCATCTTCAGACAACGGCAGTGGCATTTGGTGCGGACTTACTTTATTGATATTATATTTTTGTTTAACATATACCTTATCTTTGTTTAACAATATTATGATAACTTGGTCTACTGTGTTATTTTTGTTTATGGATATTATTGAAACTTGATTTATAGATGTTTTTTGTATATTAATATTGTTTTAGCTAGTTTATTTAACAGATTATTATTCATTAGAACATGTTATATATACTGGTTGCTTGATTATACTAAAAATGTAGTTCTGGAATATGCAAATATAGTGGAATGTTAATGCTGTAAAAATCATATAAATAGAAGACAACATCTATTTTAATGCTGTCAATGAAGAAACAACAGCGTTTAATTCGTGTTGTAATTATCATTAAATAGTGAGTAACAGCGCTTATTAAACGCTGTTGTAAACTGTAGTAAAACATCATCCCACTGTAAAAACATAACACATCACACATTAAACGCTGTAATAAAAATATTAACAGCCTAAATAAAACGCTGTCAAAAGAATAATTTCCATAGCGTTTAAAATTAAGCTGTTGTAAGTTCTCTTTATACGATAGCTTGTCGTTATACAGCGTTTGTTCTAACGCTGTTGTGTCATATAACAGCGTTTAATAAACGCTGTGGTATCCAATTTTTTACAGCGTTTTCTATTTTACTGTTAAAACTTTTGCATCTACGACAGCATGTCGTTATACAGCGTTTATAATAACGCTGTCGTATCATATAACAGCGTTTTTGAAACGCTGTCAAAAGCTGTTTCTGGTGTAGTGTTTGAAAGTGTTCCCCGTAATGACGAAGGCGACGAACAAGAGTCCTCTCAAACAATGTTATCTACTTTTAGACAACATGGTCAACCTTCTGGAAAATGTGTAGAAGTATGTCTAGACGATAGAGATCTTCATGTAACACACACTTATATTCTTCTAAATTATGTTGAGGTTGCACCATTTGTTAGGTAATCTGAAATAATAATTTATGATTTATTCATTTCCATAATGCATGCGCGTTTAGAATTTAATGCAATATTTTATTCATATATGCAGTATTTATGAAAGTGAACGTCCGCACGGAGATCTCAATAAAGAATTTTCTGATTGGTTTTCAAAGTACGTTTATGAACCAACAAATTGTGTGGTTGACGAAGGTTTGAAACATCTTGCATTGGGACCAAAAAGAAGTGTCAAGGCATATTCAATATATTTCGTCAATGGATATAAATTTAACATCAAAAAATACGGTGCAGAAAAATTAACTAATAATACAGGTGTTTTTGTTAAAGGTAGTGATGATCCAGAAAATCACATAAATGATTTTTATGGCTTTTTAACACAAATTTTGCAACCGACATATTTTTTACGACCCGTGGAGGAGGTGTTTCTGTTTAGATGCAATTGTTTAGCAATGTTCCAGGTTCTGAAATTAATGTGCACAAGGTTTATAATCTTATTGAAATAAAGCACACATCGTATTATCACAAGTACAATCCTTTTGTACTAGCCAAACAAGCATTGCAAGTTTATTACGCTCCTTATCCGTCTCTAAAAAGAGATAAAGCAGACCGGTCAGTAGCTTTTAAAACAAAAGTCGGATTTAGTTCGATGGGAAAAATATTCCAAACGAACAAGCTTACCATGCATACCTTGAGCAAAGCAACGAAATAATAATTACAGACGATCGTACGGATTTTGGACATCTGAACGATGAATCAAACGTTTTGGTAGAAGCGTTCGAGAGTATGGAGGAAAATAACGTAGAATATGAGACCGAATCTGAATCAGAAGACGATGATGATTGATGTAAATGATGAGCTTTATTTTGGTAGTTAGGTAATTATGCAATTGATGTAATTGAGATTATGCAGTTGATGTAATTATGCAATTGATGTAACTATGTTGAATTCTTGGTGTATTACGAAATTGATGTAATTGATAAGATTTATTTTGTTAGTTATGTAATTTATGTCATTTATGAAACCAAATTTATTTATCGTTATTTACATCTTTTATGGCATTTTCATTTCCGTCATTTATTTAGCAATTTATATTAAAAATGCAATGTATTTTGCTTACCGTCGGAATATGAGACCCAATCTGAATCAGGTATACTTCGCACTTTATGTACTTTAAATCATTTATGTCATTCAACTATAAAATATATTTCATTATCATGTTATTGTTCTTTTTTAAAATGATGTGTCTGTGACAGGTATATATCATGTCATTCAGAAGGAGGAGTTCTTCCCACTTTTTAGGAGGCGATGACAGCGGTTCATCGCAACCGCCACAACGACCTGTTGTGACTCTAGTACCTAGAGCCGAGGAGTAGGCATTAAACTTTTTTCAGCATCTTAAATATTTTGTGTATAATATACTAATATGTATCATATTTAACACTGGGGTTTGAGCTACAGCCATCAGCTGTAGTTCTATCGATTTCGAGGGAGGCGTACAAGAGTAGGATGTCGGCTTTGACCGAAGTGGGATAACATCCCTCTCCACATCCTCGAGTGTATTTGGCAGGATTTCGTTGTAAGTATATTCTTCTGTTTTTCATTCTTAATTTGTTTTTGTCGCTTATTTATTGTTCACCTTTTATTGTTTAATTTTTGGTTGCTTGTTTATCATGAAACACAGGCCACCGTGGCAGATGACCTACAGCTAGTACGACATTACTGGATGCAGAAGATGAAGAAGAACTACAGGGATTCCATGTTGACGGTGAAGCATAAAGGGCAGAAGCCAAACTGGATGGGGACGAGTGTATGGGAATGGTGGCTGAAACATTGGGATAGTGACGAGGCAAATGTAAGTGTACTAAACTTTTATTAATTATTTGATTGATACGTAAATATCAAAAAATATTTGGTTGGTAAATAATGTATAAATTTAAATGTACAGGCAGAGTCGAAAAGAAACTCTGCAAATAGGAACAAAAATCCCGTCACTCGTCGAGGAGTGTCGAAGTCGTTTCAGCAGTATCACCAGGAGTTGGTAAATTTAATAAATGCGAATTTTAAATAGTTATTGTGCTATATAATTTTGAATATACAATAACAGTATATAATAATCAATTTCAGGAAGCTGAGGCGGAAGGTCATGTGTCGTATATAGATGTGTTTACCCGTACGCATGTCGTCGAACATGTGAATCCGAACGGGATAGTTTCATATACATGGTACAAGGATAAATCTAGCAAGAGCCATGTAAGAATATTTTAGTTTATGTACTATTAGTAATTGTTTTAATTGTTAAATTATAATGAAATAAAATACCATGATATTAATTTTAACTGTATTTTTATTTGTTCACGCAGGCAAGGTTTATGGAACAACGCCAGAAACTCCTGGAGGATATTACCGGTCGAGAGCAGCTCACGACGGATGAGGAGGACATTATATTTGAGGCAGTCATGGATGCTCCGTCACGGAACAGACGCTACGGCTTTGGCAATCAAGTGGTAATGAATAATATATTTAGATATAACAATTTAATAATCTTTTAATTTTTGATGCATCATTTTAGTTTCAGTCATATGTTTATAGATATAACAATTAACACATTATGTTATAACTTTGATAGTAAGATTATAGATTAAATTAAATAAGTGTTGCAGACTAGCAGACATAGATAAGCCAGCCAACCCACCCGAGCTGATATCGATCTAGCAGAGATCGAAAAGTTGAGAGCTAGGGTGGCACAACTGAAAGATCAGAACCGTCGCCAGACCATCGAGATGACACAACTGCTGGATCAGCGTATTGCGGAGTACATGCAGCAATATAGTGGCCGCTTTCCATTTTCTGCTGGTTCGGAAGGTTCTAGAGCTGATTGACCAGATTGATAGGTATGTTTTTTTGTGTCATTGTTTTGTAAGTTTGGATGATACATTGAGTTGGTGGATTTGGATTTGAACTGTTATGTATATCGTTTGATGATACACTTGGTGGTAGTGATTCTGACATTTGGGAGTTGATTGTGAGGGGTTGGTGAAACATTGATGTATATATTGTACAATTAGATATACAGAAATTATGGTAGTGAAGTTTGGTTTGATTTTATATGATTTGACTTGGATTTTATATGAACTGATTTTGATTTATGTTTTTTTGATATTTAGTTATCTTTCAATGGTTTGATTTCATGTTGGATGTCTAAGTTGGATATATTGAGTTGGTTGAAAGATATTGTATTTATGAATTGTGGATGGAAGATCAAATTGCAACTGAAATGCAGAATTTTTTTTTGCAGTTTTTCAGACGGCTTCCGGCGGTCTGTAGGTTAAATTTTACCGACATGTTCCGACGGCTACCGATGGTTAAATTCCGACGACTTGCGATGGCTCCCGACGGCTTTCGAAAACAAACGTAACCGTCCACGTGTCTTCCGACGGCCGTCGGAAATACAGTCGACGGCCGCTGTCGGGAGCCGTCGGAAAATCTGCTCATCGACGACTTAATTTGCGACGGCATTTTCCGACGGCTTCCAACGACAGCAAACGGTCGGGAGCCGTCGGAAAATGCTCTGTTTCTTGTAGTGTATATTTCTTCATCATATCAGATCAGCCGTTCCTTCTGTCAAGTTTTCATCAGTGCCGTGGATTCATTTAAACGGTTGCAACACGGGTTTATGGGCTAAAGGCCCAACACGAGAGTAATCTTTTATTTTTCAAAGAAACTTGTATATCAGTTTGTATAAACAACAGTCATTTGCTCTATAATTGTATTATCAATCATTCAATAAAAATCATTCTTCTTTTTCATCAAACTGCAAATTCCTATTCTCTAAAAATCTTATAAAGAAGAACTATAGAATAAATAGTAGCTGTGGTGATGCAAGTACGTAGAAGTGTGGGAATAGAGAGGATTAATTCCAGATAAAACGTGGTTAATCTGAAGGACATTGGTGCATATATGCAAATGCAGGTGCTAGGCAGTGGTGCAGTTTTTCAAATGCAGACATTGGGTAGTAGGGCAGAATGGTGCAGAGATACATATGTAAATGCGGCTTTGTACAGTGGTGCAGTTTTATAAATGCAGGCATTGGGCAATGGTGCAGCATGTTTATTCTAAGAACAGTGGTGAAAGCCTGGTACAAACTGGACATGGGTGGTTGTAGCATTTCCAAAATAATAAATATGCTAAGAAAAAACAAAGCATCAAATATTGATTTTTTTACACATATTAATTGTTTCAATCTAGATAAAGTAGTGAATGACAATCATTTTATGTACTAAAATACAAAAAAATAACTATAATCTTGATAAAAACTGAACAAATAATTATCGGATGCAGACGTGGTCATATTCGTATCAATTTTTCGAATATCGGATAATTTTTCATATTTCGAATACAGATGAATTTTAGATTTTTCGGGTACTCATTGACAATCTAAAATCCTGTTAGGAGGCGTTGGCCCCTAGACCTCCGCGACCCCTTGCTTTTGACTTTGCATAGTCAATCATTTATAGAAAATTTTATATGAAAAACTTCCATCAATTAATATATTAGTGGTATTATAAAGATGAACCATGTAGTGAATTTTTCTTGGCAATTAACATATAGTTAGGATTCAAATAGTGCTGGCGTTTTTTCAAGCATGCATATTTATATAATCATAAAGTATAAAATTGGTAAATGTTTCATGCATTTTGATAGGATTGATACTCAGACAAATACAAGGTGCTTTTTTTCCCTGTTCAGTATAAGACCCCAATGCATTGCAGTATTTCTTTTCCATCACCATACATTGGTGCATCTTTTATATTAAACCTTAATCATCAAATTTGTTTATTTTCCTAAACCAGTATCTACTCAAGGAAGTGGCCATTGTTCAGAATGTCTTCTTTTGCTTTTGTAATTAACTCTAATTGATATTCATCAGAGGAAACATGATGATGAACCCATGTGTGGGACTGTCCCTCACATACGTCCAGATTTTCCTCTCTATGCTACTACAAGTTGTGCAAAATTTTGCATGATCTGCATCAAATCCCTTCCCCTGTCTTCTTATATTCAACTTACAATCAGGAATCATGAAATAATAGGTAATTGATTAATAGGTTCACCAATGCCGGAAAACAAGGAAGAATGGATTTTTGCATTCCATCTAATGAAACGCTTTCCTTATGTGCAGATCACATGCTTGAAATTTTCCTTGAACATTATCCTACTGCTAACAATGCTTTCCTTGTTGGTGGTGCAGCAGATTCTTTGTGATTGAGCTTGCTGATCAGGTTTCTTTTATGAAAAAAATTCATATATGCTGTACAGCTCATTTAACATCTACAGACTACGGCTATATTTTACTCTTATTTTTTTTACATGTCGCACTACTAGAAAAACAGTATATTCCAACGTCACTGTTTCAACGACCGCCAACGGCTCTTCCAACGGCTTCCAACGGCCCGTTAATTTTTTACGTAGCCGTTGAAAACCGTTTGAATCCATTGGAAATAAGCCGTTTGCGGCCGTTGGTAGCCGTTGGAAAATTTCCTGAGATATCAACCCGAGACCAGACCTGCAATTCATTATCTCTTCCCCAAATACCATTTTCACCAAATTCCCCCGTTCCACCACCTCCTAACCAGCTGCTGCCGCCCCAACCGCCATCCCAAACACCTCCGACACCATCTAGAAGCTGCTCCGGTCAATCTCCACCCTTCTAGCTCTCCAAATCGGTAATTTTTCTAAATCTAATATTTAGGTTTTTTTAGATATAGGGTTTAATTCGAATGTTGATTGATTCCTAATTGTTAGTGTATGCATATTACATTATGTTATCCCCTAATTGCAACTATTATAACATAATGAACAAGTTATTATAATTGATTGAAAATTTTATAATTTAAGATATTGCATTAGTTTATGTTTATTTGGTTATAAGTATATTAAACGTATGTGTGTGATAGAGTTTATTGCATTTGGAAGCTGTTAGAACGGATATTGCATTTGTGCGAATACGAGCTTTGTATTTATGCGAACACGCGAATTGATTTAGTTTATAAATGAATTTTGTGTACAAATTTTGTGTATAAATGAATTTAGTATATTATGTAATAAAACGGTTAAATGTAAACCAATATTAATTAAACGAGTTATATATTCAAATTTAATATAAACAAATATTTAAATCCTTAGATATTATTCGGCCCCGTCTGACAAGTGTTGTATATGATCGTTTTAGGGATATTCGTTTTTTCCACAAAACGGACAACTCTATTCATCTGATACATCATTTGTCGGATTTGTCCCAGTATTGGACAAGTTACAAACACTATAAAGTAATTATATTCCGTCAATCATATCACTTTAAACGGTTCACAAAATTTCGACGGCATTTCCTTTACGTTCCTTGTGTACACGCATTTGTGTACGATACAAGGAACACGGGGGAAATGCTGCCGAAATTTTGTGAATCGTTTAAAATGATATGATTTGCGGAATATAATTACTATTGTGTTTGTAATGGGAAGTAGGATGACCGACCATCAAAGAAAGACACATAAGTGGCAATGAAACAATAGTTGCTTATTTAAAATAAAGTTTGTGAAATTAGCAGTTAGCGGCCGTTGGAAGCCGTTGGAAAATTTCATGCAAAATATAAAATAAATGATTTATAACATTTTTACTCTATCATAGGTTTTCTAGTACGGAAACATGGTCAATTACTTTAATGATCGGAGCTGGATGTATCAAAGAAGGGAAATTAGTGGCGCAATAAGCGAACATTTTCTAAAAGGGGTACAAGTGTTCATCGAATTTGCTATAAGTAATATTGGAAACGATGAAGAAATTCGTTGTCCATGTAGTAGATGCAAATTGTTGAACTATTTAGAACCGAATATGGCTAAGGTTCATTTGCGCCAATTCGGTTTCGTACCCAATTATTTGCTGTGGGATCGTCATGGAGAAATTGTAGCCTCTAATAATCAAGAACAGTCGGTTGAGGTCATCAACGAAGAAGGTAGTACGAATCTCATAGAACATATGGTCGAAGATGCAGCACGATCAATGTTCCCTACCGTTGAAATTGATAACGACGATGTTAACATCGAAGAGGAACCAAATGTTGGAGCTAAAAATATATATGATTTGTTGGATCATGCTAAAAAACCCCTTTGGAATGGATGTTTAAGATGCTCTCAATTATCGGTAACTGCAGAATACATTGCAATGAAATCAAAATACAACCTTACAGAAGCTGGATTTACGGCTGTTGTTCAAGCTGCTAAACGTCATATGTCATCCGATAATTTAATGTGCGAAAATTATTATGAAGTGAAAAAACTTATGTCATCTTTCGGTTTGCCATATCAAAAAATAGATACATGTTTAAAGGGTTGCATGTTGTATTGGAAAGAAGACATCAATCTTAGAAATTGTAAAATATGTAATCAGGAAAGATACAAATCGAGGAAAAAGAAGGGAAAAGAAGTTCCGTACAAGCGTATGCATTATTTGCCCCTCACCCCTAGACTTCAACGATTATATGCATCATCTGTAACAGCGCATCATATGAGATGGCACAGTGTGAGAACACCTCAAGAAGGTACGTTGACACACCCATCCGATGGAGAAGCATGGAAACATTTTGACAAGAAATATCCCGATTTCGCAGCGGAGAGCCGAAATGTTAGACTAGGTTTATGTACAGACGGCTTCTCACCGTTTTCTCAGTTTGGTTCTAAATATTCATCTTGGCCTATAATAATCACACCTTACAATCTACCTCCGTGGATGTGTATGAAAACTCCATATATGTTTCTCACGATTGTCGTCCCTGGTCCTGATGATCCGACACAGGGCATTGATGTTTACTTACAACCGTTAATCGAAGAGTTGAAAATATTATGGTATGAAGGAGTTGAAACATACGACATATCAAAAAAGAAAAATTTTTGGATGTTCACTTCTTTGTTATGGACTATTAGCGATTTTCCTGCATATGCAATGCTTTCGGGTTGGAGTACGGCCGGTCGTTTTGCTTGTCCTTATTGCATGGAAGAAACACGAGCATTTTCTTTGCCAAATGGAAAGAAAATTTCATGGTTTGATTGTCATCGATGTTTTCTTCATATTAATCACCCTTTTAGAAGAGACAAAAAAAACTTCATAGCTAATAGACATGAGACTCTACGACCACCAGCGGTATGGTCAAGCGAGGATATATATGAACTTGTAAAAGATTATCCAAAGATACACGAGACCGGACAACAAGAAGAAATTCAAGTTAAATCGACGTTTCATAATTGGTGCAAACAAAGTATATTCTGGGAATTGCCTTATTGGAAAAATCTATTAATTCGTCATAATATTGACGTGATGCATAATGAAAAAAACGTATTTGATAATGTGTTTTATACAGTTTTGAATGTGAAGGGCAAGACTAAGGATGATCTGAAATCTAGACGTGATATAAAGCAAATATGCAATCGTCCTGAGCTTCATATGACTCCCGACAATAAAAAACCCAAAGCATGCTATGAACTAGACAGCAACCAAGTTAAAGTACTGTTACAATGGGTGGAAGGATTACGATTTCCCGATGGAATTTCCTCTAATCTTCGTAGATGTGTCGACTATAAAAATGAGAGACTGAGTGGAATGAAAAGCCATGATTGTCATGTAATGATGGAAAATTTATTACCCATCGCTTTCAAAGAATTGTTACCGGTAAAAGTTTGGACGGTAATAACAGAACTTAGTTTATTTTACAAGGAGTTTTGTTCAACTACGTTAAAAGTTGACCGTCTACTTAAACTTGAAGAAGAAATTCCTATACTACTCTGCAAACTGGAGAAAATATTTCCTCCGGGTTTCTTTAATGTAATGGAGCATTTACCTTTTCATCTTCCATATGAAGCACGTCTTCGAGGTCCTGTGCAATATGGATGGATGTATCCATTCGAAAGGTATGTTACTATATTGAGTATGCAAATGTTGATTTAAGTATAAATATAGTAGTTAATACTTAACCCAAATAATTTTTATTAGGTACTTAAATCATTTAAAGAAAAAAGTGAGACAAAAAGCTCGAGTTGAAGGTTCTATTTGCAAATCATATATCGAGAAGAAGCTTCTTTCTTTTTCTCTCATTATTTTAAAGACCATGTGAACTTATCATTTGTAAGTGTTCCGCGTAATGACGATCAGGCCGTTGAATAAGATTCTTCTTCTGAATCAGTATTATCTATTTTTAAACAACATGGCCGACATGCTGGAAAATGTGAGGAAGTATGGCTAGATGATAAAGAATACCATGTAGCACACACATATATTCTTCTTAATTGTCCTAAAGTTGCACCATTTGTTAGGTAATTAGCACATTCCAAGTTTTGTTAAATTTAATACTACACGTGTGAATAAATAATAATGTAATATATCATGTTTGTGTTTGCAGTATTTATGAATCACAAAATCCAGGCGGTGATTTAAGCAAAGATTTCAGTACTTGTTTTTCGAAATACGTTTCTGATCCCACAAATAATGTGCTCGATAAAGGACTGAAACATTCGGCGTTTGGACCGAAAAGAAAAGTTAATACGTATCCAATATTTTTTGTTAATGGATATAAATTCAACACCAAAGAATACGGTGCTGAAAAATTAACAAACAATACTGGTGTATTTGTTAAAGGCAGTGATGACCCTAATAATCATATAAATGATTTTTATGGCGTGTTAACTCAGATATTGCAGTTGACATATTTTACAAGACCCGTGGAGGATGTTTATTTGTTTAGATGCAACTGGTTCAGCAATGTTCCAGGTTCTGGTATTAACATGCATCCACAATATAATCTTATAGAAATTAAACATACCTCGCGTTATCAAAAGTACGACCCATTTATACTAGCCAAACAAGCCCTACAAGCTTATTATGCCCCTTATCCATCTCTAAAAAGGGATAAAGCAGATTGGTCTGCGGTTTTTAAAACCAAAGCAAGATTTACGTTCGATGGACAAAATATTCCAGACGAACAAGCCTATCAAGCAGATCTGGAGGAAAATGTTGAAATAGCAATTACAGACGATCAAACTGATTTTGGACCTTTAAATGATGAGACAAATGTATTAGTCGAAGCATTTGAGAGTGTAGAGGAAAACGACATAGAGCACGAAACCGAGTCTGAATCAGAAAACGATGAGGACGACTGAGTAATATCCGGTAAGTTTTAAAAGTATTCACATTACATTGATCTCTGATTAATAATGCATTTATCCAATTTATACAATTTTAATGACAATAAGTGTATTACATTTTTTAATGGTTCATCATATCATGATTATTATGAATTGTATATGTATGTATATATGGCAGGTATATATATTATGTCCGGTTCTGGTTTTGGTTCTGGGTCTCGGCGACGTGGCTCTTCACGTCATATTGGAGAGGGTAGTGGTGAGCAACCAGCTCGGCCACTTGTTTACTTGCAGCCTAAGGCTGATGAGACGTAAGTATCATAATTAGCAAGCATAGCATTTTAATTTTTTAATTGTACATGATATATCTATAATTGTCTAAAGTTCAATTTTATATTTAACGCAGTGGATTTGAGTTGGAGCCATCCAAAGTGGTTCTGAACATTTCGAAGCAGGCGTACATGGCTAGGATGACCGATTGCTGGCCCAAGTGGGGCAAGATCCCCGATGACGTGAGAGAGACGATTTGGCAAGATTTTCTGGTAAGTTTATACCGCTTTACAAGATGATTAATTAAATACAAATAAATAATTAGTAATATTTTCTCATTGTACATGGCGCCATAGATTTGCAAGAGCCTGACGTCAATTTAGTTCAGCGACACTGGAACTCCAGGATCGCGAAGAACTATATGGATACTATGTCGGAGACTAAAAAAGTAGGAAAGAAGCCCAAGTGGATGAGCGCGACTGTATGGGAGAAGTGGGTTGAGTGGTGGAACTCTGAGGAGTTCAAGGTAAATCTACAATAAATCTCAGCAATTTTTTACCGTTTAATAAATAATTAATCATTGTAAATTTGCAGGAGGAGTCAGCTAGGAGCTCGGCAAACAGGAGCAAGAATCCTGTATCACACCATGGAGGCTCCAAATCTTTCCAACATCACCGCGAAGATTTGGTAAATTTATCTATTATCACATTTGTATATTGATCAGTTCTGTAATTAGTTATGTATAGTTAAATTATCCAAATTATCAATTACAGGAACGTGCTCGTGGAGGCTCTGTTGGCTTAGTGGACGTGTTTGCTCACACCCACGCGTCTAGGCAAGTAGATGAGGCTGGCAATATCATATATCAGTGGGGTGATCAAGATAGGGCGACCGAGGCATATGTATGCATTTTTAAATTTTTAATACTTACACCGATAAGTTTATTAATTTCTAGCTATGCAAAATAATTACATGCTACTATTTTTCAACCGAAATTGTTTTTTTTCATTATAGTCGAGGTTGCAGGAGGCACAGGCTAATGCGCTTCAGCAGTCAGGTCGTGATGCGCTGACACAGGAGGAGCAGGATAACATTTTTACCGCTGTTATGGATCCGGCGCAACGAAGTAGACGATTTGGCTTCGGGAACCTAACGGTAATTAATCCTTTTACATATTTACAAAAAATCAGCGTTTAGATATATATAATGTTATAATATTTTATATGCTGAGACAACCCTTTTGCTATTATTTCTATTTGCAGGCTCGACAGGCCCGACAAGCTCAAAAAGACCAAGACAAAGATGAAATCAAGGAGCTTAGAGCTATGGTTGAGCAGCTACGGGAGGAGAATCGTCTACGAGCCATCCAGGTGGAGCAGCTGGATCAAAAGCTTGCGTAGTATTTGCAGAATCATGGTACCCTTCCTTCGTCGTCTGGTGCTTCGGGAGGCGACGAGGATCCTTGAGGAGGTATGTTTTTGAGTATTTGTGTTTGAACAATGTATATATTGACTTGGAGATGTTTTGATGTTGATGGTGATGTTGTATATATTGGTACGGAGTGGGTGAGAAATATTTTGATGGCATGTACATGGTACATTCACATTTGTTGATGGTATGTACGTTGATGGTATATTTTGTGATGTTTGATCGGTTTGGTTTGTTTATATTGGTGTTTTATTGATTTATGTGTGTTGTTTGTATTGATATTGATATATATGTGTGGAATTGATTGGAAATGGAATGTAAATTGAATGGATTGGAAATGGTGTGGGTGGAAGGTTAATAGGCCTGCTGTTATACAGCAAAATAAACCCAGTATTTCCAACGGCTTCCAACGGCTTATTGACCATTTTATTGTAACGGTTTCTAACGGATTCCAACGGCTCCAAGCCGTTAGCGACCGTTGGAAATGCCGTTGGAAATGCCCCGTTGGATCCGTTGGAAAGCATTGAAAGTCGTGGGATTTATTCCAACGGCTATTCCAACGGCTTCCAACGGCCGCCAACGGCTAGGAGCCGTTGGAATAGCCGTTCTATCTTGTAGTGTCGTTTCAACTCCAAAAGCTAAAAATAGAACCAGTACTTCTACATTATCTCTCTCGTATGCAAGCCCATCAAGAATGGTTCCTAACTTCATATAAACATGTTAATGCAGATATGTGCCTCCACGCGCAGCTGAAGACCTCTCACTTTGCAGAGTGCTCAAGGTTTTAGAGACTGTTCGGATTTCTCCAGTCCAATGGCCAAAACTTCGAGGAGTTCTAGAGATGAGTTTGTGGACAAGTTGGAAGTAAGTGATTTCATTAATTCTTTCATGTTAGTCCAGAATCTCAAATTCTGAATATTTTTCTGCCTCCATACCAATTAGTTTTATACTAATATTTTTCAAAACGTTGAAATATATAGCTTTTGTTTCAGCAGAGGTAGAAAGTGATTAGCCTGAGATTGAGTTGAAGCCTGAAATAGATTTATTAGGACATATGGAAGAAACATTTTAATGACATTTCTGAACCTGCTAATAATCATAATGATGACCACTGCTACATTATCTCTGTATGTATACGATTTGAGATACTTCAAATGGTATTTATTATGCTGTTTAATTTTCCATTTGAATGTAGAGTTATAATCAAGGTTACGTTCAAAATTCTGTTTTCCGTTTCGTCCATTGGTAATTTTAAAATTTTCGATTCCGTTCCTAAAATTCCGAAAGTTCCGCTTTAATTTCGGTTTTGTTATAATATATGTAAGTTATAAAGAGTGAATATGTTATACAATGTTTGTTATGTTTTGTTTAGTCCCACATCATTGGATATGTCAAATTTCCAACTTCAAAACCTTTATATAAATGAGCCTATGTAATGAAAATATATTACTAATTTTTCAGAAATGAATAAAATATCTCCCTCTTCATTTTCTAATGGTTTCTTATTTTTATTGTTTACAAGACATTACATGTTTTATCTTTAAGATTTTCTTTATGCATTTAAGATTTATTTCTTTTCTCTTGAGATCTAATTTCATTTGCAGATCAAATCTAATTTCGTTTTGTAGACATTTGTCTAGATCTCATTTCTTTTTCCTACGTCTTATTTTGTAGATCTTGCATCTTATCTCTTCAGCACATTCCTAGACGCTCACAACTTCTTCGACTTCAAATTCACTTTCGACTGCACCTCATCCGGACTACCTGGGTGCGTAATCCACATGGGAAGAGGCTTTTAATACATCATTTGATAATTCATCATCGGGTTCTGATTCCGATGACGGTCCTCTTTCTAAAAAGAAAGGTGGTGGAAAGTTATCCAAAGGCATCATGACAGAAGGTATGTTCCTTTGTAATTATATTGATTTAAGAAATCCAGTCTTAATTTGGTGCCATACAGTGAATATATGATGCAGTGCGTACCTTCTCTAGGTCGCGAGCTATGACCCAAACCCTTTCCCATCGCAGCCATCGCCACGACCTACGACCTAACCTCCACGACCTATCCCTAAGTCGCGAACAAACACCGCGACCTAACACCAGCCTAATTTGCGAACGAGCTTCGCAACTCCTCCACATCCTCTCTAAACCGCGAGCTGACCTAGGTCGCTCCTCTCTAAGTCGCGGCGAAGAGGAAGTAGGTCGTGAACGAGTCATCCCTATGCCGCAAGCCCTAAATCATTCCGCCTTAAGTCGCGAACAAACAGACGACTTACACCGCTCCAGCCCTAGTTCGCTACCGTGCTTTTTAAGTCGCCAGTCTTCTGATACCAGTAGGTCGCAAAGAGACTAAAATCGCTGAAGCATTTCTTAGGTCGCAAACGACCTATGACAATTCCTGTAGCTCGCGAATTTCCCTAGGTCGTTGAACTTCTCCTTAGGTCGCTGATTGATTACCGATGAATTCTTGAGTCGCGGCAAATTCTTAGGTCGCGAACGACCTATAGAGGATCATTGTTAAGTCGCGAAACTTTTGTTGTTACTGTTGTTTTCTTTTGTTATTTTAGGTCGCGTGTGTTTCTAGGTCGGCCGTATGCTAAGTCGCGTGAGTTGTACTAGGTCGTGACGGCTTTGTAATGTGTTGTACTTTGTGTAGTGTTGTGTTGTGTTGTAAGCCTATAAATAGGCGAGTCGTGTCATTTGTAAAGGTTGTTGAATTTTGAATAAAATTTGGTTTGTGCTTTGTGCCTCCATTTTTAAATCGATAGTTGAGTGTTATCTCCTATCTCCACCTTCGGCATTCGAGTGCGCTCGAATCAACGATTGTTGAAGCCAATTCACGGAATCAAGTGCGCCTGATCAACGTCGAAGAATTGTAGATCTTCTCTCACGGCATCGTGCGCGATCAACGTGTCGAAGATTACTAAAGTCCGGTATCTTCGTGATCAACGGATTTGGGCATTTCAGTATTTATCAATCCACCGATTGCTACGTTCATCGATCTATCTTATTTTTGTTTAATCCGCTGCGTCATTTGGTATCAGAGCTAGAACGCAAGGAGTTTGCGTAGATTTTTGGAGTTGTGCGAGATTTACATCATTTGGAGAAGTGGGTTATCGAGATTTTGAAGAGATTTGTTCGTTTGGAGATTTTTGAAGTTTTCAACAAGTGGGTAGTTTTGATTTGAAGATTTTTAGATCAAAGTGAAGTTTTTGTTGGAATTTTTTGAAGAGTGATCATGCCTCCGAGAAGTGCTAAACGTTATCGCAACATTGATGCTTTATATGGGAGAGAAGAAGCCGATGAGATGGAGCAAAGAATTAACGAAAACTTTAATGAGAAGATTAATGAAGGGATTGGTCGATTAGAGAGAATGATGTTGGAGATGAGTCAAAATCAGAGAAGGGTTTCACCTGAATCGAGCCATGGGAGAAGTAGAGTTTCACCACATTCCAATCAGGAGAGAAGTGTTGATAACGATCATAGAAGTGTGAGTCGAGATTGTTATAGAGATGATGATGATCGAAGACGTGAGAGGAATGTGAATGATCGAGAACGGAGGAATGTAGATAGAAGGGATGTTGGTGGTAGACGTGATGGTAGAAGAGATGTTGGTGGTCAGGATCGACATCGATATACATCGGATTGTGAAGAAGAGTATGATGGTGGTAGTGTTCATGGACGAGGACGTGGACAAGGAAGAAATCAGTCGGAGTATGATCACAAGTGGGAATCTGGGATGAAGACTGAAATTCCAGAATTCAAAGGTGGTATGCAAGCTGAGGAGTTTTTGGATTGGTTGTCTAATATGGAGGAGATTTTTGACTTCAAGGAAGTTCCAGAACATCGTAGAGTGAAGTTGGTTGCTACAAGGTTGAGGGGTAGAGCTTTGGCATGGTGGAAGCAAACCAAACTTACACGTGAATGGATGGGGAAGTCAAAGGTTGAATCATGGGAAAAGATGAGGAAAATGATGAAAGCCACATTCTTACCTTATAATTATCAATCGCTTATGTATCAGAGGCTGCAAAACTTGAGACAAGGAACGAAGTCTGTTAATGACTATGCTGATGAATTCTATCAACTGATTGCAAGGAAAAATATCATGGAGACAGAGGAACAATTAACAGCTAGATTTGTTGGAGGATTGCGTATGCAGATTCAAGACATGGTAAATATGTTTGATCCCAGATCTGTAGCGGAAGCACACCAGAAAGCGTTGGCTTGGGAGAAACAGGGACGACGAGGTGGTGGTGTGTTTACTAATTCCAACAATCAAGTAAAGGGTGTTAGTGGAAGTCCTAATGTTCCTAAGTCTGTCAATAAGCCAACGGTGAAGGAGGTTGAGAAGGCGAAGGTTAACAATAGTTTCAAATGCTACAATTGCCAGGAGATGGGTCATAAAAGCAATGAGTGTCCAAAGCCTAAGTAGCGAGTGATGGTTACGGAAGATGAGGATGAGGATGAGGATGAAGAAGCTGAATGTTCCAATTCACCACCTGATGAGGAGGAAGAAGAAGTGTCGGGAGACGAAGGTTGTAATCTAATGATGAGGAGGTCTTGTTTGACACCCAAGCAAGAGGAGGATTGTAGTTGGTTGAGGAGCAATATTTTTCAGTCGACATGTACTATTCTGGGGAAAGTTTGCAAATTTGTTATCGATGCTGGAAGCTGTGATAATATAATTTCTTCAGAGGCTGTGAGGAAGCTGGCATTGAAGACTGAGAAACATATGAAACCGTACAAGTTGGCTTGGTTGAGGAAAGGCGGGGAGGTGAAAGTTGGACGAAGAGCTCGAATTAATTTTTCGATTGGGAAGAAATATAAAGATGAAATTTGGTGTAATGTGGTAGATATGGATGTCTGTCATTTGTTGCTGGGGAGACCGTGGCAGTATGATAGGGCTGTGTAACATGATGGGCGAACCAACAATTACAGTTTCATGTTTGAAGGCACGAAGATTACTCTAGTTCCAAAGAAGCGACAACAGGAAGAAAACAAACTGGAGGAGATTGAAGAGCTGAAAACTTTATTATCTTTGAAGGAGTTTGTTAAGGAGGTTGAGGAAGAGCCGGAAGTATTCTTGTTAATTGGGCGTGAGAGCAGTGAAGAGGTTGAAATTCCAGAAGAAGTGAAACCAGTATTGAAAGAATTTAAGGATGTATTTCCAGAGGAGTTACCAAAGGAGTTACCGCCACTGAGAGACATTTAACATCAAATTGATCTTGTTCCGGGAGCAATGTTGCCACATAGACCACATTATCGAATGAGTCCGAAGGAACATGAAGAATTGAGGAGGCAAGTGGAAGAATTGCTTGAACAGGGGCGTGTGCAGGAAAGCTTGAGTCTGTGTGCTGTGCCAGCTTTGTTAGTACCGAAGAAGGACGGGACGTGGAGAATGTGCACTGACAGTCGAGCATTGAATAAGACTACTGTGAGATATAAATTTCCAATGTCGAGGTTGGATGACTTGCTAGATCAATTGAGCGGAGCTACTATCTTTTCGAAGATTGATTTGAAGAGCGGATATCATCAAATTCGTATCAGGCCAGGTGATGAGTGGAAGACTGCTTTTAAAACCAGGGAGGGTCTATACGAATGGTTGGTAATGCCATTTGGCTTATCAAATGCGCCAAGTACATTTATGCGGGTGATGAATCAGATTTTTAGACCATTCATTGGGAAGTTTGTGGTGGTGTATTTCGATGATATTCTGATATATAGTGGAAGTCCAGAGGAACATTTGAATCATCTGAGAGAAGTGCTGATGAAACTGCGACAAGAACAATTTTATGCTGCAACGAAGAAATGCGTGTTCATGACGCATATTGTTTTATTTCTAGGGTATGTTGTATCAGAGGAAGGGATACAGGTGGATCGGAGTAAAGTAGAGGCGATTAGAGATTGGCCACAGCCCAAGACGATAACAGAGGTTCAGAGTTTTCATGGGTTGGCTTCATTTTATAGAAGATTTATTCCACACTTTAGTAGTGTGATGGCGCCTGTTACAGATTGTATGAAGGGTAAACAGTTTTCATGGTCAGAGGAAGCAGGGGATGCTTTTGGGAAGATCAAGGAGTTGCTGACGTCTGCACCAATTCTAGTATTACCAGATTTTCAATTAGTATTTGAACTACATACTGATGCATCCAAGGTTGGGATTGGAGGAGTGTTAAGTCAGAGGGGACGTCCTATTGCATATTTTAGTGAAAAGCTATCGGGAGCGAAGATGAGATATAGTACATATGATGTGGAATTTTATGCTGTTGTGCAAGCCATTAAACACTGGAGACACTATCTATTTCAGAAAGAGTTTGTTCTTTACATTGATCATGAGGCATTGAAGCATTCACAAGGGCAAGACAAGATTTCAGTGAGACATGCATCGTGGATTGCGTACCTACAACAGTTTACTTTTGTTGTCAAACACAAGTCAGGAGTGACGAATCGTGTGGCTGATGCTTTGAGTAGGAGGAATCATTTGTTGACAACGATGAAGGTTGAAGTGACAGGATTTGAACTATTGCCAGAATTGTTTGAAGAAGATCCTTATTTTGCGAAGCTTGTTGAGAAAGTCAAAGACGGGAGTACTGACGAGTTTGTGATGGTAGATGGATTCTTGTTCAAGGGGAATCAATTGTGCATACCAGATTGTAGCTTGCGAATGAAGATAGTGAAGGAGCTGCATGAGGAAGGACATGTGGGTAGAGATCGTACATTGCAGTTGATTTCACAATCTTATTTTTGGCCATCGATGAGAAAAGAGGTTGAGAGATTTGTGGAACGATGTCATATCTGTCAAGTGTCAAAGGGAACCGCTACAAACGCAGGATTATATATGCCGTTACCTGTGCCTACTAAACCATGGGTTGATGTGAGTATGGATTTTGTTTTGGGGTTACCGCGAACTCAAAGGGGTAATGATTCTATTTATGTGGTGGTTGACCGATTTTCGAAAATGGCACATTTTATTGCTTGCAAGAAAACGGCGGATGCTGTTCATGTCACGCAGTTATTTTTCAAAGAAATATATCGACTTCATGGATTGCCAGAATCTATTGTGTCGGATAGGGATACTCGTTTTCTGAGTCATTTTTGGCTAAGTTTGTGGAAGATGGTCCGAAAGAAGCTGAATTTTAGTAGTGCATATCATCCTCAAACAGATGGGCAAACGGAAGTGGTGAATAGATCGTTGGGAAACTTGTTGCGATGTCTTGTACAAGACAATTTGAAGAGTTGGGACTTAAAGTTGTGTCAGGCAGAGTTTGCTCATAATCATGCTGTTAACCGAAGCACTGGTTACAGTCCATTTCAAGTTGTATATTCAAGCTTGCCAAAGGGGCCGTTGGATTTAACGGTAGTACCACAACCGAAAGGGGTGATTAAACGGGCGTCAGATTTCGTTGATGAGTTGAAAGATTGTCATAGAATCGTTCAGGAACGTTTGGAGAAGACGAATGAGAAGTATAAACAAGCTGCAGATAAAAGGAGAAGAAGTATGGAGTTCAACGAGGGTGATTGGGTGTATGCGGTGTTAACGAAGGATCGTTTTCCAGTGGGTGCTTATAATAAGTTGAAAGCCCGAAAGATTGGTCCAGTAGAAATTATAAAACGGATCAATGAAAATGCTTATAAGTTGAAGCTACCAGAGGATGTTTACACTTCTGACGTGTTTAATGTTAAACATCTTATACCTTATTATGGAGATGAACAACCCAATGGGGAAGAACTTTTAAATTCGAGAACGAATTCTTTCCAACAAGGGGAGGATGATGCAGCGCATACCTTCACTAGGTCGCGAGCCACGACCCAAACCCTTTCCCATCGCAGCCATCGCCACGACCTACGACCTAACCTCCATGACCTATCCCTAAGTCGCGAACAAACACCGCGACCTAACACCAGCCTAATTTGCGAACGAGCTTCGCAACTCCTCCACATCCTCTCTAAACCGTGAGCTGACCTAGGTCGCTCCTCTCTAAGTCGCGGCGAAGAGGAAGTAGGTCGTGAACGAGTCATCCCTATGCCGCAAGCCCTAAATCATTCCGCCTTAAGTCGCGAACAAACAGACGACTTACACCGCTCCAGCCCTAGTTCGCTACCGTGCTTTTTAAGTCGCCAGTCTTCTGATACCAGTAGGTCGCAAAGAGACTAAAATCGCTGAAGCATTTCTTAGGTCGCAAACGACCTATGACAATTCCTGTAGCTCGCGAATTTCCCTAGGTCGCTGAACTTCTCCTTAGGTAGCTGATTGATTACTGATGAATTCTTGAGTCGCGGCAAATGCTTAGGTCGCGAACGACCTATAGAGGATCATTGTTAAGTCGCGAAACTTTTGTTGTTACTGTTGTTTTCTTTTGTTATTTTAGGTCGCGTGTGTTTCTAGGTCGGCCGTATGCTAAGTCGCGTGAGTTGTACTAGGTCGTGACGGCTTTGTAATGTGTTGTACTTTGTGTAGTGTTGTGTTGTGTTGTAAGCCTATAAATAGGCGAGTCGTGTCATTTGTAAAGGTTGTTGAATTTTGAATAAAATTTGGTTTGTGCTTTGTGCCTCCATTTTTAAATCGGTAGTTGAGTGTTATCTCCTATCTCCACCTTCGGCATTTGAGTGCGCTCGAATCAACGATTGTTGAAGCCAATTCACGGAATCAAGTGTGCTTGATCAACGTCGAAGAATTGTAGATCTTCTCTCACGGCATCGTGCGCGATCAACGTGTCGAAGATTGCTAAAGTCCGGTATCTTCGTGATCAACGGATTTGGGCATTTCAGTATTCATCAATCCACCGATTGCTACGTTCATCGATCTATCTTGTTTTTGTTTAATCCGCTGCGTCAATATATGTTAACTAAAATCAATCAATAACTAAAATCGCTGCTCTGGATTCATTCATCCTTAAGCTATCGCGATATAAATGTGCGGTTCTTTCTCTGGTAATAGTCGGCGAATGTTAATTTTTGATTGGATTCCATCTTAAACGATGGTGCTTAGTTTTTCTTTTGAATTTTGGACCTGCAATAATCATTTCACTTTTGTTGTCCTTTTCCTGCAGCTCTCGCAAAAAAAAACCATAATTCAAGGAAATTGGAACCTGTGAAGCTAAATCATTTTTTTTAACTTTAGAATGGACGTATGTACTTATTGACCATAAATACCTTACTTTTGTTTCGCCATGGACATGTATATAATATTTTGCTGCATCTTCTAATTCAACTTTCAAGTTAAAATTGCATTTCCTTGTAATTTTTTTTTCTAAAACAAATTATGTAGTGTGAGTATACATGTAACATGTATATTTTATAAATTAAGCTTGATTAAATAATAGAAAATCACTTGTTAGATTTTGAAATCCATATGTTTCTTGTAAGAAAAACAATATATTATAGTTTATAATACAAAAATAGCATTCTTCACCATTGAGCATGTAAGTGTTGTGATTAGTGATAAATCAAGTAAGAAAGAAAAATAACCTGACCACAACAGCCAAGATAAATGTCCAACTGATACTGAAAGTAAGTTTCAATCTAAAATTTGGGTACGTAATATATCCTCAAACAATATTAAAGGCGCCATGAGCACAAGTAATTATATGTTAGTTGCACTTAGAGGAACAATGCAGTAAGATATAATTCCTGCAGTCAATATGTGATAGTAGTAGTACCAGGGCATATAATGTATTATATAATTTTTATTTATCTATGTCATCAAATAAAAGCATGTCTCAACTTTCTAACTGGCAGTTTGTATAAATTTTTGTTTTCTGATTCATTTAGGGTGTTTTTTATTTATTTTCATGAGATCTATTACAATAGAAACATTTTGAAAATTAACATTCATTTGATGATCTATAATGCACAAACAAACAGCAAAATCGGCTTTCAATAATTAGAATCCAACCATTAGAATTCAATATTCAATATTCAACGATTAAAACAAACGGTAAATATGGGCAAGTTACATGTCTCCCTTTCCTCGCTCTCTTTAACTCACTAAAAAAAAGACTTGATTTTTTTATCACTTCTACCCATGCTAGTTCTATATATGCTGGAGTTGGGTACAATGGTGGCATGATGATTCCTTAATTTTTGTTATGTTCCACTTGCTAGGGGGTACAATGTCACGATCTTAATTTGATTGCGAAATAAAATAGATTGATTTATGCATCTGTGGCATTTTCAAACTAAAACTTGGATGTAAATATGAATCAACTTTTCTTGTATCTTTATGCAAAAGATTTGTCCGAAGCAATGCTAAATACATCCATTTTCTCATTGTTTAACCATCCTTCATATTACCCGGTACAAGTACAAATCAAGGTTCGAAATTTTGTTTTCCGTTCCCGTTCCGTGCATTGACAAAAGCTATAAATACGGTCTTGTAAAGATCTATAACAAATATAATTGCATATTTCTATAACATCTCAGTGTCTAGAAGATATTCTTATTTCTGTTATAAAAATTATTATTATTATCATTTTTGAACTCTCCTGAAGAGATGTCAATATATAATTCGAACTATGTATTATTCTTTGATATATAATTGAAAATAACGTTCAAAAGAGATATTTGAAATATAATTGAAGAATAAACTTTAACAACTCGAAGTTGTATAAATAATTTGTTGGAACCAGAAGTTCAACATGGTAGGAATAGAAAATCATTAATTTATATTTGAATTATTAACTCGAAGGACGTTGTTATTTAGCATATTCAAACAAAAATATGCATAAAGTCTCAATTATATTACATATCTGCGTAGATTCATACATTTAAGTGTACAAAAATGTACATAAAGTTCGAAGTTTGATAATGAAAAAAAAAGTTATATGAAATATTGCAAGTTTTATGAATTATCAAACCAGAGGCTTTGATAATTATTACTAAGAAAAGTTTGACTTCAATACTAAAGCAAGAACACTGACAAATTTAAAGATTTAGATCTTGAAATTCTTATTATTGCTAGCCAATGGTAACTAGAAGTTATAATATATTATATAACTAAAAGTTGCAACATATCAAATAACTTGAAGTTATTATTGATAAGTCAAACTTGATGCATATGTATTTTCAAACCAGACGTTTTGGAAACTATCATTTAATCTTTAAGGATTCACATTTACATCGAGTGATAAACAAAAAATTAATTGTCTAGATCCTTATAATAGTTTGTTCTAAAAATCACTAATTCAAATGAGAAAGAATATGAAATTTTATAATATATATGTAATACGTGGACGCACGTATATATCCATATATGTAAATATTCAGCTAACAACCTGAAGTTTGTTATGAGCTCATCTTATAGATTAATTATGTATAGATATTATTTAGTGATTTAAATCAACATAAATGTTGAATGACCTGAAGTCGTGTATGTATTCAAATGATCTATACAATATGTAAATTCCTTCAATTGACTAGATCAATGAATGAGAATAAACTCTAATAAGCAATATTAATTGAATGCATTTTATCAACTAATAAAAAAAATTATCCTCCTATTATTAATATGTATTGTGTATTTGCTAGTAGCAGTATCATAATGGATCAAAATGAGAATCCAAAGATTATTATTATTTAATGTGACAATGTTCGTCAACATTGAGGGGGAGGATAAAGAGATACAAGTTCATTTTGATCAACAATGTTAAATATTTGTTAAAATATACAATGATGCAAAATATTAAGTAATTTGAATAAATTATCAATAATATCTCTAGTAGACTTTCTTCAATATTGATTTGAATCCTTGAAGGATCAAAATGTGTAAACCACATCTGAAATGTGGTTCAAAAGTCAGTTCAAAATATTTTTGGAGTAAGTAATAAAGATGCCAAATAAAGAAGGTGAGTGTTCTTGAAGAAACACTTAAGGGTGCTCTGAAAGAGATCCATGACATGATTGTCAAATAACCCTAGAAGTGGTTTAGGTACCTAAAACATGATAATTAAATAGATCTCAATAAATCATGTCTAGAACTGACAAGAAATAATCATTGACGATAAATTTGTAAATAATAAAACGTTTATATTTATAAATGGATTAAAGATCTTGAATTAGGGGAAAACATGACTGGCCATCATGAATCCTTTACTAATAGAGAAATATGGACATGTAGTCCGCAAAGTAGCGAAACTGCTTGAAATGCTTAATATACCCCAAAGGTATAAATATGGTTTAAATCATATTAATGATGAAAGTATACAAATTCCTGAAGAATATAATTAACTTTCATGGTCATAAAGAATGAAAAGAACAAAGAGCGTAGATTACAACCTACTTTTAAGTATTGTTGTAATGAAAATCTTGATATAATGAAACTCTTAATATCTATTGAAGTGGTAATTGCAATATACAAAAACTTATTAAAGTATAAAAGTTCATATATAACTTTATGGTTTTAAAGAATGCAAAAGACATGAAGTTTAAATTACAACCTTCTTCTAAGTATTGTGTAATGAAAATCTTGATATACTTTAAGATGAGTAGATTACTTCCTGCTTTTTAGTATTGTTGTAACGAAATTTTTAATATTCATCAAAGATGTATAGTTGCAATACGCAAAACTAATTCGAAGCACAAAAATGAAAGCACATGAAGTGTTTTTCATAAAAGTAGCATACAAAATGCATAAAATGCAAATCATATTTGGAAGAAATAATCCTGGAAATTTTGATTGTATTGAAGGAAACTATTAATAAATTGTATTATTAATGAGATACATATTTATGGATCTAGAAGTATCCATAACCAATTTGAGTTTTCAAAAGACGAATACAAATTTAGAGGAAACTTTTAAATCGAGGGGGGGGGCATCCATAAGTATTTTATAATGCACTCTTTTTCCTTAACTAGGATTTTCCTCACTGGGTTTTTATTAGTAGGGTTTTAATGAGGCATTATCTTGATTCAGAAGTATCAATTCCCCAGCAACATTTACAATAAGTTATAATGTGCCCTTTTTCCTCATTTAAGATTTTTCCCACTGGGTTTTTCTTACTAAGGTTTTAACGAGGCATTATCTTGATCTAGAAGAATCAAACGTCTTATCAAAAAATAACATCTAAAATATGTTATTTAAGTTAAATTGTATTTTTATCCTTGACTAAGATTTTTCCCATTGGGTTTTTCTTAGTAAGGTTTTGATGAGGCATTACATTGATCCAGAAATATCAAAATCCATTTGATGTAAATTATTGAAACATGCCATTGTACTCTTTTTCTTTCACTAAGATTTTTCCCATCGGGTTTTTCGTAGTAAAGTTTTAATGAGAGATTATTTTGATCCCAAAGTATCAAACTATTTAGAAGGAATATCATTATGTGATATATATGATTTCGAGTTGTACTCTTTTCCTCGTTCAAGGTTTTTCCAATTGGGTTTTCCTAATAGAGGTTTTTAATGAGGCAACAGACAACATCTATAGCAAGTGAATGGATACATGAAAGCGGGATAATAATGAGGGGGAGCAGTCATCATACAAGTTTCAAAATGGACAATTTCAAGCTACCATATAAGCATCCAAGATTTTGAAGACGCATATTCAAGGGGGAGTGTTATAATATATGTAAATTATAAAGAGTGAATATGCTATACAATGTTTGTTATGTTTTGTTTAGTCCCACATCATGGGATATGTCAAATCCCTAGCTCCAAAACCTTTATATAAATGGGCCTATGTAATGGAAATGTATTACTAATTTTTCAGAAATGAATAAAATATCTCCCTCTTCATTTTCTAATGGCTTCTTATTTTTATTGTTTACAACAGGTTTTCTAATTTCGGTACTTTTTTTACTATAATTTGCTATATACGCTAATAGATATCCAATACTGTCATAAATTTATAATATATTTTTTACATTACATATAAAATACACTTTAATTAAAAATCCATTGTGTAAGATTTTCTATTGTTCATTTGAGATTTTAAAACTTTGATCGATTTTGAAAATTTTGAATTTTTTATTATGATGCGATATAAATTAACAAAAGTATAACAACTTTTTTTATGAAACTATATGATTTCTTCTCCATTTATTTATTGTCCCGATTAATTTTTTTTAATTATTATATATTTGTTGTATTTTTTTAATTTTTTATAAGTTTTTTTCAATATTTGGAAAGCATATCCGGAATTTAGACCGGAACCAGAATTTTGACCGGATTCCGTTCCGGTTATGAGCGAAACCGGAACAGAATCATCAGAATAACCGGAATTCCGTCGGAATTTCGAACCATGGTTATAATACATATTGCTATATATTGTTTGTGTTGTTTATATATTACTCATGTATAGATCGTATATTTTCTATATGCATTTTTAATCTGTTAAGAACAATTTGCTTTTGTTTAGAACTCAAGTTTAGAACTCCAACTCATTGTTGTGGATTTACAATTTGAAACATCCCGTGAGTGTTATAAATCGTCGATTTGTAACTGCTGCAAATTATCAACTTGAAACATGTAGTAGGTGTTGTTGATTGTCGATTTGTAACACCCAATAAGTATTGTTGATAATAAACTTAAAACACCCGTTGAGAGTTGCAGATTGTCAATTTGAAACACTCCATATGTGTTTTAATTTGTTAATTTGCAACATCCATTGAATGTTTCAATTTATCAATCCAAAACACATAATAGGTGTTTCAAATAGGCAATTTGAAATACAATATAAGTGTTTCAGTAATCTGCAACAGTTGTAAAGTGTTACTACAAATTATAGCAACATTTTATTGTCATTTCAAATTGGCCTATTTGGTGTAGTGTTTTATAACCAAATTTTTCACAGTTTTCGAAAGGATTTAAAGGAGCAAATTAGACTACAAACTGATGAAGGAATGGATTCAAAAGCTTGAAAGCTATCAAGAATGATAAAATGAAGGAACTCAAAATTTTTTAGCTAAGTATTAAATATGCAAAACCTCTCGTCGAAAACTTCTCATCGAAAACCTCTCTTCGAAAACCTTTCATCGAAGACCTCTCATCAGAAACCTCTCTTCGAAAACCTCTCATCGAAGACCTCACGTCGGAAACATCTCGTCGGAACTCTCACGTCGGAAATCTCTCCTTGGAAACCTCTCGTCGAAGTCCTCTCGTCGGAACCCTCTCATCGTAAATTCAGAACTTGAAGACTGGTCAAGTATGAAGAATGATCAAGAAAGCAAGTAGACAAAACCTCTCGGCATCAACTAAAACAAGTCGGTACCAAGAGATTTTTATCGACGTTTGGGTCCCGATGCTCACATCTGCATACTTGGACTTGGACTTGGACCTAGACTTGATATTTCATGGGCCCTCGGTTCTACTAAATAGTTTCCCTATAAATAGGAGACCTAGAGCAATTAGAAATGGACTTTTTGTCACTTTATTTCTTTTCTATCTTCTTCGCTAAATATTGCAAATACTCCCAGATCTGAGATCTACTAGATTGTGGTCGGATCTAAGTTGTAATCATTGTATGTTAAAGAGAAGCAATCGAATAATAAGATTAAAGTGGACATTGAAGGAACTGGGTCAGCCCATAGTGGAAAAAATGAATGAATTTAAAAAAATATCCATTTTGGATCTTTAATGGGCATACGAAGTCTAAATTTCATTTAGAACTTTTCTAAATCTGTTTTAAACAAAATCATGTATTCTATTTAAAATAGTTAAAGGGAAGTTTAAATAAATTTAATTTCAAATGTATACACCTTAACATTTATTTATAAGAGTTAATGTATAGGGAATGAAACCTTTCATTTCTTTCCCTAAAACAAGAATTAATTGAGAGCATTAATTGTATTAACTGGAGAGAGAAACATTTGATTTTCTCTCTTTAATTTGAATTGATTGATTCATCAAATGTCATTAATTAATAAATTATTCATGGCAAGTTTTATTACTGTCAATATATGTATCCTGACTGTACAAATTATAGTTTTAGATTTATTAAATTTTGTTTTATTTATTTATATAAGTATATATATCATATATATGTGTGTGTGTGCGCGCGCGTGCGTGCATGTGTAGCATCATAATCTGTGAAGGGTATATTGTGCCCGTATATAGATGCTGGGATTTACATTGCAACAGACACATTAGCTCATTTTGTGTGTATTGTAATTTGTTCAAATATGTGCTTGCATAATATGTCAAACAAGATATTAATATATGTAAATGAATATATATATATATATATATTATTAAATAAAATAGTTTTGCCATAATAAATTAATGTAAAATAATTATATGAAAAAAATACAAGTTTTATAATTTTAGAAAATCTTCAAACACAATTTGGGATTAATATTAATTTATGGAATTATCTCAATTAAAATAATATTTATTATTAAATAATTGATAATAGGCTGCAATAAAATTAATTCTTAAAAATATGAAATCAAGTTGAAAAATTCTAAAACTTTTTCAGAAGGTACGTCAAATGTATTTTGGGCCTGCAAATTTTTTTAATTGAAATTATATTTTAATTAAATAATTAGTTGTAGGTCAAAAATAAATTAATAAAAAAGATTAAATTAAGTTATAAAAATCCAAAAAAATTTCTGAAGGTACAAGAGACATATATAAGTCTTAATGAAAAATTTTAGAATTTTATCAATTGAAATTATATTTTAATTAAATGATTGTTTGCAGGTTGAAAGTAAATTAATTTTAAAAAAGATTAAATTAAATTCAACAAATTTGAAAATATTACAGTAAACCTCTCACATGTTGCAGCAAATAAAAAAAATATAAAATTGAAATTTTGAACCATTAATTATTTTATACATAATAAACAATTCATAAAATAATAAAATTTGTATATACATATTTAATAAACACTTTTATATTTTATGATTCATAATATATGTAAATCATCATAAGAAAATTTTAAGATTAAATATGTACGGTATATAATTATATATACAATTATACAAATTGACAATTTGCAGATCTGTATACATTTAATATATATATGTATAATATATATATATTGAAATAAATCAAAATTATTCTTTTTCATAAAATTATTTCAACAAATAATCAAAAATAATATATTACAACAAACACATAACCAGTACAATTGTAACAAACACATGTACGCACAAAAATCTCACATAATCTAAATAATAAACATATTTGAATACAAATAGATGATTTGTATGTAAATCAACTTTTATATGATAAACTTGAAATCAAAACAATAATAATAAATGAAATTTTATCTTCTAATGAAGCTTTTGAGTCCACGTTGAACAATGATTTCTCTTCTTAGAACAATTCCTAATCCGTCAGGTTGCTAATCTGGGATTGGAGACCTTCTACTACAAATTAGTATTTTTTAATTTGAATTTGGATTTGAGAATTTTGATGATAATTTTAGAGGATAGTTGCTGCCATGAAAAGAGGAAGGAGCAGAAGAAAGTGGTGGCTCTAAAAATGAATTAACCTTTGACTAGGGTTTTAAGATTAGCTTTTATACGGCCAGGATAAGAGAGCAAATAATGATGTCAACCACACATCTCAAAACACTAATCTCATGCATAGTAGCTGCCCCCTTCGTTTGTCAAAACCAACGACTTTCACCTCTAAAATTCATGGGTTGTGAGCCCATTTAACCCAATTTAAATATACATAATTATATTCAACTAAATTTGTTGTCAATATCGATCAACATATTTATAACATTTTATAAATACATGCAACAAATTTATTTCTCAAATCATATCCAAATTTTATAATTAATATTTCATAAATATTAATTAATTTAATTAATTTATAACAACTATAAACTAATTAAATCATTCGGTCTTAAGAGAATTCATCGATTCGGTTATGTGACTCTTGGGTGTAAATTTGGTCAGCGATTAACGTCGATCTATTCGAAAGTTAACGTTCACACTTCACTTAGCAGCTGGTGTGATATTATGTCCAAATTTATCGCTTACTCATTATCAAAAAAAAATCTCATTTTAATTTAATAAGCGTTACCCAGTTGTGATAATTATTTACATCAATTCTCTTCGTCAAAACTATATCACTTTGGACTTATTGAATTTGGTAATGGTCAAAATTCAAACATCGTCCACATTCAACTCTATAGTCCAAACACAAAGTCTTTGGTTCAATAATAACAATTATTATTAATCGTACTACTCTGCCCAGCGATTTTGACTTCGGGTTGACTTGAGTTAACCGTGATACTAACCCCATATAACCGAGGAGATGAATCCTCTCTTGAATAGTGCTTCACTTTCAATACTTTCACTCGACCCAACTATAGTCACTCGATGGACACTATGCCCCGGTTTTACTATAAATCAAAGCGGAGATTTTATATTGAAGATTCACAGTATTCTCAAGTCGAAAGAACTGTGTAAATTATTCACATTGATATTTTCTGTTTGACCTTAATTATATTAACCAACAGAAAACTATCGAATGATTCGTTCCATAGTTATCCAATAACTATTAGTACGTAACCCATAGCTACCCCCAGCAGTCATGAGTAATACACTGCCTACCATTTGGAGAGCGTTATGTACTCTTGTCTCAACGGATACATTGATATCCAGTCTTAATGCATCTTGACTAGGAACATTTAAATGGTATATTTAATTTTATTGTGATAAATTACTCACGGTTACAACACTTTGTAACTACTATCACAAAAACATATCATTTGTGGATTTTCTGTTAAATATATTTTAATTAAACATTTAACTCTTTATAACACATTATAACAAATATATAACAGAAAGAAACACCTTTATTTCGAACGAGAATGGATTTCAGAGTTATTAATTTATAATAAACTACAGAATTGCCCCTAGGGTATACGCCTAACCCTATCAATCTCCCACTTGCACTTGGGGCCAATTATGGAATCTTAATCTCATCCCTTCAGTTAGTTTCTCGAGAACTGACTGAGCCAGGCCTTTAGTGAATAGATTTGCTATGTTGTCCTCGATATCTACCCTTTGAATCACAACTTCTTTCTTCTCAACGAATTCTCTAATTAGTTAGAACTTTCGAAGAATGTGTAGTGACTTCTTATGCGCTCTTGGTTCCTTTGCAATTTTTATCACCACATTGACGTCACAAAGCAATGCCATAGGATTCCCGGTATCGGGAATCACTCCGAGCTCACTCAAAAATTTGCGCATCCAAACTACTTCTTTTGCTGCTTCATTGAGGATGATGTACTCGGCCTCCATCGTGGAATCGACAACTGTTTCTTGCTTGGAACTTTTCCAGCTAATAGCTCCACCATTCAGTGTAAAGACATAGTCGGACACTGATTTACTATCATCTATATCACTTTGAAAGCTCGAATCCGTAGAACCCTTCATAAGGAGGTCTCTATTCCCATATTTTAGGAATAAGTCCTTAGTATTTCTCAAATACTTAAGTATACCTTTTACGGCCTTCTAATGTTTTTCTCCGGGTGTAACATCCCACTATTTTGGACCATTCAAATCGACAATAATCCACAGATGTCGGACTCGAATACTTCAAACAGTGGAGTGTTAATTTAAAATTTGGCAAACTCAGTACATACAGTAAATAAATCAATCACAGAATCACAGACACAGAGTAATACAATAATACGCAACGGAATAGATAAAATAGTAGTTCATGAAGCTACTATATAAACATCAGAGTTAGAAATAAAATACAACAGAATATCTCAAATACAGTGAATTCTCCAATCCAAACAGATGACTTCTGTGAACGAATCAACTGGAAAGATGGAAGCTGAATCAATAGTTGGATCTCCAAATGAAGCTCCAAACTCCAAAGGTGAGTCTCAAATGCTGTATCACTCAGTCTGACCCAAGCGTAAAGCAAAACACAAAACACTCGAGTCAAGATTAACATTCTTATATCAATAAATCCAACTCAAGTGAAATATCAATTGAAATACAAGTAACTTAAAGGATGTTTGGGATAACCATCCACTAAGGATCCATGTAACTATCTACAATGTAGAAATATACACTATAACACCGTGGTCATTTCAAATTAATTTATACCTCAAACCAAAATATCATTTCCATTATATATATATATCCTAAATTTCACATTCAGTTTCTAAATAACAAATTCAAATTATATTGATTTCAAATACAGATCTGAATCACAAATAAACCATTTAAATTCCAGTATATTTCAAAGCTTTAATATTCAACATTTTCAAAGTTCAATTTAACCGTTTCATATAGATCTCGATTTAACCTCATTATTATTTAGTCTTGAAATATTCACTTATAAATTCAGTATTATTTAAATAACCTTAAATTACCTTTAAACTAAATATTCCTTTCGATTTATTTAAACTTGAAATATCCATTTAATCACTTTAAGTCAAAAATCAAGTTATAAAAAATCAAATCTTAAACTTCAAATTCAATGGTTGAAATCGATTTAATTTAGTAGAATTCTTAATTAAATACAATTTCAGTTTATTCAACCTTATCTTCTCAACCTTAACTTATTCAAATTATTAGAACAATCTATTTGAAATATACATTTAAATAAATACTTAAACATATTATATGTATTAAATCAATCTCAATAATATTATTAATAAATCTATATATATCATTACCATTTATATATAATAATTTAAGAATCGACATTTATTAAAACCATATATTTCTTCCCAAATCCATAGAATTTATTTTCAAAATATTTATATATATGGACAAACGGTGTCTGTATATAATTCTATCATATGGTTAAGTGGTACGGTTATTTATCATTTCAATCCGTAATTTAAATATATACGGGTAGATATCATTTCAACCCGTAATCCCAATTTCAATTCAAATGAAAATCGCTTGGGTTTATCATTTCAACTCATAACGATTTTCTCCTATTCTAAAGTCCGTTCGGGTATGTATCATTTCAACCCATAGTGAATTCTATACTAACAAGGAACTTGCAGAGTGATAACAGATAATATAAAATACAACAACGGGCATATATCATAAATAACAATATAATATAAACAACAGGATATGGTGTCATATCCCACAGGTGAACAGTTACGGATAATAGCATATATAACAATTTAAATAACTACAGCAGCATATTTCAATTGTCGTTTCAATTGAAATCAAATTTAATAAATATAAGAACATTAATCGTGTGATTGCTCACCTTCCGAGGCTAGAGAGAGATTCGACGATAGAGTGAGTTACGATTCCAGGCACGGATTTCAAAGGAAAGCAATATTGAACGCGAATTGGACAAACAAGGCTGATAATCAAGAATTGATAAAACGAATTAGAACTGGATCAATGAAGAAAAATTGGTATAGGTGAACTATATTTGTCTAACTATATATAACTATTTATATATCAAATCATATTCTAAATACAACACATTTTTAAATTAAATATATATAAACTAATATACATAAGCTATTTTACAAAAAATCTGGAAATATATATACAACTCAATTGACACAGATTCCATGATATATAACATACTATACAATACAACCTACTTGTCATAGTAACAATTATGCAGATTATAAGCTACTGTATAACGCGTATCTATAACTTAATATTATATAAATATATTCTACTTTACTTGTAAAATCATATACGGTTAATAAACTTACATTACAAAATAAGGCTTATATATAAATTTAAACAACAACCTTAAACTATTATATACATAGTTCACAATACAGACATAAATAGTACATAACATACAATATACGTATATAATTTATTTTATATTTATATTTATATACATATATATATATACTCAACTATAATATATAATATATAATACCTCACTGATATATGCTAATATACAAACTGCAATATGCAAATATATATTATTTAACAACTATATATATAAACCAACAACTATATACACATGTATATATTTATATATAAATCACTATGACTGGCCCTATATATATGAATTCCTTTATAAAATAATATATATAAGCACCTTGGATCTAAAATATATACTTAAAATGAAGATATTTAAAACAGTAAACATGTATTTTACTTTCTATAATATAATATATACCATAACACACTTTTAATTATGTACTGTAACCTTTATAAGCTTTATAGAGTAAACTTAGAACTTTAAAACATATCTATTTAACTGGAAACAGATCCTACTACAATATGAGTTAATATATGTATATAAAATCTATACAGCTACATATATGTTACCACCAGATATATAAATAGCTTTATATATATATATATAGTTTGAAACTTTTATAACTTTAACTGGAAAAAAAATGATCAACATCTTGATATAAAATAAACTGTCCATCTTTATAACTTTATATGCGACAATTTATATGGCTTAAGTACCCAACAGAACTCACATAACTCTTCACATGTATATATACAAGACACAACCTGACATAAAGGTATAACTTCCACTGTAATATATAGTAAACATATTTATACGGTTATTACTAACATATATATCAAATACGCTTATAAATCCCAGGCAACAAAACTATGAATACTATATACAAATAACCAACGTACAAGCTTATATGTTGCAATTTAAACTACCATATCATTATACAATATAAAACTTAACATACTGCAACTAAAATATGACATACCTTAAAAAAACAAAGTACATAAACAAACCCAAAATATACCTGAAGCCGAACAAAATATATGTATGTACCTATACTAACACAAAATCTTATATAATATATTATATATAGTACCTTATATACAGCAAAGCACTAAGGGGCGACAAAGATGGCGGCGAAGAACAGCGGGGATGAGGTGCCGAACTGAGGTGCGAAGGCGGAGGATGGGGTAAAGCAAAGGTGGCGGAGGTGGGCTTTGGCGGAGGGCTACTGATTTTGGGGGTGTGCTCGATGCTGCTGCGTCAGGGAGGGGGAGGGTGGAGACGTGTCGGCAACAGGGGTGGCAAGCGGAAGGGAAAAATGAAGGAAGAGAGGTCGAGTTTCGTGAAGAGAGAGGGGGGTGAGAATAAATTAATGGTCTAGAAATGGTGGAGAAGAAGAAAGAACAAATGGAAGTGGATTTGACTGAACAAAATATATAAAAGAAATATAAAAGGAATGGTAACCATCACCCCTATATTCAGCTGACACGTTAAAGAAAATTTGAACCGTTACCAATTTCAGACAATAAACAATGAAGAATTGATACGATATGTGACGGTTTGGCTATGATTCAGCTGAACTTTCAAGGCAAATTAATATATGTTTGGGTAGCACGTTTCAATTTCAATTTTGAAATGGTAAGAAATTGGAAAGTCACAAATTTTCGGTACCGCTACAGCGAACAGTTTATTATTTCCGTCGCATACCAGATCTTAAAATACATAAATAAATATACCGCTGAGATCAGCGCGACGAGATGATCAAAATGGTATATAGATATCCATGGTACGATCATCCGATCAAAAGTCGATAATCGATACCGAAAATGTTGTTATTTTGCCAGAAATAAGATAAATGGGGCAATAGAAGTCCAAATTTTGAAAAACGAAAGATGATGTCTTACTCAGAAGAGGATTTAGAAATTTATTGTATAAAAATATTCAAGTTTGGAAAACATTTTATTATCATCAGTATTTAACTGATTTAAATTGAAATAGAATTACACAATAAAATAAACTTCCATATAATTAATTGAAAATTTACCAGTTGCTATGTTTAAGAAGACGTATTCCAAATATAAAATTTTTATTTTCAAATTTTATTGTTTAAAATTTCACAATATTTCAATTAATTAAATAAATAAGAATCACTCAAAATTTTGGGTCGTTACACTCTCCCCCACTCAAAACTTTTCGTCCTCGAAAAGAAAGGAGGTAGGAGAATAGAACAACCAGAGATAAAGTAGATTGAAAGCAAGGAAAATCAATAAATTTAAAACCATATAAATTTTCTTGAAATATTCATTTGAAAACTTCAATTGCAATTCAATTATCTTTAATACTTTAATACCTTCCGAAAACCCATTTGTAAAATTTCTTGCTTCCTTTATAAATACCATTTATATGTTTAAATAACATCTTTATAAATATATGAAAACTATTTGAAAGCAATTATTTACATTATTACTTATATTTACAAAGAAGCTATTTGAAAACATTAAATCCATAATTCATAAATTTATTAATTTATCTCAATATGCTTTTCAAATATTATTAATAAATCAATAAACATTTACTTTTGATATGTTTTATTTAATTAATAACTTCTAAAATTTTCTATTAAACCATGTAGTATATAAATAAAACAATATTTAAAAGGATGTAGTCAACAAGGAAAAGAAGGTGGATTCGGAAAAACAGAATATAGGTGAATAAATAAAGCTGAGCAGATAAGGTAGATTCAAAAGAATAGTATCGGGAATGAATGATTAATTCAAACCATAAGAAATTCAATTTCAAATATTAATACAAAATTTCTTTGTTGGAAATACTTTTATAACTCGATGTTTCAACAAGTTTATCCTCGTTCCTACAGACTCTAGCAGTGCGTTGATCAGGCGCAAAGCTAGAATTCTCCAGGTACTTAGTAGACTTGTTTCAATACCCAGTGAAAAATACTGGAAAGCTTTTAAAAACAGATATGGAAAGTACAATCCAAACAAAAAAAAACATGTCGATCATGGATCGCGGATACACAATGGTTACGCCTGGATCCCCCAGGAAACATCCGTACCCGTAGGCCGCCCCCCAACCTTGCGATTACGCCATGAAGACTGGTAGTACTGCAGATACACAATGGTTACGCCTGGATCCCCCAAGAAACATCCATACCCTAGGCTCTCGCAGCCCCTGCTGATTACGCAACCAAGCGACTCAATAGATCGCAGATACACAATAATTACGCTTGGATCTCCCAGGAAACATTCATACCCGTAGGCCGCCCCCAACCCTGCGATTACGCCATGAAGTCGCTCGTAAGACCATGGAGATTGCCATGGAATTCGTTGGAAACTTGAGTATCATATCCAGAAAACCAAAAATCAGAGAAATATCGATAGAATGAATCCACAATGTGGCCACAAAGCGGATATCAAGCAGAAGGCACTTTCCATATCTTTACTTCGAAAATATGTATCATATAGTACCTTTTCAAATCACTTTCAAATATCATACTTATATAAAGTCCATTATATATAAGGTTAAATTTTCAAATCAAATACCTTTCCAAAATCAATAGTATATCAAATCACGCTTATATAGACTTCAATTATATAAGATTTCACTTTTCAAATTGAGTACCTTTTCAAATCTATAGTTTTCGAATCAACCTCATACTTATACAAACCAAATTTTTATATAAGTTCGATAACTCCCAAACCAGGTATTTAGTAAAAAGTAAGGTTCTTAAATTTCAATTTGTTTCAATATCAGTTCAGTTTCAAAATCATATACAATCCCACCAAATTATTTCTTCTCAATTTAAATATCTTTAGTTTTAAAGTTTCCAACATAATAAATTTAGAAAATAAATCCAAATTTCCAAATCAATATAATTTAAGTCAACCAATTCATTTCCAAAATCAAATGTTTTCAAAATCATCTTATACTTACATAAGGTCCATCTTATATATAGATCAAATTTTACAAAATAAATTTCGCTATATTAAGAGCCATATGGGATTGAATATCTTTGCTTTTATGGATTATATATCTTTGTAATTTAAATTGGAAATTTTCTTTTAGTAAGCAAAGATATTCTAACCCGACAGCTTTCAATTTCAGCGTCAAAATATATCAATGATATTAGAATATAAGATATACATACGTCATCATTTCGTAAAATCACATTTGATCGCTCGCTCGATCACACAAGTTCGCTTTCGAACTAGTATTGTCCATTCGACTTCCCTAATGCGGATTTCGATATGGTTTCTCGACTAGAAGCCATCAGTCTCCTTGCATAGCCATATACTATGATAGAGAATTCTAGAATCGAGCCTAAAATCCATATCAAATATTCGCCATCAAGAATCAAATGAAAAATCCTAACACGAAATGGTGCAATTCACCTCGAACTTGTGTATTCAAACCTGGATCAAATTAATTATGCGAATAAAACAACATATGTTCAACTTATGTATTTATTCCAACTTGTTAAATATATAGTTTCATAAAGATGTTACTAAGTTAAAACATTTAAACTAAATTTTTTTTCAAAATATTTTGAAGACCAAATTCTTTTCAAAACATTTCAAATCTAAATTTCGTACTAGAAAATTTTAAAATAGCCATATTCATTTACTTAACAAAACAGTTTCAACTAATTTAAATCATATTACTACATAATTTAAACAAACATACCAAATTTATATACTTTATGCTTTTCAAAATTTCTTAGCTTTGAAAAGTTAACCTTGATTTGGAAGTGCTCGAACCTTCAAAAATAGTCGGTGAAATCAAATTTTAAATCCAAGGGTTGGAAATCAACAACAAATCAATTTCAATAGATAGGGTTAAATCCGAAACTCGAGGACTGAACACTGGTCCACTTCAAATTGTTTCAAATATATATACAAATATCTTTCGAATATCAAATCTTACTTCGGAATTTGAAATCAAAAATGGTTTCCCAAAATCACTCGCATAAAACTGAAGTGGCCTATCCCCCACTCTGAAACTCGAAAATCAATGTCGTTGATGCGTGCACTCATCACCGAAATTATTTTCCAGTGACATAAGTGAGTTATGGACTTCTATTTTCTCAAACTTCTTTTGAAATTTCTTCGAAATCATTCGAAACTCATTAAAATCATTTGAAACATTTCTTATTCGGAAAATAATTTTAAACCATATTATTATTATATATTTCAAAATCTTAAAACCAATTTCAAAATACCGGAGTTCAATTCTCGAATTTCAAATTTAAAATCCTTCAGTTATAAATCATTTTTAGATAAATCAAATTTCTTATATAATTTTTTCAAAATTACAAATCCTTTCTAAACCTCAAATTCTCATTTTAAAAGGGTATATAATCTTTATCGAAAACATTTCACTTTTATATATATAATATAATCATACTTATCAAAAAAATAATTTCGATATATAAAACACTTTCTAAAAATACAAACAAGCCCGATTTTTCAAAAGGTGATTCAAGAATGGATTTCAAACAAAGATAGAGATTCAAATTAGAGGAACTCTAATCAAATAAAATTCCGATTCGAAGATAGGCTCGAACGAAGACGAGATAATTAAATTACAACATGGAAGATGGATATACTTATATAAATCGCGGGCGACCTTAACCGGGTCAACCGTGACTTCAGGAATATGATCGATGCGGAATTCTAAGGCAAATCGACATTGGATCGCCGGAGATAGAATTCAGCATAACAAGAGATAGCAGCATCTAAACCGGGGCTATATAAATCTTCGGTGAATCAATGCCAATTGTAAAGGAGTTTCAACCCTTTACAAATCATTCAAAGATGGGCGGGATCGCCTATTCTTACCGAGATCATTCGAAGTGGAGTTTATGGGATACTCCAGAATCAGAAAAAAACGAATAGAAGAACACAAGAATGGATTTTGGAACCGAGTGAATCGTCCTAAAATTTCAAGGAAAACCGAACCAAAGAGGGAGAGTTTCAAGCACGAACGAAAGTAATTCTGTAATCAAATCTACTATATATGCTCAGTTTGCCTAGAGCCAAAGCTCTAATACCAACTGTAACATCCCACTATTTTGGACCATTCAAATCGACAATAATCCACACATGTCGGATTCGAATACTTCAAAACAGTGGAGTGTTAATTTAAAATTTGGCAAACTCGGTACATACAGTAAATAAATCAATCACAGAATCACAGACACAGAGTAATACAATAATACACAGCGGAATAGATAAAATAGTAGTTCATGAAGATACTATATAAACATCAGAGTTAGAAATAAAATACAACAGAATATCTCAAATACAGTGAAGTCTCCAATCCAAACAGATGACTTCGGTGAACGAATCAACTGGAAAGCTGGAAGCTGAATCAATAGTTGGATCTCCAAACGAAGCTCCAAACTCCAAAGGTGAGTCTCAAATGTTGTATCACTCAGTCTGACCCGAGCGTAAAGCAAAACACAAAACACTCGAGTCAGGATTAACATTCTTATATCAATAAATCCAACTCAAGTGAAATATCAATTGAAATACAAGTAACTTAAAGGATGTTTAGGATAACCATCCTCTAAGGATCCATGTAACTATCTACAATGTAGAAATATACACTATAACACTGTGGTCATTTCAAATTAATTTATACTTCAAACCAAAATATCATCTCCATTATATATATATATATACTTCCTAAATTTCACATTCAGTTTCTAAATAACAAATTCAAATTATATTGATTTCAAATACAGATCTGAATCACAAATAAACCATTTAAATTCCAGTATATTTCAAAGCTTTAATATTCAACATTTTCAAAGTTCAATTTAACCGTTTCATATAGATCTCGATTTAACCTCATTATTATTTAGTCTTGAAATATTCACTTAATAAATTCAGTATTATTTAAATAACCTTAAATTACCTTTAAACTAAATATTCCTTTCGATTTATTTAAACTTGAAATATCCATTTAATCACTTCAAGTCAAAAATCAAGTTATAAAAAATCAAATCTTAAACTTCAAATTCAATGGTTGAAATCGATTTAATTTAGTAGAATTCTTAAATAAATACAATTTCAGTTTATTCAACCTTATCTTCTCAACCTTAACTTATTCAAATTATTAGAACAATCTATTTGAAATATACATTTAAATAAATACTTAAACATATTATATGTATTAAATCAATCTCAATAATATTATTATTAAATCTATATATATCATTACCATTTATATATAATAATTTAAGAATCAACATTTATTAAAACCATATATTTCTTCCCAAATCCATAGAATTTATTTTCAAAATATTTATATATATGGACCAACGGTGTCTGTATATAATTCTATCATATGGTTAAGTGGTACAGATATTTATCATTTCAATCCGTAATTTAAATATATACGGGTAGATATCATTTCAACCCGTAATCCCAATTTCAATTCAAATGAAAATCGCTTGGGTTTATCATTTCAACTCATAACGATTTTCTCCTATTCTAAAGTCCGTTCGGGTATGTATCATTTCAACCTATAGTGAATTCTATACTAACAGGGAACTTGCAGAGTGATAACAGATAATATAAAATACAACAACGAGCATATATCATAAATAACAATATAATATAAACAACAGGATATGGTGTCATATCCCACAGGTGAACAGTTACGGATAATAGCATATATACAATTTAAATAACTACAGCAGCATATTTCAATTGTCGTTTCAATTGAAATCAAATTTAATAAATATAAGAACATTAATCGTGTGATTGCTCACCTTCCGAGGCTAGAGAGAGATTCGACGATAGAGTGAGTTACGATTCCAGGCACAGATTTCAAAGGAAAGCAAGATTGAACGCGAATTGGACAAACAAGGCTGATAATCAAGAATTGAAAAAACGAATTAGAACTGGATCGATGAAGAAAAATTGGTATAGGTGAACTATATTTGTCTAACTATATATAACTATTTATGTATCAAATCATATTCTAAATACAACACATTTTTAAATTAAATATATATAAACTAATATACATAAGCTATTTTACAAAAAATCTGGAAATATATATACAACTCAATTGACACAGATTCCATGATATATAACATACTATACAATACAACCTACTTGTCATAGTAACAATTATGCAGATTATAAGCTATTGTATAACGCGTATCTATAACTTAATATTATATAAATATATTCTACTTTACTTGTAAAATCATATACGGTTAATAAACTTACATTACAAAATAAGGCTTATATATAAATTTAAACAACAACCTTAAACTATTATATACATAGTTCACAATACAGACATAAATAGTACATAACATACATTATACGTATATAATTTATTTTATATTTATATACATATATATATATACTCAACTATAATATATAATATATAATACCTCACTGATATATGCTAATATACAAACTGCAATATGCAAATATATATTATTTAACAACTATATATATAAACCAACAACTATATACACATGTATATATTTATATATAAATCACTATGACTGTCCCTATATATATGAATTCCTTTATAAAATAATATATATAAGCACCTTGGATCTAAAATATATACTTACAGTGAAGATATTTAAAACAGTAAACATGTATTTTACTTTCTATAATATAATATATACCATAACACACTTTTAATTATGTACTGTAACCTTTATAAGCTTTATAGAGTAAACTTAGAACTTTAAAACATATCTATTTAACCGGAAACAGATCCTACTATAATATGAGTTCATATATGTATATAAAATCTATACAGATACATATATGTTACCACCAGATATATAAATAGCTATATATATATAGTTTGAAACTTTTATAACTTTAACTGAAAAAAAACGATCAACATCTTGATATAAAATAAACTGTCCATCTTTATAACTTTATATGCGACAATTTATATGGCTTAAGTACCCAACAGAACTCACATAACTCTTCACATGTATATATACAAGACACAACCTGACATAAAGGTATAACTTCCACTGTAATATATTGTAAACATATTTATACGGTTATTACTAACATATATATCAAATACGCTTATAAATCCCAAGCAACAAAACTATGAATACTATATACAAATAACCAACGTACAAGCTTATATGTTGTAATGTAAACTATCGTATCATTATACAATATAAAACTTAACATACTGCAACTAAAATATGACATACCTTAAAAAAAACAAAGTATATAAACAAACCCAAAATATACCTAAAGCCGAACAAAATATATGTATGTACCTATACTAACACAAAATCTTATATAATATATTATATATAGTACCTTATATACAGCAAAGCACTAAGGGGCGACAAAGATGGCGGCGAAGAACAGCGGGGATGAGGTGCCGAACTGAGGTGCGAAGGCGGAGGACGGGGTAAAGCAAAGGTGGCGGAGGTGGGCTTTGGCGGAGGGATACTGATTTTGGGGTTGTGCTCGATGCTGCTGCGTCAGGGAGGGGGAGGGTGGAGACGTGTCGGCAACAGGGGTGGCAAGCGGAGGGGAAAAATGAAGGAAGAGAGGTCGAGTTTCGTGAAGAGAGAGGGGGTGAGAATAAATGAATGGGCTAGAAATGGTGGAGAAGAAGAAAGAACAAATTGAAGGGGATTTGACAGAACAAAATATATAAAAGAAATATAAAAGGAATGGTAACCATCACCCCTATATTCAGCTGACACGTTAAAGAAAATTTGAACCGTTACCAATTTCAAACAATAAACAATGAAGAATTGATATGATATGTGACGGTTTGGCTATGATTCAGCTGAACTTTCAAGGCAAATTAATATATGTTTGGGTAGCACGTTTCAATTTCAATTTTGAAACGGTAAGAAATTGGAAAGTCACAAATTTTCGGTATCGCTATAGCGAACAGTTTATTATTTCCGTCGCGTACCAGATCTTAAAATACAGAAATAAATATACCGCTGAGATCAGCGCGGCGAGATGATCAAAACGGTATATAGATATCCATGGTACGATCATCCGATCAAAAGTCGATAATCGATACCGAAAATGTTGCTATTTTGCCAGAAATAAGATAAATGGGGCAATAGAAGTCCAAATTTTGAAAAACGAAAGATGACGTCTTACTCAGAAGAGGATTTAGAAATTTATTGTATAAAAATATTCAAGTTTGGAAAACATTTTATTATCATCAGTATTTAACTGATTTAAATTGAAATAGAATTACACAATAAAATAAACTTCCATATAATTAATTGAAAATTTACCAGTTGCTATGTTTAAGAAGACGTATTCCAAATATAAAATTTTTATTTTCAAATTTTATTGTTTAAAATTTCACAATATTTCAATTAATTAAATAAATAAGAATCACTCAAAATTTTGGGTCGTTACACCGGGACTAGACTAGAATCGGCTTAAGCATCCTAATGCTTATGCCACATCTGGTCTAGTACACAGTATAACATACATTATGGACCCTATGGCTGAAGCATAGGAAATCCTCTTCATATGCTCTTTCTCCTCATCGATAGAAAGGACGATTCCAGATTTTGTTGGAACACTTCCATGCTTGGAATTTTCCATACTAAACCTTTTTAGTATGGTGTCTATGTACAGGGATTGAGACAATCCCAACAGCCTCTTAGATCTATCTCTATAGATCTTTATACCAAGTATATAGGCTGCTTCTCCCAAATCCTTCGTAGAGAAGTTTTTGGAAAACCAAGCTTTCGATGATTGCAATAATGAAGTGTCAATGCCAATCAATGATAGATCATCGACATAGAGTATTAAGAAAACAATAGCGTTGCCCTATTCCTTTTTGTATATGAACGCTTCCTATGTGTTCTGATAAAAACAAAACTGTTTGATTACTTTATCAAAATACTTGTTCTAACTCCTTGAAGCTTGTTTGGGTCCATAAATGGACTTTAACAACTTGCAAGCTTTGCCTTCACTCCCACTTACCACAAAACCCTTTGGCTGCGACATATAAACTGTTTCTTCTAAATCACCATTTAGAAAAACCATCTTTACATCCATTTTCCATATTTGTAGTCATAGAATGCAGCAATGGCTAGCATAATCCGAATTTATTTAAGCATGGCTACATGTGAAAAGATTTCGTCATAATCAACACCTTGAATTTGAAGAAATCCTTTCGCAACTAGTCTTGCCTTATAAGTCTCCAATTCCCCATCTGCATTTAGTTTTTCTTAAAAATCCATTTGCAGCTGATGGGTTTTATCTTTTCGGGTATGTCCAACAAAGTCCAAACTTTGTTTTCGTACATGGAGTCCATTTCAAATTTCATAGCTTCAAGCCAGAGTGCGGAATCTTTACTCTGCAGTGCTTGTTGGAAGGTCAGAGAAGTGTCATCATCTAAGACACAGTCCTCCTTTTCGTCATCCACGAGAAAAACGTAGTATCTCTCTTGTGCGCGAGATTCCCTACTAGACCTTGTAATAGGTTACGTGTTTTTGTATATGGGTGAATTTGTTTCTCCCACTGTTTCGACCTCAGTGTTAGTTTCTCGGATCTCATCCAAGTCTACAACTTCGATGTTAATTTCTTTTAACAAAAATTCCTTTTCTAAAAAGACAGCCTGTTGAGAACAATGACCTTTTGTTTCTCAGTATTGTAGAATATATATCCCATCGAGTTTTTGGGATATCCTATAAACTTGCACAGTATCGATCTTGCCTCTAGTTTATTCAGACCAACGTTCTCAACGTATGTCGGACAACCTCATACTTTCAAATATTTGAGTTGGGGTTTCTTACCAGACCATATCTCATATGGCGTTTTGGCATAGATTTAGTGGGTAACAAGTTCAATATATGTGTTGCGGTTTCTAGCGCATATCCTTAATAAGACAGAGGTAATTTAGCCTTACTCATCATGGAATGAACTATCTAATAGGGTTCAATTCCTTCGCTCCGACACACCATTGTGTTGCGGGGTATAGGGTGGAGAGACCTGAGAGATAATCCCATTATTTTTTAAGTATTGTTGGAAACCCTATCCAACATACTCACCTCCTTGATCTGATCGAAGAATTTTAATCTTATGGCCTGTTTGATTTTCTACTATATTTTTGTACTCAAAAAACTTCTCATAGACATTGAATTTGTTCTTCATAAGATATATTTATCCAAGTGTTGAGAAATCATCAATGAAGGTAACAAAGTAAGAACTATTATCTTTGTTAACTGTAGGCATTGGGCCACAAACATCACTATGTATCAGCCCTAAGAGTTCATCAACTCTTTCATTACTCCCACTGAAGGGGTGTTTGGTCATTTTACCGTTGAGACACGACTCATGGGTGTCAAATGATTCAGAATCAAGTGACAGAAGAAAACCTTCGGTTTTCAATTTGTGAAGTTGTTTCTCACTGATATGACCAAGCCTACGGTGCCAAAGATAATTTTCATTTATATTGTTAGAAGATTTATTCACAGAACACACATAATTAGTATTGATCACATAAATGCCATTCTCAAGAACAACAACACATATCTTATTTCCATTCAAACTGTTCATAACATTTTTTGCACAATAAAAAACATATCTGGTCTCAGACAATCTAGAAACAGATACAATTCTACAAATAAAGTCTTTCACAAAATAGCAATTATTTAATATCAATACTACACCACTAGGAAAAAATAAATGATAATCTTCTACTGTTGTTGCATCTACAATAGATCCTTCAGCAACTTTGAGGCTCATTTCTCCTTTTGGCATGCGGCGCCAGTTCCTAAGCCTCTATAACGAATTACATATATGAGTTCCAAATCCAGTTATAAAACCCAAGACATTTTATTGATTGAAAAACAATTTTGAACCATAAATGTACCTGATGGAGCCGCAGAACCATTCTGTTTCCTTTCCCTAACAATTTTTAAGTGCTCAGGGCAGTTCCTTTTCCAGTGACCTTTCTTGTGGCAGTGGTGACATTCACCCTTGTCATCAGTCTTCTTACTTTTCTTTTTCTTACTATCTCTTTTCCGCTTATTCGAAACTATCGAAGATGATGCATTACCTTTAACAGCAAGTACGACACCTTGATCCTTAGATGCAGACTCGACTGACCTCAACATATTGAGGAGCTCTACGAGATTTACATTTAGTTGGTTCATGTTTTAATTCAATATGAACAGTTCATATTGATAAGTGAGAGAACCAAGGATCAAGTCTACTTGCATTTCTTTACTTATTTCTACATCTAATTGTGCAAGTCTATCAATATAACCTTTCATCATTAGAACGTAATCGTCCACTTTGCGTCCCTTGGTTATTTTGGTGTTAAACAGTTTCTTCAAAAGTTTGTACCTTGCAGAACGAGACTGTTCACCAAAAAGAGCTTTGAGACTATTAAAAATCTCATGGACAGACATGTTCTCATGTTGCCTTTGTAACGGTTTGTCTAAGGTGGACAATACGAAAACTTGGGCGATCTCTAGGTCAGATTACCACTCTAAATAAGCAAGTCATTCTTCAGGGTCTGCGTCATTAGCGGGTTCAGTTTTGGGTTCACATGTAACAGAAATCCAAAGTGGCTCATAAGTTAACGCTATCTTAATTGATCTTAGCCTGTATGTATAGTTAGGTCCAGTGAGCTTGTCGCTTTCAGAAAACAGTTTTGGAGTTGACATTTTCTGTAGGTTTAAGTGGTAGATTATTAGGACTAATCATAGTGGATGTTCTTATAATATTAGTCGGCTCAAACTTTATGTTTCATTTCACTAAAAAGCTCCCATTAGTCTTTTATATTTCGCCAAATCCTAAGTCGAAACATAGAAGTTTTTGACTTCATTAGTAGGTGTTAGGACTCCTCCATCTTTGAATTCTGACCATGAGTTTGCTCAACAAGTCATAGCTCCACAGTCGATGGATAACTCCTTATTGGTTGTATCATATACAACTCCCAACCCTTGGTGCATTGTCCTAATTTCAATCCGACCTTGAGTTTGCTCAACAAATCAAAAATGCAAATTATTCACTTGTACCTACCATATCGTGATGGCCTAAGTATAGTATATGAACCTTGAGTTTGCTCAAAAAATACATATAATTATCTTACCTCATCTATTCAATATATTAATAATACAACACATAACATCCCTAGCTGAGTTTGCTCAACAACTAAGGAGTATGCAAGTAATTTATTAATATATATGATAGAGGACAACATTAAATTGAGTGATATCGACTTATAAAATAATGTAATTCTTATGAGCTACCCTCGTGATTCAAGTGTCAAACACATCTGAAATTACGATATACATGCGATTACGTATATATTTATTTCTTAATTCTATTATGGTTTTCTTTTAGATTCCACCTTTAGTTTATATTAATTAAATCATATTTAATTAATTTTGTTGATTAACACTTTAATTAATTTGACATTAATATAACATTTATATCCATGAATAATTATACTTTATAATTATTATATGTATAATATACATATGTAATTTAATTAATTAACCTTTTAATTAACTTATTTAATTAAACTATGTTAATTAAATTATAATAATTTCAAACTTCAATTCATACGCATACATGTATACTTATGTTATTGTAAACAATGCAAAACAACATAACATATATCTCAATATATAATAAATGCACATGTTCAGTAATTAATTAAATTGTTTAATTAATTTAATTTTATTAAACTTATTAATGAATTTGAAATTAATATGAATAGGTTTTCAAATATTTTGAAAAATTATGTTATATTATAACTTTTATAATAAACATATTTCATTTTAAATTTAACAAATAAATTTAAAATCCATAACTTTAATTTTCAAAACGACTTGAAAATTAGTCAAGGCCCAATTCAAGTTGGGCATTTTCTATTAGGGGCAACCTTTGGGCGCACTTCAACTTTCAGGCCAGGACGGTAACCAGAAAGGATAGGATACTTGATTACCTAATTCCAATCCTAGACACTACCTTTCTAGACACCGTACTAAGTGAGCAAGCTTAATTAGATAGCCCTAATATGACTAATTTAGACCTCATAGGCTACTGGGATTTGATACCATTAAAGAAACTGGGTCAGCCTGCAGCGGAAGAAATGGATGAATTTCAAAAAAAAATTACATTTTAGATCTTTAATGGACCTACGAAGTCTAAATTTCATTTAGAACTTTTCTAAATCTGTTTTAAACAAAATCATATGTTCTATTTAAAATAGTTAAAGGGAAGTTTAAATAAATTTAATTTCAAATATATAGTGTATCAAATACACCTTAACATTTATTTATAAGACTTAATGTATATGGAATGAAACCTTTCATTTCTTTTCCTGAAACAAGAAATAATTAAGAGCATTAATTGTATTAATTGGAGAGAGAAACCTTTGATTTTTTTCTCTTTAATTTGAATTGATTGATTCATTAAATGTCAATAATTAATAAGTTATTCATGGCAAGTTTATTACTATGTCAATATATGTATTCTGACTGTAAAAATTATAGTTTGAGTTTTATTAAAATTTGTTTTATTTAATTATATAAGTATACATATGTGTGTGTGTCATATACATATATACAAATATATATGTGCGTATATATGTAACATCATAATCTGTGAAGAGTATAATGTGCCTGTATATAGATGCTGAGATTTACATTGCAACGGACACATTAGCTCATTTTGTGTGTACTGTAATTTGTTCAAATATGTGCTTGTATAATATGTCAAAAAAGTTATTAATATCTACAAACTAATATATATATATATATGTATATATATTACTAAATAAAACAGTTTCTGCCAAAATAAATTAATGTAAAATAATTATATGAAAAAAATACAATTTTAATAATTTTAGAAAATCTTCAAACAAATTTTGGGCTTAATATTAATTTATGGAATTATCTCAACTAAAATATATTTATTATTTAATAATTGATAATAGCCTACAATCAAATTAATTCTTAAAAATATGAAATCAAGTTGAAAAATTCTAAAACTTTTTCTGAAGGTACATCGGATGTATTTTAGCCTGGAAAAGTTTCTGGAATTTTCTCAATTGAAATTTTATTTTAAATAAATAATTATTTTCAGGTCGAAAATAAGTTAATAAAAAAGATTAAATTAATTTATAAACATCCGAAATTTTTTCTAAAGGTACATGAGACATATTTAAGGCTTAAGAAAATATTTTAGAATTTTATAATTTGAAATAATATTTTTAATTAAATGATTGTTTGTAGGTTGGAAGTAATTAATTTTAAAAGATATTAAATTAAATTTAAAAAATCTTAAAATATTACAGTAAACCTCTCACATGCTGCAGCAAATAAAAAAATATAAAATTGAAATTTTGAACCATTAATTATTTTATACATAATAAACAATTTACAAAATCATTAAATAATAATAAAATATGTATATACATATTTAATAAAATATTTTTATATCTTATGACTTATAATAGGTATAAATCATCATAAGAAAATTTTAAGATTAAATATGTACGATATATAATTAGTATACATTTATACATATTGACAATTTGCAGATATGTATACATTATATATATATATATATTGATGTAAAACGAATTTATTTTTTTCATAAAATTAATTCAACAACAAATCAAAAATAATATATTACAATAAGCACATAACCAATATAATTGTAACAAACACATGTACCTACAAAAATCTCACATATTAGAAACAATAAATAGATCTGAATACAAATAGATGATTTGTATGTAAATCAACTTTTATATGATAAAGTTGAAATCAAAACAATAATAATAAATGAAATTTTACCTTCTGATGAAGCCTTTGAGTCCACGTTGAACAATGATTTCTCTTCTTAAATCAATTTCAAATCCGTCAGGTTGCTAATCCAGGATTGGAGACCTTCTACTACAAATTGGTATTTTTTAATTTGAATTTGGGTTTGAGAATTTTGGGGATGATTTTAGAGGATATTTGCTGCCATTAAAATTAAGAAGAAGAAGAAAGTGGCAGCTCCAAAAATGAATTAACCTTTGACTAGGTTTTTGGGATTAGCTTTTATATGGGTAGGATAAGAGAGCAAACAATGAACTCAACCACACATCTCAAAACCCTAATCTCATGCATAGTAGCCGCCCCTTCCTCTATCAAAATCAACGGCTTTCACCTTTAAAATTCAAGGGTTGTGAGCACATTTAACCCAATTTAAATATACATAATTATATTCAACTAAATTTGTTGTCGATGTCTCATATGATCAACATATTTATAACCTTATATAAATACATGCAACAAATTTTATTTATCAAATCATATCCAAATTTTATAATTAATATTTCATAAATATTAATTAATTTAATTAATTTATAACAACTATAAACTAATTAAATCATTCGGTCTTAAGAGAATTCATCGATTCGGTTATGTGACTCTTGGGTGTAAATTCGGTCAGCGATTAACATCGATCTATTTGAAAGTTAACGTTCACACTTCACTTAGCAGGTGGTGTGATAATGTTGCCAAATTTATCGCTTACTCATTATCAGAAAAAAAAATCTCATTTTAATTTAATAAGCGTTACCCAGTTGTGACAATTATTTACATCAATTCTCTTCCTCAAAACTATATCACTTTGGACTTATTGGATTTGGTAATGGCCAAAATTCCAACACCGTCCACATCTAACTCTATAATCCAAATACGAAGTCCTTGGTTCAATGATAAAAATTATTATTAATCGTACTAATCTGGCCAGAGATTTTGACTTCGTTTTGACCTAAGTTGACCATGATACTAACCCCATATAACTGAGGAGACGAATCCTCTCTTGAATATGCTTCACTTCCAATACTTCTACTCGACCCAACTATAGTCACTCGTTGGATGCTGTGCCATGGTTTTACTATAATCAAAGCAAAGCTTTTATATTAAAGATTCACAGCATTCTTAAGTCGAAAGAACTGTGTAAATTATTCACATCGATATTTTCTGTTTGACCTTAATTATATTAACCAACGGAAAACTATCGAATGAGACATTCCTAGTTATCAAATAACTATTAGTACGTAACCCCTAGGTTCCCCTAGTAGCCATGAGTAATACACTGCCCAACATTTGGAGAGCGTTATGTACTCTAGTCTCAACGGATACATCGATATCCAGTCTTGATGCATCTTGACTTGGAACATTTGAAATGGTATATTTAATTTTATTGTGATAAATTACTCACGGTTACAACACTTTGTAACTACTATCATGAAAACATACCATTTATGGATTTTCTTTTAAATATATTTTAATTAAACATTTGACTATTTATAACACATTATAACAAATATATTACAGAAAGAAGAAACACCTTTATTTCGAACGAGAATTGATTTTAGAGTTATTAATTTACAATAACTACGGAAATACCCCTAGGGCATAGCCTTAACTTTTAAGCTACTTTAATTAGATTTGTATTTTTTATTTATTGCATGTAATATAAATAAAGTCTATATTAATTTGAACTACCATGCAAAATATTTATTGTGTATCTATATACACATTCATATATGTAGACATACTTATACATATACATACACATACATATATATGTATATAATTCATATTTTAGAAAATAAAGGCATATATAGTGGGAAAATGTGTCTGTTGTAGTGTAAATCGCATCACTTAAATAACGTTCATATTACTATGTACATTTTTCATATGTTGCACTTACATTAAACACATGGATACATTTGATGTGCTCAACATAATATATAATCAGTTAAAATTAAATTAAACTAAATATAAACAACTATAATAAAATGGAAAAATATTAAAAGGAAAATTTAGAAAAATTAAATGAATTTAGACCACATAGGCCCAATGTAACAACCCGCAAATTTTGAAAATATTTTAAATGAAAATTCATTTGAAACTTTGAGTATAATTATTTTTAAAATTTGATAAATTTGGAAATTTAATGTAATATTTTGGGATTTGATGTGAAATGTTCTTCCAAATTTAATAAAATAAAGATTTTTCTTAAAATGCAAATTTTGGTCAACTTTGGTCAAAGTTTGACTTTCTATGAAAATTTTAAAATTTGAAATTTGAACTTTTACTTTTTTTATGAAGATGGATTTAATTCTAACATTTTCTTTGTTTTTCGTTTTGTTAAATTTTGATTCCTACTTCTTAAAATTTACAACTTTTGGCGTATTACACGAAGTTATTTTCCCTATAACTTTTATCTTATTTATATTTTGATTGTTTGGGCTTATACTAGTGGGCTAGGAAATGCTTTAGTTAGATGAGAAGCCACCTGTTGATATGACTATATAATATCCTAGGGTTTTCTAGACTCCTCATTTTTCATTTGTGCCTCCGTAGAAAGAAATCAATGTAAGTTTTCTTCTTCATCTTCCTCCTCAAAACCCTAGACTTTCTTCCTCTTTTCCTCTACAAATTTTCCTCCTCCTCCCCTCAAAAATTTCGGCCACACCTATCTCCTCTCCCTCCAACCACAAACCCTAGCCAAAAACCTCTTCTCCTCATTCCTTTTTCCCTTCCCTCTTCACAAATTTCGGCCTCCACTCCTCTTCTTCCCACCACAAACCCCATAACCGAACTTCCTCAAACCCTTCCCCTTGCTTTGCATTGGCCGTGACCATCTCCTCCACCACCAAAACCCTAGGCCGAGCCTCCACTACCAAAACCCTAACCCTAGGCCGAGCCTTCTCCATCAAAACCCAACCCTAACCTAGTCCAAACCCCTATGGTCAAACCTAAACCCAAACCAAACCCTATGGCCGAACCAAAATAAACCCTAGACCAAACCTATGTGTTCCCTAGACAAGCCCTCTTCACATATTTACAAATAAATAATTTTTTCTACTTTTATTTTTCTATGTGAATTATTTGTTTACGTATGGAATTTATTTTCCAAAGCGTCGAATTTGGATTCTCCCCTCACTCAAGCTTGTCCGTAATTTGTTGTGCTTGTCATAGTCGTTGTGTTGCGTTTTGAATCACTTCTCTAACCAAAGAAAGGTGAGTAATCACTCTTGACAACGTACTTATATTTTGGTGAATTGATGACAATGAAATTGTATGGATTTGTATAAGCAACTTGAGAATTTCACCTATGTTTAAATTATGTTATTTCATATCATATTTTACCTGTTATGATCATATGCCATGATATATTGAATATTGTTATGTTTATTTTGATATTCTGTTCTCACACTGCAAGTTCCTTCACTATGGGTTGAAATGATACATACCCGAATGATCTTTAGACTAAGGAAAATTGTTATGGGCTGAAATGATAGGCCTGAGCAATTTTATTTGACTTGGGATTGCAGGTTTGAAATGATATAAAACTCGGAAAATTAATAAATTGCGGATTGAAATGATATATGTCCGTATTTACTTGACCCTATGGTAGAGAATTTTATACAGACTCCGTGGTTGATTTAAAATGATTTTCTAAAAATTATTAAGTATTTTGGATTTCTTTATATGAATCTCAACTAAAATTTAATGTAATAATTTCTGTGAATTTGTTCACATGAGTTAAAAAAATTAATAAGAAATAAATAGTTGGAAATGTAAATTTTGGAATCTAATTTACAGTATGAAGGTTAATTGAAATTTAATAATCCGATTTGACTTAATAATGGTATTTTATTCTAACCTATAAATTGTAAGTTTTAATTCATGTAATAGTGATTAAAATGATAAATGGTTTTTTTATGGAAAAAAAATGTATGTTAAAACGTACATTTGACATACAAGTTTTTAACTAATGTAAATGGTATAACTTGGGTATTAAAAATGATAAATGTTATTTACTGAAAAGAAAATAAAGTGTAAGTTAATAACATACTTTTAACTTAGCATAAGGATTTCAACTTTAAAATTTGATATTATAGTAACAAAGTTATTTAACTAAAGGTGTGGTTTCTTTAATGACCAAATAGCTAAAATTAAAGTAATATAATAAGAATGATATAATGACTATGATAAAAACTGTAAATATATGTACTATTTGATTATATAAACTATTGTAGTAGGAAGTATTACACTAACAATTCAAAACTGATGGATTTCTTACGAAACAATTCAAAACTACTGCGATTTCTTACTGTAACAATTCTGCACTGCTGCGGATTCTTACAGTAACGATTCTGCACTGTTGCGAATTCTTATAGTAACAATTCTGCACCGCTGCGAATTCTTACAGTAGCATTTCTGTACTGCTGCGTTTTCTTAAAAGTGACATTTCCAGAATGCTACAAAATTTTCTAAAGGGTTATAGTTCTGAATGTTATGGTTTAAAGGTTACATTTTTAAAGTGCTATGATCTCTAAATTTTTATGTTTCAAAGGGGTTATAATTAAATGAATTTGGAAGTGTACGACTTTGGAAAAATGAATAATATTTTAAAGAATAATGATATGGAATTTATATGGTTTTGAAAGGAATATGTTTGATATGAAAAATAAACCAATTGAAATTGAATAACCACGGGTTATAATAACGTTTGGTTGTTAAAGAGACCGGGATCGGATATGGGCATACTCTCTGTCGATACCGAAAATCACTTTAACAACTGTGTACGTGGTGGAGATTCCAGAATGAAGTAGGATGGTGGCGACGATCCTAAAGGTATACATACATGGACCTAACTCCCGTGAGTTAGCATAAGGTGGCTAAAACAGGAGCAATTGACGGGCCAAGTGAGGTAGCTCCTCCGATCGGACATACTTCATCGTTAGTCATTCTATTACTTTGTGATTGATTTGGTGTGCACCTTTGATTCGGGAGTGTGGATCAAGTTGGGCGGTAGTTGCGGTTATGCGTTACCAATAGTCCGGAAGTGTAATTGGTATATCTACCGCGGCATTGCTTAGTTGTGCCATGTCACCTACCCTAGCGCGCTATCTACGAGTTTGATTTATGTCGTACCTATGGGGTATCCTCTGGCGGCCCCAGTTTACGGGGAGTTACAATACTGTATAGACTATTGGCATTATAAAATGTGTTAAGGGGGAAATGGGTAACGCCTTAACGCTATTTTAATAGTTTACTTTACTTTAGACATTATTATAATAGCGTATATTACTACATAGTAGATAGTTTAATGGATCCTTAAAGGATGGGCGATCCCAAGCATCCTTTAAGTTACTGATGCATTTCTTTTACAGTTCACTTGAGTTGGTTTACATTTTATAAGTATGTATGTCCTGACTCGAGTATTTTGTGTTTTTGCTTTACCCTCGGGTCAGCCTGAGTTTCACAGCTTTGGTTTCATCTTTTTTGGAGCTAGGGATCCGCCGAAGATTTAACGGTCTACCTGATATTTCCATTCCAGTTATTTCCACTCAGCTTTTGCTTTTGTAGTAGAGAACTTATGTATCTAAACTTTCTGTTGTATTTGTTTTCAGACTTGGGTATTATGTATTAGTTAGAGACCACTACAACAAAATAGCCTTTTAACAGCGTTTAAAAACTGCTGTTAAATGATATAACAGCGTTGTGAAGAACGCTGTATAACGACATTCGGTCGTTGATATGTAATTTCAAACAGCGAAAAAACAACGTTGTCAAAAATAATTTCCCACAGCGTTATTTTGTCGTTGTTTATTTAGTTTCTACAGCGTTTATATTTTGCTGTGGAAAAGTGTTTAGAGTGGTATTTTACATTTCTACAGCGTTTAAAATACCCTGTCTAAAACAAACTCACTAGTTTTCAACAGCGACAGGAAAACGCTGTTACTACTTATTCATCAGCGTTTGTAAAACGCTATTGTATCAATGTGATTTATGTTTTTAAATAACTTACAGCAAGGCTTTAACGCTGTCGTATTATCATGAGTTATTGTCCCAAAATACTGACCGCACTTTTTAAACACTATCGTTTATGACAAATCATACCACTACAATAATCACATATCCGTAATCTAATTGCATTTAATTATATTTCAATCGGATAATATACAAATCAAAGTAAAAAACTATAAAATAAAAGCATAACAATTGATCATTTCAATAAAATAGCTATACAATATATCCACGAACAAAGCTTACTTACAAACAACGATGAAATTTATAAACCATCTTCATATAACATTAGACAAAGACCGAGTTACAAACAGAACACTTACAAGACAGTATTGCTAACAATTCTGTTGCCAAATATGATGCAGCTTTGAATGTCTCTTAGATCGATGCTAATGTCTACACCATAGAAGCAAACAGCGAGTCAACCCCTGATCAATCATCTACTGCTCAATATACAACCAAATTGAGGTCCATGAGCAAAAACCAGATCATATGAAATGCCCTTTGAGTTTAAAGCTTTAATGCCTTCGGATGTTATTGAAAAACCTGGCCTGCAATAACATGGTTAATCAATTAAAAGCCAAAAACAAAAAAAATCAAAAAAAGCAAAGACAAGTAGCCATGCTAATGTTGGTAGGAACATGAGTACTGGTTTTTCAAACAGAAGGAAAACTAAATTAGCAGAGGATTCAAGATGTACTTTCATTCATAGACGTTAAGGTATATCTTATGTTGTATGAAAAATATATGTTTAAAAACCATTTTATATTACTAATGCAAATTTCTTACATAAAACTAATCAATGGACACATGTACTAGGGAGAGATAATGAGTGGAACATTTATTTATTTCCCACAACCAGTGCATTACGTGCCCATATGCTAAGCCAGCTTCCAACCTAATGTGTTAGGAACACTACATGTCCTGAATAGCATCAACAAAATATATTCCAGATATTAAGCATGGTATTTTAGGACCTTTTAAAAAAATTCACCTACCTATAACGATGAAATTTAAAAGTTAGTGATCAAATACAAATTTAAAATAACATATCTAATTTGCAACTACTGAAAAATTACAGCACATATTTACATTTTAGCATTAGCTTAGTTTTGAATGTAATAAAAACACATTTTTGTATCACTATTACAAGTGCTTGTCCACAAATGAAATTTTCAAGTTTAATAATACTGATAAAAGACATAAGTTTGAATCAGACGATGATGCACAAAATTGTGCATGAGATGAATGTAGCATTAGCTTAGTTTTTGAAAAATAGAGCATTTAGTTTTTGAGTTGAAAAAACTGAGCATTAGCTCAGTTTTGACAAAACTGAGAAGCGCTGTTTTGAATTAAAACTGAGGTCAGTTTTGACAAAACTGAGAAGCGCCAATTTGAATCAAAACCGTGTTCAGTTTTGAAAAAAAACTGAGCATGAGCTTAGTTTTGAAATTAGTTTTGAAAGAAAGCTCAGTTTTGACAAAACTGAGAGCTCATGATAAAACTGAAAGCCCAATGCACGAATGTATCTCACTTGATTAAAATTTTGTTCATCTGATGTACACAAACACTCACACATACCTAGAATGTCTTTGTGGATGTTTCATGAAATCAGGAATACATAATGTGAATATTAAGATTCAAATTGTTACTTGTTCACTTGACATAGATTTGAGAGTTGGTCAAATTAGAGCTTACATGTGACATTTTGGGCCATTAAGTATATTGCTGCTTGTTTATGATATGTGATGCATTCATCGATTAAAAATCTTGAGAAACAACATTTGCAATGATTCATGTTAGCTTTAGAGAAAGTTACGCTATGAATAGAAAGTGTTTAGGCTTTACATCTATTTTCTAAGAAAGTGCACCTTTACCAAGATTTAAAATTCATATTTCAATTTTGTTTCAAGAAATTTTCAATTTCAGTTTTGTTTCGAGAATTTCAAAAATTCCTTTCTAATTTCATTTTCTATGTCACGATATTTTATATAAATATATAAATTAATAAAATTTATTCATATAAGCAATTTGGAATTTATATAATTTGGAAAAATATTCACATAAATTTTAAATATTATTTTATACTAATTGGTTGACAACAATGGTGCATACAAGTGATGCATAACAGGATGCATGGGCGCATGATGCATTACAAAGAATGAACGACAAAGGTGCATGATAATGGTAACTTAGTGAAATTTTTATAATAATCATACTTAGTCATCTTAGTTAAATTTTTGTAATACTTAGTTAATTGTTATGAACTTATTTAACATTTATAAATCTTAGTTAACTTATTATTATTATAATTCTTAGTTAATTACTACTACTACCACTATTATTATAGAAGATTTAATTATATTTATATTTTTATATACTTAGTTAGTTTTTATAAACTAAACTTGTTAATTTTATAAAACTTAGTTAACTTAGTTAAATATTCATAATACTTAGTTAATTTTTATAAACTTATTTAATATTTACAAATCCTAGTTAACTTATTATTATTATAAATCTTTATTATTATTATTTTATTATTATTATTATAGAAGATTAATTATATTTTTATATACTTAGTTAATTTTTGTTAACTAAACTTGTTAATTTTTATATACTTAGTTAATTTTTATAAGCTAAACTTGTTACTTTTTATAAAACTTAGTTAATTTTATTATTATTATTTAAACTTTTATAATACATAGTTAATTTTTTTAAACTTATTTAATATTTGTAAGTCTTAGTTAACTACATTATTGTTGTTGTTGTTGTTTTTATAGAATATTTAGTTATATTTTATATTTTTATAATACTTGGTTAATTTTTATAAACTTATTGAATTTTTATAAGACTTAGTCAATTTTTATAAACCTGGTTAATTTATTATTATTATTAAAGACTCATTTAATTTTTATAAAACATAATTAACTAAGTTATTTATTTATTTATTTATTGTACAGATCCATTAGTATATTGCTAGAATTTATGGTCATAATTTTTATAATATAATTTAATTTTCATAAAACAAAGTTAACTTAGATAATTTTATAATATTAGGTACATGCTTATTGTGTACTGTTAAATGGTAACATTTTTTGAACAAAAATATAATGTGTTTGAAATTCAAGCTTAACATTTATAAATTGCATAAATATGTGAGGTACAGTTGATCATTTACTATTATATCAAACTATCTACTAGTTGAATGTGGAAACTAAACCTAGGCATCAATTGCGCGTTGAGTAAAATGATCCAAGAAACTTGACGTTCTTTTAACTCCTTTCATAGTTCAATGTTACTAGCTTCGAGTAAAGAAACTTTATAACGAAGAATCTAAATCACATAGATAACTTGAACTCATGCAGGAAAGAAGCACAAACAAGAAATTATAAACACAATCACCATACCTGGAGTTCTTCAAAAGGACCTCCACCAGGAGAAAAAAGAAGCTCGGTTTGTAGGTGCTCTAACTGACTACTCAATCTTTGCATTTCAAAATTCACGGGATCACGGTCAATCTACAAATTAAATGACATCAAAATTATCTATATAATCTATCATAATAATATGATAATGAGAATATTCAAAATATTTAACAATTATAAAGTTATATTCAAAATATTCAAATATAATCTATCATAATAATATGATAATCTATCATAATAACATCTAAATCATTACACACTTTTAGAGAAAAAATTAGTTAGTTGCCATTAATATGCCCTAGCAGAACTTTTTTTGAATAATGCTAATTCATATAGCATTTGCTATATAAAAGAAAAGGAGTTCAGCCATTGTTTATATATTTTGATCTTGTTTTACATTAATTGTAGGCCAGAACTAAGGAGTTTCAACATAAATGTCATACGTGTAGTTCCAGGTGCAATTAAATCAAATCTAGGAAATTCATCAATGGCCAAGTATAGAAAAATGCCCGAATGGAAATATTATAAACAATTTGAGGCTGCAATATGCTCACATACTACTCTTCCTCAAGGTCCTAGAGCTACTCCTGTAGAAGAGTTTGCAAAGAAAACTATTGATGTTGTTTTGAAGAAGAGCCCCCTGCTTGGTTTTCTTATAGGCAGCCATCAACTATCTTTGCTATAATTCATTATCTTCCTTTGTTCCTCAAAGATTTTATTTATAGACTTGCACTCAAATGCTGAATTTAATATGGGTCTTTTTATATTGTTTTTAGTCAATTTGTGCACACTAGTCCTGACATAATATTTGCTAAATTATGTTATGTATGATAAACATCTCACAAAATAAGTTTATATATTTATATGTAATTTATTTGCATACTCAGGCGGTTACTTATACTGTCATGTTTGTGCCTTAGTTCTGAAAATTCTATTAAACTAGAAAAACAATTCATATGTTTAGTGTGAAAAACACATTCATAATTTGAACAATACTAATTTGTATGCTATAAATTTTGTTAAGCTCAAAAAATTTCTGTTAGTAATGCTTACCTTTTAAAACCATGGACTTGAAACATTTCTGTTAACTGTACTTTAACTATGACGTGAAAGAATTGCTTCCACTAGCCTTTTGTTTTGAATTAGAATATTAACCTTAGAAGTCCCAGGAAAGTAGTAAGGAACTTATACGCATAGTTTAGCTATATGTGAGATTAATCAAGTTTTTAAAAGTTAGTTAAAGCATAGAAGTATAATTAATAGAACAATTAATTCATGAAACTGATATGCAACAAAAGCGAAAAGCCTAAATTTATATATATATATATATATCAGTTTGAGAATCTGTGGGACAATAGTAAAGAACTTATACAGATATACCCACAGTTTATTTTTAAGTGTGTTTAATAAAAAAGTTAAAGCTTCTTGAAGCATATAAGTATAACTAATAGAACAATTGATACATGAAACTGATTTGTAGAAAAAATGAAAAGCCTGAAATAAAATATAAATAAATCAACATGATATTTTTATATGCATACCTAGTTACTTTTTGCAACCTATACACAGTCTTCAATGTTATGCCAATCTAAACCTGAAATAAAACTTAAGCCTTCGTGTTCAATAAATGAATAGGAGAAGCTGATTTGATCCTTTACTATACCTTAGAAGCAAATTTTGATGTATCACTAATTGTGTGTCTGCAACTTCCAGTTGGAAACCTGAAGAAAAATATAGTAAGAGATAAGTAAAAGATATTATGAATGTATTACTAAACTGACAAACATACTTGTAGTAAAAGATATAAGCTCAGAAGTAAATCCAACTATGATCCAAACTAAGCTGATAAACAAATTGATGTTCACGTGTCCTCTAAAGAAATTGCTCACGTTAATATTCACTACTCATAGTTACTTGATATATGCCCTGTGTAAAGATTTTAGGCATACATTACAGTTCTACCCATATAATGGAGAGAATCCAAAATAGTTATGTAAATGAGATACAAGCTAAACCTTAAAATTAATATGAAGAAGAATATATAAGGCTGGCTAATCATAGATCTTTATGTCATTTTCAGAACTCAAAAAGAACAGTACCCATCCATAAGCCTACTACCTCTAAACAACTAGCTAATAAGAAAGTCTATATTTCAAAAGTTGCATCTTCAGAAAACAAAGAAACGACTTTGTTAATTCCCATCAAGGAATTATTGCCATGTGTCTAAATCAAAATGACAATCATATTCCCACAACCTGAGTGAGATCAAAGTCTAAATCAAAACCTAAAAATCCATGTCAGGATCAAAATATGAATCGAAGTTTGAATCAAAACTGAAGACTTCTGGAATTAACCTTCTAACAAAAACTAAATTAGTATACGATCAATGGATACAAACATTAGAGAAAACAAGACAAATTTGAACTGAATCGGTCAACGTACCTGAACGAGAGAATTAGGGCACTATGAAATTGAAAAATAAGGGAAATAGAGAACGACGAAAATTGAATGGAAGGGAATTAGGGTAGGATGAAATTGAGGAACGAGGGAAATGAAAAGAAGAGGGAATAAGAAGAGGGAAAGCAATTTTTTTCACAAAGTGTAATAATGAGAGAGGCAGTGAGAAATGTTTTGAACTTAACGTTATGTCAGCGTTTTGACGAAAACTAGTTCGTTTAAAATAATTTTTAACTGCATTTGTTTAATAAACGATGATAATTGTTGCTGTTAAACCTTTGATAGAGATGTCAATCAATATTGGAGTTCCATGTTGCATGTGTATTAGAGAGGATTAAAATCTCACTGTTGAAATTTTATAAGTGTAATTTCTAGCATAGTTGAACCACTTTACTAACTTTTTCCTTCATTTATCTGACACCCTTAATTTATTTTATGTGCAAAAAAGATAAAGATATAGCACAAAGTGTCTGCCAATACATTCAAGAATTTTCATGAGTAATGAGTTTAACTATAGGTAACATCATCATAGATCAAAATTATGTTAGGAATTTTTCAACCAAATTATAGAGGTTGATAAGCAAAACAAAGGATACAATAGAAGAATTGTTATATATAAAAACCTGTCCATGACGAACTATTTCATACTTGTTTAGCTTCTTCATTGCATAAACATGGCCAGTTGACTTTTCCCTACATACCCTGACCTGCATATTGTTTGAAATATTCAATAATTAATTTTGAAGTATATGATATCAAATCAAAATTATGATTTCACCTTAATTAACAAAGCTACGTTGTACAGTGCTGACTACTTATTTTTTTCTCTTCACATACTCCAGGTTAGGCAATTTCTCTTTAAGAATCATACAAAAATCTATCCTTACAGTCGCTAGTATTGGCATGTGGCCATATGCATTTCTTGACAATGTTTAAAAAAAAGTTTATATAAAGAGCTCAACAACATGTACTCTATTCCACAATATCTTATTCGAACTTGATTTTAAACTTGAAGGTAAAATAATTTTAAAAATATTCCAAGGTATGATTTAGTTTCAGTTTTCAGTTTTCTTTTCTACATGTTGTGAGAGCATCATTGGAATGGAATAGAGGAAAACCAATAAGCATTTCATACATGATAGCCCCAAGTGACCACCTAAAGAAATCAAAATTCAACATTTTAATCATTAATATTAACATCAGATTTTAGAGTAAAATATTATCAGAATTGATGCATACTAAGAAATTTTATATTTTTAACAATTGGTTGAACTTTTAGGAAGCATTATGCAAAATGATTACTTTATAACTGATAAATATATCAAAAAAATGAATCACATATTATGTAGAAATCATTTTGATAACTGAATTAGATAACTGACAATTGCATTTTTTATTTTAATAAATGATATTGTGCAGAAATCATTTTCACTGGTGGGTATTAGGATAGACAATGTGGTCTATTAGTGATGCATTTCCTCAAATGGATGTGATGGTATACAATACGTTTTAAAAAAAGTCTCTTATGAACCTCGCGTAAATGGAGAGAATAGACAGGATGCGATTTATGGCTCTCAAATTTCCAATAATATTTAATCAGAGAGGCTTTTCATTTGCATCTTGAAAAATATTGCTCAATTCTTACATAATTTAAGACTCCACTCTCAGTTAGAAGTTATACATCAAGAAGTTATACATCAAATATATGTTTGCAGCATGCCTTTGCTAATCCACCAAAATTAAAATCTAGACTTTGATCAGGTGTCAATGCAACACAAACATCTGATTTGAAAGATTTATTTAGTAATCAAATGAAGCATTTTAATTCTTCAAATGTCTATGTAATAATATTCATTACAAGACAACATGAATAAAACACTTTAGCAGTAGAAAGATAAATGAAACACACACCAACATAGCGATGTCAGTTTTTCTCAAATATTAGCTATTCGGTTCAATAGCAAGTGCAATAAAATATTAGATTTAACAATTAAATAAAGAAAATCAAAGTTTGAATTCAATATTCAATCAAATTTGAACTAATTTAATTTCGAGCTCGAATTTGCAGTTCTCTGCTTACCGATGGCAGCGATGAAGGGTATAGGGTGGCGAGTGCGACGCGACTAAGCTCCAAGCGATGTGATTGGCTGACTTAATGAATGATTTCTCTCCGATACAAGCATAGCCAAGTAGCCACGACTTTGTGAGCAACGGTCATGATAGAGAGGAGTAGTTTTAAAGAATTTGTTGAGTAGAGGAAATTAAGATTTGGAGAGGAGTCATTTAAAAAATTTTGCAGAGAGGAAGCGATTAAGATTTGGAGGCATTGGTGATTTATGGTTGCTTATTTTTGGCAGAAGAGGGAAATTAATTATACGCGGCAATGAAATTTTCAGAGGGAACGACATTTCGCAATTTTCTGAAAAAAATCTCAGCGTTTTCCTACATTGTCTTCAGATTTTCCTACCTATAAAAGGTTGCACAACAGCAATCAACGTATAAACGTTGTTCTCCATTGCCATTAAAAGCAATTTTTCTTGTAGTGGACTATGTATCTAGGAGCTTCATGAACTCCTATGTTTATTTTAGGGACAGTTTGGCACAGGTCCCTAATAAGTTTCAAAATACACAAAAACCCCAGTAAAAAAAAGTTTGTAAACTAGGTCCCTAGAATTAAGTTACCGAATAATGACATACACTTATACAATTATTCAGTGTATAATTGCGGAAATTTCTGCAATTTTTTCAAAAAATTGCAGACATTTTCACAATTATTCACTGAAAAATTGCGAAAATTTCCGCAATTTTTTCAAAAATTGCGGAAAATTCCACAATTATTCACAAAACAATTGCGGAAATTTCCGCAATTTTTTCAAAAATTTGCAGAAAATTCCGCAATTATTCACCAAAAAAATTGCGGAAATTTCCGCAATTATTCACCGAAAAAATTGCATCAATTTATGCAACTTTTGGATATAATTGCATAAATGTCTGCAATTATTCAGTAAATAATTGCATAACTATATGCAATTACTTAGTAACTTAATTCTAGGGACCTAATTTACATACTTTTTTTTACTGGGGTTTTTGTGTATTTTGAAACTTATTAGGGACCTGAGCCTAATATTCACTTTATTTTATTCCACTGCTAGTTATTCTGATATTCTGTGTCTGTGATTCTGTGATTGATTTTATTTGCCCCAAATTTTATTAACAATCTGTTGTTTTGAATTATTCAAGTCTGACATGTGTGGTTTTATTGTCGATTTGAATGGTCCAAAACGGTGGGATGTTACAGTTGGTATCAGAGCCAGGTTTTAGGAAAACCTTAGCCTATGGGGCAAAAACTCATTAGAGATAGTGTAGAAATACCCTAGAATGAGTAAAATCAATCTTAGAATCATTCTTTGTGAGAGAACGTATTTTCAAGTATAAAATGGTTTTTAAATGATTTTAAAGGATTATTTTGGATATAAAATTTTTCTTGTTTTAAAATCTAATTTTCCTTAGAATTTCCCTTCTTTTCGAATCCACCTTGTTTAATAGAATTCTTTGATTAGGATTTTCATTCTAGTTGAATCTTGTCTTTTGTCTTTCTCCTCTATCTTGGTCCTAAAAAAATTCATTCTTGAATTTCCAGGATGAATCGTAGGAATGCCAGAGGTCAGGGTCGTGGTGTTGCCCCAGTTCCCGCACCAGTTGCACCCATTAGGTTTAGCATTCTCTGTAAGGAGTTCACTCAGCTAGGTGGTACTAAGTTTATGGGATTAGAGACCATCATTGAGACTCAGCAGTGGCTGAGGAGTTTAGAAAGGATTTTTGCTGGTTTGGAGATCAACGATGCTCAGAAGCGTCAGTTAGCAGCTTGGCAGTTACAGGAGGCAGCCCTGGATTGGTGGGAGTCAGTTACAGCCAACACTATTGAGGCAGATATTTCTTGGGAACAGTTTCGGGAGGCTTTTGTGGAAAAGTGGATGCCAGAATCTGGGAAGTCTCAGCTATATAGGGAGTTTATGGATCTTAAGCAAGGGGATATGTCATTTTCTGAGTATGAGCGGAAGTTCAACGAACTTTCCAAGTTTGGTCCTAGCTTGATTGATACCCTTCTTAAGAAGAATGAGAAGTTTATAGCTAGAGCTCGCCCAGAGTTTTATGATCGTCTGATTTCTCATGTGTACAGCCCTTTTACTGGATTGATGGATATGGCCATTAGATATGAGAACCCCACTTCTAAGGAAGCATCTGTTGCTCGTGCACCTTCATCTCAGCCCTCTTCTAGCAACTCTAAGAAGAGGAAGTCTAATTTCCATCGACAGAAGCAGAATTGGCTTAAGAATCTAGGTTTAGGATCTTCTTCTTCCCGGAGGTAGCCTATTGATCTTTCTTCCATCACTTGCTTCAAGTGCGATCAGAAGGGTCACTATGACAATAGTTGTCCAGCACCTGCTAGTGCTGCGATTCCTCCACCTCAGAATACCAAGAACAACCTCTGCCATGTCTGTTTGCAACATGGCCATTTCAAGAATGATTGTCCCTTGTATCAGAAGGGCAAGACATCTGGAGTCTTTGCCATGACTTCATCCACTCGTGCTCCGCCTACTCCACCTGCTCCTAGTGATACCTAAGGTACTCTCCATGGCACTTTTACTTTGTTTAATTTTCTGGTTCATGTTCTATTTGACACGGGAGCTTCTCATAGTTTCATTTCTGTGGACCTTTGTGATAAGTTTGAGAATATCCTTTCACCTAAATTTGCAACCGAACCTTTGTGTGTTACTAATCCGATTGGTGGTCCCGCAAACCTTAGTAGGATTTGTAACAATGTGAAACTTTTATTTTCCGACCATCGCTTTTCTGGTGATTTCTATGTTCTTGGTTTCGATGCTTTTGACATGTTGCTTGGAGGAGGTTGGCTGAAGATGCATGAAGTTGTTATCTCTTGTAAAACCCATACTGTTTCTCTCTTGTTGATGATTTTGGTAAGCCCTTGGTGATTCAGTGTCGTATGCCTCAGGAGTATGCAGGCAGTTTTATCTATTCTCTGGATTCTTCCCCTAGTGATCTTGAATCTACTCCTATGGTCAAACTCTATCCCAATGTGTTTAGTGAAGTCACTTCTTTACCTCCTAAACGAGAAATCGAATTCCATATTGATCTCATTCCTGGAGCTCGACCTGTAGTTCTTCCTCCCAGAAGAATGGCACCCCGTGAGAAGGTTGATTTATGGAAGCAAATTGAAGACTTGTTCTCCAAAGGTTTGATCAGACCCAGTCATTCTGAATGGGGAGCAGCAGTGGTTTTTGTCACTAAGTCTGATAGTTCTTTGAGGATGTGTATTGATTATAGGGAGCTAAACAAGCTCACTATGAAAAACAGATATCCAATGCCTCATATTAACGATATGTTCGATCAGCTTTATGGAGCTACTGTATTCTCTCACTTGATCTTGCCACCGGTTTCCACTAGCTCAAAATTGCCGAGGAAAGTATTCCCAAAACTTCTTTCCGTTCTGAGGATGGTTTCTTTGAATGGTTAGTTATGCCTTTTGGTTTGACTAACGCCCCAACTTTCTTTGTCGACCTTATGAACCGGGTTTTCCGTGATGTTCTTAATATGTTTGTTCTAGTCTTCGTCGATGATATTCTAGTTTTCTCTAAGTCTAATGTGGAACATGAAATAAATTTGAATTTTGTTCTAAAGACCCTTAGGAGTCATTAGTTGAAAGCCCAATTCTTGAAATTCCATTTCTGGAAAGATGAAGTCCGATTTCTTGGACATATTATTTCTGGTGACGGAGTTTCTGTTGATCCAGTTAAGATCGCCGCGATCAATGTAAGTCTATCTACTCTTCTTCCTTTGTACATTAATTATTCTATCTCTTTCTCGGTTCTTATTCTCACTATTCTATTTTAGAATTGGGAAACTCCTAGGACTCCATCTGATATCCGTAGTTTTCTGGGCCTTGCCGGTTATTATCGAAGATTCATTGAGAATTTTGCTTGGATTGCTGCACCTCTCACCGCTCTAACTCGTAAGAATGCTAAGTTTAGATGGAATGATAAGTGTGAAGCTGCATTCAATGAGTTGAAGCGCAAGCTTACTTCTGCACCAGTTCTTACCGTTCCAAATGGAAACGAGGGATTAGCGGTATACACTGATGCCAGTTGTGAAGGTTTGGGAGCCGTTTTGATGCAGGATGGGAAGGTTATCGCTTATGCCAGTCGTCAGTTGAAGACTCATGAAGCCAATTATGCAGCCCATGATTTGGAATTGCTTGCCGTAGTTTTTGCTTTGAAGCTTTGGAGACATCATCTATTGGGAACTAAGTTTGAGCTTTTTATGGATCATAAGTCTTTGAAATATATTTTCACCCAGAAGGACTTGAATTTGAGGCAGGTTAGGTGGCTTGAGTTTCTAGCTTCTTATGACCTCGACATCAACTATACCCCCGGGAAAGCTAATGTTGTAACCGATGCTTTGAGTCGAAAGAAGGCGATGTTGTGTCAGCTTGTTGTTTCTTCTCCTCTTATGGATCGTATTATTGCTAAGCAAGATGAGGATGAGATGCTTAGGCTTATTAAGGAAAATGTTTGTAGCAGGGTTGGTGGTAATAGCCAAGATGGAAGTGGAGCTCAGATCGATGATAAAGGGATTTTGAGGATTAATAATAGGATTTGTGTCTTGAATGTCGATGGATTGAGGCAAGAGTTACTTCGGGAAAATCATCGGTCTAGAATTTCTATTCATCCAGGTGTGACGAAGATGTACCATGATATGAAGAAGCTGTATTGGTGGAGTGGTATGAAGCGTGATATCTCCCTTTTTGTTAGTAGATGTGCAACTTGTCAGCAGGTTAAGGCTGATCATCAGAAGACTGCTGGATTATTGCAACCCCTTGAGGTTCCCAATTGGAAATGGGAACAAGTTTCTATGGATTTTATTGATGGATTACCGAGGACTAGGAGAGGTAATGAGAGTATTTGGGTAATTGTGGATAGATTGACCAAGTCAGCTCATTTCATTCTGGTTAGGTCCAACCGTTCTACTTCGAGTTTAGCTGAGATTTATATGAGAGAGATTGTCCGTCTTCATGGTGTTCCGATGAGTATTGTTTGTGATAGAGATCCCATCTTTACCAGTCAGTTTTGGAAAGCTTTTCAGGAATCTTTAGGTACTCGTCTGAATCTGGGCACTGCTTACCATCCGCAGACCGACGGTCAAACGGAAAGAGTAAATCAGACTTTGGAAGATCTTCTTCGTGCCTGTGTCCTTGATTATGGAGGATCTTGGGAAGATCATCTCCATCTCGTTGAATTCACCTATAACAATAGTTATCAGGTATAATCTCAAATATCTGTTTAAGGTTGTCTTTAAGATTTATCTATCTTATCCCATTTTTGAATTCAGGCTAGTATCGCAATGGCTCCATTTGCTGCTCTTTATGGACACCCTTGCAAATCTCCATCTTGCTGGATTGAATCCGGTAATCGTTTGGTTCTTGGTCCTGATATGATTCTAGAAGCATCTGAAAAGGTTGAGGAGATTAGGAGAAATATGAGGATTGCGCAGGATAGACAGAAGAAGTATGCTGACGGGCGTAGGAGGAATTTAGAATTTTCTGTTGGTGATCAGGTTTTCCTTAAGGTCTCTCCATTAAGAAATGTGATTCGTTTTGGTCGAAGAGGGAAGCTTGCTCCTAGGTTTATTGGTCCTTTTCGCATCTTAGAGAGAGTTGGTTCCTTAGCTTACCATTTGGATTTGCCTGAGAAGCTTTTCGGAGTGCATAATGTGTTCCATGTTTCGCATCTTTGTCGGTATCTTCATGATCCATCTTTGATTGTCCAGCCTTCTGCTCTTGAGAGTTTGGATGTTGAGTCGAACCTTACTGTCGAGAGGAAGCCACTTCGTATTATCGATAGAGGTACGAAGCAGCTACGAAGAAAATCTGTCAACCTGGTCAAAATGCAAAGGAGCACTAATGATCGGGATTGTACTTGGGAAACGGAGGAGAGCATTCGTGCTTCAAATCCGAAATTTTTTGTTCCAGGTACTATTCGTTATCCTACCTTATCCATCTTTATTTTCTGGGTCTCGTTCCTTTTCGAGGACCAAAAGTTTTGAGTGGGGGAGAGTGTAACAACCTGCAAATTTTGAAAATATTAAAAATGAAAATTCATCTGAAACTTTGAATATAATTATTTTGAAAATTTGATAAATTTGGAAATTTAATGTAATATTTTGGGATTTGATGTGACATGTTCTTCCAAATTTAATAAAATAAAGATTTTTCTTTAAATGCAAACTTTTGTCAACTTTGGTCAAAGTTTGACTTTCTGTGAAAATTTTAAAATTTAAATTTTGAACTTTTACTTTTTTTATGAAGATGGATTTAATTCTAACATTTTCTTTGTTTTTCATTTTGTTAAATTTTGATTCCTACTTCTTAAAATTTACAACTTTTGGCGTATTACACGAAGTTATTTTCCCTATAACTTTTATCTTATTTATATTTTGATTGTTTGGGCTTATACTAGTGGGCTAGGAAATGCTTTAGTTAGACGAGATGCCACCTGTTGAGATGACTATATAATATCCTAGGGTTTTCTAGACTCCTCATTTTTCATTTGTGCCTCCGTAGAAAGAAATCAATGTAAGTTTTCTTCTTCATCTTCCTCCTCAAAACCCTAGACTTTCTTCCTCTTTTCCTCTACAAATTTTCCTCCTCTCCCCTCAAAAATTTCGGCCACACCTATCTCCTCTCCCTCCAACAACAAACCCTAGCCAAAAACCTCTTCTCCTCTTTCCTTTTTCCCTTCCCTCTTCACAAATTTCGGCCTCCACTCCTCTTCTTCCCACCACAAACCCCATAGCCGAACTTCCTCAAACCCTTCCCCTTGCTTTGCATTGGCCGTGACCATCTCCTCCACCACCAAAACCCTAGGCTGAGCTTCCACTACCAAAACCCTAACCTTAGGCCGAGCCTTCTCCATCAAAACCCAACCCTAACTTAGTCCAAAACCCTATGGTCAAACCTAAACCCAAACCAAACCCTATGGCCGAACCAAAATAAACCCTAGACCAAACCTATGTGTTCCCTAGACAAGCCCTCTTCACATGTTTACAAATATATAATTTTTTCTACTTTTATTTTTCTATGTGAATTATTTGTTTACGTATGGAATTTATTTTTCAAAGCGTCGGATTTGGATTCTGCCCTCACTCAAGCTTGTCCGTAATTTGTTGTGCTTGTCGTAGTCGTTGTGTTGCATTTTAAATCACTTCTCTAACCAAAGAAAGGTGAGTAATCACACTTGACAACGTACTTATATTTTGGTGAATTGATGACAATGGAATTGTATATGCAAGTTAAGAATTTCACCTATGTTTATATTATGTTATTTCATATCATATTTTACCTGTTATGATCATATGCCATGATATATTGAATATTGTTATGTTTATTTAATATTCTGTTCTCACACTACAAGTTCCTTCACTATGGGTTGAAATGGTACATACCCGAATGATCTTTTGATTAAGGAAAAATGTTATGGGCTGAAATGATAGGCCTAAGCAATTTTATTTGACTTGGGATTGCGGGTTTGAAATGGTATAAAACCCGGAAAATTAATAAATTGCGGATTGAAATGATATATGTCTGTATTTACTTGACCCTAGGGTAGAGAATTTTATACAGACTCCGTGGTTGATTTAAAGTGATTTTCTAAAAATTATTAAGTATTTTGTATTTCTATATATGAATCTCAACTAAAATTTGATGTAATAATTTCTGTGAATTTGTTCGCATGAGTTAAAAAAATTTATACAAAATAAATAGTTGGAAATGTAAATTTTGGAATCTAATTTACAGTATGAAGGTTAATTGAAATTTAATAATCCGATTTGACTTAATAATGGTATTTTATTCTAACCTATAAATTGTAAGTTCTAATTCATGTAATAGTGATAAAAATGATAAATGGTTTTTTTGTGGAAAAAAAATGTAAGTTAATATGTACATTTGACATGTTAGATTTTAACTAATGTAAATAGTATAACTTGGGTAATAAAAATGGTAAATGTTATTTACTGAAAAGAAAATAAAGTGTAAGTTAATAACGTACTTTTAACTTAGCATAAGGATTTCAGCTTTAAAATTTGATACTATAGTAACAAAGTTATTTAACTAAAGGTGTGGTTTCTTTAATGACCAAATAGCTAAAATTAGAGTAATATAATAAGAATGATAAAATGACTATGATAAAAACTGTAAATATATGTACTATTTGATTATATAAACTATTGTAGTAAGAAGTATTACACTAACAATTCAAAACTGCTGCGATTTCTTACGGTAACAATTCAAAACTGCTGCGATTTCTTACTGTAACAATTCTGCACTGTTGCGGATTCTTACAGTAATAATTCTACACTGTTGCGAATTCTTTCAGTAACAATCCTGCACTGCTGCGAATTCTTACAGTAGCATTTCTGTACTGCTGCGTTTTCTTAAAAGTGACATTTCCAGAATGCTACAAAATTTTCTAAAGGGTTATAGTTCCGAATGTTATGGTTCTAAAGGTTACATTTTTAAAGTGCTATGATCTCTAAATTTTTACGTTTCAAAGGGGTTATAATTAAATGAATTTGGAAGTGTACGACTTTGAAAAAATGAATAATATTTTAAAGAATAATGATATGGAATTTATATGGTTTTGAAAGGAATATGTTTGATATGAAAAATAAACCAATTGAAATTGAATAACCACGGGTTATAATAACGTTTGGTTGTTAAGAGACCGGGATCGGATATGGGCATACTATCCATGGATACCAAAAACCACTTTAACAACTATGTACGCGGTGGAGATTCCAGAATGAAGTAGGATGGTGGCGACGATCCTAAAGGTATACATACGTGGATCTAACTCCCGTGAGTTAGCATAAGGTGGCTAAAACAGGAGCAATTGATGGGCCAAGTGAGGTAGCTCCTCCGATCGGACACACTTCAACGTTAGCCATTCTATTACTTTGTGATTGATTTGGTGCGCACCTTTGATTCGGGAGTGTGGATCAAGTTGGGCGGTAGTTACAGCTATGCGTTACCAACAGTCCGGAGGTTTAATTGGTATATCTACCCTGGCATTGCCTAGTTGTGTCATGTCACCTACCCTAGCGCGCCTTCTACGAGTTTGTTTTATGTCGTACCTATGGGGTATCCTCTGGCGACCCCAGTTTACGGGGAGTTACAATACTGTATAGACTATTGGCATTATAAAATGTTTTAAGGGGGAAATGGGTAATGCTTTAACGCTATTTTAATGTTTACTTTAATTTAAATATTATTATAATAGCGTATATTACTACATAGTAGACAGTTTAACGGATCCTTAAAGGATGGGCGATCCCAAGCATTCTTTAAGTTACTGATGCATTTCTTTTACAGTTCACTTGAGTTGATTTACATTTTATAAGTATGTATGTCCTGACTCGAGTGTTTTGTGTTTTTGCTTTACACTCGGGTCAGCCTGAGTTTCACAGCTTTGGTTTCATCCTTTTTGGAGCTAGAGATCCGCCGGAGATTTAGCTGTCTACTTGATATTTCCATTCCAGTTATTTCCACTTAGCTTTTGCTTTTGTAGTATAGAACTTATGTATCTAAACTTTAGAGAACTTATGTATCTAAACTTTCCGTTGTATTTGTTTTCAGACTTGGGTATTATGTATTAGTTTGAGACTATGTGTCTAGGAGCTTCATGAACTCCTATGTTTATTTTATTCCACTATGAGTTATTCTGGTATTCTGTGTCTGTGATTCTGTGATTGATTTTATTTGCCCCAAATTTTATTAACAATCTGTTGTTTTGAATTATTCAAGTCTGACATGTGTGGTTTTGTTGTCGATTTGAATGGTCCAAAACGGTGGGATGTTACACCCAATAAAGATCCAAAATAGTAAAAAAATTTGAGATTCCCTAATTTCTTCCACTGCGGGCTGGCCTAGTTCCAATAATGGTATCAGAGCCCAAGAGCATATAAAGTCAAAATTATCCATATTAGGGCTATCTAATTATGCTTGCTCACTTAGTAAGGTTTCTAGAAAGGTAATGTCTAGGATTGGTACTGGGTAATCAAGTACCTCATCCTACCTGGTTACCAGCCTGGCCTGAAAGGAGAAGAGAGCCCAAAGATTGCGCCTAATATAAAAAGACATAATTTGAATCGGCCTTGGGCTAATTTTCAAAACTGTTTTAAAAATTAAATCGAAGATTTTAGATTTAAAAGTTAAGTTTAAAATAAAAACATGTTTATTATAAAGTTATAATACAACATAAGTTTTCAAAATGCTTGAAAAGATAATGATATTTTCAAAATGTATAAAAACATTTAAATACTAGTTTTGAAATTTAAAATTTATTAACAAGATTAATAAATGAATTGATTAAATAGGTTAATTTATTAATACTTATATACATGTATTATATATATTGATATATGTTATGTTATTTTAAAGTGTTTAAGATAACATAAGTATATATGTATGTATATAAAATAAATTCTTAAATTTATATAATTTAATTGAAATTGTATTAAAGGTTAATCAATTAAGTAAACTAATTAAAGGTTAATTAATTAGATAAAAACACACATATATAAGATACATGTGTCAAACTATATAGGTTATAGTATATACTATAAAGGTTATAGTAGACATGTCCAATATAAAAGTTGGATTGGAATATTAATATAAAATTAATCAAAGAGTTAATTAATTAAAATTAATTAAATAAGATTTAATGTATAATGTTATACATAAGGCTATTATATAAGTAATATCAAATATAAAAGTTATATAATAATAAAACTTGTATGATATGAATGTATAAACTAAATGTGGAACATTAAAGAAACCCAATTAGACTTAAAAAATAAATACATATGTAAATGTATGTATACCGTGATTTTCGATGTGTTCGACACTTGAATCACGAGAGTATTTCATTAAAAATATATTATTCGATAAGTCGACATCACTCAATATAATATATTGAAGATTTGAAATTTTAATATAATATTGTCCACTATCATTTATATATTAATATATTACTTACATACTCTTTATTGTTGAGTTTTTCTCAAGCTATGGATGTTATGTGTAGTATTATTACTATATTTAATGGACGAGGTAAGATTGTTAGTACCTCATATATCGATTTTATTGAAAAAAACCATATAAATATAGATACTAATCTATTTCCAAGTTGCATAGTATATATTGCAAAATATTACACAAGTACATAATGATTAAGCTTGAAGACTGCTCAATATAAAGACTAAAGTTCAAGATTCAAAGATGATCAAGGCTTATGAGTTTAAAGACAATGATTTGAAAAGCTCAAGACTTTAGTGTATAGATATGAGTCATTAGGATAAATTGTTAAAATCCCTAATAGCAGATTCTGATATTTATTACAAGCTTTTTTTATTTAATATTTTATCAAAATAAACTATTTGAAATTCAAAATATATTTTTTACAAACATTTTATAAAAGTTTTTATGTTTTAAAGTATTTAAAAAGTATGTTTAATTATTTTACAAACACATAGAAGTTTGAAAATAATATAAAAGAAAATCATTTTTAAATTTTACAAGGGTATGTCGACATACCCCTCCTAGATAAGACGACATAGTGACTATTTATTCATTTTTTTATGGAAAGAGGTGTCTTTTGGACATTTCTTTTCATGAATGGATACATCTGTTCATTCACTATATAATAGGGAGTGTAAACGAATTTTCTAACTAATTTTTCTTACTTTCTTCTTACTCCTTACTATCTTGAAATATTTCTTGAAAACTACTTACTACATTCTTCAAAACCACATAGAATCAATCTATACACTACTAGATTGATTTTCTATAAATTATTAACTATTTTGGAAGCATTCTCTCTACAAACTCAAAGATCAAACCGCTATCAAAATGGCTATAGGATATCTTGTATCCCAAGTACAACTGCTTGTATTTAGAAGTCAACAACTCTACTCTTATTTATTTAGATGTGTTTGTTTCCCATTCAAATCAAGTGCGTGTGCTTAGTAACCCATCTAAATCTAGTGGGTGATCTTATTGCCTAGTAAATCAAGAGACTTTACCCCGGACTCATGAGACAGAAGGGTGTATCTTGTAGTCTTGAAATCGAGACAGTATTTTAATTTGCTTGCTACCTGGTTAAAGTATGTGATTGAAAAGAAATATATACAGTATTGTATGGGACTGGATCAAGGATTGGTTAATCCGAACTATTATAAAATTTCTAGTGTCATCTCTCTTATTTTACTTTTTATTATTGCTCTTATATTTATCTATGATTGCACCTGTGACTGCTTGATTAACATAGATATGTGTTGATAATATCTGATTTCATTTAAATCTTGAAACAAAGTTAAAAAGATTCATAAAAGTTATAAAACACTATTCACCTTCTCTAATGTTAAAGTAGCCTTAAGATCCGTTATACCGTAACCCACAAAGATAACTGCACGTATTTGTTGAGCTTTCCTTAAGGTATGTGCATTATACTTAGGCCATTATGAAATGATAGGTTAAAGTGAATAATCCCACTTTACATGTTGAGCTTTCCTCAAGGTAAAGGCAGAATTTGGACAGGGAACCACGAGTTAGGAGTTGTATGCGATAAATCGATAAGGATTTGTCCAGTGTATATGGGCCTATGATTTGTTAAGCTTTCCTCAAGGTCAGAATCCCAAGGCACATGGGTCCTAACACCCACTAGTGAAGTCGAATGACTTCTATGTTTCCCTTAGGGTTTGGTGAAACATAAAAGACTAGTGGGAGCCTTATTAGAAAAAGTAAATGATAACATTTAATCTTTCTAATATTGTAAGAATATATGCTATATAATGTTGTAATAATCTACATTGACAAATTTGTGCATTTAATACAATTGATAAAATGTTTATCAATTAAGATAAACAAATGAACTGCATTGAAAATTGACAAATAAAAATATTATATATATATAGACACACACACACTTACTATTATATACTTCTTGCATGTTAGTGTTTTCAATACCCATGCAAGCGTCCAATTTTACAACTACTAAATAGTTCATAGTTTGGTCACTTACATGTTTATTTGGTCGAGAATGTTTATTGCATTCTATGAGTTCCGAACATAAAAGAAATATAGGACTATGGATATTTGATCCATATTCTATCACATATAAGTGTTATATGGTGAACGGTTATAGTTCGTAATGTATGATACTTCTATGGAATTTGTTCATTCGAAGCAAACAGATAAACCGTACTATGAGATTGTAAAGGCCCGCAAATCCATACCCCTTTGAGCCGACAATATTCCATACCAATTCAACTCAAAACGGGTGGAAATGCGAATCTTTAGGGTTAAAGAAGAAAGAGGTAGAAGAAGAAGATAAAAACAACATCAGAATCTCACAATCGCAGCGGAACAAAATACAATATATATAATAACAGCTTTTAAATACAAGAAATCTGTACTGTTATATATACACACCATCATCAGAGTACATCAATCAATCATTACTGGAACAACTTAATACTTGTCCATACACAGCGGAAATAATAGGAAAATACGGAAGTACGCTCTGTCATCCACCTCGTCTCCTGAGCTCCATAGCTTTTAACCTGATCCTGTATAACTCGGTCTGACCCGAGCATCATATAAAACAACACCCGAGTCAGTCTGAAAAACCAGCGTGAGAAGATCACACTCAATTGGATTATTAAAGTTTTCAAACCCTTTGAAATCAAAAGCATCTCGTAAGACCACACCACAAATAAACATGTCGGGTTTTTACCATACGATAGCCAAAACACTTTTTATCAAATCCGTCTGATATTATAATAGTGTCTATAGAAAGTAAAATAGAATCTAGCTGAAATGCTTGCATCTCACGTTCCAGCAATAGTTGGGCACAATCAAAACCGTACGGGCGCTTATTGGAGATTGGATTCCATACAATGGCAGGGCTACTGGGGTACCGCCCGTCACAGTACCTGGCCTAGATCAGAGTACCGAGGATCACGCCCGACCCCCTGCAACACAAGGCCGGAACCATCCCTTACTGGATAGTCCCGAATAAGATCAATTTAAAGAACCTAGGAATTCTTCTTCATTTAAGGTGTATTCTCTAGGCTTCATCCTAAGATAATTCTATATATTTACATATCTTTTAAATTTTTTTACATCCCCTTAATTTTCAATCCCTCCCTTCTGTTTATATATATGAATTTGGATTTTGGTTTGAATGTCTCAAACCACCTGCTTGAATTAATTGCATATTCTTGTCATGAAAAAAACCCTTGTTATATTCACTGCTATTTTGTTATGAACAATAATAATATTCTCTTATCTCTGTTCTGTATTTTTGTTTATCCTGTTTGTTTAATCTAGATCAAGATCCTTTTAATTTCATTTTCTCTAATCTGTATGGTGATTCATCCATGTATAACCTAGATCTAAACCTTCTTATCATGAATCTATATATGCTTATGTTGTCTGATTTTATCATTGTTAAAAAAATAAAAATAAATTTAACTTTGGAATACTTTTGTTAATAAGCCAGTTTTCATATTATAAGTTTAGACTTGAATGTTTATACATAAATTGCTATCTAAATAATACTTTGAAATAATTGCATTAATTAATATTTTTCGTTAACATGATATGATGACTTAATTGCGTTATGTTTTAAATCATCCTAAAACTTACTTTGCTAATTGAAACTAAATGGGAATGGTTAAATTAATGATTTATTCCTAGTTTTACAATTGTATCCAGTCTAGTACTAAATCTTTGTTTAAAAAGAAACATTCTATTTCATAAACTACCTATATATTATTTTACTTTTATTCAAATTTTGTTTTGTTCGTATGTGTACTTGGATTTATATATTTACATAATATCGTTTATGTGTGTGTATTCGCATTTAACTCAAAGTTTTCAAAGGGGGTATTGTATAAGACATAATAGTAAACTTATAAACTACTTTACTTTGTATTCTTTGATTTATTAGACGTAAAATAAAGTCTATTTCAACTTGAACTGCTATGCAAAATATTTATTTTGTATCTATATATACATTTATACATGTAAACATACATATACATGCATACATGCATGCATATATATGTGTGTGTATTAAAAAAAATCATATTTTAGATGACAGGGCATATATAGAGGGAAAATGTGTCTGTTGCAGTGTAAATCCCAATACCTAAACAATGTTCACATTAACTGTGTACACTTTTCATATGTTGTACTTACGCTTTATATATGGGTGCATTTGATGTGCTCATCATAATACACAATTAATTAAAATTAAATTAAAATAATTTTAAACAATTATAATAAAATGGAAAATAAATAAAAAGGAAAATTTAGAAAAGTTCTAAAAGAATATAGACTACATAGGCCCAATAAAGATACAAAATGGTAAAAAAAATTTGAAATTCACCCATTTCTTCCACTCCGGGCTGGCATAGTTCCAACACCTATTAATTGCACTTTGTTGCCCCACTAATTTTAGAGTTACTATCTCTTTTCCTTCTCATTTCCTAATCCCATAATTTAATATGCTATTAATTACTAGTCGTCTTAATTATAACTAATACGAATATCGTTGTATATTACGCTCTATATATTTATATTTTTAATCAGTATGCGCAGTTATACGTGTGTGCGCCTATATATGTGTGTGTGTGTGTGTGTGTGTGTGTGTATTTATATCTGTATGTGTGTTCCTATTCCTAACACATTAATTCCTATGCTTAGGAACTCCATAACATATACTTATATGTACATTTTATGAAGAACATTAATTTCCACATTTTAATTTATTAAAGCCACCCTTCCCAAAAGGGATTACTAGTATACATTTCCATAAATTACCCAAAAGTGAGACTTTTGCTCCCTTTGAAATTACAAGGAATTATCACTTTTATTTTATTGAAATAGACAATGCAAATTATGGAGGAGAACATCTGTACTTTACACATCTCTTTTCTTTTTGGTATATTCTTTATTATTTGAAATGACGCACTTTTTATACATAGTGGAATCAGATGATTTATGAAAATTACATGGAAAATAAATACGATTAAATTGTACCTACAACGTTCTTGATAAATTAAAACATAGAAATTCACATTCAATGTCAAAATAGGGCAACCTAAATTTATATTAATAATTTACAACCCAATTATCATAAATCTGGAATAAATCTTGCAATATTATCAACAACTTATTTTTACAAATTTAGAGACTGGTTTCCAAACTTTCAGATTATGCTATGATTATCTTTTTTATTCCTATCACCTAACTGGCAGAAATTGTAGGCGAAATTCCAAGTGAATACGTCCTTTCTAAGCTTTCAACTCCATAGATGTTGCGTAGGCATAATAGTTAAATAAAATTGAACGAGATAAATTTCAACATTATACATAAATCATATAATTTCCTACTCACATTTCAAGCTTTTCAAATCTTCCAAATCTGAATCCATTCTTTTAATTGACTCCTTTTCCTTTCCAATCCAAAAAAATATGTGTAATGGGATATATACATACTAATAGAATTACAAATATGAGACGAGATTTGGGGTTAAGGAAAATATAGATTTGTAATTATGAAATTTACCTTTTTTCGCAGTATTGATTCGATCCTTCTCCCCTTCTCTTTTATTTTCTGCCATTCTCTAATTATATATATGTAATATTTTATAAGTAATAGAAATTATGAAGAAGGGAAAATGGCTGTTAACCCAAATAATGGATCAACACCCTGGATCAAGTGTGAAAGCACCAGTGCAGTCAGCAGCACAAATCTCAGATAAACAACAAATAAAAAGCAGAAGTAAGAAAAGAGACATGGAATTTTTATAATGGTTCGACTGATTCTGGCCTACGTCCACTTTAATCAATCTTTATTATGATTATACTAGTTGAATCTCTCTGGATATTAACTAGTTAGTCCTTAGATCTAAGTTACAATGAGTTAGAATAAGTCACAAGTGCAAGGGTTGACTGGAGAATCACAGTAACCCCCTTGATGACTATTGTGAGGAAGAAGAAAGTTGAAGAAGTGAAGGAATTCCAGTAGAGTAACGGGGGCTCTCTCTCCGAAAATGATCCATCTCTAGTTGCAGGTAGGTGAATATTTATAGGGGATTTCAGTGAGTGTTGGGCCAGAAGTCCAAGTGCAGAAGAGTCCAGTTGTTATGTCAAGTCATCACCGAAAATCTCAAATCAATATGAGTCATTTTTATGGATCGCTAGCTATCCATAGGCGATGGATCGCTAGTTATCCATAAGGGATGGATCACTAGCTATTCATCAACTTAGCATATATTTTTACCAGAAGCCTTTACTTAGTGCTACAAAGCAGCTTGGAAAGTTTGAGGGCAATCCGACCTATCTTGATGGATCGCTATCTATAGGGGATGGATCCCTTAGCTATCCATAGGGGATGGATCGCTAGCTATCCATCCACTTAGCATATTTTTGAGTGATCTTTGTTTAGTTGTCTTCCTATCTTCTATTTAAGTGCCTTGTCCAAATATCAAGTTGTTTGAAGTTAGTTTGATTATTCGTCTTCATGGGTCTTCTAGTCCAGAAGAATCGTCCATAGCTTGCTCAAATCTTAACGAAACCGAACAAAACTATGCAAGAACACTCTAGGGTGTATTAGGGACCCACCACAAAAAATTTTTTAGGTAGGGCCCACTCTAGATGGGTCGAAAGCGATCCATCAAATCAATTCCTAATACTCTCATTTTTTTCCAAGCCTTCTTCTATGTCTTCTAAATGTTCTCCCAAAATTTTAAGTCAATCCAACTTCGTATGAGTTCTGTAGGTCCATTTAAGTTAGCTGCTTTTAGTCAAACAGCTTGAATCCGGTGAGTCTTCACTTCTCGAGCTAGATTGTTTGGCATGCTATGAAACTTGGCAAGCGTCTCTAGAGAACATATTAGATCATGATGCAAGAGGATTGGAGGACCCACGAGCAAGCTTTATGGATCGCTAGCGATCCATCGCCTTAGCTTGTTTTGGCATTTTTCTTCTTTAGTCTTTCTCTTCTTTTCCTTCTAGTCTTCTTGGTCGATCCTTGAGATATTTTGACTTGTTATAGATGTTCTAGTTCTCTTTGAATTCTAGTGGGTTAAAAACCCAGTTAATACTTGCCCCCCAAAGTACGCCTTTTGAATGAAAGTTGTGCTTTGCTCCAGAACATGTTCCAGTAACAAGTCTTTGATTGTTGAGCTTTCCAGCGGCTTTAGCCTCGGCAAACCGTCCAGTTCCTTTGGATTCTATGGTCAATTACAAGTCGCTCCAAACCTGTTATATCCTAGGATTCTAACTCTGCATAGGTGTAATATATGCATCGCAATCATTCCTATTTCGTTCAGAGTTATTACATCATATATCTCTAACTAAATCACATGTTTCCAATTACATCACATATCTCCATCTACATCACACATCTCTAATTGTCCCATGTTCATTCGGGATTTACATCACTATCAATTTTTGCTTCTCATTCAGAGTTGTCACATCATATATCAAAATCACATTATATATCAAAATCACATCATATATCAGAATCACATCATATATCAGAATCACATCATACATCGAGATCATCCTATGTTCATCTGGGATTTATCGGTTTGATTCTGTTTATATGGCACTCAAATCCTTTTATTAAATCAAATCTATTTTAAGGCTCGATCTCTCCTAATCATTTAACTTTAATGCGTGATCTCTCCGGATCGTTCAATGTTTAGTTTAATGCGCGATCTCTTCGGATCGTTTAATGTTTTGTCTAATGTATGATCTCTTAGGATCGTTTAATGTTTTAAGTTAAGAGGACGATCTCTACGGATCGTTTATTTGTTAAGTTAAGGGGGATGATCTCTCCGGGTCATTTGCTTATTAAGTTAAAGGGTATTAAGCAAGCCCATCCGCTCACCCTCCGGTGAGGGGACTTACTTCTTGCACTCATGTCCCGTCTCTCAGGTCGGGACTCTATGGCATTCGATATCATACAATTCCATCCACTCGCTCTCAGGTAACGGGACTTGCACCTTGCACTCCAGTCCCGTCTCTCCGGTCGGGGCTCTATGGCGTTCAAAATCAGTTATCACATTAAATATGGATTTACAAAATTCAAATTTCAAATCAAAGCAAACAAGCAGAAATTAAATAAGCAGAAATCTTGAATGTTTATCCCAGATATCCGAATCAGAGCATGGCAAGGGACCAATCTAGGTTTTGTACACGTCCAAGCGGTCTGAGATTATCATCCTAAGCAGTCATTCCAGACATCCGACTCACAGCCCGACTAGGAACCAATCTAGGTTTAGCACACGTCCAATTGGTCTGAGATTATTATTGTCCTAAATAGTCATCTCATGCATCCGACTCAGAGCGTGCCAAGGGAAAATTCGGGATCCCGTACACGTGTAAGCGGCCTGAGATTATTAAAGGCAAAAAAAGCAGAAGGCAGAGAGTAAGGGACGAACCTGCCCCTGCTCCAATTGTGGGATTCTAGTTTCGGCTCATGCGGTCACTTTTTCGTACTATGATTCGCTATTCTAGGTCCAACATCACCCGTTCCAGGTGTTAAAGCTCATCCTAGATCCAAATCTATCATGCCCTCAAGTCGTGTAGGCATTGTTTTGCTCCAACTCCAGATGTTCCTACATTGGGTCATATTGTTGATTCTAGTGTTGCCCCCAAGTTCGGTTGTTCTAGGTGTAGAGGCAGTATTCCATCTTGTTCCAATCCAACTCCGGCAGCTCATGTGTTGTTCCTCGGAGTTTGATTCCTATTCCCTATAGATTCACCCATCCCTTGCTACTCCATCCTCTGAAAGAAGCCATCCATCATCTCCTATTGTCTAGCTAAGATCTCATCCTACATCCTTTTATCATCCTTTCCATCTCCTCTCCGATCACATAGTTGGATTGATGAGAATTTGAGGACACCTTCTAGCTGCCCCCAGGCTTCGTTTGACTTGCTACAGCTCGAGATCTAGTATTAGGCCTACTCATCTTCTCTAAATCTTAGATTCAAACTTCAATTCTTAAGATCTCGTTCAAGGTTCTCGGTGAAAGCACCAATATGTTAATCCAAAAAATGGATCAACACCCTGGATCAAGTGTGAAAGCACCAGTGCAGATAATCAGCAGCACAAATCTCGGATAAACAACAAAATAAAAGGCAGAAGTAAGAAAAGAGACGCATAATTTTTATAGTGGTTCGGCTGACTCTGGCCTACGTCCACTTTAATCAATCTTTATTATGATTATACTAGTTGAATCTCTCTGGATATCAATTAGTTAGTTCTTAGATCTAAGTTGCAATGAGTTAGAATAAATCACAAGTACAAGGGTTGACTGGAGAATCACAGTAATCCCCTTGATGACTGTTGTAAGGAAGAAGAAAGTTGAAGAAGTGAAGGAATTTCAGTAGAGTAATGGCGGCTCTCTCTCCGAAAAAGATCCATCTCTAGTTGCAGGTAAGTGAGTATTTATAGGGGAATTCAGTGAGTGTTGGGCCAAAAGTCCAAGTGCAGAAGAGTCCAGTTGTTATGCCAAGTCATCATCGAAAATCCCAAATCAATATGAGTCATTTCTATGGATCGCTAGCTATCCATAGGTGATGGATCGCTAGTTATCCATAGGGGATGGATCGCTAGCTATCCATCAACTTAGCATATTTTTCTACCAGAAGCCTTTACTTAGTGCTACGAAGGAGCTCGGAAAGTTTGAGGGCGATCCAACCTATCTTGATGGATCGCTATCTATAGGGGATGGATCGCTAGCTATCCATAGGGGATAGATCGCTAGCTATCCATCCACTTAGCATATGTTTGAGATCTTTATTTGGTTGTCTTCCTATCTTCTATTTAAGTGCCTTGTTCAACTATCAAGTCGTTTGGAGTTAGTTTGATCATCCGTCTTCATGGGTCATCTAGTCCAAAAGAATCATCCATAACTTGCTCAAATCCTAACGAAATCGAACGAAACTTTACAGGAACACACTAGAGGGTGTTAGGGACCCACCACAAAAATTTATGTTGGTGGGGCCCACTTTAGATGGGTCGCTAACTATCCATCAAATCAAATCGAAATGCTCTTTTTTTTGTGAGCCTTCTCTTATGTCTTCTAAATGTTCTCCCAAAATTTCAAGTCAATCCTACTTCGTATGAGTTCTGTAGTTCCATTTTAAGTTAGCTACTTTTGGTCAAACGGCTTGAATCCAGTGAGTCTTCACTTCTCGAGCTAGATTATTTGGCATGCTATGAAACTTGGCAAGCGTCTCTAGGGAACATATTAAATCATGATGCAAGAAGACTGGAGGACCACGAGTAAGCTTTATGGATTGCTAGTGATCCATCGCCTTAGCTTGTTTTGGCATTTTACTTCTTTGGTCTTTCTCTTTTTTTCCTTCTGGTCTTCTTAGTCGATCCTTGAGATATTTTGACTTTTTGTAAATGTTCTAGTTCCCTTTGAGTTTTATTGGATTAAAAATCCAGTTAACAATGGTTGAGTTTTGCTATTTTGATCAGAAAATATGAGAAGAAAAGTAAGAGGTTAGGCTTGTAGTTGTATCTATAGACGCTTGAATCATCGTATCTGTTAGATTTAAAACAATTAAATCTGGAGTTTTAAATCTGGAGTTTTAAATCTGGACTGTTCGGCCAAGGTTCAACCCTAGCCGCCACTCTACCGTCGGTCGACCACTCACCTATAGGTAGTCGAACGCTAGCGGTCGATCGGTCCAAGAAAGGGATCGGTCGATGGGGTCCACGCAATTATATCATTTATTTCCTTTTGTTTGTTTTTAATTATTTTCATTTCTAGAACTTCAAATGCTAATAACTTCTTCATTTGAATTTTGATCACAAAACTCCAATAAAATTGCTAAGAAAATTGCCTCGAACACAATGATTTAAGTTTCGTTGTCAAATTCTAAGTTTACTAAAATTTCATTTTTGAGCCTTAATATTTATTTGTTAATTACAGTTAATTTTACGGGGTGTTACAAAAGTAGTGCATGTAATATTAATATTATCTTTCCTAACCTGATAAGTTGTTGGAATGTACAAAGGGTTATATATAGTTAGATTTTTTTGAGTATAAAGATGGCTTAGAAAATAATTATTTAATAATTAACTGATAGTTGAACACAATGATGACATCCTTCTTCAATTTTGGTAATAAAAAAATCAAATCCACGGCTGTAGATAACAGTAAAATCTTTTTTGATGAATAGGTTGAATGATCTGAGTGTTTTATTCTTAGTAGTGCAACATGAATGTGTTATCAGTAAGACAAGCTATACTTGATTGTAGTTAACTTTCAAAATATTTCTTTTTCATTAAAATGTGACATTATGCTTATCTAACAATATAATATACTGCAGTTTTGGCGTCATGCCAGAGCGAGATGTAGTTTGTTATTGGGCGTGAAAAGAATTCTCCATATGTTGTCAGAAGGGGAGGGTGCAGCTATCGAAGTATAAAAAACCTCATGAGTATCTATTACAACTATTAGACTATAATAGTTGTCCTACTTCAAGTATTTTTAGAGAATGCATTCATTCATACAACTCAATTTTTTTATTCACATTTATGGGTCTTGTTGACAAATTAGTTAACAATGGTCGTCTGACGTATGTATTTCAAATTGATGGACATAATCATCATAGAATTGGTTCCTTACTTCCGACTGCCAAAAAATCAAAATTTGCACAACTATACTTCTATGATACGAGTAACGAGGTCAGTAACAGAGTAGTCACCTATGGAACAGGTACGAGTAAGATGCTGGGCAATGATATTTTTATAAAGTTAATATGTATGTTCAATTAGAGCAATGCGTCGGTGAAAGTTTTTAGAATGGCTAGAGATAGATTCCATGATATAGAATACCAACCAATATCAATTAAGCTTCTTGAGAGATGTTATAGAGATGGAAGGAAATACAATATTCCTTCTATTTCGAAGGTTACAGCTTTAAGTGATACTGATAATTTTGATTCTTGTGGGTATAATCGTTATTGAAGAGAGAAACGGGGTTTTGAAGAGAATAAATGAGAAGCATCCATCCTTTATGTCAATGCAGTATCCTATAAATTTTCCGTACGATGAGGATGGGTTTTTATCTAACATACAATATAGAGATGTCGAGGTTAGTAGATCAACAAAAAGATGTACGTGACTATGCGAGAGTACTATGCCTATCTTCTGCAATACAAAGAGGAAGATGGTTGCATTGTGTTACGTAGAGGTAGGACCTTTCAACAATTTGTTATTGATGCTTACATGTGTATAGAGGAGGATAGATTGTCATTAACTAACAGTAACCAAAATACCTTAAGATGTGAAGTGTACAGTGGTTTGCATGATGTTGTAAAAGCGGGGACATATATGCTTTCTCTATTGGAAAAAAGTTATACTACCATCTTCATTTACAAACAGTTTTAGGTATATGGTTATGAATTACCAAGCTGCAATAGCTATATTTCGATGAGCAGGCTCTTCAGATTATTTTGTCACGTTTACGTGTAACCTAAAGTGGTCTGAAATTGATATGGCTTTAGCAAGCATTCCTAGCCAAAGAATAGAGGATATACCTGACATTGTTTCATGCATTTTTCACATGAATCTTATGGAACTCAATTGAGATATAAAAGATAAAGCTCATTTTGGCAAGGCGAAAGCATGTAAGTGATTATCTATCAAAAAAATGTTATTTACAAATCTTTTAAAACTCATGAACTCTATAACGGTATGGATATATAATTAAAAAAAATTCATGCAGTAATATATACAATTGAATTTCAGAAGAGGAGATTGCCACATGCTCGTATATTTATTTTGTGTTTGGGAATCAACGACCAACTACAACTGCTCAATTTGAAAGAATAGTAACCGTTGTACCTCCATCTGGATTTTGCAGTGCCTTTGCGGCTGAGTCACGTACTAAGTCGCTCTCTTTAAGACGTTTCGTTGTTATGCCAAAATCGTGCAAGGCAGTCAGTAATACAGCACTGTCACCTGGATAAAACAGCCCTATATATCAATATCAATAGCCTCTTGCACAACGACTAGTGAGTCAGTAGCACCCAAAAGTATTATTGGATGTAAAGATGTTTTAGGCAGAAGAAGGAGGAAAACTCGTTTTTAAAACAGATTATTTTTTCTGAGAAGATAACACGATTTATATAGAAAAAAATCTGAGAGGAAAAACGGGGCTGAATCACGAGAGAATGCATGATCTGAGTTTACTGGGTCTTATTACCAAGTCAAAACCAGTTTAAAAATATACTGCCACAAATAAAGAGTTATACACTACATTAGCCAAGCTAAGCAAGGCCCGGGTCGGGACGGGTCAAGTCTAGTCGGTCGGTGCGTGCCTGTGTGGTGGGTAGCATGTTCTCCCTCCTCAACACGAGAAAACATTGGGTATCCAAATGGTCCATTCTCTCTCTTGAGAATCCAATATTTAAATAAGATATCTCTATAGTTCCCCACAATGTGCGACTATTCACTAAGAGGGACATTTATATACTCTTCTCAATATTTTAATAATTCACTTTTAAAACAAATTCCCACAATCCACTACTTGAAATTTTAAAAATATTTTTCTCGAGCAAATTTTGATTTTATTAGATTGCGCACAAACAAATGTGTCTTTCGATTTGAACCTTTATATAGTTAGTAAGATCTAGATTATACTAGAGTGACTCGTAGTCTTAAACTCGATCTCTGACATCAAATCACATACAACCTTTCTAGGGTGCAGTCTTTAGTCTGCGTTTTAAAGTTCATGCACGTCTATCCCAGTTTAGTGAACGCTTCAGAAATTTTGGCCAAAGTTCCATAGGAAACGACCATATTTCCACATTTATGTAGGTGAATCTATTAAGAGTACTCATGTAGCTAAGTACTCCACTCCATATAGAATATATATTTCTATTAAGAGTTAAACGCATCCCCTTATCAATTCAACACTACATGCTTCAATCTAATAAAACTAGCATGTTCAATCAATGTCACTACATAACTTGTTATTACCCATTTAACATAGTTCTTGGGATCTCTAATCATTAGGTTGTGTTACTATTATGAGCGACTTCTCATTTTAAGAGCAATAATCGTTTTCTTTTAGATGCAGAAAGGACTTTCTCTCTGACCAATCTTTTCGTCAAAGGATCCATCAGATTCTCATCAATGCGTATATGATACACTCTAACAGATCCTGAAGAGATATACTTTCTTACAGTACTGTGCTTATGAAAAAAATTTCTTCTATTACCATTGTAACAACGATGCTCAACTTTTGCAATAGCCACGGTACTACTATCACAATGGATCAACATAAGTGGTATCGGTTTTTCCCATAAAGGGATCTTGGCTAGCAGATTTCTTAAGTAATCTTCTTCTTCACTAGTTGTAGCTAGTGCTATCCTCTCCGACTCCATAGTGGATTGATCCAAAATAGTTTGTTTCTTAGACTTCCAAGAAACAGCTCCTCCTACAATACTAAAAATATATCCACTAGCTGCTTTGGAGTCATCTGATAAATGATTTCAATCTGCATCGCTATATCCTTCAAGGACAACGGGAAACTTCTAATAGTGTAATCCAAGGTTCATTATTCTTTTAAGGTATTTCATGACCCTTTCAATAGCATGCCAATGCTCTATACTAGGTCTACTGGTAGACCTGAAAAAGTAATCCCATGACATATGCTATGTCGGGTCTTGTACAATCAGTGACATACCGAAGGCTACCAATGATGCTCGCATATTCAGACTGTCTTACACCTTCACCAATGTTCTTAAATAGTTTACACAAGGATCATATAGGGTACTGGCAGGTATACATTTAAAGTAATTACATTTCATTAACATCTACTCAATATAATGAGATTGATCTAAAGAAATTCTCTTTTCATACTTAGCAATCTTAATGCCAAGGATTACACTTGCTTCACCAAGATCTTTTATATCAAAATTGGCACATAATATGGACTTAACATAATTCACAACATGAACATTTGAACCATATATAAGTAAATCATCCACATATAAACATATGATTGTGCAAATGTTATTCTCGGTTTTGTAATAGATGCACTTGTCACTTTCATTTACTTTAAAACCATGTGAAATAACTGGATTATCAAATTTTTCATGTCATTGTTTAGGTGCCTGTTTAAGACCGTATAGAGATTTATCTAATTTACAAACTTTATGCTCCTGACCAAGTATAACAAAGCCTTCAGGTTGATTATACTCGGGTCAGTCTAGCTTAGATAAACTGATTAGTATATGATAGATGAAGTATATGGATAAATGATAATATTCCTCTCTTTTGAGAAGAAATATTATCATTTATCCCTATACTTCATCTATCATATACTAATCAGTTTATTTAAGCTAGACATGTAAATCTCTTCTTCTAATTTACAATTCAAAAAAGAGGGTTTTACATTCATTTGGTAAATTAGTAAATCATAAATTGAAGTAAGAGAAATTAATACTCGAATTGATGTTATTTTACTAACAGGAGAAAGAGTATTGAAAAAGTCAATATTTTCTCTTTGTCTAAATCATTTGGCTAAAAGATGAGCCTTATATTTATTAATTGCACGATCAGGTTTCAACTTATTTTTAAGTACCCACTTACAACTTATAGTTTTACAACCTAGAGGTAAGTCAACTAGATGCCATGTTTTACTAGATTTAAAGGATTTCATTTTATCATTTATAGCTTCTTGCCAGAGGTCTGAATCTAATGAAGATAGAACTTCTTTAAGATTAGTAGGATCTTCTTCTAAGGCATACGCAAAATATTCAGGACCAAAATCTTTAGCTATCCTAGCTCTTTTACTTCTTCTAGGTTCAGATTCAATTGCCCATTATGTTCAATATTTTTTTTATTGGAATATTAGCAGTAGATGTACCCGTACCATTCCTTAGTTTATATTTTCAAAGAAATCAGCATCATTTGACTCAATAATAACTCAAGCATTCAAATCGAAAAGTCTATATGCTTTGATGTTAATGGAAAACCAATGAAAACACATTCATATGCTCGACTTGCAAATTTAATTATTTTAGGGTCTGGAATACGAACATATGCTAAGCAACCCCAAACTTTAAAATGGGTTTATGATTTTTTAAATCTCAAAAGGTGAAATTTTGCTCTTAGATTTAGGATTTCTATTTAATACATAACAAACAGTTAATAAAATTTCCCCCCACCAATGTGATGTTGCATCCGAATTTAATAAAACATCTAAAACTAATATGGTAAGAGTTGTTACCGATCATTTTAGGCGAATAGGGTGCAGTTCTCTCATGAATTATGCTATGCAGATTATAAAATTCAATGAATAAGCTAGATTCATATTCTGTTTTTCTATCACTTTGAAATCTCTTGATTTTCTTATTAAATTGGTTTTCAATTTCAATGACAAATAACATATCCAGCGCATCACTTTTATTTTTCATGAGATAAACATAAGTGAAATCAGAACAATCATCAATAAATTTAATAAAGTAGCATTTACCCTCCCTAGTTAGAGTACCATCAAGTTTACATATATCAGAATATATTAAATCTAAAGATTCCTACTCTCTAAATACAGATTTATGTAGGGTCTTGGTTATTTTAGTTTGACTACAATATTCACATTTTTTCTAAATTATTTATGGATACTTTAGGAATTAATCCTAGCTTTCTTATGTTATGAATAAGTCACTTATTAAATGATAAAGTCTAGCATGTCAAATATTAAAATCACACAACATATAAGTAGAACTACTAACTTTATTCAAATCAACATTTAACCTAAATATTCCATCTACAGCATAAACTTTACCAACAATAACACCTTTCTTGGTGATAGTGTACAAATTAGACCCTATAATTCGAGTAAAACCAGCTTTATTTAACAAGAAACCAGATAATCATTCCTCATTTCTAGATTATGCATCATGTCTATCAACAACAAGTTCTTTCTAAAGGTAAACTTCAGCTCCACAGTCCTAATTCCAGCAACAATAGAAGTGTGAGAATCCCCCAACATCACTTTCATGTCATTAACAACATTATATGTTTTAAACATTCCACTATCATAACTGACATGGCGAGAAGTACCGGTATCTACATACCACCCTTCTGGTCCACCAACAAGGTTGATATCAGTAATCACAGCCACTAGGGATTCTTCAGTCAGGTTAGCCTGCGGTGTAGGATTTGACCTATTTCGACACTTGTGTGTCATATGACCTGGTTTGCCACAGTTATAATACATGAACAACTGTTCACTACCATTTTCTAGGGGGGGCATTTTGCTATTTGATCTGAGGCTGATTATTGCGATTCTGATTCAATTTGCAATTCTGATTGCTAAAACTTTCACATTTAGTTTCAGACCCACGTTTGTGGATTTTTTAGTGATGTTGATAGAAACAACAAGCACCCCTTCTTTCTGGTCCAGTTTTCTGGTCTCCTCCTCAATACGAAGACGAGCAATCAAACTTTCTAAGGAAAACTTCTTTGTTTTATGCCTGAGTATATTTTTAAAATCTTTCCAACTAAGGGATAATTTATCAATTAACACAACAACTTGAAATTGTTCATCTAAAGCCATACCTTCGGAGATGATCTCGTGTGCAATATTCTGAAGTTCGTGCGACTGTGCCTCCACTGATTTGTCATCCGTCATCTAAACTTTAAATAGCGGCTGACGGCATACTTTTTCGCTCTAACTTCCTTAGTATCGTATTTCTTTTGCAGGGCATCCCGGATATCCATTGCTTACTTATCTTAGTTGTAGTAGTCATATAGATCGTCACTCGAGCCATTAAGGACATAATTTATGCACAGGTAGTCGTGGTCCATCCAATCCTGCAAAGCCTTTTTCTGGTCGTCCGTTGCTTGTTCCGACGGTATAAGCTTTTCTGTCGTGAGAACATGCACCACCTTTCTGAGAGTTAAGAAATTTGTGTTTTTTGATTCCTTCGTTTGAAGTGAAGCCCATCAAATTTGAATGGTTTGTTCGCGTTGCAACCAGTAGAGTCATCCGTGATCGAAGCCATAACGTTCTAAAATTATTATACTTTGATCTGGATTTTGCAGTGTCTTTGCCGCAAAAGAGTCGCGTACTAGATTGCTCTTTTTAATACGTTTCGTCGCTATGCTGAAATCGTGCAAGGCAGTCAGTAGTGAAGCACTGCCTCCAGGATAAAACAGCTATATATATCAATATCAACAGCCTCTTACACAAAGACTGATGAGTCAGTATCACGCAAAAGTATTGCTCGGATCTGAAGATATTTTAGGCAGAAGGAGAAGGAAAACTCGTTTTAAAATACATATTATTTTTTCTAAGAAGATAGCTCGGTTTATATAGAAAAAATCTGAGAGGAGAAATGAGGCTGAGTCATGAGAGGATGTAGGATCTGAGTTTATTGGGTCTTATTACCAAATTAAAACCGGTTTAAAAATATACTCCCAAAATCAAAGAGTTATACACCACATAAGCCAAGCCAAGGTAGACCCAGCCCGGCTCGTGTCAGTCAGCGCGTGCGTGTGGTAGTCAACATGGTCTCCCTCCTCAACACTAGAGAAAACATTGGATGTCCAAATGATACATTCTTTCTTTTGAGAATCCTATCTTCAAATATGATCTCTTTATAGTTTCACACAATGTGGGATTATTCACTAAGAGGGTCATTTATATTCTCTTCTCGGTATTTTTAATAATTTACTTTTAAAACAAATTCCAACAGTAGTTGCTGAAATTCCAGATTCCAATTAAAATCCTTTTGCATATGAATTAGTTTGTCAAAACATGATTCATGGACGATGCGGCTATACTAATCCCGAATGCTCGTGTATGGTAGCTGGTACATGTTCAAAACATTATCCTAAAAATTATTTCTCCGACACAACATTTGACAAGAATGAGTTTCCAGTTTAGGGGAGAAGGAACAATGGTTTTTATGTAAATGTTAGCTCAAAGAATCGCAAATTGCATCAGAATGATCTACTTTATTCAATGACTTCCAATGCCTTTTATAAGGAATACAAAGAACCGACCCTACGAAAATAAAGGATATGCGAGTACAAAAAAAATAAACGCTAACAGAAAAGACTCATTCTAAACCTAATGAGAATAGGTCTCTTATTCCTAAAATAATGCAAAGACTCAAACTTACTTATCAAACCCTCCCTTGAACTTAACTCTCCCAAGAGTTCATTTCACAATGCTCATCCCAAACGCTTCTCCGATCTTATGAAATGTCACTATCTTAAAAGGCTTCGTCATTATGTCCGCTAACTGCTCCTCTATATTGCAGTAAACCAGCTTGACAACACCTTCTTTGGTTAAATCTCTCAGAAAATGATATCGAACCCTTATGTGCTTTGATCTCCCGTGCATGACTGCATTTTTGGACAGCTTGATTGTGGATGTATTATTACATAGCAGTACCATTTCTCCAGCTTGTTCATGCCCAATCTCCTTTAATATTCTTCTCATCCAAATGGCTTGACAGGCACATGTCGCTGCTGCCACATACTCTACTTCAGTGGTTGAAAGAGTTACGATAGGCTGCTTCCGCGAGGACCATGCGACAGCTCCTCCACTCATCAAGAAAACATAACCGGATGTGCTTCTGCTATCATCTACATCTCCCGCATAGTCACTGTCGGTGTAACCTATAAGCTCACTTCTTTCTCCTTGTTTGTACCAAATTCCATAATCCATTGTTCCTTTCAAATACCGCATGATTCTCTTCACTATTGCAAAGTGCAGTTGAGTGGGATTAGCCATAAATCGACTGATGAGACTTACTACGAACATTAGGTCAGGACGTGTTGTAGTAAGATACATTAAGCTGCCCACCATTTGCTTGTATAAAGTTGAGTCGATTTTCACACCAGCTTCGTCTTGACCAATCTTTTGTCCAGGAACTATTGGATGGCAAACAGAGTTGAAGTTCTGCATTCCAAATCTGTCGATCACTTCAGTAGCATATTTTCTTTGACAAATGAAGATACCATCAGCCATTTGTATCACTTCTATCCCAAGACAGTATCTCATCTTTCCCAAATCTGTCATGTCAAACTCATTCTTCATGGATCGCTTAAACTCATTCAACAACTCCTCATCATCACCAGTGAACAGCAAATCATCAACATAAATTCTAACAATCAGAATTTTACCTCCCCTTCGCTTGACAAACAATGTCTGTTCACTAGAGTTGCTCTCAAATCCTTCTTTGATGAAATAAGCTTCAATGCGACTGAACCAAGCTCTTGGTGCTTGTTTCAGCCCATAAAGAGCCTTGTGCAGCTTATAGACCATGTGCTTTTTCCCTGCTACTTCATACCTTTGAGGTTGCTCCATAAATACATCTTCCTTTAACTCGCCATGTAAAAACGCAGATTTGACATCCAACTTGTAGACCCCCATACTCTTTGTGCCGCCAAAGCTATGATCATTCTTACAGTGTCCAAGCGCAAACACTTCTATGTAGTCTATCCCATATTCTTGCGCATATCCCTTCACTACGAGTCTGGCTTTGAACTTGTCAACTTCTCCCAACTCATTCAACTTGGTCTTGTAAATCCATTTCACTCCAATTGCTTTGGCTCCAGCAGGAAGTGGCATCAAAGACCATGTCTGATTCCTCTCAATCGACCTTATTTCCGCATCCATTTCTTGTCTCCATCTCATGTGTTTCGCTGCCTCTTGAAAGCTGGTAGGGTCTGAGATGGCCATGAATGCCAGATTTTTAGACTCAAAGCTGTCGATTCTTGCCATGTTTGCGTCTTCTTCTGTATCTGAAAATTCTTCTCATGTGGTGTAGTCAGCTGCCCAAATTGGTGGTTTCCTGGTTCTGCCCACCACTGATGTTGTTGCTTCGGTTTGAGGATCATTTGGTAGAGGAAGATCCTCATTCTGGTTTCCACCTTCTTCTTCTTCTTCTACTTCTTCTGCTCCCTCTTCTTCTTCTTCTTCATTCTCAGCACACTTGTATTCATCTTCCCGTTCGAGTTTCATGTTCTGTTCAACAGAATAGCCAACATCACAATTCCACATCTGATCTTCTTCGAATATTACATCTTGGCTGATGTGAATCTTCTTATCCACTGGATCAAACATTTTGAAGGCTTTGGATTCGCTGCTGAAGCCTAGTAAGACACACTTCACATCTTGTCATCGATTTTGGTTCTTTTGACATCAGGAACGTGAACGTGTCCGACACAACCGAAGATTCTAAAATGTTCAACTGACGACTTTCTTCCACTCCATGCTTCTTCTAGGGTCATGTCTTTCAAGATCAGCGTAGGAGATCTGTTGAGGACATGATTTACCCACTGCACAGCATCTGGCCAGAAGGTTTTTGGTACTCCTTTCTCTGATAAAACGGCTCTCACCATGTTCATGATGGTTCGTTTTTTGCGTTCAGCAACGCCATTTTGCCGCGGAGTGTAGGAGGTGGTCAACTGTCTTTTGATTCCATGCTCCTTACAGTATTCCTTGAATTCACTTGATTTGTATTCTCCTCCTCTATCCATTCCTAGGCACTTGATAAACATCCCGGTTTTCTTTTCCATAAGCGTTTTGAACAATTTGAATTTATGGAAAGCTTCTGACTTCTCTAGCACAAAGTATATCCAAGCTTTTCTAGAAAAATCATCTATAAAGCTTATCAAATACCTCTTCTGGATGTTTGATGGTGGAGTGATCGGACCGCACAAGTCAGAATGGATAAGCTGCAGCTTCTCAGTCGCTCGCCACTTGCTCTGCTTTGGAAAGAGCACTTGGTGTTGTTTCCCTTTGACACACGCTTCACAGGTGATCTTCTTTTGACCAATTTCAGGTAAGCCAACTACCATCTCTTTATTGTGTAAGGTAAGAAGACCCTTGTAGCTGAGATGTCCATACCGATGATGCCACAGCTCTGCTTGTTCTGAGATGTCAACCTGAAGACATTTCTCTTCCTTTGTCTTGCCACACGTTTCACCAAGCAAGACGAACATTCGATTTACACTCATGACAGACTCTGCTATTTTTCCTCTTGAGGGATGAAATATGCTGCATGTATTTCGTTCTCCTCCTTTGAATAGCACATCTAAACCCCTTTCTTGAAGTTGTCCAACACTAAACAGGTTGTTCTTCAACTCAGGAACATGATACACCTTTCCCACTGACCATCAGTTTATGATTATTCCCAAGCTTGACATTATGAGTGAAAGTAGTATCTAAGCTTGAGAACATACCTCGATCTCCACACATATGGTTCGAACATCCAGAGTCCACAAACCACGCATCACCTCTCCTTGTTCCTTGAAGTTCTACATGTGCCATTAGGAGAACTTCATCTTTCTCTTCTATCTCTGTATAGTGTGCTCCGTTGTTTGCATTTGGGCATTCATATTGGAAATGCCCCAGATTGTGACACTTGTAACACTCGATCACCGCCCTGTTGCTCTACCCCTGCCTCGTCCTCTGTAAGAGCCTCTGCTCCTGCCTCTGACATTGAGAGCTTGATCATCTTCTTCATAGCTGATTTTCTTAAACTTTTTCTCATGGACAGATAGAAGGCTTTGTAACCCATCGATAGTCATGCTTGTTGTGTCTTTGGACTCTTCAATGGACACCACCACATAGGTGAATTTGTCAGTTAATGTTCGAAGAATCTTATCAACAATCTTCGAGTCTGACATGTCTTCCCCATTGCTCCTCATTTTGTTGGAGACTGTCATTACTCTTCCAAAGTAATCTTCAATGTTCTCATCCGCCTTCATTGCAAGAACCTCGAAGTCTCTCCTTAGGGTTTGGAGAAGGGATTGCTTCACCCTCTCATTTCCTCCAAACTTTCTCTTCATTGAATCCCAAATGATTTTGGACGTTCTACGATCCAAGATCTGCTCGAACACTACCCGATCAATTGCCTGGAACAGGTAGTGCTTCACTTGATGATCCTTCATCTTGAGATCTTCCAAGTGTTTCTGTTGCGCTGCAGTCACTTCGACTCCCTCTGCCGGCTCGGTGTAACCTTCTTCCACCAGACTCCATAATCCCTTGACGCGCAAGAGATTCTCCATCAGTTCACTCCAATAATCGTAGTGACCATCAAAGTGAGGAATTTTGGTGAGTATTTTGTCGTCGCTCATCTTTTCTCTCTCAGATCACTTTGTTTTGCTTTTGCTCTGATACCAATTGTAAATGTTAGCTCAGAGAATCGCAAATTACATCAGAATGATCTACTTTATTCAATGACTTCCAATGCCTTTTATAAGGAATACAAAGAACTGACCCTACGAAAATAAAGGATATGCGAGTACAAAAAATAATAAACGCTAACAGAAAAGACTCATTCTAAACCTAATGAGAATAGGTCTCTTATTCCTAAAATAACGCAAAGACTCAAACTTACTTATCATTTTGCACCACGGCAACCAATGGTTTTAAGCAGCATAATGCTTGGGTTATTCCTTACAATGTGAATTTAGTTGTAAAATATCAATCTCACGTCAATGTTGAGATATGTAGTAGAGTAAGATCTGTTAACACTACAAGGGGAAAAGGCTATTCCAACAGCTCCAAGCCATTGGCGGCCGTTGGGAGCCGTTGGAAATGCCGTTGGAATAGCGTTCACGCTTTCCAACGACTTCCAACGGAAGCAACGAGGCTATTCCAACGGCATTTCCAACGGCTACCAACGACAATTAACCGATGGACGCTGTTGCAATAAACTGACGAATAAGCCGTTGGTAGCCGTTGCTAATCTGGGTGAAATTTTTTTTATAGCAGCAAGTCATTCACCTTCCAGCCACACACATTCAATATATATCAATTTCCATTCCATTTCCACTCCATTTCACATATATATCACATATTCAACACATTATACCACAAACAATATAAACAACCAAAAATCAACATCAAACATTACATATTCAAGTCCAACTCCATATTCAAACATTACAACCAAACCCTCACCAACACCAACTCCAACTCCATATTCAAGTCAATATATACAATGCTGACACTTAAACCTCACCACCTCAAAGTCAATACATACACAATAACCATCAAACACAATCCTCACCACCTCAAAGTCAATATATACAATAACCAACCACAAAGACAATAATCATCATACCTCTCAAGCATCATCATCACCTCTGGAAGCACCAGACGACGAAGGGAAGGAACCATGCCTCTGCGTACTCCGCTAAACGTTGATTCAGCTGCTCCATTTGTATAGCGCGAAGATGGTCCTGCTCTTGCAATTGCTCAACCATGGTTCTAAGCTCTTTTATTTCAGCTTTGTCACACGCCTTTTGAGCTGCCCGAACCTGCAAATAGAATATGAGATGTTCACATTTGTATTATAATCATTTTCTTAAGCAATGTATATTTTAAAATATAGAAACGTAAATGACGTGATCTTAAGCAATGCATATACCACAAATAAATGCATATTTTTAATACAATATATAGGTGTTAAAAGTATTCTTATATATATTTTTTTGTTCATCCATTTTCATCACATATCTTTGTATATTTTTCCTTTTTTACTTATCTAATATTTATAAATCACGTATATGTTAGATTTAACTCAACTAGAAATCATCATATGTATAGTGTATCTATAGGTTAATTTATTAAATATAATATTGCAATGTTTATAAGATTACCGCTTGGTTTCCATAGCCATAGCGCCTATTCCGCTGCGTCGGATCCATAATAACGTCAAAATTTTATCTTCCTCCTTTACCGTCAACTCATCGCGATCCGATTCTAAAAGCAACTCTACCCGTGCCTCCTGAAACTTTGCCTAAAATAAAAAACAATTACAGGTTAAAATTAGTAGAAAGGATTTAAACATATCGATATTAATAAAATAAGTTTTAAAATATGCATACATATGCAGCCGTCGCCTTATCATCACCATCCCACTGATATGTAATATTGCCAGCATTGTCTACTTGTCTTGATGCGTGGGTGCGGATAAATACCTCCATCATAGACACGCGACGTCCAACCGATCTTTCCTGCAATAAATAATTTATATATTTTAATTTTTCATAGCTAATTACCGAACTAATTAATATACAAAATGTAATAATGGTTTAGATAAATTTACCAAGTCCTCATAGTGATGTTGAAAAGACTTGGATCCGCCACGATGCGTTACAGGATTCCTACTTCTATTGGTAGAGTTCCTCTCCGACTCCATCTACAATTTAAATTGAATATTATATTTATACTAATTGCGAAATAATTAACTATATATTTGGTAGATTTACCTTGAACTCGTCGGTCTCCCACCAACTCATCCAAGAATCCAATACGGAAGTGCCCATCCAGTTCGGTTTCTTCCCCGATTTTTTAAGAGCTGACATTACCTCCCTGTAATTTTTGGCAACCTTCGAATTCCAGTGGCGCTGAACCATGGCGACATCGGCCTCCGCTAAGTCCACTTGCCCCTGTACAAAGAGAAAACATTAATAATTGTTCATTTATACTTATTCGTATAGTAAAGTGGTATAAACTCACCAGAAAATCCTGCCAGATGGCCTCCCTGACATGGTCAGGGATCTTCCTCCACTTAGGCCAGCAATTTGTCATCCTGCTCATATATGATTGCTTGGAAATGCCAAGCACAACTCCCGAGGGCTCCAAATCAAATCCCATGTGTTAAATAAAACAAAGCTTTAGACAAGTATATATATATATGAACAAATTTATATTGTTATCATTTTAATTTTGATACTTACGCTCCATCAGCCTTCAGCTGCAAATATACAAGTGGTCGAACCGGAGGCTCACCACTACTCTCGCCGGTCGAGCGAGAAGAGCTAGGACGTCTGGAGCCTGACATAATACCTGTTGAAAGTTTCATTTTTAATTATAAACATAGATAAAATGATGATGATATGCAGTGCATGTAATGATGATGATGATATATATGTGATGCGTGTGCGTAAATATATAATTGTAAAAATTACCGGATATTACTCAGTCCTCGTCGTTTTCTGATTCAGACTCGATCTCGTGTTCTATATCGTTTTCCTCTACACTCTCAAATGCTTCGACTAATACAATTGTCTCATCATTTAATTGTCCAAAATCAGTTTGATCGTCTGTAATTGTGATTTCAACATTTTCTTCGATATCTGCTTGATAGGCTTGTTCTTCTGGAATATTTTTTCCATCGAATGTAAATCTCGCCTTGGTTTTAAAAACCGCAGACCAATCCGCTTTATCTCTTTTTAGAGACGGATAAGGGGCGTAATAAACTTGTAGGGCTTGTTTGGCTAGTACAAACGGATCGTACTGCTGATAACGGGAGGTATGTTTTATTTCTATAAGATTATAATTTGGATGCACGTTAATACCAGAACCTGGAACATTGCTGAACTAGTTGCATCTAAACAAAAAAACTTCCTCTGTAGGTCTTATAAAATATGTCAATTGCAAAATCTAGGTTAACATGCCATAAAAATCATGTATATGATTATTAGGATCATCACTGCCTTTAACAAATACACCGGTATTGTTTGTTAATTTTTCAGCACCGTATTCTTTGGTGTTGAATTTATATCCATTAACGAAAAATATTGGATACGTTTTAACTTTCCTTTTCGGTCCCAACACCAAATGTTTTAATCCTTCATCGACCACATTATTTGTAGGATCACAAATGTAGTTCGAAAACCAAGTAGCGAAATTTTTGCTTAAATCACCGTTTGGATTTTGTGATTCATAAACACTGCAAACAAAAACAATATATTGCTTTATTATTAATTAACACATGCAGTATTAAATTAAATTTATCAAAACTTGTAATCTGATAATTACCTAATAAATGGTGCAACTTCTGGACAATTAAGAAGAATATACGTGTGTGCTACATGGTAATCTCTATCATCTAACCATACTTCTACACATTTTCCAGCATGTCGACCATGTTGTTTAAAAATAGATAACATTGCTTCAGAAGAAAAATCTTGTTCGACGGCCTCATCATTACGCGCAACACTTTAAAATGATAAATTCACATGATCATTGAAATAATGAGAGAAAAAGAACGATGCTTCTTCTTCGATATATGATTTGCAAATCGAACCTTCAACTCGAGCTTTTTGTCTCACTTTTTTCTTTAAATAATTTAAGTACCTAATAAAAAATATTTCATATCAATATTGATTTTTAATTATAGTTAAATTACATACTCAATATTAACAACATACCTCTCGAATGGATACATCCATCCATATTGTACAGGACCTCGAAGACGTGCTTCAAATGGAAGATGAACAGGTAAATGCTCCATTACGTTGAACAAACCTGGAGGAAATATTTTCTCCAGTTTGCAGAGCGGTATAGGGATTTCTACATCAAGTTTACGAAGTCGATCAACTTTTAACGTAGTTGAACAAAGCTCCTTATAAAATAAACTAAGTTCTGTTATAACCTTCCAAACTTTTACGGGCAACAATTCTTTGAAAGCGACGGGTAACAAATTTTGCATCATTACATGACAATCATGGCTTTTCATCCCACTCAGTCTTCCATTCTTATAGTCGACACATCTACGAAGATTAGATGAAATTCCATCAAGAAATCGTAATCCTTCCACCCATTTTAACAGTACTTTAACTTGGTTGTTATCTAATTCATAACATGCTTTGGGTTTTTTAGTGTCATTTGTCTTCATATGAAGCTCAAGACGATTACATATTTCTTCTATATCACGTCTTGATTTCAGATCGTCCTTAATCTTTCCCTTAACATTCAAAAGTGTATTAAACACATTATCGAATACGTTTTTCTCGTTATGCATCACGTCAATGTTATGATGGATTAAGAGATTTTTCCAATAAGGCAACTCCCAGAATATACTCTGTTTGCACCAATTATGAAACGTCGATTTACCTTGGATTTCAGTTTGCTGCCCGGTTTCATGTATCTTTGGATAATCTTTTACAAGTTCATATATATCTTCACTTGACCAAATCGTTGGTGGTTGTAAAGTCTCATGTCTATTAGCTATGAAGTTTTTTTTGTCTCTTCTAAAAGTATGATTAATATGGAGAAAACGTCGATGACAATCAAACTATGAAATTTTCTTCCCATGCCGTAAAGAAAATGCTCGTGTTTCTTCCATACAGTAAGGACAAGCAAAACGACCGACCGTACTCCAACCCGAAAGCATTGCATATGCAGGAAAATCGCTAATAGTCCATAACAGAGAAGCGAACATCCGAAAATTTTTCTTTTTTGATATGTCGTATGTTTCAACTCCTTCATACCATAATATTTTCAACTCTTCGATTAACGGTTGTAAGTAAACATCGATACCCTGTGTCGGATCATCAGGGCCAGGGACAACAATTGTGAGAAACATATATGGAGTTTTCATACACATCCACGGGGGTAGATTGTAAGGTGTGATTATTATAGGCCAAGATGAATATTTAGAACCAAACTGAGAAAACAGTGAAAATCCATCAGTACACAAACCTAGTCTAACGTTACGGCTCTCCGCTGCGAAATCGGGATATTTCTTATCAAAATACTTTCATGCTTCTCCATCAGATGGGTGTGTTAACGTACCTTCTTCAGGTGTTCTCACACTATGCCATCTCATATGATGCGCTGTTACAGATGATGCATATAACCTTTGAAGTCTAGGAGTGATGGGTAAATAATGCATACGCTTGTACGGAACTTCTTTTCCCTTTTTTTTCCTTGGCTTGTATCTTTCTTGATTACATATTTTACAATTCCGAAGACTGACATCATCTTTCCAAAACAACATGCAACCATTTAGACATGTATCAATTTTTTGATACGGCAAACCGAAAGATGACATTAGTTTTTTCACTTCATAATAATTTTCGCACATTAAATTATCTGATGGCATATGGCATTTAGCAGCTTGTACAACAGCCATAAATCCGGCTTCTGTGAAGTTGTACTTTGATTTCATTGCAATGTACTCTACAGTTGCCGATAATTGAGTGCCGCTAGTACATCCATTCCAAAGAGGTTTTTTAGCAGCATCCAATAAATCATATATTTTTTTCGCTCCAACATTTGGTTCCTCTTCGACGTTAACATCGTCGTTATTAATTTCAACAGTAGGGAACATTGGTCGTGCTGCATCTTCAACCATATGTTCTATGAGATTCGTCGTACTAACTTCATCACTAATGACCTCTATTGACTGTTCTTCGTTACGTGTTATAATTTCTCCATGACGATCCCACACCAAATAATTGGTTACGAAACCATATTAGCGCAAATGAATCCTAACCATATTCGGTACTAAATGCTTCAACAATTTGCACCTACTACATGGACAACGAATTTCTACGTCGTTTCCAATATTACTTAAAGCAAATTCGACAAACACATTTACCCCGTTAAGAAAATGTGTACTTATTGAGCCTCCCATTTCTCTTCTTTGATACATCCAGCTCCGATCAATAAAATAATTGACCATTTTTCCTACTGTAAAACCTATGATCAATAGTAAAAAAAACTATTAATCAAATTCGATAAACACATTTTAGATTTTACTGTTTTTTTTAATCCATTTTCGTTTATATACAAAGTTATATTTCTTGCTATTTTGTTTACATTTTTGTACCTTTTGTGATGGTCGGTTATCCTACTTCCCATTACAAACACAATAGTAATTACATTTCTTAAATCATATCATTATAAACGATTTCCCAAATTTCGGCAGCACTTCCCCCGTGTTCCTTGTATCGTACACAATGCATGTACACAAGGAACAAAAATGAAATGCCGTCGAAATTTTGTGAACCGTTTATAACGATATGATTTACGAAACGTAATTACTTTATAGTGTTTATAACTTGTCCAATACAGGGACAAATCCAACAAATATTATATCATATGAATATGAATATCCGTTTTGCAATAAAAACGAATATTCATACAACGATCATATACAACAATTGTCAAACGGGGCCAAAAATTCACTAAGAGATTTAAATTTTGTTTGTCTAATAATTTAAAAGATATAATTTAAAGCAATCATATAGGCCAAAATTTCACTAAGAGATCATATTACTAAAAGATATATTTCATGTTCGTAAAATATTCGACTAATTCATGTTTGCCTAATATTTTACAAAACATACACAAAATAATTTAAAGCAATCCTAACTAATCTAACGCTAACTCAAATGCGCATTTACACTAAATTATCAACATATGTATATATGTGCATAATATATATACACAAACAATTTGGACATTTGGATGGTAATAATTGTAATTAGCACTTAGTTTGGTATAATAAACAATCAATAGGCCATTAGATACAACTATAACAGACAATTAAACATAAAATTAGCAAAATTTTAAAATTTAGGGTTTTAGGCAAAACCTGATTTTGGAGTGGAATTGGATGGAGAGAGGCCGTTGGTGTTGATTGATGGCGTCGGAGTGGCTGCCGGTTGCATGGGGAGGCTGGGAGCAAGAAAAGAGGAGGAATGGAGAAAGAGGGTGTAGGTTTTGGTGTTTTTTGGTGAATGAAGATGAATGAAATCTGTTCTCGGCCAGCTGCAGGTTTACACGAATATTTCCAACGGCCGCAAACGGCATTTTTACAACGGTTACCGACGGCTACCAACGACTTGTTAAAAAAATAACGAGCCGTTGGAACACTCCGTTGGCGGCCGTTGGAACACTGTCGTGGCTATATACTGTATTTCTAGTAGTGTAAGTATCTATTCAAGTACGTCAACAAAGGCCATGGCAAAGCAAGTGTGGTCATAGAAGACAACCAAAGCAATGAACAAGCTTTTGTGTGTGAAATTGATGAAGTCAAACTATACTTGGACTCTCGGTCCATATCTGCTTTAGAGGCAAGTTAGAGAATATTTGAGTTTGGTATTCAATACTGTAGACCCACTGTGGAGAGATTGACCTTTCACATGCCAAGGGAGCATATAGGTTTTTTTGTTCAGTCCGAGATGTTGGGTGAGGTTAAAGAGAGATCTAATTTTACATTAAACTATATTTCCAAAATGGTTAGAAATCAACAAAACGTGTCCCCAAGCTCTGCAGTTGACGTATATTGATTTTCCTTCAAAATTGGTTTGGGATAAGTCTACTTATTAAGAATTGATATGAATTGTAATTGAATGAGATAAACTGTATTGATATAATTCTCAATTGTACAAAAGAAATACAGAAATGTAACAAGTATTTATACAGAACAGAGAATAATATAGGCCTGGCCCATATATTTGGTGATCCATGTCTTTACATTCCAGAAGATGTCAGCCCTTCAATCTTGCTGAATCTTACGGTGCGAATACAACAAGGGTTAGAGTATAAGCTTGGTAGCTTTGTTGTGCTTTCTCTCCAGATAGCCGCCTTCAATTCTATCTAGGGTTTTCTCGTTCTCCTCTTTCTCATCCTCGTCTTGCAAAACTTTTAGCTCTTCCTTTAATCTGAGGAAGTTTTTGGCTGAGAGGGCTTTGGTTAAGATGTCGGCCCGTTGATAATATGTGGGAACGTGCCTCACGTTTAATTTTCCAGCTTCTGTCCTCTCGCGTACAAAATGCAAATCGATTTCGATGTGTTTTGTACGCGAGTGTTGTATGGGATTGGTGGAGAGAGAGATGGTGCTTAGGTTGTCACACCACACAACTGGCCTTCTTTGATTGTTGATCCCTAATTCAGACATTAGGGTCTCAATCCAAGTTATCTCTGCAGTAACGCCTGCGAGTGACCTGTATTCGGCCTCTGTGCTAGAGCGAGAAGTGGTTGCTTGCTTTTTCGTGCACCACGAAATTGGATTTGGTCCGAGGAACACACAATGTCCAGAGGTGGATCTGCGGTCATCCACGTCACTTGCCCAATCTGCATCACTGTAAGCATTTATGTTTATATCGTTGCAAGCTTTTAGTGATAATCCATGATTTTGAGTCCCTTTTAAGTATCTGAGAATACGCTTAACTGCCTTCCAGTGTTCGTCAAGGGAGTTCTGCATATGTTGACATACTTTATTCACACTATAGCAGATGTCAGGTCTAGTTATAGTTGCATACTGCAGGGCACCAACAATACTTCTGTATTGTTGATGTTCTCAATAGCTTCACCTCTGTGTTTTGATAAATGCAAGTTGGTAATCATAGGAGTAGGTAAAGACTTGGCTTCATTCATGTTGGCTCTTTTGAGGATTTCACCAATGTATTTCTTTTGGGATAGGAATATTTCTGATTTAGTTTTCCTTTTCACTTGTATGCCCAGAAAATAATCTATATCCCCTAGATCCTTGATGGCAAAAGTCTTGTCGAGTAGCTGTATGGTATTTGTGATTTCACTGTTATTATTGCCAGTAATAATGATGTCATCTACGTAAACAAGTAGATAAATAATGTTCCCATTGTTCTTCATGTATAGAGAACTGTCAGATTTGGTGGGAGTGAATCCAAATTTTATAAGGGTTGCTTTCAGTTTCTCATGCCATGATCTTGATGCTTGTTTTAAGCCATAAATTGCTTTGCGTAGTCTGCATACTTTATTATTATCTATGATGTACCCTTCTGGCTGCTGCATAAATACTTCTTCATGGAGGTCTCCATTTAGGAAAGCATTGCACACATCTAGTTGTTTTATTTGCCAGTTTTTGCACAAGGCTAGGGTTAGCATAAGTCGAATGGTAGTGGGTTTTACAACAGGAGAAAAAGTTTCGTTGAAGTCGAAACCAAACTGTTGTGAGTAACCTTTTGCAACAAGTCTAGCTTTATGTTTAGCTATGCTGCCATCAGCATTTTTCTTAATTTTGTAGGTCCACTTGCATCCCACAATATTTTTGTCTTTTGGCTGATCAACTAAGCTCCATGTTTGGTTTTTTATGAGCGCCTGATATTCCTCATCCATGGCTTTTCTCCATTCATCATGTTTGATGGCCTGTTCATAATTTTGTGGTTCTATGTCACTGATAGAAGCAGAAAATATTTTTGGTTTAAAAATCCCACTTTTTGACCTTGTTGTCATGTGATGGCCAATAGCTGTGATATGTTGTTGTTGATCATGATCACTATCATTTGTTGTGTTCTCTGATGTTTCAGTTTCATTGGATGTGTTGTTCCCATTGTCTTCAGTTTGTGGTGTATCTTCATATGGTTGTGGTGATAGGTCAGAACTGCATTCTGATCTAGTGTCTGAGGCACACTTCTCTGTTGAGACTTGATATTTGTCGCTTTTGTTTGTGGTGAGTTCTTTAGGTAAGACAGGAATGGGTTGAACTATAATGTTTGATGCATCTGATTTTCCTTTTGCAGCAACACTTTTTCCTGCAAAAGGGAATATGTTTTCATTAAACACAACATGTCTTGAGATGTAAACTCTCCCTTTGTTGTCTAAACACTTGTACCCTTTTTGATTGTTAATGTAACCTAAGAAAGTACAGGGACTTGACCTTAAACTTAACTTATGCATGTTGTAAGGCCTAAGATATGGGAAACAAAGACACCCAAAAGTTTTCAAAAAATGATAATTGGGTTTTATGTCATAAAGTTTCTCATAGGGGCACATGTCTTTTAAAACTTTAGTGGGCATTCTATTTATAAGATAAACTGATGTGTAGAATGCATCACTCCAGTATTTCATGGGTATAGAAGCTTGAGACATTAATATTAGACCAGTGTCTACTATATGCTTGTGCTTTCTTTCAACTAACTCATTTTGTTCTGATGTATGAGGACATGTGATTCTATGGAAAATACCTTTTTCTTGGAAAAATGTTTTAAGAGGTAAAAATTCTTTTCCTCCATCACTTTGAAAAGTTTTTACACTGTTATTAATTTGCCTTTCAACAAGAGTAATAAAATGTTTTATTATGCTAGATGTCTCAAATTTTGTTTTAAGGAAGAATATCCATGTATACCTGGAATAAGCATCGACTAAAGAAAGATAATACCTGTAACCAAGAGATGAGACATGTGGTGCTGGACCCCATAGATCTGCTGCAATCAGACTCAATGGCTGACTGTGCACTGTTTCAGACCTAGCAAATGGTAATTTGTGTATTTTGCCAATTTGGCAGTGTGTGCAAATCTCAGAAATAGGTATATTATCAAATTCTATTTTATTATCTTTTAGAATTCTTTTTACAATATCATTACTGGGATGTCCCAGTTTCTTGTGCCAACATTCAACAACATTTCCTCTATTTAACATGCTACTATTGATATTATTACACCAGTTTCCCCTTACATGATCTTTATTTGACTTGATGGAAGTGAATTTGTATAAGCCTTTGTCCAAACTACCCTGTAATAATATGTTCTTGTTCAGTAAGTCCCTAACTAAGCAAAAATTAGGGTGAAACTCAAAGTATACATTATTGTCGTTGGCAAATTGAGAAACACTTATCAAGTTTTTCTTGATTTTGGGTACTCTTAATAGGTTGTTTAAAATTAATTCCCTCTTACCTATAATGCTGCCAATTCCAACATGTGATATACTTATAGCTTCACCGTTGCCCATAGTTATGGATTTCATACCTGAGTAGCCTTTGTTTCCAAGATTTAAATTCTGAAGGTTGTTGGTGACATGATTTGTTGCTTCTGAGTCCGGATACCAATCTTCAGTGTTTAGATCTTCTGGTTTGACTGAGTCATCACCATTGCTGCCTTGTGTTTTGGGAGCATCACCACCAGTTTTTGTCTGCTGATTTATTTGAGCCATATTAATGTTAGGCCCCCTTTGACTTGACTATCCTATGTTAAATTCAGAGTTGAATCTGAAATAGCATTTGTTGGCTACATGACCAAACTTTTCACATATTTGACATTTCACTCTATTATTATAGTTGTTTCTGCCTCTGCCTCTGCCTCTTCCTCTTTGAGGTTGGTTGCTTCTTGGCTGTTGACTGTCAGTCCTTGGGTTCTGGCCTTGAGTGGGTTTTTGCTGATTCTTGTTTCTTGGATTGAAACCAGATGCATAGTTAATAGGCATTTCAGATTGTATAGCCTTGCTTTGCTCTATTCTTCCTTCGTGAGCAATAAGGGCAGACTGTACGTATTGTAGGTCTGGAAGTGTCTTTTGAGATGCTATAAAAGTAACCACTGACTCGTATTCATCGTCAAGACCATTAGTTATAGTGAGGATTTGTTCACTGTCTGAAATCTTGTGACCCACTGCACTTAGTTTGTCACATAAGTTTTTGATTCTAGCAAGGTAATCTCTCATGCTCATATCTTCTTTTCTTGCACCTTGTAATTGTCTCTTGTAATGCATTATCCTTGCCGCCGATTGTGAATTAAAAATCTGTTCAATACATGACCATATTTCGTGAGAAGAATTGCATCCAACAACTTGTGATAGCAGGCTAGCACTTATAGAGGATAGTAACCATGAAGATAGTAGACTATCTTGTTTTTGATAATTTGCATGATCTGGGTTGTTAACAGTATTTCCCTCTTTGTCTTTCTTCATGACAGGTGGGATGGATATTGTGCCTTTGATATAATCTTGAAGACCATGCCCTTTCAAGGCTGTATCAATTTGGTACTTCCATAAGATGTAGTTATCTTCATCGAGAGGGATGGTTATAACATTGCTCTTGAGTTTGACAAGGGATGGTGCAGTTTCCCTTTCTTCATTTCTTGATGTTGCCGATGTTACGTCGTCGTCATCATGATCCATTGCAGAAATATTGATAAAAACTGATTATTGCCTTGCTTCTTGAACAGGAAAAATCATAGGAATCTCGATGCAATCAGAAAGTTGACTGGAGCTTTCTTGATGTGGCACCGATGAATCTTGAAAAAAAAAGATACTTTATTGTGCAGCCAGAAGTGGAGGTGAAGACTATGTTCTGATCCCTTCTTGGCGTGGCACGGTTGAGGTACAGGTATGCTGCTTGATCAGAGAGGTTGATCCCCAGTGATGAGAATAAATTCTGAGGGAAACGAAGTGATACTTCGTTTTCAGTGATGATCAGCAAGGAAAAATAGATGTCTTTAGGTTTTTTGCTCTGATACCATATTAAGAATTGATATGAATTGTAATTGAATGAGATAAACTGTATTGATATAATTCTCAATTGTACAAAAGAAATACAGAAATGTAACAAGTATTTATACAGAACAGAGAATAATATAGGCCCGGCCCATATATTTGGTGATCCATGTCTTTACATTCCAGAAGATGCCAGCCCTTCGATCTTGCTGAATCTTACGGTGCGAATACAACAAGGGTTAGAGTATAAGCTTGGTAGCTTTGTTGTGCTTTCTCTCCAGATACTACTAAAGAGTGGAAATTAGGCATAAAGGGGAAAATTTTGGTAGAATTTATTATGCGCATCCTACAGCAGGAGAAAGATTTTACTTGGGTGTCCTTTTGAACGTTGTTAAAGGGCCAACAAGTTACCAGAACCTTAGAACTGTAGATGGGGTTGTTTCTTTTAACGATGCATGCGTTACAAGTGATTTGTTGGAGGACGAAAATGAGTGGGATGAAGCTTTAAAAGAAGTTGTTGTTTTGGCTCCCCCTTCTTCGTTAAGGGAAATGTTTGCAATGGTACTACTTTTTTACGACGTTTCCAATGCAAAACAGTTATGGGAAATACATTGGAAGTTGCTTGGTGAAGGCATAGCTTGGAGTCCGGAACGATGCAATAGAGAAAGACGCTGTGTAACAGAGGTTATGAACGTGAAATCATATACCCTGCAGGAGATTAGAAAGATTTTGAACATGAATAATAGGTCAATTAGAGAGTTTTGGTCTATTGATTTTGACGATATAGGCTACAGACAAATAACAACAAATACGCTAATATTGGTAGAACAAGGATATGACTGTGAAGTAACGGGGGATGAATCTGATAGATTGATACCGTTGATGAATGAATAACAAAAATGTCTTCAATGCTATCATTTTTGTTGTTAGTAATCAACGTAGATGATTCTTTTTTGTTTAGGGCAGTGGAGGCACGGGTAAAACTTTTCTGCGGAAAGTAATAATAAATAGTGTTCGATCCAGTGGTAAAATTGTTTTGGCAGTTGTATCATCAGGAATTGCATCGCTACCGCTTCCTGTTGGAAGGACCGCGCACTCAAAGCTTAAAATTCCAATAAGTTTGGATGATACATCAACAGGTGATACATCAAAGCAATCGTGTTAGGCAGGCTGACTTAGACAGAAGGATTGGATAATATGGGATGATGCACTTATGATTCATCGAAATGCACTTGAAGCTTTCAAGAAGAGCCCGAATGATATCGTATTGAATAATTTCAACGATAAAGAGGATCACTTTTTTGGTGGGAAAACGGTTGTCTTAGGTGGTGATTCTAGACAGATACTACTTTTTGTTCCAAAAGGAACAAGGTAGATGATTGTTCGTTTTGCAACCAACAATCTATGTTATGGAGTCGATGTGTTGTATACATTCTTAAAACTAACCTGCGTTTGAAAGAAAAAATTTCAACTACTGATGAACTTGAGGGATTGTCAAAATTCTCTAAATGGATTATTGATGTTGGAGAAGGGACTATACCCAGTAATTCATTAGTTATTAATTAGGAGAGGTGAAGACCCAACTTGGGAAGAGATACCAAATGAATATCTGATACCACCATATACTGATGCCGTAGCTAAAATTGTGAAAAGCACTTATGCCAGTACACATATAAATTTTAAGTTTGGTTGTGTTCTAATTTAATAGCAGAACAATGACATCCACTATCTTTTTGTACTATTGCCAAATTTTTATTCTTAAGTAGTATATTTTTGTGGTGTACTTCTTCAGCCAAACCATGTATTGACTGCCTAAACTAAATCGTAAATCACCCTTTTTGTACTTTCAGACCATTATTGTGGTTGAAAACTCACTGGAATTTGTGATGCGTTCAGTTGCAAGCACCGTAAAGAAAAAAGTTACAACGTGGTACATAAGTGATTTTTCAACTATTCATGTTTTGTACACCTTCGTTTTTTCTCCTATTCTCTCACTTGTACCACTAAAATTTCTGCCTGCTTATCTCCCACTCAGGCTGTTCTCATGCCTATTCTACACATTTTCTAACTGTAATGTAACAAGATTTGTTCAGACCCAAATATTCTTCATAGCCGATCTCTCCGTTGTACAGAAGAGTATAAAGGGTTGGATTTGGTTATACTATATTATATAGGTTATTAGTGAAGTATACTGGAGAATACAAAGCATACGAACCGCTGAAGTATAAAATGATACAACACATCTCAGTAACGGTTCAGAATCTCATAGGCCTACCCGCAGCCCATTTAAGCTTATGTAACATTATAAATAGAATTGTACACAACCAAATGTACACTGCATTTTTACAAATAATAAAATCAGCATTTCTTCTATTTCTTTTACATGGTATCAGAGCAAATAATTGCTTAATAGTAGATGCCTTGCCATAATCCTCATCAGAAAGTTCTCATCACTTGAGAATTGACCGCACAGTTTGGTCTCATCAGAAAAGAATCATCATCCGAGGAGCTAGTGACACAGATTAACATTTGTGTACAAAATCTTGCAAAGAAGATTCAATTTCTTATCATTTTGAGTGTTGTGCTTGCCAAGATAAGGTGTGTCAGAATAGCATCATCACCAAACACCTTACCGGCTGCATCAACATCATCAGAGAAGTTTAAAATTCCAACAATCCTACCTGTTGTTCCATGCCAAGAACTGGTGTTATCAGAGAATTCTCATAACCCAACAACATTCTCGCTGCATTCTTTCATCTCATCGGTGAAATTTCACCAGTCGTGCATCCAATTACTTGATCCATCATCCAATTCTTGGTTTTTGACTCTTTAATTTTGCAACATGGCCAAAGGAGATATTGATAACTCCACCTCACCAGCCTCGTTTTCAAGAACCACCCAATCTCAATCAAATGTCATCTAAGAACTCCTCAAAGCCATAATTAAGCCATAAAGCCAACTTATCACCATTCAGTTAGATAAAACCAATTATTTGCTCTGAAAATTCCAGATTAAAACTGCAATTAGAGGCTATGACCTAGAAGAGTATGTTCTTAAAACATTGATTACTCCATCGAGATATACTGTACATAATGAAGGAAATTATTGAGTAATAAAGATTACATAACCCATCAAAGCAAGATAGTTTGATCAATTCTTAGTTACTATCATCAATAAGTGCAAGTTTACTACCATTAATAGGATGTAAGACTATGAAATATGACACACAATTGAGCAAGAATTCATTTCTCGATCTACAGCAAGATTATGCAGTATAAAAGACAACTACAAAATCTAAGGAAAGAAAATATATCTATGAGGGAATATTTGTCAAAAAAGCCAAAGCATTGTGTGATCAGTTAGCTTCAGTAGGACATAAGATAACAGACACAGAGAAAATACTATCATTACTAAGTGGATTGGATAAAGAATATGAGGCAGTAGCGGCGGTAATATCCTCTACATAAAATTTACCCACACTACAATCTGTTCATTCTATATTACTTTCTCATGAGGGAATACTGGAGCAAAATAAATCTACCAGTATAGAGTATTCATCCAATTATGTCACAAACAATAGAAACAAGAACCAAGAAAGAAACTATGGTAACGAAAATCAGTCAAATAGCAACCAAAGAGGTGGAAAGTACTACAGATCTAGAGGAAGAGGTGGTAGATGGAATAACAACAACAACAAATCAAGATGCCAAATACGTGAGATATGGTCATATTGAAAGTGAATGTTACTTTTAATTTGATGCAAATTACACACCATCTCAACAGAGTAATAGCAATTTAAGAATGCATATCCAAGTGCAAATATGGTTAATGCACAACAAGAGATCAAAAGTCATTCATAAAGTGCAAACAATGGCATGGCAAAGATTGAAGGCATACAAGATGAAAGCTGGTATCCAGATTTTGGAGCAACCAACCATGTGACCAACAATCTAAGCAACCTAAATCTTGACAATAAGGAGTATAAAGGTAGACAACAAGGAGTATAAAGGTAGACTTTGGTGCGATAGGTCACAAGTTCGAAACTTGCGCAGCGTGATTCGAACATATATTGTCATGTGATTTGTGATATGTTGTCCCAGTGATATGTTGTATATAAAGTACCAATTCAAAAAAAACAAGGTATATTAACAATTATTATATATAGAGTTAAACAACTCTATCTTAATAACTTATTAAGAGTACTATTAATTAGAATTTTTTTAATGAGTGTATCACAATTTGCAAAGGATAACAATGTATATTTTGAATTTTATTCAAAGTACAGTTTGGTAAAAGATGTTATAACTAAAGAAATTCTTTTGCGGGGAAGGAATTGTAAGGGATTATACAAATTTGATGTTGCAAATCCAAGAAATTCCGGATGTAAAGAAAATTGGTGTAATATGTCTAAAATGAAACCAAAAGGAAACTGTAAGAAATATGATGTTTGGCATCATAAACTAGGGCATCCCGGTATAAACATTGTAAATCATGCTCTAAGTTGCAGTAATCATATTCTTGTTAATAATATCCCTACATCTTACACTTGCACATACTGCCAAATGGGCAAAAATCATAAACTTGCATTTCCAGATTCAAAGACTGTGTATAACAAACCTCTAGAATAAATTGCCATAGATTTATAGGGATCAGCCCCAATAAGCATTGACTATGGATATAAGTATTATATTTCATTTATTGATTCCTTTTCTAGATATGTATGGATTTATTTTCTAAAATCAAAATATGAGACTTACAATGTAGGGGTGCAGTTTATAGCAGATGCTGAAAAGCAAACAAATTGTCAAGTGAAAATTATGCAAATAGATGGTGGTAAAGAATTTTTACCACTCTAAGAATATTTTCAGAAAAAGGGAATTACTCAGAGAACAACATGTCCATATACTTCTGAGCATAAGTCTTATTGAAAGGAAACACATGCATATTGTTGAAACTGGGCTAACTTTACTTGCACAAACATCTCTACCACTAAACTTCTGGCCAGATGCTTTCTCTACAGCCGTATACTTAATAAACAGGTTGCCTACGAAAGTACTAAAGTTTAAGAGTCCAATGGAAGTACTTACTAAGGTCGGACCAAACTATCAAAGACTAAAAATGTTTGGATGCCTATGTTTCCCTTATCTAAGACCGTACAATACACACAAATTAGAATTTTGATCTTCTCCATGTACATTCTTAGGTTATGAAACTAACCAAAAAGGATATAAGTGCCTTGACAGTAATGGAAGAGTGCATATATCAAGGCATGTAGTATTCAATGAGCAAGAATTTCCATTCAGTAAATCAGAAATTAAGACAACTCAGTAGGCGTATAATCCAAGATACTCATTACCTCCAATACCTTCTCAACTAGAAGTGATCATATCAGTTCAGAGTGAAGCAGTTCAAAGCAAAGGTGACTCCAGCCCACAACACACAGTGCACAGCAGTGAGCTAGGTCATGAGCAAGATAAAGCACCTGAAAGCTCAAGTCATGCATCACAACAAAGTATCAGTACTAATTTAGATCCCTGTCAAGTATTAGATAACTCCCAGTCACCCAACACTCAACAAGAGACAATAATGGATAATGAAAATCAACTACCCACTTATGCAAATGCTGGTCATCACATGATAATAAGAGCAAAGAGTGGCATATTTAAGCCAAAGACATACATTGCAAATTTAGAAACCGATGAGCCAAGCACATATCACCAAGCCATACAGAGTGAAAAATGGAAAAAAGCTATGAAAGAATAATATGAAGCATTGATAAAGAATAAGACATGGGATCTTGTTCCTTTACCAAGGCATAAAAATGTCATAGGGTGCAAATGGACATATAGACTAAAGAAAAATTCTAATGGTTCAATTCAGGTAAGGTTGATGGAAAAAATGTACTCATAACAAAATGGTTTTGATTTTAATGAAACTTTTTCTCCTGTTGTGAAACCCTCTTACATCAAAATTATTTTAACTATTGCTTTGTACAAAAATTGGATCATCAAGCAATTAGATGTGAATAATGCCTTTTTAACTGATGTTTTGCAGAAGGAAGTTTACGTGGAGCAGCCATATGGGTTCATGAAAATGGACAATGAAGAACTTGTATGCAAACTAAATAAAGCAATTTATGGTCTCAAGCAAGCACCAATGGTCTGATTTAACAAATTAAAATCAACCCCAACAAGGCTTTGGCTACAATTCAACAAAATCAGACAATTACTATTCACCAAATTTACTCATGATACTATTACTTATATACTGATTTATGTTGATAATTCTATAATTACGCATGACAGTGAATCAGAGATCAAAAGCATCACAAAATGCTTGAATAAAGAATTCTCTATCAAAGATTTGGGAGAACTAAGTTATTTCCTTGCCATTGAAGTTAAGAGGATATCAAACATTGAAATGCATCCGATTCGGAAAAAAATACATTTTAGAAATACTGGTGAGAGCTAAAATGGACAAGAAAAATCCTCTTTCTACCCCAATGACAAGCAATTTACATCTATCAAAGAACAAAGGTGAACCAATAGCAAATGACAAACAATACCGAAGTATAGTAGGAGCACTACAGTATGTCACAATAACCAGGCCAGACATTTCATTCAGTGTAAATAAAGTAAGTCAGTTTATGCAAAGACCACTAGATGAGCACTGGAAGGCTGTCAAGTGAATTTTAAGGTATCTCAAAGGGTCTATAAATCAAGGGTTAATACTACAATCAAGCAAATCACTGAACATCAATGAATATGCAGATGCTAACTGGGCAACTGATCATGATGACAGAAGGTCAACAACTGGTTCCTGCATTTTTCTAAAAAAAATCAAATATCATGGTGCGTGAAAAAAAAAACTACAGTATCAAGATCAAGCAAATAGGCAGAATACAGAAATGAAGCTAAAGCTAGCATTACAGCAGAGATTATGTGAATAGAGTCATTGTTAAGTGAACTACAAATTAAAACTAACAGCAAAACAACTATTTGGTGTGACAATCTTTATGCAATTTTACTTACAACAGATCCACAAATCCAGTGTTGCATTCACGAACAAAGCATATGGAATTGGATCTTTATTTTGTAAGAGAGCAAGTTATGAAAGGGAAACTTAGTGTAAATCACATACTGTCGACTTACCAGAGGGTAGACGTACTTACAAAACCATTATCAAAGCAGAACTTTACCAGGTTCAAACGTGAGTTAAATGTCGATGAAGCCGACATCAATCTGAGATCACCAGCTCTAAATTCGAATCCATTCGAGAACAGAAGGAGCTGAAAAATCATTGCTAGAACAAAGACTCTATCAAATTGAAGTAGCCAATGTTGTTGAAGCTGACTGCAATTTGAGATCCCAAGCAACAAATAACAATCCACTGTTCTTCTGAGAACAGAAGAAGCTAAGGAGTCATTACTATAACAAAGATTTTATCAGTGGAATTTCTCAAATTGAAGAAGTTGGCTAAGATTTGGGATTCTTTTGCAAATCCTAACCCTCATTTGGATTTGAGGGGATATTGGAGAATACAAAGTATACGAACCTGTTACGACCCGTAAATTTTAACTATTTTAATAACGTAATTAGTCGAAATTTTGTGAAATTTTAAACGATAAATTTTGAAATAAAAATTTATTATTTGGAATGCGTCTAATTAAACATAGCAAACTGTAAATTTTCGTTAGAAAATATGAAAGTTTATTTCGTGCCTAAATTTACTTCAATTTAATCGGTTAAAAAAAGCGATGAAAATAAAATGTTTTCGAAACCTGAATATTTTTACATAGAAAAATTCTAAACCATCTTCTGAGCAAACGTCGTTTTTCGTTTTTCCAAATTCGGACTTCTTTAGCTCCGTCGATCTTATTTTTCTGCGTTTTTCTTGCGTTTTTCGTAGTAGAAAATCTAAAAATTTTATAATTCAATCGTACCGTTAATATCTGTATATCATTTTGATCGTCTCGTAGTGCTGATCCCAACGGTATGTGCATTTCTGATTTTCGAACCGCGGTTCGCCGAAAAATCTGTAAACGGATAGTCGTTGCGGTCCGTTAATTGAGCCTATTGTTTCCTCGTGACCTTTTATATATCCGCCGCGTTAACCAACAGTCAAACCAATAGCCATTAGCAATAAATATTCTCCAGTGATTTTTGCTATTCTTTTGTTGTTAAAAATTTTGTTCGGTTGCTTGTTCAAAATGAAATAACACGTTACTTATGAAATTTATAAACTTTACTCACTGTCATTTCCAAAGGAAAAGAACCAATTGACATAGCAAGCATCCCCTCTTCTCCTTCTACTTTACATTTTCTCACTTTTCCCAATGTCCTCCTACTTATCTTCTCCCTTGCCAAGAAAATGAAACATGATAATATTTATACAGTAACTCATCACGTTCCCCTCCGACATATCTCCTTCCTCCGCTCAGCCTCACTCGCACCCACGCGCATCTCCACCATTAGCCTTGAAACCAGATCCTTCATCAAAACTGGAAGCTCATCCTCCTATTTAAGCCAGCAACCCGAGCTTCTCAGATTCGCAGCCGACCCCACGCTCGCCTCCTCCATTTCTGAGGCCGTTCACCCCTTCTCTTCCTAGCTTCAATATATAGTAAGTATACTGTATTATATATTTAATGCTTTGTTTTCGGTTGGTTACACTTATATATATTTAGTTTAAGCTTTGTTTAAATATGATAATATACTAAGTTGTGTATATGTTACAGCAAGTAGTATATATAATATAAGTTGTTGTTTTATAAAGATATATGAGTTACGTATATTAGTATATTAAAAAAAAATACATATTTGATTTATTGCAGTTTGTATAAAAGTTTATGTTTAAACAAGAATGCCTGCATATATGTTTCGAATCTTAGCTATAAGAATATAAGCCTATATACATTTGTTTATAAAGGTTACAGTACTTTCTATTAGTTACAACATTAGGATATAGTGTTCTACAATGTTATATATAGTGTAAATTTATATATTGTTATTTGTTTTCTGATGGAGACATAGGTATTTAGCAATTGAGTATGTTCAAATCAGTTTTCAGTTTTATAGAGTATATTTATATGTCAGTAGTGGTCTATGTCCTCAGTTATACAAGCTATAGAAGTTTAGACTTATTTTTTTTACATTGGTTTTTTTTTATAAAGGTGAAGTTTTCCACCTGTACATTCAAGTGTATATGTTATATACATGTGTTCTTTGCACTATTTTAAAGTCTGCATACATAACAATCTGCAATTGTACAAATAGTTGAAATTTCATTTGGTAAATGTTTGCATGTATTTCATTTATCACGGCATTATACAGTATGTTTTTTAGATATATATTATGATTAAATGTATTATATATATATGTTTATTTTATTTTAATATTTAGCTTAAGATAAAATGTTGATTTCAAGAATATACTATATCTTGCTATAGTGATGTTTCTGGTAGCAGTTTATAGGGTAGTCTATAAATAATACTTTGGGTTTATACTGTTAAGTATATATATATATATATATATATATATATATGTATGTGTTCGGTTAAGTTCTGGTTTCATTATTTGTTTAGATGCTATTTGATGAATTTTGAAAAGAAAATAACAAAGGGTTATCCTATTTATTTTAATAATGGGTTTAAAAATGTATATATATTTTATTAATAAAAGTTTGAAATTAGAATATGATTATGATTTTGTGTATATATAAAATTTTATATGTTATATCTATATCAATCCACTTATACAATTTATCATCTCGATCCAGTTCTGATTTGATTTCGCCCATTTCTATTTATCAGTTTGTTCGTCAATCCATGCCAATTTTGCTTTACTTTGGAGTTCATAACTTGTTATGTTGTCTATCATCTCTCTAGCCTCGAAAGGTGAGCAATCACTCACGATTAATGTTCTTTTATTTATTAAATTTGATTTCAATTGAAACGACAATTGAAATATGCTGCTGTTAGTTATTTGCACTGTTATGTATGTTATTACCTGTATCAGTTCACCTGTGACATCTGACACCCTTACCTGTTATTTATACAATGATAATCCAGTTTGGTTGTTAAGTAATTGATTGTTTGATGTTTACAATTGGACGTTAAAATTGTAATGTATAAAGTGATAAATAGTATGTAATTGAATTTGACGTAAGATAGTTAAAAACTTGAATTGACATATGTGTTGAATTTGATTAGTTAAATTTGTACAATATGACCCCTTAAATGTTTAATTATTTGACACGTAGAAGAATGATTAATTATACTTGAACCATTTGAATTTATGTTGTATTAATTGATGAAGTATGAAATTTAATAATTGATGTCAAGTGTAGAATTGCATATAATAATTAGTATAATAATCTTTAATCTACATGAAATGATAGTGTAGATTCTAGAAATAATTATATTAATTCGCACAAACAACAATGTGAATTAATACGGCTATTTCGGGATTATTTGAATTGATTATTGGATTGTTATTGATTGTTGTTATTGCTTGTTTATTTACTTTGACACCATCCCAGTTATCACACTGCAAGTTCCCTTTGCTATGCTTTGATTTTTGAATTGAAATGGAATCGGGTTGAAATGATAAATACCCAAATTGAACTTTGACCTAGGATAGAGAATTAAATAAAAACCCGATTGGTCAATAATTTGATTTAAAAATAAAATGAAGATTTTATTTGAATAAATAATATGGTTTTGAAACGAAGTTGGAAATTGAATTTTAATGAAATTTAAATGTGAATATTTAATAATCTGAAATAAAATATTAATAAAGAAATTGATGAAAGAATGTTGTTTAATTTAAGAAATGATTGAATTAAGTTTTGAAATTATTTAATAATTTAATGAGATTGAATTATTTAATAATTAAATTAAATTGAATCCTTTGATAATTAAAATTGAACTTTTAATTAGTGAAATTTAGTTCTTATTTAATTGAGCTTTGAAATTGTAACTAAGTAAATGAATATGTGAAATTGAATTTCTTTATCAAGAAATGCAAATGTGATTTTTGAAATTAATGTAAGACTTGTAATTTAAAGGGTTGATTTGTCGAATTTAATTTAATTCAATTTGAAGTTTTGATATAATGAAGTCGAACTTAAGTAATGGATTTAATGAACTGGAAATTAAATAGAAATTATTTTGAATGACAGATTTACTTAATGAATACTGAATAAAATCGATCAATGAAGTTAAATTGATTTGAATGTTAAATTAAATTAATTTAAATGATTTGGAATGAAACTTATTTACGAACTTGAATCAATATTTGAATTGTTTTAAATAGAAATTGAAATCGAATTATAAGATTTTGAAATTATGAATGTGGAAGTTTTGAAACGTAAATTTGGAAATTGATTTAGAAAGACAAATGAAATGTTGGTTTACAAATTCTATTTGAAATTGAATTTGATTTGGTTTTGAAATAAATAAATGACCAATCAGTGCAATAATCACGAAAGTTATTAAAGAGACCGGAATCGGTTAGGGACATACTCTCTGTCTAAACCGAAAACCACTTTAATAACTATACGCGGAGTGTGATCCAGAATGAAGTGGTTGGAATGATGTACGTAATGACTGAAGAAAGAGAACGATAATGGATAGCCTTGACACTTGTGTAAAATTGGAAATGACTAAAACATGAGTCGTGCCGGGCCAAATGGGGGTTAGCTACCTCGAGCGAACACACTTCTTCGAAAACTACTCATTACTTGTTGTCGATTGGTGCACCCTTGATTTTGGGAGTGTTGTTTCGCGGTGTTGCGATCGCTGCGGCGATGCGTTCTCACCAGTCCGGATCAGGCAAACGGTAGTTTCACTACCTTGGGTATTGCCTCATGTGCCTTGTCATACTTGGATTCCTATATACGCGACCACTACGATTTGTTTTGTGTTATACCTATGGAGTACTCCCTGATATCTCACTAGTTTACGGTGGAGTTTACAGTGATGTATAGACTATAACGCTTATATAAAATGTGTTAAGGGGGATAATGGTAACGCCTTAACACTATTTTGTTACTTTATATTACTGATAGGCATTATCTACTTATCGTACACTACTACATAGTAGATAGTTTAACGGATCCTTAAAGGATGGTTATTCCAAACATCTTTTGAGTTACTTGTATTTCAGTTGCTATTTCACTTGAGTTGGATTTATTGATATAAGAATGTTAATCCTGACTCGAGTGTTTTGTGTTTTCTTTATGCTCGGGTCAGACTGAGTGTACCAGTATTCGAGACTCACCCTTGGAGTTGGAGCTTCGCTTGGAGATCCAGCTATCTATCCAGCTTTCAGATATCCAGTTTATTCTAGTGATGTATTCTGATATTGTATTTGATTATGTATTCGAGACATCTGTTGTACCTTTTTTAACTCTGGTATGTATATAGTAGCTTCATGAACTACTATCTTCTGCTTCCGCTGCATTTATTACTCTGTGTCTGCGATCTGTGATTATTTATTTGCTGTATATGTTCAGTTTTGCCAAATTTAAATTAACAACGTAGTATTTAGAATTATTCAAGTCTGACATGTGTGTCTGCCTATGCACTTGGCGGGTGCAGCATGATAGGGGGTTCTCGCATTTGGTTTGGTAGCGAGCGGATGACTCTTACTCCTACATGTCCCTGCGGGGTTGGTGTAGTCGAGAGGCTGGCTGTAAAGGTAGAACACAGGTACTGCTGTATGCTACGGTGGGCGTTACCCCACTGACGCGGTCCGTTATAGTTGGTATCAGAGCTTTGGTAGCTCTAGGCAAAACTTAGCATATAGGATAAATGTATTAGCAGAATCACTCTCATTCGAGTTTCAATCTCTTCCTTTTGACTCGATTCCTTTGAATTTTGGAATGTTTCCTGCGGTTCCAAATTTCATTTGTGTCCCTCACTATTCGTCTTCTTTCAATTCTGGAGCATCCCATAACTCCACTTTGAATGATCTTTATAATGGATCGACGGTCTCACCAATCTTCGGAATTTTGTAAAGGGGTGAAACTCTTTTACGATAGAATCGATTAACCGGAGATTTATATATCCTCGGTTTAGATGCTGACCTCTTTGGTTATGCCAAAATCTATCTCTTGAGATCAAAATGTCAATTCACCTCGAAATTATACATTGATCTTATTCTTGAAGTCACGGTCAATCCGGTTAAGGTTGCCCGTAAATTAAATAAGCTTACCTATCTACCGATTCTGTTATTGAATCATCTTATCTTTTCTTTCGAATTTGTCTTCGAATCAGAATTCTCTTTGATTTGAGTCCATCAAATTTGAATCTCTATCCTTGCTTTGAAATCCATTATGGTATCGTCGAGCGAGGAAGTGTATTTGTAAATTTATATTAAAAATGTTTTATATATTGTGTTGTTTGAGTTGTTGATGTTGATTTGGGTTTTCGATCGATTCGTCTGATCAACGCTATCGATAGGATTTCCAAAACACTTGAACAGAGCAAACTGACACAATAGGTTTTCAAATTGGAAAATTTAATAAAGTTTGTATGAATATTATATATGTAAGTATGGATTTTCTGTAACTGAACTGTTAATAAATTGATTGTTGGAATAATAATATTTGATTATCATTTATTGTTTTGTAAACAATTGACCATTACAATATTAATAAAGGAATTTATAAACTTGGTTTATAAACTGATTTAGAATTTGAAATGAAATTAAATTAAGAATTTGAGAATTTAATTTCCAATGGTTTCGAACTATGGTTTTAAAGGTTTAAAATGCACATTATTTAAAGGTATTTTGACTATAATTTGTTTCCAAAGAATTTTAATGTATATTATTTAAAGTATTTTCAAATAGGAATCGTTTTCAAAGAATTTTAAATTGTTGAAATCAGTGCTCTTCTCTTTGTCGCAAAAAATAATTTCGGTGATGGCGGCCGCATCATCGACATTCATTTTCGAGTTTCGAAGTGGAGAAACCATTCTATAGCTTTGCTACGGTTTTGTTTTGGAAAATATTTAGATATGAATTTCTTAAGTATGACTTGATTTATATATATATATATATATATATATATATGGGTATATTATTTTAAATTTAATTTGATTTAATATATATAGTATATACATAATTATTTCTAAAGGGTTTGAAATTAAACGGAAATTTAATTCTTAAAAATCATGCTAAAAGATGTTTTCAATTATAAATAAAGCTAAATTTGAATAAGTATTTAAACTTGAAATAATTGAATTTGAAAATTTTATTTGTATAGTACTAAATTGCATTTCAAAATAACTTACCTAAATTATTTAGAAGTTAAAATGTAATTGGATAATATATAATATAAAATAATTTTATAAATAAAATTTGAGTATTTATAATAAATGTTATGCACTTAGATTTTAATTATAAAAAAAATGCTAATAAAGATGATAGAATGATAAGTTAATTGAATGAGATAAATAAAGTAAATTTTGTTCTGGAAGAATTAACAAATTGAATTGAAACAGCTTAATGAAATACCTTGAATTAAGATCAATTATTGAACATTAATTGATTTAAAATGAAATTTATATGATTAGAATTAACAGTTGAACTAATAAATTTAAATCGAACGACTATTTATTGATTTAATATAAATGGATTTAACCAAATTGAAAAATATAAATAAATTTAAATTGAAATTTATATGGTTTAAATTAATTTATGTGGGTTAAATATATGTGATAAGATATATTAAGTAGAATAAATTTAACAATAATTTGGAATAAAGAAGAATTTAAATTGCTAAAAAAAATATGATTATAATAAAAGACTATTCAAATTTATGGTTTTAGAAATTGTAAATTGAAGATAATTGAATAATAAGATAGTTGTGATTGATTTTAGTGAAATCAAATGGATTAAATCAATTATTGAATATCAATTAATTTAAATTTGAATTTATATGGTTTAAATTAATTGTTATTCTGTATTTCAAATTTGTTTTTCTTTCTGGTTGTTTATATTCACCTACCTCCTTCCTTTTCGGGGACGAAAAGTTTTGAGTGGGGGAGAGTGTAACGACCCGTAAATTTTAACTGTTTTAATAACATAATTAGTCGAAATTTTGTGAAATTTTAAACGATAAATTTTGAAATAAATTTTTTTATTTGGAATGCGTCTGATTAAACATAGCAAACTGTAAATTTTCGTTAGAAAATATGAAAGTTTATTTCGTGCGTAAATTTATTTCAATTTGATCGGTTAAAAAAAGCGATGAAAATAAAACGTTTTCAAAACCTGAATATTTTTACATAGAAAAATTCTAAACCATCTTCTGAGCAAACCTCGTTTTTCGTTTTTCCAAATTCGGACTTCTTTAGCTCCGTCGATCTTATTTTTCTGCGTTTTTCTTTCATTTTTCGTAGTAGAAAATCTAAAAAATTTATAATTCAATCGTACCGTTAATATCTGTATACCGTTTTGATCGTCTCGTAGTGTTGATCTCAACGGTATGTGCATTTCTAATTTTCGAACCCCGGTTCGCCGAAAAATCTATAAACGGATAGTCGTTGCGGTCCGTTAATTGAGCCTATTGTTTCCTCGTGACCTTCTATATATCTGTCGCGTTAACCAACAGTCAAACCAATAGCCATTAGCAATAAATATTCTCCACTGATTTTTGCTATTCTTTTGTTGTTAAAATTTTTGTTCGGTTGCTTGTTCAAAATGAAATAACACGTTACTTATGAAATTTATAAACTTTACTCACTGTCATTTCCAAAGGAAAAGAACCAATTGACATAGCAAGCATCCCCTCTTCTCCTTCTACTTTACATTTTCTCACTTTTCCCAACGTCCTCCTACTTATCTTCTCCCTTTCCAAGAAAATGAAACATGATAATATTTATACAGTAACTCATCACGTTCCCCTACGACATATCTCCTTCCTCCGCTCAGCCTCACTCGCACCCACGCGCATCTCCACCATTAGCCTTGAAACCAGATCCTTCATTAAAACTGGAAGCTCATCCTCCTATTGAAGCCAACAACCCGAGCTTCTCAGATTCGCAGCCGACCCCACGCTCGCCTCCTCCATTTCTGAGGCCGTTCACCCCTTCTCTTCCTAGCTTCAATATATAGTAAGTATACTGTATTATATATTTAGTGTTTTGTTTTCGGTTGGTTACACTTATATATATTTAGTTTAAGCTTTGTTTAAATATGATAATATACTAAGTTGTGTATATGTTACAGCAAGTAGTATATATAATATAAGTTGTTGTTTTATAAAGATATATGAGTTACGTATATTAGTATATTAAAAAAAATACATATTTGATTTATTGCAGTTTGTATAAAAGTTTATGTTTAAACAAGAATGGCTGCATATATGTTTCGAATCTTATCTATAAGAATATAAGCCTATATACATTTGTTTATAAAGGTTACAGTACTTTCTATTAGTTACAACATTAGGATATAGTGTTCTACAATGTTATATATAGTGTAAATTTATATATTGTTATTTGTTTTCTGATGGAGACATAGGTATTTAGCAATTGAGTATGTTCAAATCAGTTTTTCAGTTTTATAGAGTATATTTATATGTCAGTAGTGGTCTATGTCCTCAGTTATACAAGCTATAGAAGTTTAGACTTATTTTTTTTACATTGGTTTTTTTTATAAAGGTGAAGTTTTCCACCTGTACATTCAAGTGTATATGTTATATACATGTGTTCTTTGCACTATTTTAAAGTCTGCATACATAACAATCTGCAATTGTACAAATAGTTGAAATTTCATTTGGTAAATGTTTGCATGTATTTCATTTATCACGGCATTATACAGTATGTTTTTTTAGCTATATATTATGATTAAATGTATTATATATATATATATATATGTTTATTTTATTTTAATATTTAGCTTAAGATAAAATGTTGATTTCAAGAATATACTATATCTTGCTATAGTGATGTTTCTGGTAGCAGTTTATAGGGTAGTCTATAAATAATACTTTGGGTTTATACTGTTAAGTATATATATATATATATATATATATGTATGTATGTGTTCGGTTAAGTTCTGGTTTCGTTATTTGTTTAGATGCTATTTGATGAATTTTGAAAAGAAAATAACAAAGGGTTATCCTATTTATTTTAATAATGGGTTTAAAAATGTATATATATTTTATTAATAAAAGTTTGAAATTAGAATATGATTATGATTTTGTGTATATATAAAATTTTATATGTTATATCTATATCAATCCACTTATACAATTTATCATCTCGATCCAGTTCTGATTTGATTTCGCCCATTTCTATTTATCAGTTTGTTCGTCAATCCGTGCCAATTCTGCTTTACTTTGGAGTTCGTAACTTGTTATGTTGTCTATCATCTCTCTAGCCTCGAAAGGTGAGCAATCACTCACGATTAATGTTCTTTTATTTATTAAATTTGATTTCAATTGAAACGACAATTGAAATATGCTGCTGTTAGTTATTTGCACTGTTATGTATGTTATTACCTGTATCAGTTCACCTGTGACATCTGACACCCTTACCTGTTATTTATACAATGATAATCCAGTTTGGTTGTTAAGTAATTGATTGTTTGATGTTTACAATTGGACGTTAAAATTGTAATGTATAAAGTGATAAATAGTATGTAATTGAATTTGACGTAAGATAGTTAAAAACTTGAATTGACATATGTGTTGAATTTGATTAGTTAAATTTGTACAATATGACCCCTTAAATGTTTAATTATTTGACACGTAGAAGAATGGTTAATTATACTTGAACCATTTGAATTTATGTTGTATTAATTGATGAAGTATGAAATTTAATAATTGATGTCAAGTGTAGAATTGCATATAATAATTAGTATAATAATCTTTAATCTACATGAAATGATAGTGTAGATTCTAGAATAATTATATTAATTCGCACAAACAACAATGTGAATTAATACGGCTATTTCGGGATTATTTGAATTGATTATTGGATTGTTATTGATTGTTGTTATTGCTTGTTTATTTACTTTGACACCATCCCAGTTATCACACTGCAAGTTCCCTTTGCTATGCTTTGATTTTTGAATTGAAATGGAATCGGGTTGAAATGATAAATACCCAAATTGAACTTTGACCTAGGATAGAGAATTAAATAAAAACCCGATTGGTCAATAATTTGATTTAAAAATAAAATAAAGATTTTATTTGAATAAATAATATGGTTTTGAAACGAAGTTGGAAATTGAATTTTAATGAAATTTAAATGTGAATATTTAATAATCTGAAATAAAATATTAATAAAGAAATTGATGAAAGAATGTTGTTTAATTTAAGAAATGATTGAATTAAGTTTTGAAATTATTTAATAATTTAATGAGATTGAATTATTTAATAATTAAATTAAATTGAATCCTTTGATAATTAAAATTGAACTTTTAATTAGTGAAATTTAGTTCTTATTTAATTGAGCTTTGAAATTGTAACTAAGTAAATGAATATGTGAAATTGAATTTCTTTATCAAGAAATGCAAATGTGATTTTTGAAATTAATGTAAGACTTGTAATTTAAAGGGTTGATTTGTCGAATTTAATTTAATTCAATTTGAAGTTTTGATATAATGAAGTCGAACTTAAGTAATGGATTTAATGAACTGGAAATTAAATAGAAATTATTTTGAATGACAGATTTACTTAATGAATACTGAATAAAATCGATCAATGAAGTTAAATTGATTTGAATGTTAAATTAAATTAATTTAAATGATTTGGAATGAAACTTATTTACGAACTTGAATCAATATTTGAATTGTTTTAAATAGAAATTGAAATCGAATTATAAGATTATGAAATTATGAATGTGGAAGTTTTGAAACGTAAATTTGGAAATTGATTTAGAAAGACAAATGAAATGTTGGTTTACAAATTCTATTTGAAATTGAATTTGATTTGGTTTTGAAATAAATAAATGACCAATCAGTGCAATAATCACGAAAGTTATTAAAGAGACCGGAATCGGTTAGGGACATACTCTCTGTCTAAACCGAAAACCACTTTAATAACTATACGCGGAGTGTGATCCAGAATGAAGTGGTTGGAATGATGTACGTAATGACTGAAGAAAGAGAACGATAATGGATAGCCTTGACACTTGTGTAAAATTGGAAATGACTAAAACATGAGTCGTGCCGGGCCAAATGGGGGTTAGCTACCTCGAGCGAACACACTTCTTCGAAAACTACTCATTACTTGTTGTCGATTGGTGCACCCTTGATTTTGGGAGTGTTGTTTCGCGGTGTTGCGATCGCTGCGGCGATGCGTTCTCACCAGTCCGGATCAGGCAAACGGTAGTTTCACTACCTTGGGTATTGCCTCATGTGCCTTGTCATACTTGGATTCCTATATACGCGACCACTACGATTTGTTTTGTGTTATACCTATGGAGTACTCCCTGATATCTCACTAGTTTACGGTGGAGTTTACAGTGATGTATAGACTATAACGCTTATATAAAATGTGTTAAGGGGGATAATGGTAACGCCTTAACACTATTTTGTTACTTTATATTACTGATAGGCATTATCTACTTATTGTACACTACTACATAGTAGATAGTTTAACGGATCCTTAAAGGATGGTTATTCCAAACATCTTTTGAGTTACTTGTATTTCAGTTGCTATTTCACTTGAGTTGGATTTATTGATATAAGAATGTTAATCCTGACTCGAGTGTTTTGTGTTTTCTTTATGCTCGGGTCAGACTGAGTGTACCAGTATTCGAGACTCACCCTTGGAGTTGGAGCTTCGCTTGGAGATCCAGCTATCTATCCAGCTTTCAGATATCCAGTTTATTCTAGTGATGTATTCTGATATTGTATTTGATTATGTATTCGAGACATCTGTTGTACCTTTTTTAACTCTGGTATGTATATAGTAGCTTCATGAACTACTATCTTCTGCTTCCGCTGCATTTATTACTCTGTGTCTGCGATCTGTGATTATTTATTTGCTGTATATGTTCAGTTTTGCCAAATTTAAATTAACAACGCAGTATTTTGAATTATTCAAGTCCGACATGTTCGGATGCGAATGGTCCAAAAATAGCGGGTCGTTATAGAACCACTGAAGTATAAAATGATACAACACATCTCAAGTAACGGTTTACAATCTCATGGGTCTACCCGCAGCCCATTTAAGCTTATGTAACATTATAAATAGAATCGTACACAATCAAATATACACTGCATTTTTACAAATAATAAAATATGTTTATTTCTATTCATTGTTTTATAATCAGCATTTCTTTTACAAAGTAAATTTTTTGAGTTAATTCAATCACAATTGTAATATCAACATATGTTTATTTCTATTCATTGTTTAAATCGAGGCAGAACAAACATATAATTAGTATTTAACTATCGATCAGTTAATTTTTATTTTCTGATTGACAATCAATGACCTTGCTCTGTTTCAATTGCATGACCTTGCTTCTTCTGACATTTGCTACCGTTCGATTTTGGTAGACGAGCTTCTCGATTGTACAACTTCAACTTCAACCTCCAATTTAAAATTTATTTAATTAACCAATCTGGAAGCAGTAATTTGCAACGAACCGTATGATATATCTTTGTTATATGATTCGTTTGTCGTCTGTTGTGCCATGGACAAAGCAAGGCTTATTAACCGATAACGAATAACTAGAGAAAGTAACGTTTATTAAACGACAACGAAAGATGCAATAATGAACAGGTAGCTCTTATTTAACTTTAACAATGTAAAATCTGCAAGTATGTTGTCATTGTATCGCTTACTATTATTATCTTATAATAATACAGGGGATACAAAGTGTCACATGATTGACAGACAACCACCATTCTTTTGTGATTCGATAATTATACTTAATAAGTTGGTATTTTTTAGCAATGGTTTATTTTTTATTTATCCGATCTTTTTAGCATTTGAGGAAAAATGTATCACATTGGATGTCGACGGAGGTCAATCCTATTTGCACATGAAAAAGAGTGTTAAGCGGAGGATGACAAGAATTATTTGCATTATGGTGAATAACTTATTCCACTAATTGTTCCTTCCTATCCTGCTATACCTAAAAGTAAAACATAGCGTTCGCACAGTAATATTCAGATTTGTAGGTACACGTTACCATAATAAATAAAGTTCAAATGGTTGATAGGACGTTGAGGAAGTCACAGTCAACTGAGATATAACTACAACAATATACGAGTCAGGACAAAAAGGTGTGTGACCGATGCGTAATCAGAATTATCTGCAGTGCTTGAACTCTCCCACTTTATCTATGTATATATGTACAACATTAATGTTCGATTTCTTTTCCAATCTCTAATTTGATCCCCAGATTGCTGTATTATTTTTTCCCACTGTATTTCGACTGCTGCGTGTACTTTTTATGTATTGTTCTTTTGCCACTGCCAACGTGTTTAGTATACCGTCTAAACACATGCACTGATGCCTATCCATCTGTTAAACGCTCATTCCTGTTCCTGTCTAGGCAGGCTTCTTGGGTTAAATATTCATATACGGAGGTGAATTAATCATTAAATAATAGTAAAACAGAAGAATTTGAAATTCTTTCATTAATTATAGGAGTTATCTGTGTTCTTCTTAATTCTTTCTAAGTGGATATTTTATTTTCAAAATTGTATGATTACTACTTTACAATTATTCTACTAAACTTTTCACACTATTTTACATTTGAATATCTATTATTAAAAGAATCTAGAATTATTTACAAATATTTCACGGTTCTTTCTCAAAATTTTACATTATAGTCCACACATTTAAATTAATTACATAGTCTAAAATTTAAACTAATTGAAAAATTTAATCAACTAATATTTATTAATAAACCTTAAAAGATGGAATTTTCAATATGTATATTATAGGTGCATAACAAATTGGTAAAAAAAATTGATTTAGATGCAAATATGTATAACTTACATAATAAAAATCATACACATTAATAACCATAACAAATTTATTCTATAATTTATTTACTAAATGAATTTATCATACATTGCACTGTAAAATTCTATTAACTTCAAATACCTAAAAAAATTAATTTATTTTTTACAATTACTTAGAAACCTTTTTCAATTATCTTTTAATATTTTACATTTAAGTCTATATATTTAACTAATTGTGTAATCTAAAATTTAAACTATTGAAATAAATATGATTAACTAATGTTTATTAATCCATCTAATAAATCCTCAAAATAAGAGGATTTCAATATATACAATATTCCTGTATATGAGAAAAATAATAAATTTATTTCTTTTTTATTCGGATATATGAAGATATATAAATCACATAATATAAATGTATACATAAATAATAATAACTCTTTTATTCCAATTCATTTATCTAAAAAAAATATCATACATTACATAATATAATTTCATTTTAACAACTTTTAAAAGATAAATTTATATTTTACAACATTATGATGTGAACGCATAGATTAAACCGATAAAAATTAGATTATACAAACATTCTCACCTTCAACATGTTATCAAACCATACCCAACTCATAACTTAACTAAGTGCTACGTAACATTATTTTGCAACTATCAAAATTGTAAGCATGACCCTTCTACAAGAACATGAAATTTATGGTTAACTACAAGGATAAAATTGTTTAAAAATGAAAACTTAAATATAAATAAAAGTTCACGTCTGATTCAAAAAAAAATTCACATGCAGATAACCTAACCATAAGGTCTATGCTCTTCTCAATTACAAATTTGTAAAAAACTCTTCTCAATTTTAACTTTTTTTACATTTAACTCTTTATATTTGATTAGTTATGTCGATCATTAATTCAAATCATTCAAATAAACTCAATTTAAATAAAATATAAATAATATTTTTTAACAATATTACCGTGTGCAACGCACGGGTTACACACTAGTACTTCTAAGATATTAGCTCGGCCGCACAGTTGCAAAACTGACCGTAAGATTATATAATTCCAAAAAGAATATTTGTTACAAATTTTCATTAAGTCCATAACATAAAATCTTTAAATATTGAACAAAATTAGATAGTGTTTGGTTTAAAAACGAATTTCGTATTTTCGGTTTTCAATATGCATCTCAAATATGAAAAGAATGAAGAAACGGCGGAAGCGATAAAAGAAAAACGGATGAGAGGACAGAGGGGATGGAACGACGGCAGAAGAATGGATTGTTTCGCGTGCTTGTGCTATTTTCCAAAACACGGAAAATAAAAAAAAAGTTGTTTTATGTTTTGTATGTTAACTTCGTTTTCTAAATTGATCGTTTTCGACAATATAAATGCATCGTGTGCATTTTTGTACGGACGAAAACTTAAAACTAAAAATAACAAACCAAACGCTAAAGCTTTGGATTTGAATTTGAAAATTAAAAATTTGAGAAGATGAATTTTAGATTTAAATATTGAAAGTCAATATGTCTATAGAATTTTTTTGCACAAGTACCTTGCATTAGGAGTGCAATTGACAATAAGAATGGCACCGATCGATGGTAACTTTTTTCAACACTATCATATAAATTAGAAATGCACCCTATTGATTAGTTTTTCACCTAATATTTGTCATATACTATTTAGTGGCATTGTTATAAAACTAAGCAGGTTATCAACAAACTCCATATCAGAATCAACAAACATCACTACCATTATGGCTCTTGTAAACCAAACATTTCAAATTTATATTCATGTTCATGTTCATTGTACTAGTAACACGCAAATGGCAAAATAAATTGTAGGAATAAAACGATCATCAGCTTCAACAGTACACACATCAAAAAATTTAGCTTCAACAATACACACAAAGAAATATTGCATATTTTTAATAGTAGAAGTCTCAAGCAAAAAATGAAGAAAAAATTTCCAGCTATTTCTTACCTGGTATTATGCCTGAAATCAACTCCAATGGTACACACATAATTTACCAGAAAACCGTTAGCTGGGTTCTTACTTCTTAGTTGATAGAGAGGAATGACAGATATTAAACCCAGTGAGAGTCATGTGTAGTAAAAAGCTGTGTTAAAGATCTGCATCTAAATAACTACTGTAAAAAATGAACAATGCATGTTGGTTATTTTTAGTGCGTGATAATCTACAGGTATATGGGCTAGCCAATCAAAGGCCATCCAGAACTCCCTTTAGACAAGTCTTTAAATTAAAATTGAACAAGGGAGAATAAATGATTAGAAATCAAAACAAATATTGCTAAAATGAAGAGAAATCAGAACTGCTTCAAACAAGAGTCCATCCATGACTGAAAAAGAGAGCAGCCAACATTTGGATTGTGTTTGCAAAGAGCAGGAGAAGAGAGGTTGTCTACTATTGAGATGCTATTTGATTAGTTGAAGAAGAACAAGCTTCTGACTTTTTATTTTATATTTTTTCAACTTTATCAAAAATAAATTATAGGGTAGAGAATTAAACTAGAAGGCTATATATGCCCCTATGGCCTAGTAAAATTTTGAAACTTTACAAAAATATTGAAAAGTAAAATCAAAATGTATGAACTTTGAAATTACTTTGAAATATATATGATATGTGTATTGAAAACGCTTGCCTGTGAACAATACAAATACACTAGTCAGTATCCATGGAAATGAACTCATTTACCCGATAATGTCAACGTTTGAAATGTATCATGTCAATGTTTAAAATCATGATAATGTCTTGTATTTGATAATAATCACATTTAACTTATTATTCTTTCCGATAAATATACAATTGAGAAATTCCTCTTAGAAACATTTGACTTCAAGGGTTTAAGTTCAAGGGTTTAAGTAAGCTATCAAACTTTTGAAGTAAGCACCCCTAAAGTGTCTTTATGTTGCAAAAAAAATATCACCGCTGCTTTGTTATGTTTAGTACTAAATATTCATTGTTCTATATGTTGGAATTTTACACATATGGTTTCAAGTCCGTAAATTTTGTTCGAGTAATGAACAATGTGATTGAAATTGCTTTAACTAACTATTTTTTCTCTAAATGAATCCAACATACTTAACAAAATCCAATGCAGTAGAAGCTCTAACAAAACCAACAAATGAATCTAAAAGAAACAAAACCCATAAACAATGTTTTAAACTTAAATTAAAATTATACTGTTAAATACAAATATGTTTCAGTTGAAATTTGCATGGGCCAATCAGTATAGCATGAATATAAGGGCATGCTACCGATAAATTTAAATCAGGCCTCTGAATTTAATCTTACTAAAGCTTTATTGTAAAATTTTGAGATCTAAAATTATGTCTTTCTGTTTTAATTGGGAATCGGTGAAATCATACTAAAATAAAAAACGTTCAACTATAATCTAAAAATAAAGCAGATAAAAAATACATCAAATACCTTTTATAATTGATGGTGGAGGAAATATCAAAGATCTACATGCGACGGTGGTGATTGAGGCGCTAGCAGGGAAATATGCACATTGTTACCCAGCCTTTTGAGCAAGCAGTATTTGAACAGACTTAAATAATTGACTTGGACAAGCGAACGATGGAGAAATGACAAAAGAACTTTGGGAATATCATAAAAAAGCAAGAAAAAAGTAACAAAAAATGAACGGAAAAAGGTTGAAAATTTGAAAGTTCAAGTTTTTAGAAGGGTTGACTCGAAGCAAGCCCTCAAAATTCTCAGATCCGACTCGAAACAGGACAGTCTTGAAAAAACTCCGAACACGGTTCAGAGCAACACATGCAAAAACTCCAAGTCAGGAGTCGGTACCGACCCCCACTTTGGGGATCGGTACGGAATCCTAAAAACTCGAGCCAGATACACAAAAATCTCGGGTCTGTCTCTAAAAAAGCGAACTCATGTCAAGACTCGGGTCAGATAGACAAAAATCTCGGGTCTGACTCCAAGCAAGCGAACTCATGTCAAGACTCGGGTCAGATACACAAAAATCTCGGGTTTGACTCCAAACAGGCGAAGGAAAACTCGAAACACGAAAATCTCAAAAAATCTTCAGGTCGGACCCCAAACAAACACTCAAATCTCAAAAAATCTTCAGGTCGGACCCCAAACAAACACTCAAATTTTTCGGGTCGGACTCCAAGCAAGTTCAACCAAATCCAAAACAACACAAATCAAGACAACACAACAATGAGATTTCCCAAGTTGGGGATCGGTACCGACTCCTAAATATAGCTTGGGTGGACCCGATCTTCTGTGTAACAACCCGATATTTTCAACCATTCGCATCTGCACATGTCAGACTTGAATTGCTCAAAATACCGCGTTGTAAATTTTGGCAAATCTCAGAATATACAGTAAATAAATAATCACAGACACAAAGTAAGAAGTGCAGCGGAAGTAAAAGAAATAGTAGTTCATGAAGCTACTATGTAAATATATCAGAGTTAAATAAGATACAACAGAAGAAATAAAGTACAACAGAAGTCTCAATATGATAACCAAGTACAAGCTGAATAGAACAACAGAACTGAGATAGATAAAACTAGATAAGCAGATAATCTCCAGCGATTCCAATCTCCAGAAAGTGGAATCCAAATCTGTGAATGCTCAGGCTGAACCGAGTGTAAATAAAAAAATACAAACACTCGAGTCAGGACATACATACTTATACAATGTAAACCAACTCAAGTGAACTGTAATAAAGGTACAAGTAACTTAAAGAATGCTTGGGATCGCCCATTCTTTAAGGATCCGTTAAACTATTTACTATGTAGTAATATTGTGCTATTATAATAATGTCTAATATAAAATAAACATACTTTTAAATAGCATTAAGGCTTTACATTTTCCACCTTAACACGTAATAGTCCCAGTAGTCTATCCAGTATTAGCATACTCCCAAAATGGGGGCTACCCTCGATACTCCACAGGCTACGGGAGAAATCACAACTCGTAGTAAAGCTCGATATGGTAGGTGACACGGCACAACTAGGCAATGCCAGGGTAGATATACCAATTACGCATCCGGACTGGTGGTGACGCATAGCAGCCACTACCGCCCACCTCGAACAACACTCCCAAATCAAGGGGTGCACCCAATCAATCACAAAGTAATAGAATGGTATCGAAGAAGTGTGTCCGATAAGAGGTGCTACCTCATTGGCCCGTCGATCGCTCCTGTTTTAGCCACCTTATGCCAACTCACGGGAGTTGGGTCCACGCATATACCTTAGGATCGTCGCCGCCATCCTACTTCATTCTGGAAACTCCACCGCGTACACAATTGTTAAAGTGGTTTTCGGTATCGACAGAGAGTATGTCCATGTCCGATCCCGGTCTCTTTAACAACCAATCGTTATTATAACCTGTGGTTATAACTTTAAAAATAATTCTTTATACTTCAAAATAAAATATCATTTCAAAACCCAATCTTTATCAAAATAAAGATTAAATCATTTCCAAACCATTTCAGTATTTCAAAATATCATATCATTTCAAAACTTCATTTCAAATCATTTCAATATATCAAAATATCGTATCTTTCCAAAACTTCATGTCAAATCATTTAATATATCAAAATATCATATCTTTTCAAAACTTCATTATCAAATCATCATTTGAGTTCAAATCCAAATATTCAACTTTAAATACCTTTTAAATTCAAAGATATCATTCATTTATTATCATTTCAAGTCACCTTTTAAATAGTTTATATTTCAATCAAAATAATTCATCTAAACCATTTAAAAGTGTAATTATTATACTTTCAAATCAAGTATTTAATTTCCAAAGTTTAAACTATTCTGAGTTCATTTACTAAGTTAAAAACCATAAACATTGAAAATTTCAGTCTTTCACAGCATTCGGAAAAAGCTGTCATAAGTTATTCTTGAAAACATTTTTAATATAGCAAAGACAGCATTTTAAAACTGCTGTTAAATCTCAGTTTAGTTGCAATTTAGTTTAAAACGGCAAAGACAGCAGACCACTACAGCATTTACAGAACTGCTGTAATAGGCCTTTATTAAGTTTTTAGCCTTTTAATTTACTACAGCAACTACAGCATTACAGAACTGCTGTAATAGCCTCTTTATAAAGCTTTTGGTTTATTTACAGAAACCATAGCATTTCTGAATGCTATTAAAATTATTTTTCAGATTTTAGTGTATTTCCAGCAAATACTAAACTTTAATTTAAACCATTTAAACATTATAAAAATCATATTTTTAACATTAAAAAATGTTCATTAACATACCTTTTTACATATGATTTTTATACAGTAAACTTTATAATAAAATCAAATTTTTCAATAGTTTTACTTAACCATTCAAATATACAATTTTCCCATTTTTACCTTTTACAATTTATTAACACTTACATTTTCAAATTACCATTTCACACATTAAACTAAATTTCTAATTTATTTAATTAATTTAAACCTTTAACTAGAACCAAATTTCCCATTTCCAAGTCAAGTTATATTTAAAATTTCACATTTAAGCATTCATTCAATTAACCATTTTAGTTCATAGAAAAATCAATAATACTTTATTAAATCATTTAAATTCAAATTATCATATTTCCCATTTTCCAAATAAGATTAAATTTCCATTTTATTCATAACTTAAATTCATTTTAAACAAAAATCCAAATTTCCAAACTTAAGTTATATTTCCAATTTCAATTTAACTAGTCATTTATTCAACATTTTTTTTCTTATAGAAAAATCATAATTTCTTTATTTAAACAATTTAAAATCCAATTTAAATCAAATTAGCATAAATTTACACTTTTAAACATATTTAAAATATTCAAAATACTTTATAAAATAACCACGGGCCTACATATAGTTTTCTAACCTAGGTCAAGTGATACGGATATATATATATATATATATATCATTTCAATCCGTAGTTTACAAAGAAAAATCTGGGTTCTATCATTTCAAACCCGCAATCCCAAGTCAAAATTAAATAAAAACCGTTCAGGCCTATCATTTCAGCCCATAACGATTTTTCCCTATTCTAAAGTCCGTTCGGGTATGTATCATTTCAACCCATAGTGATTTCTATACTAACAGGGAACTGGCAGTGTGATAAATAGATATAAACGAACAGTTAACAACATATATCAGTAACAGATGATATGACAGATAAATAATAGGTTTAACATTATATAATATATAACATAAGCATGCATAACATAACATAATATTCTACACATTCAATTGTTGTCAATTCACATTTGCATAAGTATAAATGTTAGGTGAGATTTACTCACCACTATGGCTGGAGATTGCAATACAAATGACACAATGGAATCAAAAGCACAATGACACAACGATGGATCCAAGTGGATGAAAACCAAGCTAATGATCTTGTGTTACAACCCAAAACAAAACAAAGTAAAATATAAATTCAATACAACTTTGAATTTAAATAATTTTGAAATAAAAAGCAATTTGAATACACAACTTTTTGCCTTGCTTTCTACATTTGCTTGCATGGCCTAGGGGATGGTTTTGGTTCAGGTTTGGACATGGTTGGGTCGGATATAGTCTGGTTTGGACCTAAAAAGTCATGGCTACAAGGCATGAACAAGGAGGAGGTTACAAGGCATGAGAATGTGAAGAGTTTTAAGGCAAGTAGTGGGTTTTTGGTTCAACATAGGGCTCGGCCATGGGCTTGTTTGGCTTGGCCATAGGAGCATGGGTCAGGTCAGTGGGAGGAAAGGTGTGTGGTGGTCTAGCCAGAGGTGGTAGAGGCGTCCTAGGTGGTGGTTAGGGTGGTGGTTGAAGTGGATGAAGCCAAAGTGGTCAAATTCCATGTTTTTAGGCTATAGGTTGCATTTTTAGTGGATTTGGTCTCTATGGAGGGCTCGGCCATGGTCATGGCTAGAAGTGTAGGTGGTGGTGATGGCAGGGAAGAGGTGTGGAGAGTGGTGGCCATGGATATGAGGGAGAGGCCGATCCAAATACAAGAGAAAACAAGGCAAAATAATGTAAAAATTGAAGAAAAAGTGAAGAGAAAAGTAGAAAAATGAGAAGAGGCCATTACCATTTGCTTTTGCCATGAGAAATAAAGTGAGGAGGAAATGTTTTCACGTGAAATGGTTTGAGAAATTCACGGCTAAGCATTTAGGGTGTACGACCAAAACAAAGCTAATGAAAGGTCGTGGAAAATGAAAAGGTTTTGGCGATGAAAAGTCACACAAGTTAAAGCTTAAGTCCTTTCAAATTTCCACTTCTTTTAATTAAATAAAAACAAATGAAATTTCAGTAAATGCCTTAGACAATGAAAACAAAACAAAAATAAACTGAAATAAATAATAAGTTTAAGGAAAATAGAAAAAGAATTAAAGAAATTGTTTTAAAAATTCAAAATAGGGCTTAAAAATTACAAATAGAATATTACTAGTTTTAGAAAATTTCTGTTTCACTTTAAAACAAATAAAAGGTCAAATAAATAAATAAATGAGGAACAAAATAAAGTGGGAATGGGAATAAAATAAGATCTTAAGAAAAATAGAAAAATAAATAAATAATTACTTTAATTAATTGAAACTGAAAATTAGAAATTGTAAACAAAATACAACTGACACTAGAAAATGTCAATTACACTTTTAAAAATGTTTTAATTTCCAAAATTGTTTTATTGTTTCAATACGACTCCCAAAATGACGACTTCCAAAATGACGACTCCTAAAGTGACGACTCCCAAAATAATGACTCCTAAATGATGACTCCCAACTACGACTCCTGGTTACTGATGATGTGGCGCCTACTTTTTGGGGTGAACTGGTCTAAATCATGGCTAACGGCTAGGAGATATTTGGTGCGGGATTTCAGGCTCCCTATCTCTATGAATCGGAACGTAGGGCTCATTTTTCAAGATCTTTTGGCTCTAACTCTTCTCTACTCTATATTCTTATAACTCTAAAATTCTAAGTGCTGGAGTTGTACCGAGTCCCAAAAATTTCTGCCCCTAAGTTGTAAATCAGCAATAAAATCTTAAAGTAAACGTAGGCCTTGCTTTGCCGAGCTACTATAAATGACTGTTTCTTTTTTTTTTCAATTTTCCATTTATATTTATGTTATATTTCTTCACTTTTATTCTCTACATAATCTGGGTGTTTGGCCAATTTTGGCTCAAACACACATGATGCTAACTTATATTCAAGCTTTTTTGTAACTGGTATATAAAGATGGATGCTAAAAGCACCAGGTACCATGCTAAGGAATACCACGGAATTTTTTTTAACACTGCGATCAGCGGAAAACCACCGACCAAACAACTGTTTGGTCAGCAGTTCTCCGCCGACCGCGGTGCTATTAGCATGTAACCTGGTGCTTTTAGCACCACTCTATGTATAATGTACTTGGATAAATCATACAGGTGACCTGAACTCAGTACATGATGATTAAACTGCTTAAATATTTAGATGTACAGTAGCGTAATAAATCATTTGTGTGGGGCTGACTGGTTAAAATATTCTTTTTTTACTGTAAAAATTGTTTAACACCATTAAGCTTATACTATAATGATATTTTATTACAAATTTTATGTTTAATGATATTCTTAACATGTTGTTCATTATAAAAGCAATTGGTAATCTTAAAATATTGATCGTAAAAAACATATATAGAACTAATCCGTAGTCAACAACACTACTATTTTTTGGAGGCAAAGCAACCCTCTTTATACCAAGGTTGAACTCAAAACTCAACCTCCCTTCGTGTAAATTTTTGCCGCGGCACAAGTTTACCTACGAACCTACATCAACCTCCAAGGTCTAGTTTAAAATGCTACAAAATATATTATGGATGATACCGACGACCATAATATCAATGTTTCTTTTGGATACCTAATAACGATAAATGTATATGCTTTGGTGGTGAAAATTGTCATTTATTATAGCTTTATCACTAAACAATTAAATTCGTAAGTAGTAAAATATCCGTCAATAAGCAAAATGCGATAGTTTGAAAATAGCGGGATAATATCAAAGTAGTATTTATACTTTTTACCCACTATAAAAATAATATGATAATAACAAAAGATGTATATTCCCTTTTTGACACTTTAAGCAATAATAATGAACAATTTTGAGTTGAAAAAATAAATAGTATAAAGAAGTAGCTTATATTCTTTAGTATTTTGTTAAAATATGATATGTGTGTGTGAGTTTATGTGGGGTGTGCATATGCATATTTAGAAAATAATGACATTTGATACATCGATACTGCATCACATATCAGTTCGATATTAGTGGTACATCACTAAGTATCGTTGATATATTACATAGCTAATCAATATTTTGATTAATGTTTGAAAAAACATCACATGAAGCTTAGCATGCAATATATTGGTGATATGTGAACAGTATTATGCATATACTGTGTAGGTTCAGTATGAAAACAAAATTACAGTCTTTAAGTATGATTTTACTTAATACAAATTATTATATGGGCAATTAACACAATCAAAAATAAAAGTTGGCAAAACTGTCATTATTCTTTGACATTCGGTAATTTTGAGTATATTTCTTCTATCATTGTTCTCCAAAAGCAATCTCTTGTATTTAGGAACCAATTTGATACCTAAAGGGAATGATTAAATTGTAGACACGTTATATTGCAAACAATACAGATACTATTTGAAAAATCTTGTATTACAAAATTTTGTTAACACTTGCAGTTAAGAAAAATATTAAAAATTATGAAGTTGTAGATTGAAACCATCATATTTTTTATCGTTCATATTACAGATTTGCATTTAATATATCGATTACATAGCTTTTTTACACTGAAATAATCTTCAAATAAGTAAGTTTCTACTTCAGCAAATTTCAAGGGCAATTGTTTTTTCTAAATCTGCGTATTTTACTATAATTAATTTGCAAATTAGCACCTACCTTTGGTAATGTTCATGCATTAGAGCTTTTGACATGAAATGTAAACAGTTTCCCCTAATAATCTCTATCAAAATTCATAATACTTGATACCCAAATATGCTTCATTGATGAAACAAACATCTGTTACTTCTACTCTCCAAATTAGTGATTTTTTTTAAATTCTTCAAAAAACTTATTCAGATGGCAATGGTTCTACAAACAATTCTAGACAAACAGAAATGAAAAGCATCATCCAATCTTTATGAGACAATACATCAACTTAGATCGTGAATTACAATAAGGACGTTTGCTAATTTCTGAAAACAAAATAGTTATTCAAAAATCGGTGGAGACAAGTTGAATTTACCTCGGTTCGGTGATGACAAAGTTGAAATTGGGAAGTATCTTTTGATTTCGACAACCAATAGATGGAATGACGGAGGTCAAATTAACTAATTTTGATTTTTAAAAATTAGGTTTACAAACTTTTTAGCGAAGTTAGGTAAGGAATTTGGAGTTATATTTAAGGAAAGGAGGAGTGAAAGCAGAGATTGTGGGTTCCCATGGGAAAAGAATGAGGAATTAAACTGTTATGCTCAAAAACTGTTAGTAGCCATGAAAGTGCACACAGCCGAGAAAAACTTTTCTTCAACCAAAAGATCATCAGAACCACCGCCAGAGGTGATCACTGGCGAACCTTTCATTGCTGACATGGCTCAGGGGGCAGCTGCAACAAGTAGGATGGATACCAGTTGACAAAGAAAGAGAGTTTTAGCTGTGCACCTTGTGCACGTGCACAAGCTGCTGTGTATTTGTTTTCGTGATGGGTTGTATAAATTATAGTGATTGTTATTAGTTGAATTGGTCAGCTGAAATAGCCGTTAGATTTGCTCTATAAATATGCAAGAATCTGTATTATAACAAGCGGATTGTTTTTTAGAATAAAAATTTCCTATTAATTTTCTCTGTGCATGTTTTATATGCCTTTCTCTTCCTCTTGTGTTCTTGTATTCGGTAAATCGGTTCTTTAATGCAATTTCTTCTTCCTTCAGCACCGTGTCTTCAGAGCATTTCTTCCCTTAAATACTACAGCCCCATATCATTTTCTTCAACTAGTTATTCAATTCTACCTGCGGCCTTTCATCATCTTTCTCTTTAAACACCATGGTTCATACAAGAAACCAGTCGAAAGAGCTTGGGTCTACTATCAGAGCAGAAACCAAATCAATCGTCTAGGGCTAATTCAAATCCCCTAACCTCTAACATCAACAATGTTGATGATAGCAGCCGTACCCCTGTCCTTGATTTCAGTGATGTAGATGAATTCAAGACATGCCAACAACACATCAATGGAACCACAAAACAAGCCCTGGATCAGTTAGCAGAGGCACAACAAGAACTTCATCAATCGCAACAAGAACTTCACCAAACATTTCAAGAAAATACTCAAGAATTCAACGGCAGATTCGATCTTCTTACAGCCACCTTGGAATCATTCATGCAAGAAATAAGGTCTCAAAGAAATGTACCATCTAATTCACATCATGAAGCTCAACCATCATCAAGAAGTCACCCTTATGTACCTCCATTCCAGAGACACAACAACAGAAACTCTTCACTCTCACCCCATTCTAATGATCAGAACCAAACCTCTCACCCATGACAACAACCCAGCATCCTACCCCCTCCTTCCTTGCTCCAGCACACTACTATCAAGTTGGAGTTCCCTGTCTATAACGGTGATGAAACTGTGATTGAGTTGATAGATCAAGTTGAGCAGCTTTTCAAGTACCATCACACCCCCGAGACTGAATGGGTATCTACTTGTGCTATCCACTTGAAGGATGATGCACAGAGGTGGTTTAAATGGCTGACCAATAATGTCAAGAATTATGATCTCTGTAAGGTATTCAAGGAAGAGATTATTATCAAATTAGCTCCACCTCGGTTAAGGAAACCATTTGGATCTTTTGCCAATCTCAAATAACTCTCTACTGTCCAATCTTACCTTACAAAGTTTGAGCAACTACATGGCCTACTTCCCCATCTTCACCCTGATTATGTATTCAACAAATTTGTGGATGGGTTAAAAGAAGATATCAAAATAGATGTTAAAGCAGCAAGACCTTCCAGCTTTAAAGAAGCATGGGCTTTAGCAAAGATTTATGAAGCAAGATGGTCCAATCCAAAGAGGCTCTATAAGCCAACTAACTCTGCACAATTATCAGCACCCAAGAATTTCCTACCAAGAAGCCAAAAGACCTCTATACCTTCAACTAACCATAATAGAACCCTAGCATAGATTGCTAAGAGTTAGGGAATGACATCAGAAGAAATTCTGGAAAGGCAAAGAAAGAACCAATGTTATACTTGTAATGAAAGATGGCAACCAGGCCATCAATGCAAAACAAAAAGGCAAGTCTATATCCTTGAAGGAGTACCAGAGATGGGTAATGACAAAGATGGTGAGGAAGATAATCTTGAAGATCAAGAAACCTAAGAAGTTGAGGAGGTTATAGACCCCGGTGAAGAAGAGATTAAACTAGCCATCACACTTCATGCTATTGCTATGTGTGGTATTCCAACTCTACACACCATTAAGGTATGTGGAACCATCTATGGGAAGTTAGTGCAAGTCCTCATTGACTCTGGCTCCACACATAACTTCCTGGATTGCAACCTAGCAAAAAGAATGCCTTTAGCTGTTGACAAGCCAAAGGGGTTTGTAGTGCAAGTAGCAAATGGTGAGAAATTTCATGGCACTGGAATGTGCAACCAGGTACCCTTAAAGTGCCAAAATTGTTGTATGTTTGTTGATCTTTTATTATTTCCTTTAGATGGCTGCCAAGTTGTTTTAGGGGCCCAATGGATGAAATCACTAGGCAAGTAACAATGAATTTTTCAAAATTGCAAATTAGATTTAATTACAATAATAGGTTGCATGTCTGGCAAGGCATACAACCTGAGGAATTAAAAATCATGGACAAAAAGGCATTTAAAAAGGAATGCATACAAGGGAAGTTTGCCATGATGCTTTGTTCTCAACTTGCTACTAATGAAAATTTTGAATTGCATGCATCTGTAAAGGCAATTCTTGATGAGTTTCCTAAAGTATTGGCACCTCTTGATACCCTACCACCCACCAGGCCGCAGTATCATAAAATACCTTTGTTACATGGATCCAAACCAGTTTGCTTAAAACCCTATAGGCACTCACATTACATAAAAAATGAGTTAGAAAACACAATTCAGGAAATGCTAAAAACTGGCATTATAAGACCTAGCAGCAGTTCTTTTTCTTCCCTTGTGGTCATGGTAAGAAAGAAAGATGGCTCTTGGAGGTTATGTATTGATTACAGAGGCTTAAATAGTATCATAATTAAGGATAAGTACCCCATTCCTCTAGTAGATGACTTCTTTGATGAATTGCATGGTGCAAAATACTTTACTAAACTAGACTTGAGAGCAGGATATCATCGGATTAAGGTACATAAAGATGACATTCACAAGACTGCATTTAAAACACACGATGGACATTATGAGTTCATGGTGATGCCATTTGGTCTTGTTAATGCTCCATCAACTTTTTAGTCATTGATGAATGATACATTTAGACCATATTTAAGAAAGTTTATTTTAGTATTTTTTGATGACATACTAATTTATAGCCAAGCTATGCTTGAGCATCTATGCCACATTAGAGTTGCCTTGCAGGTGTTACAAGACAATCATTTGGTGATTAAGCTTTCAAAATGCTCATTTTCCAAGGAAAGAATTGAGTATTCGGGTCATGTGATCTCTGCAGATGGCATAGCTGTAGACTATAAAAAGGAACAAGCTATTAAGCAATAGCCAATTCCCACTACTCTAAAGGCTTTGAGGGGATTCTTAGGCCTGACTGGGTATTATAGAAAATTTATTAAGCACTATGGGATGATTGCAAGGCCCCTTACCGAGTTATTGAAGAGAAATGCTTTTCTGTGGAACGATTCGGCTACTCAAGCTTTTGAAAAGTTAAAACAGTACCTAATGTCCCCACTTATTCTTACTATTCCAGACTTTAATAAACCCTTCACTGTGGAATGTGATGCAAGTGGAGTAGGTATAGATGATGTACTATTGCAAGAGAACAAACCCATTGCTTATCTGAGCAAGGCATTGAAAGGCAGAAATGTAAATCTCTCCATACATGAAAAGGAGCTGCTGGCCTTGATATTAGCAACTAAAAAATGGTCTCAGTACTTGCTAGGGAGACAGTTCATTATCAGGACAGATCACCAGAGCCTCAAGTACTTGTTGACACAAAGATTACATACTGGTATTCAAGGAAAATGGTTTGCCAAGTTACACGGTTATGATTATAAGGTCGAATATAAATGTGGTAAGGAAAATATTATACCAGATTATCTAGAAGGGATGAAGGAGGAGAACAATGCATGTCCCTATCCCAAGTACAACCTACATGGTTGCAAGAATTAAAGGGCACATTGGCTAATTCTCCTTATTATGCAAACATCAAGGAAAAAATTAATCAAGGAAATTACAGAAAGTATAAACTAGTGGATGGGTTGCTTTTTTACAAAGGAAAGATATTGGTTGACTACCATAATGCAGATATACTTAACTCCATTATAAATGAATTTCATTCTACCCCTTTGGGAGGGCATTCAGGCATCAAGGCTACTGTTAAAAGAACCAAGTCAGTATTCTACTAGAAAAAGAATGAAATGTCATGTGGAAAAATTTATGAAGGAGTGTGAAGGATGCCAAAGGAATAAAAGGGAAAATATACACATACCAGGTTTGCTCCAGCCACTGCCCATTCCAGAGAGAATATAGACTGACATAGCCATGGATTTCATTACTTTTTTACCAAAAAGCAAGTTCACTGTGATATATGTTGTAGTTGATAGATTGTCAAAATATGCTCATTTTTCCCTTTAGCCCACCCTTACACAGCAAGAGAAGCATAACAAGTGTTTTTTGATGGAGTATTCAAGCTTCATGGTATGCCTGCCTCCATTATTAGTGATAGAGACACCCTATTTACTAGTTTATTCTAGTAAGAACTTTTAGATTACAGGGTAGCACTTTGAAACTCAGCACTGCCTACCACCCCCAAACAGATGGCCAATCTGAGGTGACAAACAGAATATTAGAAGGATACCTTAGGTGTTTTGTATGCCATAAGCCTTCAAAGTGGTCTGCTTGGCTAACTTTAGCCGAGTATTGGTATAATACCACATGGAAAACATCCACTAATATGACTCCCTTTCAGGCGGTTTATGGAGTTGCTCCCCCTACACTGTTGACTTATGTACCAAATACTGCAAAGGTCCCGCATGTAGAAGAGATATTGTATTCTAGAGACATCATTTTACAATTTTTTAAAGATAGTTTTACTTTAGCCAAGGATAGAATGAAGAAATATGCTGACCTTAAAAGAACGGAAAGAAATTTCATGGTTGGGGATTGGGTTTTCCTAAAACTGCAGCCATATAGGCAGATAACAGCAAGAGTTCAAAAAACACACAAGCTTTCCCTGAAGTATTATGGTCCTTATGAAGTAATGGAGAAGATTGGAGAGGTAGCCTATCGGTTAAAATTGCCACCGGATGTCAAAATTCATCCAGTCTTCCATGTGTCACAATTAAAGAAGAAGATAGGGTCTGGGGTCATCATATAAAGGGATATGCCCACTTATGTTAAGGAGTTGGTCAAGCAGCCCGAAATAATTTTAGATCGAAGAATTGTACCCATTCATAATAAACCTGTAGTTCAAATCATAATTAAATGGAAGGAATTTCCTGAAGATGAAACCACTTGGGAAGAATATTAGGAGATGATCAGAAAATATCCTATCTTGGACCTTGGGACAAGGTCCATTTTTCAAGGGGAAGGGGGTTGTTATGCTCGAAAACTGTTAGCAGCCATGAAAGTGCACACAACCGAGAAAAACTGTTCTTCGACTAAAAGATCATCAGAAGCACCGCCAGAGGTGCACTGGCGAACCTTCAAATGCTGATATGGCTTAAGGGCAGCTGCAGCAAGTAGGATGGATACCAGTTGACAGAGAAAGAGAGTATCAGCTGTGCACCTTGTGCACGTGCACACATGCACAAGCTGCTGTGTATTTGTTTTCGTGATGGGTTGTATAAATTATAGTGATTGTTATTAGTTGAATTGGTCAGCTGATATAGCCAACAGATTTGTTCTATAAATATGCGAGAATCTGTATTGTGAAGAGCATATTGTTTTTTAGAATAAAAATTCCATATTAATTTTCTCTGTGCATGTTTTATATGCCTTTCTCTTCCTCTTGTGTTCTTGTATTCTGTAAATCAGTTCTATAATGCAATTTCTTCTTTCTTCAGCACTATGTCTTCTGATCATTTCTTCCCTTAAAAACTGTTGCCCCATATCATTCTCTTCAACTAGTTATTCAATTCTACGCGCGACCTTTCATCATCTTTCTCTTTAAACACCATGGTTCATACAAGAAACCAGTCGAAAGAGCTTGGGTCTACCATAAACATAGATTTTGACAATAAAAATCGGGGATAAGGAAATTGGAAAAAAATGGAGAGGAAATGAAAGCGTGGAAAATCAGAGAGGTCGCCGATGTATAGTTTGCATGTTACTTGGCCTTCAGAGAAGTGCATTTTCGCTCGGTTTGAAAACTGCTCATTGTGTACGGGTTGTAAGACCGTGGACCTGGATATAACTGTAGTACAAATTCTTTGTCATGTTTTATGTAAATGACATGACTAAACAGTTTTTACCTAGCAATTTTATTCAAATTAGAGTTGGAAAGTTGGTTGAAAGGGGAATGTGTTTGGTTATGTGGACGGAATATTTGAGCGGAATATTTTAAATGTGATTTTTAATTTAATTAATTTATAATTAATTAATCTTTTTTTACTATGTAATATGCATTTAATAGTCGCAAATAACAAGAAATAAATTATGCAATTTTATTAAAATAAGCTAATACATTTTTAAATTCAAATAAATTTGAAAAAAACCTAAACTACTGATGATGACCACGACCACACAACAATTCCAACTCGTACATTATAAATCCTAGTACTTTTACATCACTCAATTTTTCGACGATACCCAACCTTATGGGTTCATTACTCTTATCCACATATTTTCTAAGAGGAATAAACATGGAAGCAAGGGAAGGTAATGTTACTTCAACTAGAGGATGTCGCGCCTCAAAGAATGTCGAAATCAGCGACAAGAAGGGATATCAAACTTCAAGCAACTCCAAAAAAATGTCAAACTTCTATATAAAGGTGTCGAAGGAAAAGCAATGAAACAATAAACAAATGATGTTGTCTTTTAAACATTTTAAGAAGATGTCGAACTTCAACACCCCTGGAGGGGTTGTCGAAAATGTGAAGGTTAGGAGATATCGTACCTCAAGATAGCTTCTAGAGATGTCGTACTTCAGGTATTACTAAGAGATGATTGAAGTCCTCGACAACTTTAGGGATTGTCGAATGCATGGAAGGGAGGAGATATCGTGCCAAAGTGATATCAAATGACAACAGATGCCAAAAGCTATAGCAAAGAGATTATCGAACTTGAAGGCAAATAAAAGGAGATACCGCATCAGTGAAGGATACCGCAACATTGAAAGGTGTCGCATATATAACGACAAGGATGGTATATCGAAACTCTATAGATATGAGGCCTTTACTATTATATCTATTGTAAAGCATAACAAGCGACAAAGGATGTCAGCTTCAAAGGGTGTGAGAGATATTGGATTTCCACAACTGTCAAAGCTGCCGGATATCATCAGTGCCATTAAATATGTTGAAAACCGACAATGTAAGTGAGAATACCGTGTTTCACCAATATAACAATCAATACCATAAATCATCAATCTAGAAGAATGTCGTGAGTTATCAGTGCTTAAAGTAATATCGTAAATCACTAATGTGAAGAGAGATGTTGTAAGTCACCAATGTAATTCTATTGCCATATGTTAACAACACAGTGAAGAATGCCGGAAAACAACAATGTTCAGAGAGGTGTCGTAAATCATCAATATTCAAGGGGATGGCATAAATCATCAATGTAAAGAAGGTTGCCGCATATCATCGGCATAATGAAGGATGCCGAAATTCAATGATATCAAAAAATACGTGGCAGCCATGTCTCCTTCCACCACTCATATAAATAGACCCCCTTGGCCATCCATAAAGGGGCCAAACATTTATTTCCCTCCTTAAATTTGAAAAGTTGTAACCCTAAATTGAATTGGCGTGAAATTAAGATTTGATTTGTAACTCTTGGAACTTATAAACAAGGATTGAATAGATGGATTTGCATAGCCTATTACCTTAATCATGAGAATTTGATTATTATTTAACAGGGATATGCATATGACTAATTTTTGGACTTGACGTTTGGGTTCTATTTTAAAACAAGGTCATTTAAGTCCTTGACTAAATCAATGTTATTTTGCATAATAACCATCTTACCCATCTTCATATGAATAATGGATTATAGTTTACACATAGTCTATTTTGTCCATTAACTAATGTTCAATAGACTATTGTACCTTATTGCAATTTGCCCTTGAACATATGACGTACATTCTTGTGCAAATTCATAATTCGTCTAAGAGCCCATTGGAAAAATGTATCCATTTAAAATAACATCATCTATTGCTAAGTCTTGGATGATAAGCCAAACTCTGGTTTAATAACACCTTGATGAACCTATCAAATGACTCCACTTTAAATAATATCAAGGCTGTTAAACCAGTTTATTGGTTCAATATGGCATCATGGATGTTAAACCAATTTTTGAGTTAACATTTTGATGCTAGAAGGAGAGGTCCAACATCCGAGTCATTATAATTTTATCTTGAAACTAACCGTTTGAAGTTTTATTTCAGGAAAATGGGGAGAACTAAGAGAGTTAATGTTCTGAATGAGGAAATAATACAACAAACAACTTTGGAAGACAACTTCACTCCGCGCTTTAATCCAGAAAATGTAGAACCTGGTCAACCTTCTGTACCAGCAAAGCCAACAAATAATGAAGCCAAAATCAAAGACTTAACACAAAAAATGTAGAAGGTCCTTTTATAGAAGTCTTCCAAAACGACAAGGTCCACTGAAGAAGAGGTCGAATCTCTAAGGGGAAATTTAGATACTTCCATGATCAAAAGCAAGGATAATGGCAAAATTGTTATAACCTATAGCAAAGAGGAATCCAAAAGTTTGGAGCTGCATCATTCTCTCCAAAATCGCTAGCAGATAATAAGGTTAAAACAGATCGTCAGGAAGAATTAACAAAAAGGCCTAATGAACAATCGGGAAGTTCAATCTCACATAAGGACTACATGCCTTATAGAGGTGATTACCACAATGATGAAGCCTACTTATGAGATATAGTTGATAAAATGGCAAAGGAGATGCTTGATATCAAAGGAAAGAGGCAAACCTGATAGATGAAGAAAGAGAGGTCGAAGAAATTGTCACTGAACTAGATTGCAAAAATGAGCAAAAAAGAATAAAGCCAACCGAAGACCTAGAAGAAGTAAGGTTGGATTTGCTTGATCCAACAAAAACAGTAAAGAACGAAAGGGAGTTAGACGACAAGATCAGATGGAACTTATTTAGTTTCTCAATCTAGCAAGGATGTATTTGCTTGGACTCATTCAGACATGGTTGGAATAGGTCCAACAATTATGAGTCAAATATCGCTCATATTCGTATTAAGGACATGGTGAAGAAAAAGACAAGTAAAGATGTGATGAGCTTGAATGGGAGAGTGGCAGCTTTGAATAGATTCATCACTAAAGCCACTGATTAGTGCATACCATTCTTCGATGTGATCAAGAAGAAGAAATACTTTGAATGGAGAGAAGATTGCCAAAATGCTTTTAAAAATTAAAAGATCAACTCAAATCCTATCTAGCTTGGTAGATTAGGAAATTTTTTACCTTTATATGGTAGTTTCCGAGCATGTAGTAAGCTCTGTTTTAATAAGAAAAGAGAATGGAACCCAACTTCCAGTATTCTAAGTTAGCAAAAGACTCAAGGATGCTGAAATCATATACCCGGTTATAGAAAAGTCGGCATACTGTTTAATGCTCATCGCTCGAAAACTAAGGGCCTATTTCCAAGCACACTCGATCAAAGTCCTGACCAATTTCCCACTCAAAAAAGTCTTCAGCAAACCTAAGACATCAAGAAGATTAGTAAAAGTGGGGAATGGAGCTTAGTCGGTATGATATTGAGTTCCAACCTCGAGTGGCAATTAAAGGGAAAGCTCTGGCTGGTTTCGTGAATGAACGCATAGGATTTATCAAAGAACAGTCAGAAAAGAAAAAGGATCTGGAGCCTAAGTGGCAATTATCTTTTGATGGAGCATCAAATGATCATGTGGTAGGTGTAGGATACATAATCATTACCCCTGACGGACACTGATTTTATTATGCTATGAAGTTAGGTTTTCCCCCAACTAATAACGTGGCTGAATACGAATCAATGGTAGCAGGACCTACCATAGCTCTTCAGCTAAAAATTCCAGTGATAGAAGTTTTCAACTATTCTCAGTTAATGATTAATCAGTTAAATCAGACATATCAAACGAAAGACACCAAGCAAATCCTTTATGTCAAGAAGATACTAAATATGTTAGCTCAATTTGAGGACTTTTCCATACACTAAGTTCCTAAAGAAAAAAACAAGCTGATTCTTTAACAAAACTAGCTAGCTCACGAGGAGCACCGAAAACTCGAATTGTGCCTGTAGGTTTTCAAGAAAATCCGAGTGTCGAGGAAAAGGCCCTTGAATCTAAAAGTAAAGTCATGGTATTGACTAGATCTCAAGCCTTTATACAAGCAGATAAAAGAAATGAATCGAGAAATGGCAATAAAGAAAACTAAGAAGGAACCACTCCTGTAGAAATTAATAGTCAATACAAAAACAATTGGATGACACCCATTGTTGAGTACTTGAAGGAAGGAAAATGTAACGATCTGGAATTTTTAACGTTTCGAATCTAAATATTTAATTTATTTAAATATTACGATTTGATTCAAATCTACTAAATAATAGGAAAATCAATTTTTAGATAAAATGACTTGATTTTTAATGACATATTGAATTTTTATAAATTTTTGCATAACTTTTAATGATAAAAATATTTAAATTTTCGTTTGACGTATTTTATGGAGAATGTTGGTATTTTTGAAATTTCATAAGAAAAGATAACCGGTGTATTTTTCAGTTTATGTCGTATTGTTGTGCGCAATTGCATTTTTATTTCTACTGTTCGCGGTCTGTACGCGAAAGGGATATTGCGTAGTGAAGTACCATAAAACTTGTTTTTCAAAACTTTTTCAAATCAAATCAAATCATTTTCAACAAGCCTTAATGGTGATTTCCCTTTTTGATGAGATGGGTAGTTTGAATTTTTTATTTTGGTTTACTTAAGTTTGAAGAATTGAGTTGTTTTGGTATAAGTGCACACGTCATCATCTCACTTCATTTTTCATTTCATATCACTTTATATCAATTTTCCTCCTCCTTCTTTTTGGTTTCCCGTGAAAAAACCTTCTCCCCTCTCAAACTTCAAAATTCAACAACTCTCTAACCGATCAAAATTAGCCAAAACATCCAACTGCAAAGTTATTCGTTATCCTCTATACTATTTTCTAAAAATAGTTGCTATATGTGTTGTCATGTGTGGTGGTGGAAATCATCCGATATCCACCACTGTTCAAATATTAGTGTGATGTTGTCGAGCATGAAATGGTGATTAGAGGGTATGATCGTGTTTGTCTATGCATGTGGTGATTTATAGAACTAGTCTTCGATTGTAGGAGGTCGGGGTTAGTTGTGATGGCTCGATGATCGTTTTTCGATCATAAATTAATTTTCGATGATCCGGTGATCGAGAGGATCGATGGAGGGTGCTAGAAACAGCATGGGGTCAAGGGGAGTTGTAGGTGTGGTTGGAGGAGGTGCGGTGGTCGATGGTGGAAAGGAAAGGTTGAGTTAGGGTTTTTAGGCTCGGTTTTTTTGGGTTCTATTTTTCGGCTGCTGGCGGTGATCGTGGCCATTTGGTTAGCCGTGGATTGGGGGAGAACTGTAGCGATGGGTGAAGGTTGCCTTGGCATAGGCGGCCATGATCACAGTCGATTGGAATGACGGTGGAGGAGGTTTGAACGTGGCGGGTGGTGCGTGTGTTATTGGGTACTGGGTGCGATTTTAAATTTTGAAGGAGCAGTCAAATTTAGATGGAGATGGCCAGAGACAATGTGGTCGTGTTGGTTAGGCTTGATTCACGAAGGGGATTTTGCTGGTGGCCTTGGTTTGACATTCGGGTGGGTGGTTGGCCGTGTCAGGTGCACGCCATGCACGTGCATGTTTATTGGAAGCGAATTGGGGAAAAGTGTGAAGGAGAAGCACTGTGCGTGCGAGTCGGGTTTGCTTGTTATTTGTAACAACCCTGTTCGCGGTTAAAATAAATATATTGAAAAGAATTTTTAATGACTGTTGGGTTCATAAAACATGATTCAAATCTTATATTGAATTGTAATTCAACTTTATCCATTTTATTCCCAATGATTCCAAAATGCATTACCCATATTATTAAAGAATATTACAAGTATGTTGTCTAATAACACATAGAATACGGCTGGTTAAGGGTGATCAAATGTGAATATATCTTTGGACTAATGCTGGCACGTATTTATTATCTTTTGAGGATCTGAACTAAAAAAATTGAAGTGTATGGTATTAATGCAAAGTAATGAACACACCAATTAAATTATTCAGAACAATATATAATATAAATATATCAGAATCTGAGTCATAGATCATAGTGGAAAAATATACATCATATACATTAAAAATGCGAGTCTACAAAATAGCGGTACTAGACCCACATAATATATACATCACATCCAAAAGTACTATATCGGGTACACAACAACTACTAGATAATATGCATGGCATAAACTCGTAAATGTCAATACATCAAGTATGAAGTAAACTAAAATATTCGAAATAGCCTACTTCAATGTTAGTCCAAAATCCAAAGATCAACAAGTCCCTATACTTATAGAGTCTCGGCCTGACTTGGGTATTTTTAAAATGAACGGGCTAGACTATATCTAATAAAGAGATGAGATACTGATATTGTAATGATATGACCTAACAATAATAACAAGTCATAAATAAAAATATGCCTAAATCAATAAGTATAAATAAGGTATATAATCAATTCAAATCACCATTTTATAAATTCACATCAAGTCTCAATGGACTATCCTCTAAAATATAGTGACAACAAATTCAAAATTTCTCCAAAGCCAAAAGATACTAAATATCCACCTCAAATTCTATAAAGAAATAACCATCACTAATGAAATAATAATGGTGGTCTTAAATCAGTTGTTTAACGACAAATTGTCTACCGGTTTAGAAAATCGCCGATAAATTTTGAATTAAAATAACCGCAAGCGCACGGCATACAAAGGTTAGTACGTGGCGAGTACAGGTCGATCCGTAGGGAATTGTTAGATTTAAAAATAAATTCAATCAAATTATACCAAATGGAGAGGAAATTGTTAACTACAAGCAAAATGAACCTAAAACTAGAATTAAAATGAGATTAAAAACTATGAGATTAGAGAACAACTTAGAGACAAATCCACTCTCGTATTTTTGTGAATCAACAAACAAATAATTTATGATCTCTAGTTTTGATATTAAGTGAAATAATTGTTTCATTTATCATAAGTATGGTTTATTTATGTTATTAATTAACATAACTTAAACCATCAAACTATAATACAACAAATAAACCACTTATAAATTCTCATGAAAATGAAGCCAAAGCAAAAGCTATTTTAAGTATGATCTATTTACTATTGTAATTAGTAATATTGATATCAAAATTTGCTTTTACTTCCATTTCAAAATCAAAAATCAATTAGCAAATGATGATGTAAATTGTGTTTATGTTGAATAAGAATAGCTCATTTGCATATGCAACATAAGCTATCAAAACCACTTGTATAAACTTACATCAAAATCTACTTTCATGAAGCATAAATAAAAGAGATCATAAATCATAGAAATGTTGAAATTTCATAAAGTTAGATAGCTTCATTACCCCTAAATCAAAGGGGTTTAGCTACTCATTTGTGTTATCAAATCAACGCTTGTAAATTTCAACATTAAAAAGCAAAGAAATAGAAACTAAACAAAGGAAGAAAAAAAGATTAACTACTAACTACTTGCATAAAAAATAAACCTACACTACTTGTATGAATGTAAATCTAAGTTATAAACATGAAATGAAAGAAAGCATAGAAATAAACATTAACATAAAAGTGAATAAAAGCATGTAGAAAAAAAAAGAAAGAGGTTAGGAAGCCATTTTTATTTCATGAAACTTTGACATTACAACTTGCTTTCTTAATTTCCTAACTAATTTGAAAGAGTAGGAAGATTTTACATGTACATAAGAAGGCTATTTATACATACAGAAAAAGCTAATTCAATTTTTAGGGTGCTTCCCAAAATGTCCTTTAGGAAGTGTGGCCACCAAGTAACCATTAGCCACTAATTAATCCATCATTAAATATGCATGAAGCTTTAACCTCCACTTAGTTGTCCATTAGCTTCTAATTGTAGATTTAGGTAAGTGGGTGGGGTCCTCCATGATCATGAGCTTGAATTATTTCCTCTTCATTCCTTTGTATTCCCTTAGCATGCATATATCTTCATGAAACTCTCTTCCATATGCATCCAAATTCCTATAAAAATTATGAAAAATGTCCAAGTAAAAAGTCCCAAATTAACACATGCAAAAAACTGACTATTTTGCCCCTGTATGTAGATGAATATATGATGATTTGAAAATAATTGAATTTTGGTTTTAAACATGTTAAAATACCCAAATATGACATTTATTTAAATAAAAATAGATAAAATATGGATGTAAATATATGCACATTTACGTGCACATCAAATACCCCCACACTTATCTTTTTATTCGTCCTCGAATAAAGGAAAACCAAGATAATTCCATTTTCGTAGGAAGCACGATTGCATTGAGTGTATGCAACAAGCCGTTAAACCTCTGGGTGTTCCTTGTAGGACGAGTGTTGTCTCGTGAGAGTTTTCGGCGGATACTACCCACAAAATCCGAATGCAAAGTGAAAATATCTACAAAATGCAAGATTTATCTGCAAAGAGATGAATGCAAGTTTTTGAAAATATTTACAATGAAGGATTTACTTTTAAATTGATACAAATAAGTTAATTATAGGTTTTGGTCATTATCCTTAAATTTAAGTCATTTACTCGTCAAACTTTCCAATAAAAACGAAGTTATCGTAACAAATGGGCTATAGTTTAACTCGTTGTTTCGGTCGATAATACAGTGTAACTATGAAATAGATCCTTAGTTGATTATCAAAGTTTATCAAAGTCGTATTTTCATTTCTTTCCAATAACAAGTCAAATCAAACATGTTAAAATGGTGAATGGATTTCAATTGCTTACTCTCTCTTATTTGAAAATTTTATAAATATTAACAATATTTACATATGCCTAACTCAGATAAACTGAGGCCAGATATATTACCCATGCACTGCCTTGCTTACTGATGTAAGGGGAATACAGAGCATGGTGAGTGAACACACAAGTGTGAACACTTATCGATTGTACGCGTTATTAAAAAGAATTTTTATATACATACACCTAACTCAGATAAACTAAGGCCAGATATACCGATCGTGCACTGCCTTTCGGGCTTACGTGAGAAGGGTACAGACCATGGTGAGTAACGCACGAGTGTGAACACATGACTCTAGGTGTTAAAAATATATACATATATACAAATGTTTTTTTAGAAAGAGAGAGTTTTGCAAAATCATATTAGCACCATTTAACTTAGACGATAAAAATGTTATGTCCTTTACTTTAAATTTACCACTTTTTAAATAAAGATTTTCAACTAGAATATACTTCATAATTAAGACATATGAACCTTCCTATATACTAGTTAGACCATTGTTATTTGTAATCAAACTTCATTTTTATTTTTGTTTAAGACAAATAAATTTTCAAAAATTTCAATTTAATATCCAGAACTAATACTCATCCTTCAGTGTTTCTTAAAAAATAAATCAAAATGCTAAAAAGAAAATGTTTTTGGGATTTTTTTTTTGAAAATTTTGGGTTTAAAGAAAATGAATATTTAAAAATTCCATGAAAATTAAAAAAAATCAAATGAAAATGAGACTCCCCCCACACTTAATTTTGACCGTGTCCCCACAGTCAATGCACGATATAATGAGTGTAACGGGGAAAAATATGTACATATTTACAAAAGAGGGTTAACATTCTTACTAGACGTAGCTTGGCTCATGAAGGATCATGAGCTCCTCCTATTGGTTATTTGGAAATTCCAAGAAAGGTTTAAAACGATGACCGTTGACTTTGAAAATCGATCCATCCCTAGGGTTTTGTATTTCTATGGCACAGTGTGGAAAAACAGTTCGTACCACAAATGGTCTGGTCCATCTCGATTTAAATTTCCCAGGGAATAAATGAAGTCTTGAGTCGTATAAAAGAACTTTTTGGTTAGGCGAAAACATTTTTCTTAGGATTGACTTGTCATGAAAAACTTTTGTTCTTTATTTGTAAATTTTCTCGTTTTCATACGCATCGTTCCTAAGTTCTTTTAGCTCGTTGAGTTGTAGTTTTCGGTTTCCGCCAGCTTTCTCAAGATCAAAGTTTAAGTTCTTTATTACCCACTACGCTTTGTGTTAGATTTCAACGGGTATATGGCAAGCTTTACCGTAAACTAAACGAAATGGGGACATCCCAAGGTTAGTTTTAAAAGCAGTACGGTAAGCCCAAAGCGCGTCGGTCAATTTCTGAGACTAATCTTTTCGATTTTTGTTAACAGTTTTCTCCAAAATTTGTTTGATTTGTCGATTTGAAACTTCAACTTGCCCACAAGTTTGAGGATGATATGGAGTGGATAACTTGTGGGTTATTGAGTATTTCTTCATTAATGTTTCAAAAGATCGATTGCAAAAATGGGTTCCGTTATCACTGATTATTGTGCGAGGTGTGCCGAACCTCGAAAAGATGTTTTCTTTGAGAAATTTCACAACAATTCTATGGTCGTTGGTTTTGCATGGAATGGCTTCGACCCATTTTGAGACATAATCGACAGCGAGAAGGATATACAAGTTTCCAAATGAATTGGGAAAAGGTCCCATAAAGTCGATACCCTAAATATCAAAGATTCCAATCGTAAGAATGGGGCTTAGAGGCATCATATCTCGTCGAGAAATTCGTCCAAGCATTTGACATCGATCGCAAGTTTTACAAAATTCGAATGAGTCTTTAAAGAGAGAAGGCCAATAGAAACCACACTGAAGCACCTTTTTCGCAGTTTTTTGAGGACTGAAATGTCTACCGCACGCTAGATCGTAGCAAAATGAAAGAACACTCCTAATCTCATTATCCGAAATGCAACGTCGGATGATTTGGTCGGGACAATATTTGAACAAGTATGGATCGTCCCAATAGAAATATTTCACTTGGCACATGAATTTGCATTTGTCCTGTTTGGACCAAGATGGGGGGATTTCTATAGTGACTAAGTAGTTCACTATATCAGCGTACCATGGATCCATAGAAATTGAAAGAAGTTGTTCATCGGGGAAGTGTTCATTGATTGGAAAAGAAGATGGTGCGTTCGGAAGACGAGACAAGTGATCGGCTATGACATTATCGGATCTTTTTTTGTCTTTGATTGTAAGGTAAAATTCTTGAAGTAAAAGGATCCAACGAATCAAACGGGATTTAGCATCCTTTTTGGCAAAAAGGTATCGAAGAGCAATATGGTCAGCATAGACTGTGATGTGTGAACCTAACAAGTAAGGTCGAAACTTTTCGAGTGCAAAAACGACAGCTAGAAGCTCTTTTTCGGTTATTGTGTAGTTGAGTTGAGCGTCGTTCAAAGTCATACTCGCGTAGTAAATGACATGAAGGATTTTATTGATGCGTTGTCCTAAGACAGCACCAACCACAAAGTTAGAAGCGTCACACATTATTTCAAAAGGAAGATCCTAATTGGGTGCGCAAATGATTGGAGAAGAAATGAGTTCGTTTTTAAGACGTTCAAAAGAAGAGATACACTCAGAGTTGAAATCGAATGGAACGTCTTTTCCAAGGAGAGTTGTTAAAGGACGAGCGATTTTGCTAAAGTCTTTCACAAAGCGTCGGTAAAAGCCAGCATGTCCTAGAAATGATCGAATGTCCTTAATAGATTTGGGAATGGGTAGGTTTGCAATTACGTCGACTTTCGCTTTATCTACCTCAATGCCTTTATTTGAGATGATATGTCCAAGGACTATGCCTTGTTTGACCATAAAGTGGCATTTTTACCAATTCAAAGTCAAATGTTTTTCTTTACATCGATTTAGAACCAACTCGAGATGATGTAAACATTGGGAAAAAGAATCACCAAAGATAGAGAAATCGTCCATAAAAACTTCTAGAAAGCGTTCAATCATGTCAGAAAAGATGCCAACCATGCATTGTTGGAAAGTAGCAGGAGCGTTACAAAGTCCGAATGGCATACATCGATAAGCAAAGGTACCGAATGGACACGTGAAAGTCGTTTTCTTTTGATTTTCGGGAACGATTGGAATTTGGTTATAGCCGGAATAACCATCAAGGAAGCAGTAGAATTCATGGCCGGCTAAACGTTCGAGCATTTGGTCAATGAAAGGAAGAGGAAAGTGATACTTACATGTTGCGGCATTTAGTTTTCGATAATCAATGCAAACACGCCAACCCGTTTGAGTCCGAGTAGGAATGAGTTCGTTAGCATCGTTTGTTATAACAGTAAGTCCAGACTTTTTAGGCACGACATGTATTGGGCTAACCCTTGGGCTATCAGAGATGGGGTATATGATACCGTTATCGAGGAGCTTAAGAATTTCGTCATGAACCGCATTTTTCATTTTTAGGTTAAGCCTCCGTTGTGCATCACGAGTGGATTTGGCTTCGTCAATTAAGTGAATGCGATGTTGGACAATAGCAGGGCTAGTTCCCTTAATATCGGTAATGGACCACCCAATTGCTTCTCTATTTTTCGAAAGAATAGAGAGAAGAGAAGCTACTGGGTCAAGAGAAAGATCGTTAGAAATGATGATAGGACAAGTTTTGATTTCACCTAAGTATGCGTACTTAAGGTGATCAGGAAGTTGTTTGAGGTCCAACTTAGGGAGTTTTTCGATCAAAGAAATGGGTAGAGATTCAGACTCAACTTGAAGAGATTCAAAGGGAAGAGTATATTCAATCTCGTTGGGGATTTTATGAAACAATTTTTCGTATTCAGCTTCGCGTTCGTCGTTAAGGTCAAGTGTCTCGTTTTCAAAATTTTCTTGAATGGCACTAACTTCCAATGTTTGGTCACGAGATTCATTTGATTGGCTTTCAAGATTGAAAATGTTCAAATCCAAAGTCATGTTTCCAAAAGAGATTTTCATCGAACTGTTACGATAATTGATTAAGGCATTTGAGGTGGCTAAGAATGGTCGGCCTAAAATCAATGGAATTTGACTCGCGGGATTTGTCACGGGTTGTGTTTCGAGAATGATAAAGTCAACGGGGAATATGAATTGCCCTACTCGAATGAGCACGTCCTCGATTTCTCCCACGGGCTTCTTAATGGAACGATCGGCGAATTGAAGCATAACTTTTGTGGGTTTGAGCTCACCTAAGCCTAATTGTTCGTACATGGAGTATGGAATCAAGTTGACACTCGCGCCTAAGTCCATCAAACATTTGTTAATCGTCTTGTCTCTAATTGTACACGAAATTGTAGGGCAGCCAGGATCTTTGTATTTGACGGGCATGGATTGGGACAAGACTTCACTCAAACTGGCGGCTAAGAAGACGTTTTTGGGTACTTGAGTGTGTCGCTTTTGGGTGCACAAGTCCTTAAGAAATTTCACATACGTGACGACTTGCTAAACGATGTCAAGAAGCGGGATGTTAACTTTCACTTGTTTAAAAATCTCCAACATCTTCTCCATTTGGTCTGAGTGTTTATTTGGTCGAAGACGATGTGGAAATGGAACACGATACTCGGTAGGCGGGTCTACTTGAGTAGAAGAAGAAGAATTTTGATTGGCATTCGATTCGACGATTGGCTCCCTGTTCTGTTCAAATTCATTCGTTGTTTTAGAAGTGTTGAGAGAGGTTTCCAGTAAATCATTTGGATTAATGACTTGATTATCGATTTTTTTACCGGAACGTAAAGTTGTGATAGCATTCAATTGGGTGACGTTGCTATCTTGAACAACATAGGCTTGATTTGAATTTGTGTTTTGATTTTTGGGTTTTGGAATTGGATGGCTTGGGAATGTTCCTCGTTTTCGTTCACTTACAGACATGGCTAATTGACTCATTTGCATTTCAAGTTTTGCAATCGATTGGTTTGTGTTTTGCATATATGAGGTCAATAAATTTTGCAAATTGCTATTTGATTGAAGGCTTTGAGTAGTTGCTTTAGCCAACGTTTCAAGAGTTTTCTCAAGCGAAGTTAAACGTTTATCGTCTTGGGGAGCGTAAGCAGCATTTGGTTGAAAATTTGATTGTTGCAGTTGATTATGAGATGGACCCGCAAAGTTTGGTTGAAAATGGTTGGGCTGAAAGGGAGGATTTGAAGCATTATTCGGAAATGCTTGAAAATTGGGACGAATCATATTCGTGTTGGGATTGTTTTGGTTCCAAGAAAAATTCGGATGATTTCTCCAACCAGGATTGTACATTGGAGAAAAAGGGTTGTTTTTGGCTTTATTGAAAGCATTGATTTGTTCGACAGAATTAGGACACTGATCGGCTATATGATTATGATCGTTGCATTTATAACACATGGGTTGGGAAGCTTGATTCATTTGGTTTGATGAGAAAATGTTGTCGAATTTGTTAATCATTGCGTCGATTTTAGCTTCCAAAGCCAAAGAAGATCCTATCGAGTGTGCGCTCGATCGTGAGTAAATTGATTTTTCGTTTGAACGTTCCCATTGGGATGATTTTTCGGTGAGGTTTTCAAGAAATTTCCAAGCATCGTCGTGATGTTGGGCAAGAAAGTTCCCTTGGCACATCGATTCGAGCATGGTTCGTGAGCTGTTTTCGAGGCCATCGTATAAGATTTGGCAAATCATCCATTTTTCGAAGTTATAGTGTGGACATTTTATAAAAAGCTCTTTGAATCTTTCAAAATATTTTCCGAATGGTTCTCCCATGAATTGATGAAAATTTACAATTTCGTTCCGGATTCTACTCGTTTTTTCCAAGGGTAGAACTTTTTTAAGAAAGCTTTTATGAATTCTTCCCAAGTTTTAATCGAGTTTGATGGTAAGCTGTACAACCATTTTTCAGCGTAATCTGTAAGAGCGAATGGGATTAATCGAAGTTTGATTCCATCATCAGAAAGTTGTTGGAGTTTAATGGTTGCGCAAACTTGTTTGAATTTCGTCAAAAAGATGTATGGATCATCATGCTCAAAATTGCCAAATTTTGGAAGTGTGGCAATATGGTTCGAGTGAATTTCAAAATGGTTACCCGTAGGGGCGGGTAACGTGATGCAAGATGGAATAGAAACTCTATCCATAAGAGTTCAAGGGGCGTTCTCGTTCGCCGTTTCGGGAGGATCGTCTGTTCGAGTTAAACGGTTAGTTGTTGAGTCGCGAGTCCAATGATTTGTTGTTGTGTCACGAGTCCAAGTACTCATGCATAAGTGAAATTCGAGAAGAGAAAGAAGTTAGAATCGAGTTTGGAAAATGATAGAAGATTTGGAAAATGAAATGAAAAATTGTTTTTGTTTTCATTTTTTTAAGGAAAGGAAACTATTTACTAAGTGAAATTTATTTTTTAAAAGAAAAGTTTGATTATTTTTTGCTTTTCAAATTTTTATGTTTTTTGTTTTTGAATTTTCAGATTTTCAAATATTTACTAAAAGGAATTTTTTTTTTACAAAATGGGAATTTGATTTTTTTGTTTTTATTTTTGAAAAGATTTTAAATTCTTTTTTGGACTTTTGTTTTTGATTGAAAATTTTCAAAGGAAAGGAAAAAGGATTTATTTTTGGAATTAAAAACTAAGTTAAGTAAAATTTTAATTTTTTTTTGGATTTTTGATTTTTTTTAATATGCGTGAACTAATGCAACTATATGAGTACAAAGGACTTAATTACAATTTTCTATCCTTAGTAGCTCCTAGCATAAAATTGTATAATCACACTTTGTGTTAAATCAACAAAAATATTTCTCAACCAGGTAACGGGCAGGGGTTATCGGTGCACCACGAATCACCATAGCAATGCAACCGAAGGTTTAAGTACTTTCTGTAACAACCCATAATTTTGTAAATATTTTATTAAATTTTTATTTTGAAAACTTTGATTTTTAAATCATTTAAAATTGAATTTTTAGAATTTTTCAATGTAAGTTTGGAATTTAATTGTAATTTATTTTTCAAATACACTAAAATAAACATTTTATGTAAATTTCATGTTTTGGTCAACTTTGGTCAAATTTTGAATTTCAGTTTAAATTTTTAAATTTGAATTTTTAAATTTCAGTCTTTTTCTTTGAAGCAAAATATATTTCTGATATCTGTTCTGCTTTTCGTTTCGTAAAATTCTGATTTATACATTTTGAATTGCATAAAACACGGTGTTTTACATGCAATTAAGTATTTTTATTTTATATTTTGCCTATGTCCATCTCTTTATTTTTCTATTTTGTTTTGTCTAGACTTTATTTTATTTATTGGATTTTACTTGTGTATATTTTTTATTTATGGCTTGGAAAAAATCAAGGAGACATACGTTACATTATTTAAATTCTTGCCTTTTATTTGCCTAGCCTCTTTATTATTTTCCTAGCATTCACTCCTTTGCTTGTCGTCCAAACCATCTTTTAGCCGTGCTTTCCACTTTATAATTCATGTACACATTTACTTCTCATTTCATTTCTAGAAAGAAATTTGTGCAAATAAATGGCTTGGAAAAATTTAAGAGACATAGGTTACAATTTTTTAAATTCTTTTTTTTGTTTTTCTAGCATTTACACTCCATAGCCATTCACTCTTGTCTTTCTTGGCCGTGTATTTCTATCTCAAATCACATACAAGATTTATTTCTCATTTCCTAACAAATAAAAAATTTAAATACATCAAGTTATTTGTTGCCTTTTATTTTCCAAACCATTCAAACTTTTTCCTTTTTATTTGCCTAACCTCTTTATTACTTACCTTAGCCGTTCATTCCTTTAACCTAGCCATGAATTTCTCTTGCCTATCACGCATAAAACTTCCCAAAACATCTCTTTCTCATTGTATTTCTAGAAAGAAAAAAAATATGCAAGATCCATGGCTTCCTCTTCTTCTTTTTCTATTTTCTTTTTCCCTTTTCTTTATTTTTCTTCCATGTATGCTCGGCCTCCACCTTTGTGCCGACCACCATCCCCTCTTCACCTCCTCTATCACCCCATGCCATGGTCGTGACCCCTAGATCAAGATCCATCACCATCTCCTTGTTTAAATCCTAGCCGAGCACATATGTTACATCCCCTTCCTCCTTTTCCTCAGCCACTCCTTGTTTCACCACCTCCTCCACACCATGCCACGACCCACTCCTTGTCGTGTGCCTTGACCAAGATACAAGCCAAGGCACTATGGCCTATGGCCGAACCAAAATGTTGCATACTTTTGACCTTTTGGCCTTCCAATAAAGTTGTAACCTCCATCCCTTCAATTTCCAAGCCATGGTCGTGCATTTGCTTGCCTTTAAACCACTTTGGCCGAGCACAACATGATGTGGCCGAGCCACATGATGATGGTCTAGCCCCTGAGAGACCATGGCCGAGCCCACCTGATGTTTGAAGCAAGGTCACGGCATTTTAATTCATATCTTTGCATTGTTTTGATTCTAATCTTGGTGTTGTAAATTATATACTTATAATTGTTGTATTTGTTTGAATACAAGATTGGATCTTGACTCTTCATCCACTCAAAAATATAGTCGTGCCTTGTCGTGCTTTTCGGAGTTTGTTGTGTATCTAGTTTGTTTTTCTAGCTTCAAAAAGGTGAGTTTATCACTCTCGACATTCGTACTTATATAATTGTGATACAGTGACATGTGAATTGTAGAAATTAATATGCTATATTCATATATGCCTGTGATATGATCATATGATGTTATATCCTGTTTATATATTTGTTACATCACCTGATATGTTATGTTATGCTATATTGTATTTTATTTTCTGTATCTCACACTACAAGTTCCCTTTCACTATGGGTTGAAATGATACATACCCGAACGGACTTTAGAATAAGGAAAAATCATTATGAGTTGAAATGATAGGCTCGAGTGATTTTTATTGTATTTTTATTTAACTTGGGATTTCGGGTTTGAAATGATAGAACCCAGATTTTTCTTTTTAAATTACGGATTGAAATGATACATATCTGTATCACTTGACCTAGGTTAGAAAATATTATACAGATCCATGGATATATTTTAATAATATTTTTGTAAGTATTTTTGAGTTTTTAAGATATGTGAAAATTTTACTTAAAAATTTGATTCAATGATTTTTAAATATATGGAATTTTATAAGTCAATAAGTGGTTTGATTTTAAATTATAAAGTTAAATTGGTTTTCTATAAGTTGGAATCTTTATATATCCATAATTGATTTTAAATTGAATTTAAAGATCTTTAGTGATGATAAATAATTTGATAATTAAATTTGATTTAATGTGGAATTTTAAATCTAACCTAGTGATGGTAATAGATTTTATTTTATGAAATAGATATGTTTTGTAAAATAAATAATTATGATTTAAAATGGTAAAATGTATCTTAAATTATGACTTAACTTTATAATGGAAAATTTGGTTTTAATTGGAAATGTGAAAAATGAATATTTTGTTTATGAAATGGGTATTTCAAATAAAGTGTTGAGTTATTTGTTAAAATAAAAGTTAAGTAAATAGTGTACTTTTGACTTAATAAATGAATTATAGTAAATTTGGATATTTTAATTATAAAAGTTATTTTATGTAAACTATAAGTAAATTGATATCCAAATGAATATTTCTGAAATGAGAGATATGTTTTATAAGTTAAAAATGGCTAAAATTGAAGTTTTTAATGTTTTTGAAGTGTTATAATAAATCTGGAATTGTATTGGCAGCATTTCCAAAGTGCTATTGTTTTTTTTGAAATTTAACTTTGATATGAAATAACTATAATACTACATCACTTTATAAGTGCTGCTGTTTTTGAAATTTAGCTGTTTTGTACTAATAATATATCAACTGCAGCAGTTTATAAGTGCTGTTGTTTCTGAAATTTAACTAAGTTCTGAAATACTAAAATACTTACTGTAGCACTTTATAAGTGCTGCTGTTTCTGAAACTAAACTGTTTTGAAATACTAATACCTACTGTAGCACTTTATAGGTGCTACTGTTTTGAATTTGACAATGTTTTCGAAATGTTAATATATTTACCGTAACACTTTATAAGTGCTGTTGTTGCTGAAATTACAATGAACTTTGGAAATGAATATTATTTTGGGAAGATTTTGATAATTGAATTTAAATGGTTTAAATGAATATGTCTGAGGTGAAATATAAACCATTTTTGAATTTATAAGTTAATACAATGTTTCGAAATTGGTATAATTGAACAAATGAACTTAATAATGCTATAACTTTGGTAATGAATATTATTTTTAAGGGTATTATGATTTTTCTAAATATTATCATTTTCAAATGATAACATTTTACATTGATATGGTTTCAAAGTGTTTGGTTTCAAAGTGTTTGGTTTCAAAGGTGTTATAACTTTGAAAGTACTATGATTTTGGAAATGAATTTATTTGAAATAGTATTTAATTAAGAATTGTTTTGAATATATTGATTTGCAATTTAAGATTTAAGAATATGGCTTTATAAAGTGGTTTTGGTCTAAGATGATTTAAAAAGGAATATTTCAAATTTAAATAAATTGAAAGAAATATTCAGTGATTGGAAATTTGGGTTTGTTCAAATGATACTTTGGTTTTGAAGTATAAACTAGTTTTGAAATGGATATGATATTTTGGCTTTAAAGTATAAACTAGTTTTGAAATGGATATGATATTTTGTTTTGAGGTATAAATTATTTTGAAATAAATATCCATGGGTTATAATAACGATTGGTTGGCAAAGAGACCGGGATCGGATATGGGCATACTCTCTGTCGATACCGAAAACCACTTTATCAACCGTGTACGCGGTGGAGATTCCAGAATGAAGTAGGATGGTGATGACGATCCTATTGAGGTATATACATGGACCCGACTACCGTGAGTTGGCATAAGGTGGCTAAAACAGGAACGATCGATGGGCCAATGCGGTAACACCTCTGATCGGACACATTTCTTCGATACTATTCTATTACTTTGTGATTGATTTGGTGGCCACCCTTTGATTTTTGATTTGGGAGTGTGTTCCGAGGTGGGCGGTAGTGGCTGCTATGCGTTACCACCAGCCCAGATGCGTAATTTGTATATCTACCCTGGCATTGCTTAGTTGTGCCGTGTCACCTACCCTAGCGCACCTTGTACGAGTTTGATTTGTGTCGTACCTATGGAGTATCTTCTCGTAGCCTCCCGATCTAGAGGTACGCAGGTACCGTATAGACTACTGGCACTATTTATGTGTTAAGGGGAATATTGGGTCACACCTTAACGCTATTTAAAAGTAAGTTTATTTTACTATTAGACATTATTATAATAGCGAATATTACTACATAGTAAATAGTTTAACGGATCCTTAAAGGATGGGCGATCCCAAACATCCTTTAAGTTACTTGTACCTTTATACTACAGTTCACTTGAGTTGGTTTACATTGTATAAGTATGTATGTCCTGACTCGAGTGTTTTGTGTTTTACTTTACGCTCGGGTCAGACTGAGTTGTACCAGTATTCGAGACTCACCTTTGTAGTTGGAGCTTCGCTTGGATCCATCCATTGATCCTGCTTTCAGTCATTCAGTTGATTCCAGTGATGTATTCAGATCTTGTATTTGACTATTGTATTGAGACATCTTTGTATTCGTGATTTCTGCTGTATCTTGTTAATTCTGTTATTATATATATAGTAGCTTCACGAACTACTAATTCTTTGCTTCCGCTGTATTGTTATATTACTCTGTGTCTGTGATCTGTGATTTATTTGCTGTATATATTGAGTTTTGCCAAATTTATATTTACAATTTATTGTTTTGAATTATTCAAGTCCGACGTGTGTGGATTTATTGTCGATTTGAATGGTCCAAAATAGTGGGTCATTACACCTTCAGAGGAACAACCACTATAATATTTACGAATCACTGTAATATTTATAAATGGTTATTACTCTGCCGTAGCCTAGACACCAAGAAAAAAAATTGTTTAAAGAAAACAATTGTGAAGATACAATTAAGCCCTAGATGAGCTCGCGACACCCTTAAGTCGAATGTCTAACCTTTATTATTAGTCAAATTCTACGATGAAATGCGATTTGTGGGCTAAGGAAAGGATGATGAAATCCCACACCTTAGATGAATTGGGGTATTGCCCTTAGAAAAGAAAATAAGATGAGATGAATGCAAAGCAAAAATTAAATGTGAATTTACAATGCAACTAAAATGAAGTTTGTTTTTGTTTTTGGATTTTGAAATTTTTTTTTTATATAAATGAAAATGCAAGCAACCAACAATGCAATTCAAATTAAAACAAGGGAAAATGGAACGATACCACAGCGTGCAAAATTATTAGCAATTTATTTTAAAAGCAGCAATTTTTTTTATAAGCAAGCAATTTATTTTTGGCAAGCAAAGCAAAGCAAGCAACTCTTCCTATCAGCTTGACAACCTGAAACAAAAAACACGATATATACAGTTTATATATATATATATATATCAAAGAAAAAACTAAAACAAAACAAGTGAAAACAAGATATATACAAGATTTCTTTTTTTGATCAAAGAAGAATTAAAACAAGACAAAACAAAACAAAACAAATGAAAGTAAAACAAATGGAAACAATTGAAACTTGTTTTTTTTCTTTTTCTTTTCTAATTTTTTTTCTTTCTTTTCATTATTTTTTGAAAGAAACTATAAAAAAATAACTTTACACAAGTTGATAAACTAAAAATAAAGGATTTAAAAAAATTAGATAAAACAAGCTCAAGCCCACAGGCTAACTAACATAATCTCAACTAAATCCCCCGACCGATCTTCCTCACCAGCTCAAATACACAATCCGCAAATTCTCAAAATTGCACAAATCAAATCTCAAACAAAATTCAATTCGATGCAACCCTAAATTCAAAAATCTCCTGCCAATTCACGAATCAAATTTCTTGGGTTGTTCGAATATCAAGTAAATTTCTTCGGCGATGGTGTTCGGTTGAGGATGGTTGCTGATTGGTCGAGGGTTGTTATTGTGAGGTCGCGGTTAGGTTGCAAAGGTTGGAGGTTGAGGTCGAAGCTCGGGAGAATGTGTGGATTGCTGCGATTTTTTTTGAGTGAATTGCAGTGGCGAAGAAGATAGTGATGTGAGATGATAGTTGTGAATCAGAGGCAGATGAACTTCCACTTTAATTTCTCAATAAATTTTCAATCAAATCTTATCCATATTCCTTCATCTCTATCTACCATGGCAGGAAACGTAGTTCCATCACATGGATAATAATTTCCAAAATAATTTTAAATAGCTGACTATTTTAAGACTCACTTAAATATATATTAATATTGTATATCGACTGCATATATATAACTTTTATATATACGTTGAAATATTTACTAACAACACTAAAACATCAAATAATTTAAATAATAATAAATATTTCTCAAATATTAATTAATATATTTAATTACAATATCTTGTAAATTAATTAAATCATGTGGTTTTTCAGAGAATTCATAATATAGTTGGGTGGCTTAGAGGTGTAAGTTCAATCAACAATTAATATTAAACAATTCAAATATTAACGTGCACATGACACTTTATCTAGTGGTTGGAAATTTGATTGAATTCACCGCTTACAGACCTTTTCAGTAAAATCACATTTTATAATTTCTTAAGCAACGGTAACTATTAAAATTATCTACACAAATTCTCTTCGTCAACACCATACTATTATGAAATATTGAATTTGGTTTTGGTCAAAATTACAATATCATCAACAATCAACTTGGTTAGTTCATAAACAAAGTCCTTGGTTTTATGACTAACTATACAACCCTCACCGTGGATATCGACTTTAAGTTGACTATAATTGATTATGATACTAACCTCATATAACTAAGTAAGCGAATTCTCTGTTGAATATTATTCCACGCAATGACCCATTATTTATGTATCAGAGAATCACCAAATATTGTTTTAAAATCCAAATTAGGTCGTATGAGACTATACCTTTGGATAATGATAGGCAGTGAGATATTACACCCTTAGAACTTTTATTAGGCAGTTTTGATCTTGAAAATCTTGTAAGGCCTATAACTTTTAATACAAGTCAAATTAGGGTCTGGAATCATTTCTAGTTAAAAGGTATGATGGTTTCTCATTCCATATAACATAATTTGGACATACGATCTGGGAGATATGTCTGTCTAAAGTTTGGACAGACTTTAGGCATACCAATGGATAAGTAAGGGGTAATTAGTATGGCCCGTCAACCCAACTCTGGATTAGGGTTACTACCTACCTCCTTTAGCAGCTACCGATGATTTCTCTTCATTCCTAATTACCCCTTAACCTCTATTAACCAAAATATACCTAAACTCTATCCTTTCTTCAATTTATTAAGCTTAATTGGCGATTAAAGAGAGATTGGCAAAAGGGATCTAGAGGGTTTTGAAATTAGAACTTTTGGGATTCGTGTAACTACTGTCTGAATAAGGTCAATGGTTATTTGGTGGTTTTTGGGTTAATTATTCATTTAGGTAAGTAATCTATATCCTTTACTTTCTATATTTGTTGATTTAGTAATAAACAATGTTTTTAAACCATTTTCAAAGATAAAAACATGATTTTTGATAGATCTAGGCTTACCCCACTTTTGAAAAAAAAATTAAATGTTTATTAATGACGCTCTAATAGATTCTATGCATATGTGTTTAGTGATATCCAGTTCATAAAATAGACTATTTCTAGGATAATTTGATGTTAAAGCTAAAATGGTTGAAATTAGAACTTTTGTGATGTATATAAGTATTCTTGGATGTGTGTATGCTTGTATAGCTACTTGGTTAAAAACGCCGATAGAAGGCAATATAGAGATGGGTACGATCCATTTGAGCAGAGTCTTATGCATATGGAGTAGCCAAAGAGATGGGTCATCTAAAGATGATTGTACAAATGATAGAGACTTTAATGATGGAGCAAAATGGATAGAGTAGAGTTAGATTTACTGGAGGAGTATCGATGCAGATCCAAATACTTCACACAAAACAATGCAACAAAACATACTGAAATCAAGAGGGGAGGTTAGGAATATAACTTAGGAAACCTTTGCCTAAGTTTATAGATTGGTACTAATCCATATGGGTTTAGTAACGACCTATATTTTAGGGTGCAAAGTGAAAATGTGTACTTGTGTGGAGATGGGGGGAAGGATTGGAGTCTACTTCATTGCAACAAGATGCGAATTTCGGGCTTGGCTGATTTAGGCTTCGGGCTAGAGCAAGGGAGGCTCGATGTGGATTCACCACATAACCATCCCATAACCGATCCATTTATACTTAGAGACTTTGAGTCAACTACTTCAAGCAATAGAGGCAAGGACATGGAGTTGACTTTGAGGCAAGCTTAGGGAAGTGAAGGGTTTAGTAGTTAGCTAAATTTTGGTTAAGTACCAAATCTTTTGGGTCGAGTTCGACCGATGCAATTATGGTGACGTGGTAGAAGGGTGCATGGGAAAGAATACCCAAGTGACCGTAGGTTGATTTGACACTTGATTCGGGAGATAAGGCTACGACTGATTGATACGAAGACCTTGAAAAATGATGTTGATTCTTTATGGAATGATAGGAGCTCTTCTTCAGAGATGACTAAGGAACTAAAGAGATTGCTTCAGGACTAAGATGTTGGAGTTCTACGACTTTTAATGGTAGTGTAAAGAAGTTCTGAATGACATCAATTCGAGGATGAGAGTTGTGATGAACGTCCAATGAGGCAAGTTTGATGATAGGAACATATAGAGTAGGACGTGTTTTACTGGACATGTGCCAAAGGGATCATTGGTAACTCAAAGGTTTCGATGTGTACTTGTAAAGAAGGGGTTTATGAGGAAACTCAATTGAGTCGTACGATGTGACATTAGATCTTAGGATGACAACCTATATGAGACTCATCAGATGTGAGTTTGGTATCTCGGCCTTACTGAGTATCATGGATTTGAGCATGAGGGAAACCGAGATTAGGATGTAGTCTCTGGCTACATGATGTAGCCATATGAGTTATTATATATTTAAAGGCACAGTGAGTGATGTGAGATAGTTGATGGTTTCTATGTTTATTATGTTTGATATGGATGTTATGTGCTAACTTGTTGGATGTACGGACTAGGTAGGTATGCTTCTTTGTGACGACCACCCTACCCCATCAGTACCTAATATAACTAAATAGTGCGCTGTTGTGGGGCACAACCATGTAAGACGATTGTCATGAAAGAAAAGAAAAGAAATATCATAGAACATGCTGTATATCTCACAACGCATCGAACAAAATATAATAATCACATCATAGATATAAAACAGACGAGGCAGTAATAACTTAATGAACCACAATATTAGAGTACACTGGTTCATTGAGCTATACAATATAATAATAGAGTTCATACAAGTGATAATAAATTCAATCTGTCTGTAGATAAGATAATGAACACTATTAAGGCTCCACAGTGTCGCATAATGGAATAAGCAAGAGTATATCCATATATAACACGAGAAAGCTCCCTCTAGCCATCCTCTGCAGCAGCACCGTGACACCTAGACCTGCTATCTAGTCTACTAATTTAAGAGTACTTAGGATAATAAGAAGCAAAACATAAAATAATGAGTAAGGCAAACGTCTGGTGTGAGCAATAAATGAACCTCAAAATATTATACAAGTCGATATAGTAAGGGACAAAAGGTATAAGAGTCATACTTGACTAGTCCCTGCATCCAAAGAGTCAACACATAACATCTAAAATATGTTACTCTATTATCATCATCAAAATATACTATATCTTAAGTACAATATCGGGTGTCTGGATATCCACGTCCTAAATACCTACGTCAAATGGCAACCCTAGAGTGATAACCAACAACTATAAAAACCATAGCAAATATAGCATCCATCAAACAATTTTCACTCTCACTCAAGTGCTTTGGATATCTGATAGCTTGCACGACAGTCCTATGCTTGGGACCAATGGAAAGTCCCGGTTCCTTGGTGCTTAAAATCCATACTAATTAGTGAGGCATGAAAAATAAACTGTAGTCTCTAGTAATCAAAGGTATATGGATCATGTCCTAAATCCAGGAGTATAATTCATATTACCCAATGAACGTCCTTAACTATTCCTGCTTTATAAGCACACTAGAACGCTCTGAGTATCAACGATCCCTTTGCACAAGTCTTCGAATACTTCATAGTTCAATTCATTTCCATCATCATCGTAGAATCTTTCCTTGTCCTACCCATTTCCATTTCCATATTGGACAAGTCCTTGCTCCACTTCACAGGTTCATGTCCTAGAACCTGCCTCTTCAGATCTTCTTATAATAGAGCACATCCTAGCTCTACTTCACAAGTTCACGTCCTAGAACTCATCCTTATCGGCCACCATCACGACTCCCATCCTAGAGCCATGATCATAGGAACACTTCTAGACCTCCACATCAGTTGTAGAACAAATATCTCAAAGTCCAAAGCCATGACATCGAAGCACTCCAATATCGCCTTGTTTCTTCACCATCTGTCTTCATCGTGCCGTCACATCACAATCAAACGCCGAACGAATGATAAAAACATCCAACATGACCTACAGAGTCCCCAAACTTTCCTCTAGAAGTTCCATCCACCTGCCTCCATATATTTATGTCGATACTGATCAGAAGTAATCGGTACCGATATGAATTTTCTCATCTATACTTAGCTAAAATTTGGCTAAGTATTTTCCACTCAAACCTATTCTTCTCGGCATGCTTAGAACACCATGCTTCACTCCCCAAGCTGCAAGCTTCACCCAAGTCCTAGAAAAACAACTTAATACGATCAAAAGTGATCGGTACCTATCACTCTACTTAGACGATTTAATTTCCAACTTCGACCTTATGGACTTCTTTCTACCTTCAACCCGAAGTCTTCCTCAAAGTGTTGTAGCATATGTCTCCAAACCTTACTTTCTTGCAAAGTAGATCTGCAACAAACCCACCCAGTGATCATCTCATCACCTACTAGTTAAATCTACCCTGATTTGACTACGACCAGAATCGTGGGCTCCTCCCTTGCTAAAGAGCCCCTTCTCTAAGTGTCATCCAATTCCGACCACTTTTGCCTTTGTTTTTCCCCAAGTCGACAATCTCTTTCTTAACCTCATTAAAACACTAGCAAACCATAAAAAAAATTCATCCAATCATACATAAGCATTTACCAAACATATTCAAGCAATTCAAACAAGATTAACATGCAAATCCTAGTATATATCTAACTTTTTACTAATATGATAATATGTTCCAAAAGTGGTTGTAAAGTCATTTAAAATCAGATTAAATCTTTTTAGTTTATCCATAATCACTTTTAAAGATGTAATTAAAGTTAGAACGCATTTTTAAGGTCAAAATCATGTCAAAACGCCTTTTTTTAACTATATGAACAAGTATATAATAGTGAGAGGTTAAGAACTTACTCATCAAATACTCAAAATATCAATTTTTCTCTGCGAATTCGAAATAAATAGCAGCAATTTGGATCCCAAGGAAGAAAAAATGATAGATCTACAATCTTCTTTGCTAATTACCCTTCTAACGATGATTTAGGCCAAGATTAGCAAGAAAGGTAAGTCTTTTGATGAATTAGAGACTAATAGAGGTATATATCTAATTTCGAAAAAGAGAAATTATTTGGGGTTGTTGTTTCAGCCAATATCGACTCAAATCCCAAGTTAGGCCTTAGGCTTAGCCTCTAATCCTTTCTAATTCTGTCTAAAGTCATGCTGAATTTAAAATAGCCATAACTCCTAAATGGCAAGTATGTTTTCCTAATATGACCACTCTATGGAAAAAGAAACCACAAGCCTGATCCAATGGATATGTTTTTGAATCCTAATTCCTTTCCTATCAAAAGTTGTAGGATTTACAAGAATTTCTTGGCCTAAAATGTCCGATAAAAAATATAAGGGTGGAAAACGTCCCTAATAGTCATTTCCTAAGATTTTAGAGTCATACGACCTTATATGAAACAAATAATAATATTTTATGATCCTCTGATACATAACATAACGATAGTTACGCTCTCCCCTTTAGGAATTTCATTCTTGAGATCCTAAAAAAATCAAAGAATAGTCAACCATGGTTACCTCGCGTGCCTAACAATCATATGCAACCATCAAACATATCAGACATGAATCATGCATTCAATAGTATAAGTAAACCTATCCTAGCGCGTGAGATATTAAACTATCCTAGATGATATCAAAAGAGAAAGCAAATACGAAAGATAATAGGACTTACTATACAAAGAGCTTCGGATATGTAGCCCACATGCCCACCTCGGTTTCCCAATGCAATCATCTTTACTTTCACCACGCCAAACCTTAACTAACCCCACCACTTCCCCCTCAGATGCTTCGTATAATGTCCGACAATATAAATCAGCTTATAAGGTCTCAAAACTTCTTATTCAACCTTGATATCATCAAGTTGATCTGGTGCAATTGTCATGCCTAAGTTGTGCACAAACTTCTGCAAGTGAGAGATGTGGAATACATTGTGCACGTCCGCCATCTTTTGAGGCAAGTCGACCCTATATGCTAAGTTCCTAATCCTCTCCACTATCTAAAAAGGACCTACGAACTTCGGCGCCAACTTCCCTTTACTATCGAATCAAACAACATTCTTCAATGGGGGAATCTTTGCAAATACCATATCACTGACAGAGAACTCCAAATCTCTACATCTTCTATCGGCATAGCTCTTCTTCCTATCCTGAGGAGCTTTCATTCATTGTTGAATATCTCTATTTTCTTCGAAGTCTCTCTAATCATATTTGGCCCAAGTATTTGTTTTTCACCTGCTTCTCACCAACAAGGAGGTGTGTTACACGGTCGGCCATATAATGCTTCATACAGTGTCATATCGATACTAGACTGATAACTATTATTGTATGCAAACTCTACTAAATGCAAGTGATCCTCCCATGAACCACCAAAGTCGAGTATGCAAGCTCGTAAGAGATCCTCCAATATATGATTCATTCTCTTAATCTTCCTATCCATTTGTGGGTGATAAACTGTACTGAGATGTAACTCGGTTCCGAATGCGTCTTGCAAGCTATTATAAAACCACTCGTAAATAAAGGGTTTCGGTCAGTCACAATGCTCTTCAGCACACCATGGAATCACACTAACCATTTCACATATACATGGCCAGTTTAGATGCCCTTTTTCTAGACTTAACGGGTATGAATCAAGCACTCTTCATCAACCTATCAACTATGATCAATATGCTATCAGACCCTCCTATGGTCCTTGGTAATCCATCTATAAAGTCCATCGACACTTGTTTCAATTTCTATTCGAGAACTTCAAGTGGTTGTATCAACCCACTTGGCTTCTTCTGCTTCGCCTTTACCAACTGGCAGTTCATACACTTTGAGGTGAATGTACCAACATCCTGCTTCATCCTTCCCCAATAATACGTCCGCTTCATATCACGGTACATCTTATTATCACTGGGATGTATAGTCAATCTAGAATGATTGCCCTCTCGTATACCTCATCCCTCAACCCATCGAGATCAAGAATAGATAATCTCCATTCCTTGTAGTGCCAACCATCTCGGTTGAGTCTGTATTGCTTCATCTCATCAGCCTCTACTCCTTATATCTTCATTATAATCGTTACTAGTCTAGCATCTCTCCTTTGACTAGTACCGATTCGCTCGATCAAAGTAGGTCTGATCATCAAGCTCACCAACATCTTTGACTCTAACTCGCAACGAGGTTTGAAGTCATAGCTAGCGATATACTCCAACTGCTTCCACTCTTGGAACATTGCTCTTAAACTAGCATGTCTCCTACTTAAAGCATCAATGGCTGTATTTCCCTTACCAAGCCTATAGGAAATGCTGAAATCATAGGAGGCCAAGAACTCTAACCAACACTACTGACGGAGCTTAAGGTCCTTTTGGGAGAAGAGGTACTTCAAGGATTTATGGTCCGTGAACTGCTCGAACCTCTCGCCAGGTAGATAATGCCTTCATATCTTTAAAAAAAACACTATCGCTGCTAATTCCAAGTCATGGGTTGGGTGCTTCTTCTTATATACAACTATCAACTAGCATATACGACAACTGTTAGAACCAGGCCAGCTCACAACGGAAGATATGAGTAAATTTCAACCAAAAATTCCCTTATTGGATCTATATTGGGCCTATGAAGTCTAATTTATTTGGAACATTTCTAAATCTAATGTAAATAAAATCTCTTATTTCATTTGAAATTATAAATTATTAAAGGAATTTTATTTAATTTATATTTAATTAAATATAATAGTACACATATGTATCATATACATATATGTATGTGTGTGCATATGTATATATTTATATATATATGTATGTATGTATATTAATTATGTATTTAAAATATATATACTTTTAAACCTTTCCAGATCGAATGCATGGTACAAAAAATTTATTTATATTTTATTGCATTAATATATATATATATTATTCTAAATACAGTTAAACAATAATAAAAAATATTTTCGTGTTATATTATTTGAATTTTAAATTTTCAAAAAATCAACCATGATATTCTAAAATTACAAAACCTTTTCCAGTATTTTCTAAGTCAAAATAATATTTTTAATTAATTGATTGATTTCGACCATCTAAAATTGATTTTTTTTAAATATAAAAAATGATTTTTAAATTATGATTTTTTACCTGAGAGTTTATATGATGATAAAATAATTTGAAATTTAAAATTTAATTTTCGAAACATATTTTATTTTATATGATTTATTTAATTAGTTCATTAATTTAGATAATATTAAACAACAATAAATAAATACTAAAAATTAATTTGCAGCCACCAAAGACTGTAATCTATGTAGATATGCATTTATAAAATATAGGTTCAATTATTAACATGATATGATAATATAATTAAATACATGTCATATAATTAAATACATATCATATAATTAAATTAGGTAGTATATTAATACATATATATATATATATTAATGAAATGATAATAATTAAAATAAAATTTATTTGGTTCTGCATTTTAGATCTATATATATAAAAAATTAAAAATTTGTTTTTCAAATAAATTAAAACATACATATAACAAATCTAATATGTGACAACATTGATGATACATATAAGAATCCCACCTAACTAATAACATAATAGTGATATATATATATATATATATAATGTTATCCAAAAATTATAAATCATATAGTATGGTAAATACATACCTAATACTAATGCCTTAGAGCATACCTTGTAATGATGAATTTTCCCTCCTTTGAAATCCTCTCAATTCGACAAATTGTTAATCCTTGAATCGTAAACCTTAAGCTATCCAATAACTACCGCATTTTAATTTGATTTGAGAAGAATTTGTTGGAGCTCCTTGTTGATGAATCAGCCAACAAAGTTTGGGAAATGGAAGCCAAAAAGTCCTTTATGCATTGGATTAGGATTCCTTTATAGTGGAAGAAATAAAGAGAAATATGGATCACATCTCATACCATTGGATTAGGTTATAAGCCAATTAAATATACTTTAATCTTTTCAAAACTATTTTTAAACTTAATTGGTTATGTTTTAAATCAATCTTCTTTTTAAGTTAAGTGATTTTAAATCAAAGGATCTCATCATCTGGACCATTAACTAGCCGAATGAATTAAAGTAGTGATCATAAAACATTGACACGTTTTATGAAAAGTAACTTGACTTATGTTTAGCACAAATGCTTAATATCAGTAACATGATATACACGAGGAGGTTAATTTCGATAAGCGGGTCATGATAACTTAAGTATATGAAGAGCATGTCCATTTGTAAATCTTGCACCCGATAATGAAGTTGTTCACTATTAAATAACTTGACCATTTAAAATTATCGAACGTTGGTTTGAGGAGACCAGAATCGAATGACGAATAGTTATCTGAAAATCCACTTCGAACCAACGTAAAGTATTCGAATTGGATCTATCAAAGTCATGATCAGGATTCAAAACTTGAAGTGCAAGGGCTATCTTGCCATTAACCTTGAGGGTGATTCCAAAATGGGTGTATTGGAAGTAGTGCTTTCGGTTTGTTCATCTCTTAAACGACTTGCATAGATGAATGCTGACATTGTGTCAACATCGGGAAGGCAATGTTAGCATTCCAAGAGAGAAGTGCTATATATGAAAGGTAATGACATAGCCTCAGGCCTCATCAACCGGAAATGACTAAAATAGGGGATATGCAGCGGGGCCATGTCGGTCGCACCCACTAGGGTATGATCATTTCCATCTAGAACGAGTCCCTACTTAGATATACTATAGTCCCAAATGGTCACTGATCCCAACTAAGGGGTGATCATATTCAATACTATCCGATAAGGGATAGGCCAGTCCTGTGTTGGTAGGGATCGTTCGGTACGATCTAGGTACGCTAATCTAGAGGTATCCTATGGCAGGCGGTACTCCAATAGCCTTGTCATTATATGGAATCCAATCTCCAATATGTGCCTTTACGGTTTTAGTTGTATACCTAAATATGTTGGAATGTGAGATGCAAGCATTTCAGCTATGTTCTATATTTATTTTAAACCCTTAGGCGTTATCATAATATCGCCGGTTTTAAATAGAAAGTGTTTTTGGTTATCGTGAGGTAAATATCCGTCCGTGTCTAAGTGCGGCATAGTCTTACGATACCTTTTGTTTTTCAAAGGAATTTTCAAATAAAAATATTGTTATTTGAGTTTACTCACACCAGACCCATGTCTAACCCAGAGTTTATTTTTCTTTTCCCTAAACTATTGGGTACTCAATTTTTATAAGTAGCCAAGTGATCCAAGTTTCCCTCGAAAGCATGTTGGAGGAGCTGGAGCAGGTGGCTTCATTAATAGCTATTATTAGTATAAATTATTACACTATATATGTATGCATGGTCTAAGTATTTGTGGACAAGCAGTTGTAATTTGTCCTAGTTTGGAACTTTTATTATTGAACTCTGATGTAATATTTTAGCTATGACTATGTAATATACTACATTTTCTATTATATGTTGTTCCCTACGTGATAAGATTCGGTGTTTGATTAGTCTTCTTCCTATCTTTCTCACTTCTTCAACCTATAATGACTCGTCTTTCGAATGCAAGAAAGGCGGTTCGTTACATTTGGTATCAGAGCATTAGGTTAAGCGAACCCCTAGTTATCTTTGGGTTAGGGTCAACTCCGAGAGAGCGTATTTGTTATTTTACTCGTACAAATAAATATATATCCCTAATAGGTAGATCATCTTTGATAGTTTGATTAGTGCTCTCCTTTTTGGAATTTATCTCATCAAGGTATTCTAAGAAGTACCTGCAATGCCCAGGTAGTAAGAAATGAGCACTAGAGGCGGACGAGGTAGAGGAACTAGCAGCACTATGACCACCAATGGTCAGACTCAGATTGGAAGGGTTGGAACTGTTGAAGAGCCAACACCAGGGCAGCTAAGGGTGAATTTTGAAACTTTATGTAAGGATTACAAAAATCTGGGAGGGATCGTTTAAGGGAACTGAGTCTATAGTAGAAGTTCAAGCTTGGTTGTGCACTTGTGAAAAGATTTTCAAAGATCTAGATTTATCAGATGAGCAGAAGAGATTTTTGGCATTATGGCAATTTAGGAAGGAGCCGCAGCTTAATGGGACTCGCTCACAGCTATTGTTCCAGAAGAGGAGTTTACTTGGGCTCGTTTTGAGGAAGCATTTGAGGATCAGTTCTTGCCTGCAGCTGGTAAGACTTGGATGTACAGAAATTTCTTGGACTTGAAGCAGCGAGATTCATTTGTGGAAGAATATGAGACGAATTTTAACAAGCTATCTTATTTTGGACCGGAATTTATCAACACCCTGCTAAAGAAAAACGAGATGTTCGTTTTGTGAATGAGGGACAATTTACATGAGAGGATGACTACTCATGTTGAGGGTTCATTTGTGGACTTGGTAGACATGGCATTAAGGTATGAAATCTTGGACAAGAAGAAGCGTACCCCAGCAGCAATAAATGATAATGCCGGCAACAAAAATTCAAACAAAAGGAAGTTTAACCCGAATTGGAGTAAGTAGGGTAAGGGAGAAGGAAATCCAGGAGGGAATAAGGGGAACAAATTTAAGGATACCACTTGTTATATCTGTAAGCAGAAGGGTCATATTGCCAAATTCTGTAAAGATTTTGAAACTTCCAAGCAACTAGCAGGACCTATCTATCCAATGGTCCAGAAGACATTATGCTTCAACTGTCACCAGCCTGGACATATGACAAAGGACCGCCCACTCATGAAGAAGGTGCAACAGGCTAAAGTGTATGCGGTTAAGGATGAGCCATCAACCTCAGGAAATGTGAAGGGAAAGGACATTCCTGAAGGTGCCCTATTAATTAATGGTATTTTTGTTCGAGTTTTGTTTGATACTAGTGTCTCCCACAGTTTTATCTCTTTAAAAGCTGTAAAGAAATTTCATTTTATTCCAAATATTATAGAAAACCCTATTTGCTTATCTAATCCTATAGGAGGTGTAACCCATTTGAACCTAGTGTGTGAAGACGTGCCAATTTCTTGTCTTTCCCATCATTTCACTTGTGATCTATACATCTTAGATTTTAAGGGATTTGACCTCATTCTCGGTATCGAAAGGTTATCAATATATGGGGCTATTTTAGACTGTAGGGAAAGAACGGTAACATTAGTAACTAAATTGGAAAATATTGCTAAAGTACCTTATGAGGACCATGGTATTCATATGTGTAGTTTCCTGTATACCTTGGAAGCATCTCAAGAAGGGTTAGGATCCATAGAGGTTGTTAAGAACTTTCCCGATGTGTTTGAAGAAGTTAGGAATTTACCCCCACATACGGAGATAGAATTCCACAATGATCTAATTTCTGATGCAAGACCCATAGTTCAACCTAAGAGAAGAATGGCTCCGAGGGAAAGAGAGGAGTTAGTAAAGCAAACCCAGGACTTGTTGGAGAGGGGATTGATTTGACCTAGTCAGTAGAGCTGGGGATCGGCAGTAGTCTTCATAGCTAAGTCAGATGGATCTTGAAGATTGTGTGTGGACTATAGAGAGTCGAATAAGTTGACTATTAGAAATAAATATCCCTTGCCCCATATCGATGACTTATTTGACCAACTTCATGGAGCTACGGTATTTTCCCAAATGGATCTAGCTACCGAATTTCACCAATTAAGGGTTGCTGAGGATAGTATACCCTTTACTGCCTTTAGGGTCCTAAAATTTTTCTTTAAATTGTTGGTTATGCCTTTTGAATAAGTTTGTGCTTGTTTTTATCGATGACATTTTAATTTACTCCAAATCGGAAGAGGAACATAGATATCACTTGGAAGTAGCTTTAGAAACCTTGAGCAGGCATGTTTTGAAAGCAAAGTTTTCTAAATGCCATTTTTGGCAATCAGAGGTAAGAGTTTTAGGGCATATTGTGTTGGGAGATGGTACCTCCGTGGTCCAATAAAGGTGGAAGCAGTATAGGAATGGAAGCGACCTTGGACTCCTACCGAAGTTCGCAGTTTCTTAGGATGGGTCGGTTACTATAGAAGATTCATTCAGGATTATTCTAAGATCTCCTCACATTTGACTAAGTTGACTAAGAAAGGAGAAAAGTTTGAATGGGCTCCAAAATGTGAGGAAGCATTTGGAGAACTGAAGAAGAGACTGACCAGTGCGCCAGTTCTTGCTGTCACTGATAGAAATAGTGGGTTTACGGTGTTTACCGATGCATGTAGAGTTGGATTAGGAGTTGTTCTGATGCGGAATGGAAGAGTGATTGCATATGGTAGCAAGTAGTTGAAGCCACATGAAAAGAACTATGCTAAGTTTTACTTAGAGTTATTAAATGTGGTCTTTGCTTGAAAATATGAAGGCATTATTTGTTGGGTAAAATTCGTTCCTTTCTTCTTGATCTCTTTCTTTCTTCTTTCTTTAGGTATTCTAGTAAGTAGGATTTTCTTCTTCTTCAATTAGGGGAAAAGTTCAACCTCTACACTGATTATAAGTCCCTGAAGTATCTTCTCACCCAAAAGGACCTGAATCTCAGACAGCAAAGATGGTTAGAGTTCTTGGTGGCATAAGACTTGGACATTCTTTATACGCCGAGAAAAGCTAATGTAGTCGTGAACGCCTTAAGCAGGAATGCAGTTTTGTCTCTTTTGGAACTTACCCCGACTCTTTAGCTAAGGATAATGGAGAACCAAAGGAAGGATAGTGCTATAGAGAAGTTAATTCGAGGAGTCGAGGAAGGTCGATGTACAAATTTTAAGATGGATCACCAAGGTTTTTAAGAATCAAGGAAAGATTGTGCATTTCAGATATAGAAGGACTGAGACAGGAAGTATTGTTGGAATGTCACAAATCCAGATTGAGTATTCACCTTGGAGTTCATAAGATGTATAAGGACATGAGGAGAGTCTTTTGGTGGCGAGGAATGAAGAAGGATATCTCCAATTGTTTGAGCAGATGTGCAAGTTGCCAACAAATTAAGGGAGATCATCAAAAAATGGCTGGATTACTTCTACCTTTGGAGATCCCTAAGTGGAAATGGGAGATGATATCAATGGATTTCATAGATGGTTTACCCAGAACCAAGAAAGGAAATGAAGGAGTGTGGGTCATTGTGGACCGGTCAACAAAGAGTGCACATTTTATTCTGGTCAAGCCAAGTAGAACGACAGCTTCATTGGCAGAAATTTATATGAGGGAAATAGTTCATCTACATGGAGTTCCAATAAGCATAGTAAGTGATCGAGATCCTATCTTCACGAGCCAATTCTGGGGAGCTCTGCAAACAGCCTTGGGAATGAAGTTAAGTCTAAGTACTGCCTACCATCCTCAAACCGATGGCCAAACTGAAAGAGTTAATCGCATTTTGGAAGATATGATAAGAGCATGTATTCTTGATTTCGGAGGATCATGGGAGGATCATATTCACTTGGTTGAGTTCTCTTATAACAACATCTATTAAGCTAGCATTGGAATGGAGCCTTATAAAGCTATGTATGGGAGACCGTGCAAATCGTATGTGTGTTGGGTAGAATCTGAAGATTGTTTAGTGCTTGGTCCAGATATGATTCGAGAGGCAACAGAGAAAATTGAAATGGTTAGAAGAAGGATGAAGGATGCTCAAGATCGCCCAAAGAGTTATGCTGACAAGAGAAGGAAGGATTTGGAATTCGAAGTCGGCAATGATGTGTATGTGAAGATAACTCCCATCAAAGGAGTCGTTTGATTTGGAAAAGCTGGACAGCTGGCACCGAGATACATTGGACGATTCAAGATAATGGAAAGGATTGGACCACTCGCTTACAGACTTGAGTTGCTCGAAAAGTTGTCAGGAGTTCACAATGTGTTCCATGAGTCCCATTTAAGGAAAAGCGTGCATGATCCATCTTCAGTGGTGGAAACGTCAATTCAGGATCACTTGGAAATAGAACCGAACCTAACGATAGTTAGGCATCCAATCGGTATTGTGGATCAAGATGAGAAGAAATTGCGCGACAAAGTGATGCGACTGGTTAAGATTTAGTGGAGCGATGATTCCAGAGATTGCACTTTGGAAACTGTGGATCACGTAAAGGAAGCTTATCCTGGATGGATGTTAGGATAGTTGTTGTGTACATGTAATGGATGTATTGTTGTTTTGGATGCTTGTATACCTTTTGTACGAATTTTATGGTATGAATATATGATTCCTTTTGTGTTAACTCTTATTAGTAATTTCGAGGACGAAATTCTTTTAAGGGTGGTAGAATGTAACAGCCCCGGGTTTGGTCGCTTTAACTAGGAAATTTTATATAGTCAATAAATGGATTTTTATTGATAAATGAACTCATTTTAATTAACTAATAATGAAGGAAAAATCGTTTTCAAAATATGTTTACCAAATCAAATAGTTCGTAGAAAAATGGAAAATGTGACCGAAGAATGTTTTCCGAAATTTCGACTTTTCGACACCGGAAAGTTGTCAGGAACATTGTTCATCTTTGTGCACTATATATACATATATAAGAGTTAATTATCCAAACAATAATAATAAACTAATATTATATTATTTTATGTTAGTTATGTTTAGCAAGTGATGTGGCAAGACATTGTTTTAAAATAATAACTTATATATATTGAATCATATCATTATCTCTTGTCATTTCCTTAAGTACCATCATCATTACCCATCACAGCTTAGGAAATGTGACTAGAGAGGAGGGAGATGTGACATATGAGGGAAGGAAGGTGGTGATGTGACATTTCAAAATGATGACATGTTATGATATTTTAAACTAAGGATAAAATGGTAATTTCCCCACTTTTCTTCGTCTATAAATACACACCCATACACACATTTATATTTATATTCTCTCCTTCATTTTCTAAAACTTCCTCTCTAAAAATTTCCACGGCTTCTAAAACCTTTCTAAATATTTAAGAATCCTAACTTTTCACTTTAAATCTCTTCCGAATCTAGTTTAAACTTTCCTACATTCATTTCTTCACTTTATTCTTAAAGAAACCAAGCCCACACCTACTCCAATCCACTAGGCCGAACCCAACAACATTAGGCCAAGCCATTTGAAGCTCAAAACTCTAGAAAAATCTTCACTCTTCGAAGCTCGTATGTTGTTTCCAAAGTCTAGTCGAAGTTCGCTTTGTATTTGCGGAGATTCCGTGAGTAAACTACTTTATTTTGGAAAAGTTTTTTTGACTTTACTGTGCGGTGTTATTATGATGATATTATGATGTGTAAATTGAATGGTTATTATGTTGGTTGATGTTGATTTGATGATGTTGTTGTTTGGTGCTGAATTTGAGATTTGAATGTGGTATTGTCAAGTTAATAAGCATATAAATATATATTTTTATACGTGTTTCATTGGGATGTTAAAAAGTATGGTACTATAGATGTATGGTTGTGATCCAAGAACCAAAGTATGTTGTATTGAGTCAAAGTTAACAGTTTTTATGTTGCGACGGACCTGAGATCCGATTCGAAATCAAAAACTATGTTTTCTTGTTTAAAAGTTTAGAAATTGTTTCAAAGTTTCTATCTTTGTTTCTATGTTTCATAAACTTTAAAAGTTATGTTTCAAAACATGAAATGGAAAAGAATCAAGCAAGTTTTTTGCTTAAAGTATGTTTAAGCGAACCACACCAATAGCGTTAGTCGTTATGGATGCAGTTCGACATAATTTTCAATTTTCATTTTAAAACGTTTTCTTATGAAATGGTTTTGCAAAAGTTTTTTCAAACTCAATTAGTAATATAAAAAGAGATTAAGTTTAGTTAAATTAATATTATATTATTTAATAAATTAATTAAAAATAATTAGTACTTAATTGATAATTAAGTAAGTGATTAAGGGTTAAGTAACACTTAAAGAAGGTTAACGACTAATTAGTGATTAATAAAGTTTTAATTAGTGATTGATGAAGTTAAGAAGTAATTTAATGATTAATTATTATTTAATTAAGTTAATTAGTTAATTAATTATTATTTAATAAGTGATTGTTTAATTGACTTTTAATTAATTAGGGTTTAACTAATAATGAATTGTTTAAACCTTAACTAAGATGCATTAAGAAGTTAATTAGGACTTAATTAAGTTCATTAAGTTAATTAAAGTTTAATTACGTATTAATCTTGATTTAATTAAGATATAACTAGGGTTTAAGTCAATTAAATATACTTTAATCTTTTCAAAACTATTTTTAGACTTAATTGGTTATGTTTAAAATCAATCTTCTTTTCAAGTTAAGTGATTTTAACTCAAAGGATCTCATTGTCCGGACCATTAAGTAGCAAAATAAATTAAAGTACTGATTATAAAACGTTGGCAAGTTTTATGGAAAGTAAGTTGACTTGTGTTTAGCACAAATGCTGAATATCAGTAACGTGATAAAAACGAGGAGGTTAATTTCGATAAGCAGGTCATGATAACTTAAGTATATGGAGTGTATGTCCATATGTAAATTTTGCACCCGATAGAGAAGTTGTTCACTATCAATAATTTGACCATTTAAAATTATCAAATGTTGGTATGAGGAGACCGAAATCGCATGACGAATAGTTATCCGAAAACAACTTCGAACCAATGTAAAGCGTTCGAACTGGATCTATCAAAGTCATGATCAAGATTCAAGACTCGAAGTGTAAGGGTTGTCTTGCCATTAACCTTGAGGGTGATTCTAAAATGGGTGTATTGGAAGTAATGCCTTCGGTTTGTTCATCTCTTGAACGACTTGTATGTATGAATGCTGACAATGTGTCAACATTGGGAAGGTAATATTAGCATTCCAAGAGAGAAGTGCTATATGTGAAAGGTAATGACGTAGCCTCAGACCTCATCAACCGAAAATGACTAAAACAAGGGATATGCAGCAGGGCCATGTGGGTCACACCTATTAGGGTATGATCATTTCCATCTAGAACGAGTCCCTACTCAGATACACTATAGTCCCAAATGGTTGTTGTTTCCAACCAAGAGGGTGATAATATTCGGTACTATCCAACAAGGGATAGGCCAGTCCTGTGTTGGTAGGGATCGTTCGGTACGATCTTGGTACGCTAATCTAGAGGTGTACCGTGGCAGGCGGTACCCCAATTGCCTTGTCATTGTATGGAATCCAATCTCCAATAAGTGCCTTTACGGTTTTAGTTGTATACCTAAATATGTTGGAATGTGAGATGCAAGCATTTTAGTTATGTTCTGTATATATTTTAAACCTTTAGGCATTATCGTAATATCGCCTGTTTTAAATAGAAAGTGTTTTTAGTTATCGTGAGGTAAAATCCTGTCCGTTTTTAGGTGCGACATAGTCTTACGATACCTTTTGTTTTTCAAAGGAGTTTTCAAATAAAAATATTGTTATTTGAGTTTACTCACACCAGACCCATGTCTGACCCAGAGTTTATTTTTCTTTTCCCAAAACTCTTGGGTACTCAATTTTTATGAGTAGTCAAGTGATCCAAGTTTCCCTCGAAAGCTTATTGGAGGAGCTGGAGTAGGTGGCTTCATTGATAGTTATTATTAGTATAAATTATTATGCTATATATGTATGCATGGTATAAGTATTTGTGGACAAGCAGTTGTAATTTGTCCTAGTTTGGAACTTGTATTATTGAACTCTGATGTAATATTTTGGCTATGACTATGTAATATACTACATTTTCTATTATATGGTTTTCCCTGAGTGATAAGATTCGATGTTTGATTAGTCTTCTTCTTAACTTTCTCATTTCTTTAACCTATAATGACTTGTCTTTCGAATGCAAGAAAGGCAGTTCGTTACATCATCCATCTCCAAACCCCTCTAGCCTATTTAGATGCCTCCTACAAGCCCTATTGCTGTTGAAATAATATCTTAACATCATAGGCTAATAACCCATTTAATCTCAAATAAATATTATCAGTTAAATGTAATTTAATTGCTTGTCGATATCGCATATCGAGCGATATATACTATTACAAATGTATACAACAATATTTATTCTTCAAATCATATTCAAAATTTTATAATTAATATTTCATAAATACTCATTGATTTAATTAATTTATAACAATTATAAACCAATTAAATCGTTTGTCTAAAGAGAATTCATCTTTCTAGTTGTGTGACTCGTTAGGTGTAATGTATCATCCCAAAGTTTAATCATTTTAATTGTGAATATTTAATTAATTTCAAATATTTAAACAATTGATTTTTAAAAGTATAAATAATTTATATTCAAATATAGAGATTATTTAAATATCTGAGTGGTGAATTAATATTAATTAAATGGATTTAATAGCCTTATTTAACTCATTTTAATTAATAAATAATAATGGTGTACCTATTTTGTAAATTTATTTATAATAATAAATACTTTGAATAAATAAAAAAAATCATTATTGATAAAACTATTTGATTTTTAATGACGTATTTTTAAATGTATTTATAGGATTTTTCCATAATTTTTAAATTGGAATATATTTAAATTATCATTTGACGTATTTTCGGAAAACAATGGTATTTTTGAAATTACATAGAATAAAATAATCTATGTATTACATTGTTGATTTATGATCATATCGCATTTTGGTGCATGATCATATTTTTATTTCTGTCATTTGCTGTTCGTACAAGAATGTACGTACAAGAATGTAATATTGTGCAGCAGAATCCAAAAATAACTTCTTTTCAAAACTTTTTCTAAATCAAATCAATTAGAATAAATTAGAAAAATAAAACACCATTCTGTTATAATTAAATTGAATAGATTATTTTGGATATTTATCAAGCAGAATAAATCACCGTTCTCTGCTTGCAAAGTAAAAAGATTATTTTTGAAGTTAATTAATATGTGGATTAATTAATAAATGATATGTTCACTATTGATTGTTAATTGTTAATAATAATATATATTTTATTGTCTGAATTTTTTGTTTGGATTTGAATTCCCGCTTGAAAAGCGTATTACATAAATAACCATTGTTTTGCATTGGACTTCTGTAGAGAGACTCTAAGGGGTATCCTGTCATTACTAATTTACTGTTATATGCATCTTACCTATATTCTTATGTTGCTTATATTGATGTTTAGGTGAAATTTTTGTGACATACTATTTGATCTGTGTAAGTGTCGTTATAGCGATTATCGTCATATCGTCACTTATGAAATATCATCTCCTTAATCCATTGTGTGTTGAACTTATGCTTATATTTTTATAAAATAAATGTTTGGTCGTGCGTTTTCACTTTGAAAGTTGTTTAAACCATGTTTCAAGTATTTTTAAGGATTTTGGAATAAAAGATAAGTGTTGTTTAAAATTTATAAGAGGAGTTATGAATTTGATTAATTATCTTTCGGGACAATTAATGTTGTTTTTACTTTATAAAATGGTTATAGATTGATAAATTATCTTTGGGGATAGTTAATGTTGTTTTTACTTTATAAAAAGGTTATAAATTGATTAATTATCTTTTGGGATAATTAATTTTGTTTTAACTTTATAAAAAAGGTTATAAATTTGATTAATTATCTTTCGAGAAAATTAATGTTGCTTTAAATATATAAAAAGATTATAAATTTGATTAATTATCTTTCGGAAAAATTTATGTTGTTTTAGAATATATAAAAAGATTATAAATTTGGTTGATTATCTTTCGGGATAATTTATATTGTTTTAAATTTATAATAAGATTATGAATTTAATCATTTTTTTAGGATAATTAATATGATTTTAATTTTATAAAAGAGTAATAAAAGTATGTTAACATTGTTTTAAATTAAATTCCTTTCGAGATTAACTTTGATTTTGATTTATATAAGTATTTTAAATTGATTTATTACCTTCCGGGATAATAAATGTTGTTTTAAAGTTTTAAATGTTAGATATAAATGAGAAAATATTTAAAAAGAATGTTTAAAAATAAAGCTAATTGTAAATTATTTTTGGGTTTATAGTAAATAATGTTTTAATGACATTTGATTTGACCCTTCTTTTTAATACACTTGGAAATATAATTTTCTTTTTAAAAAGAAAGTTTTTTTAAAGTGTTTTTTCAAATATTTGTGATGTGACAATCAAGCAAGTGTGAGTCAATTGTTTTAACATATTTAATTTTTATATATGACCATTTTGTTAGTCCCGATAGTTAATAAATCGACTATCGATTTGATATCCTTTGCCAGAAAAAAACAAAAGGGCGAGTGAGGGCCAATTTATGTGGGGTCGCTTCCATTAGGGTATTGTCACATCTACTCTAGATTGGTTTCGGTTGTATGCTCGTAGATATGTGAAATACTCGGATACTTGGTAAGCTTGATAGGGTCCGTCTTGGAAGTTTCCAGGAGCCATCGCAGTTCTCAAGTATATTTTCTAAAAATATACTTTCGGTAAGGGGGCACCCTCCTAGTAATTTTTGAAAAAATTCATTTTCTTTATTTAATTTAAATCTTTGAATTGTTTTCATAATTGCATCAAGAAGTGCCTAGAACTCTTCTCGATATTTAACTATTTGTTTCCACTCTTTTAAGTTTGATTTTGTTCCGACTTGTTTCCATTCTTTCATCTATGGATGTTGTTCTTGTGAGGTAAAACCTGTTCCGTGTTTAGTAGCATGGTCTCATAAAATTATTATATGTTCACCGTATTTCTTAGATTTTCTCACATTGGTTTTCCAGACTGATCTAGATGTTATTTTATTATAATGCTTAGATCTGACCGATATTTTTCCAGGTTGTCGTTGGTGGGACATGGAGCTCATGGAGCAGAGCTGAATGTTCACCTACCGTAGTATTTTTATTTTCTACCGTATTATATATATATATATATCCATCAGCAATTGTAAGATCAGGAAGTTATAACTATCCAGGCTGATGAGGTTTGATTTCAACTCTGATATACCATGTATTTTAGAGTGGCAGCTTTTATTGTCTTTATTATATTATTCGTATCGCTCCGTTATGAGATTCTATTTTCACTGTTCTCTTTCTTTTTACCCAAACAATCTACCTTTTCGGCATGTGGATGCTTGGCATTTGAATACTATGGATGTATTGAGTGCCGACGTTCGACGATCGAAAAGGCGAGTCATTACATTTGGTATCAGAGCTGAAGGTTAAGCGAGAACCTTGGTTTTGGTGGGGTGAACTTGTTTGAGACAAGGTAAATGACACCCCATTATGAGTTTGTGAGTATTATATATACAAGAGCATATACGTTCTTGCTATAAAAACGCATTATGTTAATTGGTCTACTGAGTTGTTTATGAATTCTGGTAGAGATGTATGCTACGGTGTCAATATGGATTTCTAAACATTTGTACAAGGTTAACAGACACGATATTGATTTTTGAAAATCTGGTAAATGAAATATTTTACCTAGGATCGTATTTTTTTATATATAAAGGAAAAATTTTCAAATTTATATAGATATTCAAGGTGTGTTTTTTTATTAATGATAATATCTCTTTATTATCATTATTGTTTGATTTGTCATGCTTGGATACTTTAGGAGCTTATTGTTTGTTGATTGTTAATATATGCTTGACCAGTTTATGAGCATTTATTGATAATTATGAGTACATTAAAATGAACTCTCTTGTGAATTAAGTTTCATAATTTGACTTTAAGGTGTTCAATGAAAATATTAAGTTAAAAATCATCTTTTAATAAAGTTGTTTAATATAATCTATTTAGGAAGATAAGACATTTAGAGGATAAGGATTTATGAGAATTTTATTATAATGGAAAGTTATTATAATATATAAGTTGATTTTAAAGGTACATTTTATACTAATATGGTATATAAAATAATTTATATGATATATAAAGGGTATTTTATTAGTATAAAAGAGTTTTTGAATATTTTAAATCCCTGTATTGCTTGAAATGATTTCAATTTTTTTTAGAAAAGTAATAGTGGTATTGCTTGGAAGTATGCATAAGTATAAATATTTCATAGAGAATTTTTAATAAGGATGCATCTTCTTTGGACAGTTCGGGGGAAAACATCTCAATTAGTTTTTTGGTGATATAAACAATCTTCTAAATGATTGCTTAGGTGAACGTTGTAGTGCACTTAGTAAATTGTTCTTTTTATCATTGTGTGATCGATATGAGTTTGAATCTGAATGAACCTAAAGCGAGTGTTAGTGAATAAATTGCTAAAGTTATTCTATATATAGAAATACTTGTATTATGATTTCAAAAGGATTTATGAAATAAAAACCGGGTATTTAGTTCTTGAGTTTCCTTAAATAAAATTGATTTAAAATAAAAATGTATTTTGATAAATAATTTGATAAATGATAATTTTAACTCTTGGAAAGAAAAGAGATAATTTAACTCAAGTTTTAAATATGTTAAATTGGATAGGAAGGTTTTAATAAACTTTGTTTTATTAAAACCGTAGTCTTTTTTTAAAACATCTAAGTCACATAAACTATTTGATGTTATTGGGCCAACACAAACATCTTTCCTTTGAACACTCTAAGGTAAAAAGGTCCAAGTAGATGACTCAGTTTTAAGACCTTTATTATGTTTGGGCCCCTATTTGAATTTTGAAAAATAAATTAACATTTTGTATATACTTTTAGGATGTAGAAGAGTATTATATAAGTAAATAAATGTGGAGTAAGTTTTATTTGATGTTTTATAAAGAAATGTCTTTATAAAATGCTTGTAAACTTAAGTGAAAATTTATAAAGTAATTCATAAATAGATTTAGTATTGAACGAAATATTATAAATGAAATTAGTAGTGATTTAGAATGAGATTGGTGTTGTTTAGCAACCAATTAGATTAAGTATGTAAGTTATACATAGACCATTTTATTCGCATGGTTCTTGATCTAGGATTCGAGTACATAACTTCAGGTGATTCACACCAATCCGAAATGGGATTTCTCACTTGTTTTGTGATAGCTAACACTTGATTCGGATTCTTGATATGATACTGAGGTTTTCTGTCATAGTATATGGCTATGTAAGGAGAATATATGTTTCTAATTAAGGAACCTGATCGGAGTCCACACTAGAGAGGTTGGGTGAGCGATACTAGTTTGGAAGTAAAGTCTATGTATCCGAACAAGTGTCGGATCAGATATTGCGTACAGATGTTTTATGTACATTATATGGACTTAAATATATTTGTATGCTTTGTTGTGTGGCTTAGGAGAGTTTGGGGAGTGATTTTCAATTTTTTTTGAGGGAGTTTAGATAATCTTCTAAGAAATAACCAAAGGCTGATGAGCGTAATGATACGCTTAGGAAATTATCTATAACCTTGGACGATCAAGAAAGTTATGAACCTAAGTAAAATTCTAAATCTTGTTTGTTAGTCATTTAACATTTTAAATAATGTTAAGTGTTAGTTTATTCCTTTATGGAATTTGATTTGACTAATAGTGTCACCTTATAGACCATGGTTTTATTAAGTTGTTGTTTATTAGGACTTAAATCCCGGTGCTTTTGAAAAAAAAGTAATTTCAAAGTATTTATGAAAGAAATAATAATATATTATTTTGAAAACGTTGGTGAAGTATTATGCTTTCAGGATATTTGAAAAGAGTTTTTTGTAAAGTGGTTTTTAAAATATTTTTGCTATGACTAAAGTTGGGCGATTGGGGGTTTTTCGATTTGTGAAACTCGCCATATATTTGTCTACTCTGCTTATTGTTTTTGGAAGAACAGGAATACCATTGGATGCTCCGTGTTTTTTGATTCTAGAGTTATACTATGCTTCGGTAGGAGGAGCCCTTTCCTTGTCATAATTGCTTTTGGTTTTGATATATTTCTCTTTGGAAGAATTTGAAAATATAATTTGAACATAAAATCTCGGGCACTAGTCCTACATGTTTCTTTTGAAATGATTGGAATCTTCGTATTTTATTACAGAGTATTCTCTATACTTTTGATGCATATGGTTGTTATATTGGTTTTGGTTCCATGTGGCTTTATGTCACACTAGAGTTACATCATTATTATAAATTGCATCATATTGCCTTGTTGCATATGGTTGTAACATTTTTTATGTTGCTTTTGATTAGAATAGCTTGTGCATTGCCTTTTTGTCAACATGCTTCTCTATTGAATTATGTAAGTACAAGATAGGTTCAAGGAAGCAGGAGATACTATTTGATTTCATGCGCACTTGCATTCACTTCGAGATAGTAAGTTGCTTGTAAAAATAAAAATCAAATGCAAAAGAGGTATGTAGTAGATTTAGAAATGTGATTGATTGATGATTTTATGCCCTAGATAAGGGATGCCACTTAGCTTTTGTTTTCTTTGTTGATTTGGGCCAGTTGTGGTAGTTATAGTTTTTTCGAATCAGCCGCGCAAAGGAGGTGTCGCCAAAATTTTCTGTAACATAAAGGACTTTAAAAGTTTAGTAACTCATTTTAATTATTTTTTTTGAAACTTAAGGGTTTCAAGATTTCTTCCTTTAGGAATTTTGGGGACGAAATTCTTCTAAGGAGGGAGAATGTAATATCTCAGGATTTTATCATTTTAAATATTTAATTAATTTTAAATATTTTAATAATTGATTTTTAAAAGTATAAATAACTTATATTCAAATATAGCGATTATTTAAATATTTGAATGGTGAATTAAATATTAATTAAATGGATTTAATAGCTTTATTTAACTCCTTTTAATTAATAAATAACAATGGTGAACCTGTTTTGTACATTTATTTACAATAATAAATAGTTCAAATAAATGAAAAAGAAAATCAATTGTTAGTAAAACGACTTGATTTTTAATGATGCATTTTTAGATGAATTTATAGGATTTTTCCATAATTTTTAATTTGGAAAATAGTTAAATTATCATTTGACATATTTTTCGACAAATGATAGTATTTTTGAAATTTCACAGAATAAAATAATTTGTATATTATATTGTTCATTTGTGATTGTTTCGTATTTTGGTGCACGATCGTATTTTTATTTCTTTCGTTCGTGGTTCGTACACGAATGGAATATTGTATAATAGAATATCGCAAAAGCTTCTTTTCAAAACTTTTTCTAAATTAAATCAATTTCAAATTTATCAACAATCTATTAACGTTGATTTGATTTGATGAGATGTGTAGCCTGAAAATTTTGGTTAACTTGAGTTTGAAGTAATGTAATTCTTTTAGCTTTAAGGACACTTCAATGCTTACACACTTCTTCATTTCATTCCCTCCTATTTTTCTTCCTTCCCTTCCTCTCTTTTCGTTCTTCATTTCCAAGAAACAAAAATGGCTTCAAAGCTTCAAAAATTAAAATCCAGTGATTCCCTCAACGAAATAATTATAGATCTAGATTCTTTAAACTCGTGTTGTCATTGGCTTCCATTCATTATGTTTGTAGTTGGTTGCAGCATCACTTGGATGAGGTCGACAAATAGACAGTCGAACTTGGGTTTGGCATGGTGATCGGTTGAGGCGACGTTAGCTCGAATAGAGGGCGCGATTGAGTTGCTCGTATGGAGTTGCATCTTGAGGCTAAGTTTCGATGGAGCTCGGCCTTGGTTTGGGGGTCATGGCCTATAAGGTTACATGAAGGAGAGTTTCAATCGCAATATGTTCCAAGCAATCAAGCTCGGAGGGTGATGGGTCGAGGGCAAAGAGCACAGGAAGAGGAGTTTGTCGGAGGTTGTCGTGTGTCAAACCATGGAGTATTGGTGGAGAAATTAGCATGGGAAGTCATAACGTGTTGGATTTGATCGTGTACAGGGTGTGATATGTGTGCACAATTTTGATTTGGTATTGGGGAGGGAAGAAGATAATTTAGTGGTGATTAATTAATTTAACCGTTAATTAGTGATTTAATTAAAGTTTTAATTTGAAAATCGTATTAAATTGATAACTCTCGCATACGAGGCTTAATTTGGATGCGGTCTTTTGCGCTGGACTCGTATTAATGTAATCTATGCAGTGGTTAGATTCATTAAATTTGAAGCCGGTAGAAATTTGACCTGAAATCAAATAGGAATGTGAAAGCGTCAACTGGAATTTTGGTGTGTTTACTCACCTTTAAATAAATAATATGATATCTGTGTTGCTGTAGATTATTGTTGAATGCTTGGATGATATTTGATAGTTTTAATGAAGTATAAATTAATGATAAAATTATAGTGATTTAATTTAATTACTTTTAGCATAGCTAAATTAGTTATACTTTGTTTATGATATCTATTTAGCAGAATAAAACACCGTTCTGCTATAATTAAACTGAATAGATTATTTTGGACATCTATCAAGCAAAATAAATTACTGTTCTGCGCTTGCAAAGAAAAAATATTATCTTTGAAGTTAATTAATATGTGGATTGGTTAATAAATGATATGCAAGCTATTGATTACTAATTGTTGATAATAATATGTTTATTATTATTGTTTGATTGTTTATTTGGATTTGAATTCCCACTTGAAAGCGGATTGCATAAATAACCATTGTTTTACAAGGGACTTTTGTACAGAGACTCTAAGGTGTATCTTGTCATTATTAATTTACTGTTATGCATCTTACCGATATTCTTATATTGCTTTTATTGATGTTTGGGTGAAATTTTTGTGACATACTGTTTGATCTGTGTAAGTGTCTTATAGCAATTATCGCTATACCGTCACTTATGAAATATCATCTCCTTAATCCCTTGTGTATTGAACTTGTGCTTGTATTTTTACAAAATAAATGTTTGGTCGCGTTTGTGCACTTTGAAAGTTGTTTAAACCATATTTTTAAGTATTTTTGAGGATTTTGAAATAAAGGTTAAGCGTTGTTTAAAAATTATAAAAGGAGTTATAAATTTGATTAATTATCTTTTGGGACAATTAATGTTGTTTTAACTTTATAAAAAAAGGTTATAACTTGATAAATTATCTTTCGGGATAATTAATGTTGTTTTAAATTTATAAAAAGGCTATAAATTGATTAATTATCTTTCGGGAAAACTAATATTGTTTTAACTTTTTAAAAAGGCTATAAATTTGATTAATTATCTTTTAGGATGATTAATGTTGATTTAAATAAATAAAAAGATTATAAATTTGATTAATTATCTTTCGGGATAATTTATGTTGTTTTGGAATATATTAAAAGATTATAAATTTGATTGATTATTTTTCAGGATAATTTATGTTGTTTTAAATTTATAAAAAGATTATAAATTTAATTAATTTTATTTTGGGATAATTAATGTGGTTTAAATTTTATAAAAGATTTATAAAAGAATTTTAGCGTTGTTCTAAATTAAATTCCTTTCGAGATTAACATTATTTTTAATTTATAAAAGTGTTTTAAATTGATTTATTATCTTTCGGGATATTAAATGTTGTTTTAAAGTTTTAAATGATAGTTATAAATGAGAAAATCTTTAAAAATGAATGTTTAAAAATAAGGCTAAGTGTAAATTGCTATTGGGTTTATAGTAAATAATGTTGTAATGACATTTGATTTGACTCTTCTTTTTAGTACACTTAAAAATATATTTTTCTTTCTAAAAAGAATATTTTAAAGAGTGTTTTTTAAGTGTTTTAACAAATATTTGTGATGTGACAATCAAGCACAAGTGTGAGTCTAATGTTTTAAGAGATTTAATTTCATATGTGACCATTTTGTTATTCCCGATAGTTAATTCATCGACTATCGATTTGATATCCTTTGTTGGAAATGATTAAAACAAAAGAGCGAGTGAGGGCCAAGCTATGTGGGGTTTCTCCCATTAAGGTATTTTCCCATCTACTCTAGATTAGTTTTGGATGTATGCGCATAGAGATGTGAAATACTCGATACTCGGTAAGGTTGGCGGGGTCCGGCGTGGAGGTTTCTGAGAGCCATCGTAGTTCTCATATATATTTTCTAGAGGTATACTTTCAGTAGGGGTGCACCCTCCTAGTCATTGTTGGAAAAATTCCTTTTCCTTATTTGATTCTAATCTTTGAATCGTTTTCTTAATTGCATCGAGAAGTGCCTAGAGCTCTTCTCGATGTTTAATTATTTGTTTCCATTCATTCAAGTTTGATTCTTTTCCGACTTGTTTCTATTCTTTCATGTATGGAAGATGTTCTTGCGAGGTAAAACATGTTCCGTGTTTAGCAACACGATCTCACATAATTAATATATGTTCACCATATTCCTTGATTTTTCTCACTTTGGTTTTCTAGACTGATCCTATGACAACCCACCTTTCTGACCCCTGAGAACGACACTTAATACATCCATGGTATTCATGTGTCGTTGCCCAAGTATCAGAAAGACGAGTTGTCATGGGGTAAAATATAAGAACACAACAATAATCTCACAACGGAATGGTTAAATATAACATAAAAATAAGACAGTACATAAGGTTACTCCCAACATGGAGTTATCAGAGTTACAACAAAAGTACTACTATCAGTCTAGGTAGTTATAATAACCTGCCTTTAAATATACATACATAGAGCCAACATCTCATAACAGCGGAAATAAATAGCTAGATAGATAAGGAGCCTCCTGCTCGTCCACCATCTTCAAAAGATCCCGAAGAAACCTGTCATTTCCGGACTACTCAAATATAAATGAGTACCCAAGAGTTTAAGGAAAACAAACAATTCGGGTCAGACAATAAGTCCGGTATGAGTAAACTCCAAATAAAAAAATAGAACACACAAAATAACCGGTGAGACCACGTCGCAAAAATGCAGAACGGGTTTCCCCTCACAAGGACAACATCCAAGCATAAAAGAATGGACACAAATAATTAAACACCGCGAAGAGCGCAAGACGCTTCCCGATGCAATTAAGAAAGAATCAATCCAAAGATTTGAATCAAAAATAAGGAAAAGGAATTTTTCCAACAATGACTAGGAGGGTGCGCCCCCCTTACCGAAAGTATACCTTTAGAAAATATACTTGAGAACTACGATGGCTCTCGGAAACCTCCAAGCCGGACCCCGCCAACCTTACCAAGTATCCGAGTATTTCACATCTCCGTGCGCATACAACCGAAACCAATCTAGAGTAGATGTGAAGATACCCTAATGGGAGCAACCCCATATAGCTTGGCCCCCACTCGCTCTTTATTTAGTCATTTCCGATAAAGGATATCAATGCTTTAAATGAGCAACAAATTGTCTTATATTGACGAAACAAAAACAAAAGGAAGAAGGGTATCGAAATTGATAGTCAAGATATCAACTATCAGGGATAACAAAACGATCGTATATGAAAATTAAATCTTATACTTTTTCAATGCTTGGAAAATATCCATATACTTATCTCATCAATAGAAGTATATTCACAAAATATTTGGAAGAATTTCATATTTCAAAAGCATACTTAGATGGGTCAAAAACAATTATCTATAAGAAATGAGAATATTTTCCATTATAATTATAAAGATCATTTATGGAAATCAAATCTCCTACACTTGTCACGTTTCTGATATTCTCGACTTACTCTACCCCTCGCCGAAAAACAAAGCCAGGTAAGTCAGGGCACTGGTTACTATTAGCCTTGCCTAGACACTTCGGTTCCAAATCTCACAGGTAGAGGATCAATCTACTCATCGGCTTTTAGTGCCAAGTATATGACTACTTACTTTCCATAAATAACCCATTTAAATCATTATATAAATTTCGAAGCTCCTTTAAAATACTTTAAACAAAGATTTAAAACTTCCATTCAAATCATAACTTAAACCCATCATCTTTAAAGGAGAATATGACCAAGAGGGATGAAGCTCCCTCTTAATCAAATGAGATAGCTAAAAGGGGTGTTATTTCCTTTTAACCCAAAAAGTCACTAAATGTCAATCCTAAGTTAAAAGGTTGTGTAAGTTCCCTTTAACTAAATATCAAAGTTATTGCTCATAAACTGGCCGAGCACAAATCAAACAACCAAACAAGAATAATAACAGACTCATTATTATTAACAATTTACAATCAATAGTTAACACAACATTTATTAAAATGTGAATTAGTAAAAGGAACGAGATTAAGATTACACTCACTGTAAAATAATTAAATTTTACTCATAGAATAAGTTATACTGACTAAACTATGAAAGCAAAGAATATACTCACAGAATAAGTTATACTCGCTAAACTATGAAAGCAAGGAATATACTCACAGAAGAAGTTATACTCACTAAACTATGAAAGCAAGGAATATACTCACATAATAAGTTATACCCACTAAACTATGAAAACAAGGAATATACTCACTGAATTAGTTATACCCACTAAACTATGAAAATAAGGAATATACTCACTTCCTATTTGCTTTGATGGAGACTTGGAATACTTCACCTTTGATAATGAATTTTAGTTCTTTTCTTTAGTTTGTGAATGAATTAAAATGAGATATGGACTTGGCTATTTATAGGTGAAGAGAAGGGTACTTTAGTAATTTCCTATAGCCTAACCTGATTCGACCAGGTTTTGGTCCAATAGAAACCAGCCATATGGCCTAATTTGATTCGACCACATTTTGGTCCAATAGAAAACATCCTTGTGGCTTAATTTGATTCGACCACAATTTGGTCCAATAGGAATTCTCCTTATCAACTATGGCCTAACCTGATTCGACCAGATTTTGGTCCAATGGCAACCATCCACATGGCATAACCTGATTCGACCAGATTTTGGTCCAATGGCAACCATCCGCATGACATAACCTGATTCGACCAGATTTTGGTCCAATGGCAACCATCCGTATGGAATATAATCATCATTATGCTATTTTGTTTTATTAGGCAAGTAATTATACTATTCTGTTTTATTAGGCTATGTTAATAATTCTTTCTTGTTTTATTAGACAAGTAATTATACTATTCTGTTTTATTAGGCAAGGTTAATAATTCTCTCTTGTTTTATTAGGCAAGTAATTATACTATTCTATTTTATTAGGCAGGGTTAATACTCCTAGATATAAAATCCATTATTTAATCATTTAAAAACATATTAACTATTCATGTTCAAAGTGATTAAATTATGGGTCGTTACATCCTCCCCTCCTTAAAGGAAATTTTGTCCTCGAAATTAATCGGATAAACTCTAGATATCAAAGAACCCAAATGATATCATATATACCACACAAAGATACAAGGAAAGTGACCTTAACACAACTGGTGAGTACACTAAAAAGAAACAACAAAATACAAACAACAACTACATCAACTCGGGATAAGAATCCCTAATATAGTCCTCAGTTTCCCAAGTACAATCTCTAACATCTCCACTCCACTGAACCTTAACAAGATTCACAACCTTCTTCCTTAATCGCTTTATATCTCGGGCGACAATACGAATTGGCCGCCTAAGAATAGTTAGGTTAGGCTGAACCTCCAAATCAACTTGTTGTCCCGATTCTACTATCATCGAAGGGTCATGTACATACTTACGTAAATGAGATACGTGAAATACGTTGTGCACATCTGATAATCGATCTGGTAGCTCCACTTTATATGCAAGTTTACCAATCCGGTCCAGTATGGGAAAAGGACCAATATATCGAGGGGCTAATTTCCCTGTCTTTCCAAACCTCATGACACTTCTCAGAGGAGAGACTTTTACAAATACCAAGTCCCTGATTAAGAACTCTAAATCCCTACGCCTTTGATATGCATAACACTTTTGCCGATCTTGCGCTTCCTTCATCTTTCTTCGAATATCAGCTACCTTCTCATTGGCTTCTTAGATTATGTCGGGTCCAAGAACAAGTCTATCTCCAGATTCAACCCAACACGAAGGAGAACGACATGGACGACCATAAAGAGCTTCGAAAGGGGCCATACCAATGCTTGCTTGATAGCTGTTGTTCTAAGTGAATTCGACTAAGGGTAAATGATCTTCCCAAGAACCCCCAAAGTCTAGAATGCATGCTCGCAATAAATCTTCCAAGATCTGGTTCACTCTCTCCGTCTGCCCATCTGTTTGGGGATGGTATGCTGTACTTAGACTTAGCTCAGTCCCTAAAGCATTCTGCAGTCCCTCCCAGAACCTACTAGTGAATATCGGGTCTCGGTCACTTACAATATTACGAGGAATCCCATGGAGTCTCACAATCTCCTTTACATACAAACTCGCCAGACTCGTTGTAGTCCTAGTCAACTTAACAGGAATGAAATGGGCACTCTTGGTTAGTCGATCGACTATAACCCAAATTCCATCGTTACGTCTTCTTGACCTAGGAAGCCTATCAATAAAGTCCATAGAGATCTGCTCCCACTTCCACTTTGGGATCTCAAGTGGTTGAAGCAATCCAGCTGTCTTCTGCTGGTCACTTTTAATCTGCTGGCAGTTTGCACAACGACTCACAAAGATTGAAATATCTCGCTTCATCCCCTTCCACCAGAATACCCTCTTCATATCTTTGAACATCTTGGTCACTCCTGGATGAAAAGATAACTTTGAATGGTGGCATTCGGCTAACACTTCTTGCCTAAGTCCATCAAAGTCTGGAACACAAATATGCACATTCATTTTCAATATGCCCTGGAGATCAATCTCAAAGCTAGAAACAACACCTTCTTTAACATCCTTCTTAAGTCGAGCTAAAATAGGATCTGCCTCTTGACTAGATGCAATTCCCTCTAACAATACTTGCTTAACTTCTAAATTTGCAACCATTGCTACACTCCTACTCAATGCATCGGCAACAACATTTGCTTTTCCAGGGGTATAAAGAACCTCTAGGTCATAAGAGGCGAGAAACTCCAGCCATCTCTGCTGCCTCAAATTCAAATCTTTCTGGGTAAAAAGGTATTTTAAGGATTTGTGGTCCTTGTATAACTCAAACCTTTCACCCAAAAGATAATGCCTCCACATCTTTAGTGCGAAGACAACAGCTAAACGCTCCAAATCGTGTGTAGCATAATTTTTCTCTTGCGGCTTTAGCTGTCGACTCGCATAGGCAATAACTTTCCCATGCTGCATCAGAACTGCTCCTAATCCGGTTCCACAAGCATCTGTATACACGGTTAAACCTTCGCTCCCATTTGAAATGGTTAATACAGGAGCGCTAGTCAACTTCTCTTTCAATTCGTTGAATGCTTGATCACACTTAGAAGTCCAAACAAACTTAACATCTTTCTTTGTTAACTTCATCAGATGAGAAGCAATCTTCGAGAAGTCCTGGATAAACCTACGGTAAAAACCAGCCAATCCCAAGAAACTTCTAACTTCCGTCGCACTTTCGGGCTTCTTCCAGTCTTGAACCGCCACAACTTTAGCTGGGTCCACCGATATGCCTTCTCTTGAAATAACATGCCCTAGAAACCTAACTTCAGATTTCCAGAAATGGCACTAGGAAAACTTAGCCTTCAACACATGGCTTCTTAAGGTATCGAGTATGACACGAAGATGATATTTGTGTTCCTCCTCTGTCTTGGAATAGATAAGAATGTCATCAATAAAGACGAACAAATTTATTAAGAATGTCTCGAAATACTCGATTCATTAAGTCCATAAAATAAGCGGGTGCGTTAGTCAATCCAAATGGCATAACTAACCACTCGTATAAATTTTCAGGAGTTCGAAAAGCTGTTAAGAGAACACTCTCCTCTGCCACTCTTAATTGGTGAAAACCAGTGGCAAGATCTAATTGAGAAAATATCTGAGCACCGTGGAGTTGGTCAAACATATCGTCGATCCTTGGCAAAGGATATGTATTCTTGATAGTCCTTCTGTTCAACTCCCGATAGTCTACGCATAACCTTAGAGAACCGTCCACCTTTGTAACAAAGACGACTGGTGATCCCCAACTCGAGGTACTACGTCGGATCAAGCCTTTCTGCAACAAATCATAAGTCTGCCTTTCTAACTCCCTCTTCTCTTTTGGAGCCATCCTTCGTAAAGGTTGTACAATAGGTCTAGTTCTCGGAACCAAATCAATATGGAACTCGACTTCACGGCGAGAGGTAAACCTTGCACCTCGTCAAAAATATCTGTGAAATCTCGAACAACCGGCACATCTCCTAGCTCCGCTTTAGCCACTTCGAGTGAATAAAGAAAACTGCTCATTAACTTCTTAGGCTCTTCACAACTAATATCAACACCAACATCTCCTGCATCATTAACTCTAACGAGCCTTCTACCACAATCCAAGATAGCTTTAAACTTAGATAACCAATCCATTCCCAACAACACTCCAAAACCCATAAACCCAAGAACAAACAAGTCAAAAGGAAAGAGATGATTTCGATAAGAAATAGGTACATTTAGACACACAGTGTCAAGATTTTTCGGACCTCCAATTGGGTTTGACACACAAAGAGGATTGCTTATGATAACATATTTAAGGTTTAGTTTGTCCATTAGATCATAAGAAATAAAACTATGGGAAGTTCCTGTATCAAATAGCACCCTTACAGGAATATCATAGATGGATAATGTACCTTGCAACACTTTCTTCCCTTTTTGATATGAAGAAGTGGATGGTATCTCTTCAATGGTAAAAGTCTGTCCTTGAGATCCCTTTTTAGGAAAAGGGCACTCATTCTTCATATGTCCCGGTTGGCCGCAATTAAAACATGTGGAAATTGGGCAATGATTTGCAAAGTGGCACATCTTATTGCACTTGAAACAAAGAATGTTGGCTAAGTTGGTCTGCTTCTTCTGTGCTGGAGCACCATCTTCGGGTTTCTTCCCTGCACCCTGCTTCTTTCCCTTAAACTTACGCTTGAAGTTTGGCTTTCTTTCAACTGGTATAACTGATAAAGGCTTGGCACTTATTGCTGGTACTCCACCCTTTTGGACTACTTCCTTAATATCAAGAGCCTCAAACCTCAAAGCCATGCTAATAATGTTGGTGAATGTACCTATAAGATGATTGGTCATTTCACGATGGAACTCTGGTCGCATTCCATTCACAAACATTTCATTTTTCTTGAGCGGTGTGTCTGTCAATCTAAGTCCAAAACGGGACTTTAGAGGATAAATATTATTATTACAAAAATTACAAATACGCTCTCTGAAGATTAACTCGTTCTAAGGCATCACTTACCCTATCTCTAATGAGTTGTACCCCCAATCATGCTAAGGTGTTCGCTCAACCAAAGCTCTGATACCAACTGTGACGACCCACCTTTCTGACCCCTGAGAACGACACTTAATACATCCATGGTATTCATGTGCCGTTGCCCAAGTATCAGAAAGACGAGTTGTCATGGGGTAAAATATAAGAACACAACAATAATCTCATAATGGAACGGTTAAATATAACATAAAAATAAGACAGTACATAAGGTTACTCCCAACATGGAGTTATCAGAGTTACAACAAAAGTACTACTATCAGTCTAGGTAGTTTTAACAACCTGCCTTTAAATATACATACATAGATCCAACATCTCATAACAGCGGAAATAAATAGCTAGATAGATAAGGAGCCTCCTGCTCGTCCACCATCTTCAAAAGATCCCAAAGAAACCTGTCATTTCCGGACTACTCAAATATAAATGAGTACCCAAGAGTTTAGGGAAAACAAACAATTCGGGTCAGACAATAAGTCCGGCATGAGTAAACTCCAAATAAAAAAATAGAACGCACAAAATAACCGGTGAGACCATGTCGCAAAAATGCAGAACGGGTTTCCCCTCACAAGGACAACATCCAAGCATATAAGAATGGACACAAATAATTAAACACTGCGAAGAGCGCAAGACACTTCCCGATGCAATTAAGAAAGAATCAATCCAAAGATTTGAATCAAAAATAAGGAAAAGGAATTTTTCCAACAATGACTAGGAGGGTGCACCCCCCTTACCAAAAGTATACCTTTAGAAAATATACTTGAGAACTATGATGGCTCTCGGTAACCTCCAAGCCGAACCCCGCCAACCTTACCGAGTATCTGAGTATTTCACATCTCCGTGCGCATACAACCGAAACCAATCTAAAGTAGATGTGAAGATACCATAATGGGAGCAACCCCACATAGCTTGGCCCCCACTCGCTCTTTATTTAGTCATTTCCGATAAAGGATATCAATGCTTTAAATGAGCAACAAATTGTCTTAGATTGACGAAACAAAAACAAAAGGAAGAAGGGTATCGAAATTGATAGTCAATATATCAACTATCAGGGATAACAAAACGATCGTATATGGAAATTAAATCTTATACTTTTTCAATGCTTGGAAAATATCCATATACTTATCTCATCGATAGAAGTATATTCACAAAATATTTGGGAGGATTTCATATTTCAAAAGCATACTTAGATGGGTCAAAAACAATTATCTATAAGAAATGAGAATATTTTCCATTATAATTGTAAAGATCATTTATGGAAATCAAATCTCCTTCACTTGTCACATTTCCGATATTCTCGACTTACTCTACCCCTCGCCCAGAAACAAAGCCAGGTAAGTCAGGGCACTGGTTGCTCCTAGCCTTGCCTAGACACTTCGGTTCCAGATCTCACAGGTAGAGGATCAATCTACTCATTGGCTTTTAGTGCCAAGTATAGGACTACTTACTTTCCATAAATAACCCATTTAAATCATTATATAAATTTCGAAGCTCCTTTAAAATACTTTAAACAAAGATTTAAAACTTCCATTCAAATCATAACTTAAACCCATCATCTTTAAAGGAGAATACGACCAAGAGGGATGAAGCTCCCTCTTAATCAATTGAGATAGCTAAAAGGGGTGTTATTTCCTTTTAACCCAAAAAGTCACTAAATGTCAATCCTAAGTTAAAAGGTGGTGTAAGTTCCCTTTAACTAAATATCAAAGTTATTGCTCATAAACTGGCCGAGCACAAATCAAACAACCAGACAAGAATAATAACAGACTCATTATTATTAACAATTTACAATCAATAGTTAACACAGCATTTATTAAAATGTGAATTAGTAAAAGGAACGAGATTAAGATTACACTCACTGTAAAATAATTAAATTTTACTCACAGAATAAGTTATACTGACTAAACTATGAAAGCAAAGAATATACTCACAGAATAAGTTATACTCGCTAAACTATGAAAGCAAGGAATATACTCACAGAATAAGTTATACTCACTAAACTATGAAAGCAAGGAATATACTCACATAATAAGTTATACCCACTAAACTATGAAAACAAGGAATATACTCACTGAATTAGTTATACCCACTAAACTATGAAAATAAGGAATATACTCACTTCCTATTTTCTTTGATGGAGACATGGAATACTTCACATTTGATAATGAATTTTAGTTCTTTTCTTTAGTTTGTGAATGAATTAAAATGAGATATGGACTTGGCTATTTATAGGTGAAGAGAATGGTACTTTAGTAATTTCCTATAGCCTAACCTGATTCGACCAGGTTTTGGTCCAATAGAAACCAGCCATATGGCCTAATTTGATTCGACCACATTTTGGTCCAATAGAAAACATCCTTGTGGCTTAATTTGATTCGACCACAATTTGGTCCAATAGGAATTCTCCTTATCAACTATGGCCTAACCTGATTCGACCAGATTTTGGTCCAATGGCAACCATCCACATGGCATAACCTGATTCGACCAGATTTTGGTCCAATGGCAACCATCCGCATGACATAACATGATTCGACCAGATTTTGGTCCAATGGCAACCATCCGTATGCAATATAATAATCATTATGCTATTTTGTTTTATTAGGCAAGTAATTATACTATTCTGTTTTATTAGGCTATGTTAATAATTCTTTCTTGTTTTATTAGACAAGTAATTATACTATTCTGTTTTATTAAGCAAGGTTAATAATTCTCTCTTGTTTTATTAGGCAAGTAATTATACTATTCTGTTTTATTATGCAGGGTTAATACTCCTAGATATAAAATCCATTATTTAATCATTTAAAAACATATTAAATATTCATGTTCAAAGTGATTAAATTATGGGTCGTTATAGATCCAGATGTTATTTTATTATAATGTTCAGATCAGACCGAGTATTTTTCTAGGTTGTCGTTAGTGGGACATGGAGCTCATGGGGTAAAGCTGGATGTTCACCTACTATAGTATTTTTATTTTCCACTGTATTATTATATATACCCATCAGCAGTTGTAAGGTCAGAAAGTTATAACTGTCCAGGCTGATGAGGTTTGATTTTAACTTTGATACACCATGTATTTTAGAGTGGCAACTTTTACTCTCATTGTTATATTATATGTTGTCGTTCCGCTATGAGATTCTATTTTCCATGTTCCTTGTCGAAAAGGCAGGTCATTACCTGTAAATTCGGTCTGCAATTAACATCGTACTATCCGAATGTTAATGTTAACCCATCACTTTGCAGGTTGTGTGACATTTTGGCCAAATTTATCGCTTACTTAGTTTCGGTAAAATCCAATTTTATATTACTAAGCGTTACCCGGTTGTGGCATTCATTTACACCTATTCTCTTCATGAAAACGATATCACTTTGGGCTTATGGAATTTGGTAATGGTCAAAATTCCAATATCGTCCATATTCAACTCCACATATAGTCCAAACACAAAATCCTTCGTTTAATAATAATTATTATTATTAATCGAAATGCTCTGGATAGAGACTTTGACTTCGAATTGACTGTAATACTAACCCAATATAACCGAGGAGATGAATATTCTCTTAAATAATGCTTCACTTCCAATACTTCCACTTGACCCAGATATAGTCACTTGATGGACGCCATGCCATGATTTGACTATAATTATAGCGCAACTTTCATATTGAAGATCCACAGTATTCTTAAGTCAAGAGAACTGCGTAAATCATTCACATCTATATTTATATACATTCCTTTATTGCGGCACTATTTATGGTGATGTACTTAATTTTTTTATTGAGTCAGCCATAGTCTTTTATTTGGAACATTTCCAACTTAAAGGTTCTTAACTTGAATTTATGATTGACATATTATACTTAATATCACTTATAAAGTTTGAGTTTGAACGCTCCTTCATAAGGAGTTTGTTATTTCTATAAACAATTCTCTAGTATTTAATAAATACATGAGAATACCTCAAAATTACCGTGATATCAATTTGGACTGGATATTTGCTTTATGTATCAAATACATAAACAAATCGCAATATCGTAGACAACGTAACATGTATGATAATTTCTATTGCCAATGCAAGGAATTCATTTTACACGTTTCGTATTAAACATTTTAATAATGTATCATTGCATATCTTGCATATCGTTTTGGGATATTTCAAATATCTTTTATACTCACTATAAAAGACATCATTTGAAAATTCAACATTGAGTATTAAAACAACTAAAACTGATTTAACATAGTATATCGTTAAAAATCAGAAGTGTGTTGTTTACTTATGATATAGAAATATCAATGTACCTTTTAACATTCTTTCTTATGAACACACACTTACTCTACATTTTGATTGATAATCAAACTATTTGATGTTTCTATTAAAATATTTTTTTAATTCCATTTCTTATAAAATGATACTTTCTGTCATTTCTTGGATTATATCTAAAGACTCACAAACTCAATATCGCTCCCACTGACTTCGAGACACCTTGATTGTTATGTGCAAATAGTCTAGTCTAAATCTATAGTTAGAACTTTATTTTTCATCACATATATACCAAAACATAAAGTCATGCTAGGTGATAATTTTATGAGTAAAATTTGAACCAACTTTAGCACATTGAATGGTGAATCTGTTAAACTAATTTCAACATTTTAAATTTACGAGATTATTATCAACATTGCTCATTTAATTCCAAATGCATTATTCTTGCTTATAAAGACATAATCATGACCAATGGATCATATCCCTTCGGTTTTAACTACCAAAATCATATTTTGATAACATACTTGGAATTATTTTAGATTTGCACATCATACCATATCATATAGTCGATACTCTTAATGGTTTACTTAAACAACCGAAGATTGTGTATTTTTGACATTGATAAGAATCTCACAGTATAACATCCTCTTATTTGGAGGCCCAAAATTAATGGCTATGGATGTTGCAGTCATCCATAGTTATTAATCCTCGGCGACCAAACACGGTGATATTAGATACATTGATACACAGAAACACAAGAATATGGAAAAAAATTAAACAGCAAAACAAACTCCACATTCCATTTCAAAATATTCCAAATTGATTACATAATCCCAATTCGCAGACCACGTTTAGACAACATATAATTATTACAAAATATGCCAAGAGCGACATATGAAGATGCCCCCTTGGTAGATCAGAGTATATAGATAGGCAAGAAAACAATTTGCCTTTACAACAAAACACACAGCGGAAAATAAAAGACTCTAATAACAAGTTTTCCTCCTGCACGTCCTTGGAATCCTTATTCGTCTAATGATCACCTGGAAATCTTAACGCTCAACCTACTCAAAATCAATTGAGTACCCGAGAGTTTAAGGGGAAAATAAAAACTTCGAGTCAGACATAAATCCTGGTATGAATAATAATTTACCATCTCAAACCATTTAGATATCTAGTGAGACCACGCCGCTTAGTGGAACGGGTTTTCCCATTGCTAGTATCCTAAAACATTTATAAAACCATATACTGTGCTCCTGCATCTGCAATGGTTAAAACATAATATTTCAAAACATTATGATGATATGCAAAACAAGTAAATCAATTCTGGATTACCCATCCCTATTCTTTCTGACTATCTGTCTCAATTATAGTTTCTAGGGTTACTATTAACTTGTTAAAGGATAAGGACTATCTGTCCAATTACCTAGTTTTCATGGGATCACTAAGAACCTATTAGTAACTCTAATGTCTTATTTCTTATCCTAGTTTTCATGGGCTAACTAGGAACCTATTAGCTGACCGCCAATATCTTAATCTGGTTATAGTTTTCATGGGCTAACTACCAACCTACTGGCACCTGCTAGTATCAATTCATAGTTTTCATGGGCTGACTATGAACCTATTGGCCTCTGCCAATATCATACAGTTTTCATGGGCTTACTTTAAACCTATTGGCCCCTGCCAATATCTTTAATTAAAATTTTAACATATGTTCAGTTAAATTCACTACTAGGTCAACCTAACTGGTTATTCTGCCCTTTCCCAACCTACAGTTATGGGTTAATAACAATGTGAATAACATTTCAAAACCTTTATTTATGCCATGGTTATTACTTTAAATTGAGAATGGGTTTATGTTCTGGATAGCCTACTTCGAAAGCAAAGACCTCTTTTCAAAACATTGAATACATACCTTTCGAAGCCCTTAATAAACATTCTCTTTGGAAACCTATTATACCTTCCGATGGTATCAAATCATCTTTTTAAAATATAGAGCTTTGAAGCAAATGAAAGTACTCCTTTCAAAAGCATTGGATTTACTTTTTAAAAAACATCATTTGGGTCAAAATGGTTATATATGAAAGTATCTCCTTCTAAACCTACTGAAATAAATTGGGAAAAAACTGATGGTGTCAGAGCCATCTAGTCGAAAGTAAAAGACTTTAAAAATCAAAACTTCGAAGGTCTGAGGCGAAACCCCCTTTCGACTCCATCTCCTTCGAAACCCCAGCCCTTTCGAAAGCAATTAGGAAAAAGGTTTAGGTTAAAACAGAAGCAACCACTTTGACAATATAGGTGACTTCAATGCAGTCGGAAGGGGGATTAGCGGCTTGGTTTCGACTGGGACGTAACCTACCCTTTCGAAAGCAATTATTTAAAGAAAAAGGTACTCCTTCGAAAGCAAATACTTTAACACAACATGACAACCTTCTTCAAAAGCTAATTATAAAACCTTTTTGAAAGCATAGCTTTCGACCGTGTCGAAAGCTTTAGGTAAAACTAGGAAAGAATTTAACTTATGAAAACAAAGCAGGGTTTCGGCTCCATCGAAAGCTACCCTTTCGACACCAAGGCTTCCGCCCTCCTTCCAATCCGCTACATGCCATCTAAGTGATATCTTGTGTATTGGTTTCGACTATGGTGGTTTCAATTATGCTGGTTTCGACTATGACGAGACGGAATCAAAGGAGTCGAAAGGTACTTACTAACAAGGGTGAAACATCTTTTTCTGGTTTAAAAGCTGAATTATAGCAACTTTTAGTAATCACTTTCTAACAACTTGCCTATTTGTAAACTATTGATTGGTTGTCATAAAAACATTTCAAATACTTTACCTTTATAACTGCTGCATTTATATCATATTAAAAACCATTAAAATGCAATGTTTTAGCCTTTCCATATACTAAAACCAATTATTTCAGAAAAGTCCTTCTTTCAAAATAATTTATCTTCCTTAGTAAATAAATTAGGAAAAATCCCTAAAATCACAGAGATTCAATTTCATCGTGTAATCAAACATATTAAAATTTTAGACCCAATTTCTTCCTGAAATTCTCGAAATAGATTTTAAACGCAATTATATTAATATTTCCATAGCTTGGAAAATTCTGAAAATTAAAACCCATCTCCAAAATCATGTTTTACTTAACATAAAAAAATTCATGGCAATCTGGAATCATATACTCTCGGTTTTGTACAAAAACTGTACAAATTCATGTGCTTATGAATTAAACAAATCATCATAATATAACTCAAGCATATCATCATCCATTTTATCACAAAAACGAATTTAAATCATAAATCTGAAACCATGTAATCGTAGAATAAAATAGAGATGGTAGAAGATTATAATTCACCTTAAACTTGATAAGGAATTTGAGATTTGTTGTTGATTAATCCTCCCTAGCTTTTGATCTTTAGCTTTTGATTAAAATTCCTCTTCTCCTTTATTAATGGCCAGCTCTATTAGGGTTCTTGCGTTTATTTCGATTTAAGAAAAAAAAAGAACGTGAATGGAAAAATGAGAAGTTATAGCCATGTATAATTAATTGGCAAATTTACTAATATGCCCATATGTAGTTTAATTAACCTTTAAACCAATTTAAAGCTCATTTACTTTGTTAATAAGCACGGCCCTATAAATATAATTTAATCAAATCTCAATCTCCATATCATCATTATTCTATTTAATTTATCTAATTAAATTTCCTGAATAATGTCATAAAAATTTAGGGATGTTACACATATTTTCTCTTCAATATGTGAGAATACTCTCTAATGCGATGTGTTCGTTTAGGTTAGTTAAATTCATTTCACCTTATGTAATCGGTTTTATCTTTGGATCATATCCAATTCCATTTTACTACCTATCATGTCTCAAAGAAATTCCTTCACTATGAAGTTGGTATTTCTTGAAACAACAATTGTTCCTCGGTGCAATGGAATATGTATTCATAAACACTTTACATGAATTTCCTTATATATAAAACTGATTTGGTTTTAGTTTACAAAAATTATGTTCAAAATATAAATATTTCATCCAGTGTCCTTCCCAAAATCCTTTTGGGGAGATTTATACAAAATCCCTCATGAATTATTATTACATGCAGACTTTCGATTTGCACAACTTGCTAACTACTAGGATATGTTAGGTTTTCTTATAAACTCTTATTTTATATGATTTTGTATACTATTATTTAGATGAAATAATATTAACCTTGTGCATTACTCTTAAGTACATAACCTTACAGAAAGAAATTAACTCAACTTCACTCACAATTAATTGTATGTTGTCCAACAAAGTTCAATTACCCCTTATTGATACATCATTATGTATACATGGAGAAGTGACTTTTGAGATCGAATCTTTATTCATTTTTAGGTTCGGAACTCTTTCTAATATACTCACCTATCAATCGAATCAAATCATTTATTTTATTGTATGTTATTTTATTTACTTTTGTTTTATACTCTGTGAGCTTATCATAGACATACTACATGTGTATTAAATACATATGCCCATGTTGGTGATAAATCATCGGTGAATATGATGAAGTATATGGAAACGTTTTGGTATTAATAGACTTACAATTGCATACATCTATATGTATCAATCCGAAGAGTCCATCGACTCTTATGATGCTCTCAGTAAATAGGTGCATTGCCCTTAATTGTTTGAGATATAATTAACCAGTATCATGTGATTCGTAATCATATAATATTAATTATTTCTCAAAACTGCAGCTTAGTCTATAATTCCAAAATAATTATAAATAGTCTTAGATACTTCAGTATTTTCTAATGAATCACTTTTGTTGTGAAAACAAATACCACATTATACTTTTATTTCATAACAAATATTCATAACATTCACATTGAAATATAACTACTTATTTTTCAGTCGACACCGAAAAATAGTCATTATTCATATATAATGTTCGGTATATTTTACGAAAACAATTTTCGTAACTTGATGCAATCAATAAGTGTTATATGGCATGCTTCACTATTTCCTTCATTACTGTAATAGCGTACTAAATTCGGAGGTCCATCATTCACTTATATAAGTTATTTATTTCATATATTGGAACTAGTTTATAGCAGAGAGTTCATTGATCAAATATCTTAAACTCAAAGAAATGAATCTTAAACTAGTTTATAGCAGAGAGTTCACAATTCTTGTTTCCGATGTTTCATTATGAAGCAGAAGTGACAATTCATTCTTTTTATCCCAACTATACCTTAAATCACATCTACTCTTTTGCATTCATTTTCATTTCTTAATGGTCAAACCATTCAAAAGAAAACCCTTACTACAATATCATAACGAACTCTTTACAAAAGCACACCCAATCATCCTTAACATTTAAGGATATCAAATTTGTTGCTCTTTGCGTAAACTTATCAATTTGACATTTCAGTGATCGAGTTCTTAGATCTATATTATAGTTTTGGTCTTGTGTTACATTTAACATAATAAGATCCTTTTTGTAATCAAGCAAATTGAATACACGATCTTATAATACTGTTTATTGGCTTATTTCGAATGAACTAGCTTCATCTAAATATTGTACATTACAAATTGTGACTATTCTCTATATAACACTTATATGTGATAGTATATGGATCAAATATCCATGGTCTTGTATTGCTTTTAGAGTTCAAAACTCGTTGAATGCAATACACGGTCTCGACCAAATAAATATACAAGCAACCAATTACGGATGTATTAAGTAGTTATAAGATTAGGTACTTGCATGGGTATAAAATAGAAAACATTAACATGCAAGAAGTATTTAATGGTAAGTACATATATTATATTTTTGTTTGTCAATCTTCACTCCAGTTCATTTGTATATTTTAATTGATAAACATTTTACCAATCATATTAAGTGCACAAATTTATCGATATAGATTATTATAACATCATATTGCATATGTTTTTACAATATTAGAAAGGTTAAATGTTATCATTTTGTTTTTCTAATAAGGCTCCCACTAGTCTTTTATGTTTTGCCGAACTCTAGCTCTTTGGATGATGTATAACTCCTTATCAGTTGTATTTTATACAACTCCTAACCCTTTGGGTCCTTGTCCTAATTCCACTTCGACCTTGAGTCTGCTTAACAAATCGAAATGAATTTATTCACTCACACCTACCGTATCGCGACAGCCTAAGTATATTATATGTAGCTTGAGTCTGCTCAACAAATACATATAGTTACTTACCTTGTCTATTCAATATATTAATTATAGCATAAAACCTCGAGTACTACTAAATGAGTAGACTAAATAGAAGGTATAAACAACACTTGGAGCTGTGCAGATGGACTAGCAAAAGGTGACGCTTTCTTATATTTATATTTTAGACATTATTGTTTATTCCGCAATGTGACACTGTGGAGCCTTGACAGTGTTAACTTACTATTATTAGAGATAGTTTATTAGTTGAGTTTATTTATCAGCTGTATAACTCTATTATTATTTTGTATAATTGTATGAGCCTGTATACTCTGATTATGTGGTCCATGTAGTTATTACTATCTCGTCTGTTTTATATCTATGATGATTATTATAATTTATTTGATGCGCTGTGAGATATACAACAGGTTATGTGATTGTTTGATATTTTTTTTCTTTCTCTTCTCCTCCATTCTCTTCTCTTCTTTTCTATTCCACTTCTTTACTTCTATTCTTTCTCTTGACAATTGACCTCTATCGGCCGAATGCTCCAGCAGCGCACAATTTGGTTATATGAGCATCGGTGGTGTAGGGCGGTTATTACATAATTTTCACATAAAATCCCCAGCTTGAGTCTGCTTAACAACTAAGAAGTATGTAAGTAATTTATTAATATATATATATATATATGGTAGAGGACAACACTATATTGAAGATTCATGATCTTCAATATATTATATCGAGTGATATCAACTTATGAAATAACGTATTCTTATAAAATACTCTCGTGATTCAAGTGTTTGACACATCAGAAATCACGATATATATTCATTTACGTATGTATTTATTCCTTAAGTCTATTTAGGGTTTCTTAATATTGCACCTTTGATTTATACATTTATATTGTATAATTTTTATTATTATATAACATTTATATTTCATATTACTTATATAATAGTCTTATGTATAATATTATATTAATTAAATCTTATTTAATTAATTTTAATTAATAACATTTTAATTAATTTCATATTATATTAATATAACATTTATATTAAATATTTATTATATACTGTAACCTTTATAGTATGACACATATATCATATATATGTGTATATTATTTAATTAATTAATGTTAATTAATTTATTCGGTGAAAGAATTTTAATTAAATTGTATTAATTTCGAAATTCAATTCATATAAGTACATGCATACTTATGTTATTTTAAACATTTTAAAACAACATAACGTATATCCTAATACATAATACATGTTTACATTTATTAATTAATCAACTCATTTAATTAATTTAGTTTATTATTCTTATTAATAAATTTTAAAATTTCGAAATTAATATTTATTTTCGAACATTTTTATTTTTTTATATTATAACTTTTATATATATATGCATATCTTATTTTCAATTTAACTTTTAAATTTCAAATCTTACATTTTTAATTTTCAAACAATTTTGAAAAATTAGCTCAAGGCCCAATTCAAATTTGGGCCTTTTCTATTAGGAAAAATCTTTAGGCTGTAAGCTTAATAGTAAACCCTAAAATGGCTAATTTAAACCACATAGACTATTGGGCTCTGATACCATTATTGAAACTGGGCCAGTCCGTAGCGGAAGATATGGGTGAATTTCAAAAATTTACCCTTATTGGATCTATATTTGGCCCATGAAGTCTAATTTATTTAGAACATTTCTAAATTTAATTTAAATAAAATCTCTTATTTCATTTAAATTTACAGATTATAAATAAAATTTATTTAATTTATATTCAATTAAATATAATAGTACACATATGTATCATATATATATATATGCATGTGTGTGCATGGGTAACATAATAATCCATACAATGCATAATATGCCTATGTATAAATGTTGGGATTTACATCGCAACGGACATATTAGCTTATCCTATATATATATTGAATGTTGTCCAAATATATGTATGTATGTCAACTTGTTATTTATATAAATATTAAAAACTATGTAAAATTATATATATATATGTGTGTGTGTGTGTGTGTGTGTTTGTGTATAACTTATATTTAAAAATATTAATGATTTATATATATATATATATATATGCACACACTATTGCATTAAATACAATATATATGTGTGTGTGTACATAATATTTAAATCATTTTACACATATACATATATGTATTGATTACAGTAATAAAATTATTATTATTATATTTAAATATGTATATATATAAATATATTTATAATATCAAAATATGTATATGCGTATGTATATTTATATATATGTATACTGATTATGTATTAATATATATATATATAAACCTTTCCAGATCGAATGCACAACACACAAAAATTTATTTATATTTTATTGCATTAATACATATATATTAACTAATTATATAAAATATAATAAAATAAAAACGAAAAATATTTTCGTGTTGTGTTATTCAAATTTTAATTTTTTAGAAATTCAAGCATGATAGTTTAAAGGTACGAATTTTTTTCCAAAATTTTTTAAGTCCAAATATTATTTTTAGTTAATTAATTATTTACGACCGTTTATTAAATTGATTTTTGAAAAATATAAAAAATGATTTTTAAATTCTGATTTTTTAGCCGATAGTTTATATGATGATAAAAAATTTCAAAAAATTATAAATTTAATTTTTGAAACATTTTGTGTTTTATGTGATTTATTTAATTATTATATTGATTTAAATAATTTTAAAAAATAGTAAATAAATATTATAAATTAATTTGCAGCTACCAAAGAATATAATCTATGTGGATATGCATTTATAAAATATAGGTTCAACTATTAACATGATATGATGATATAATTAAATACAAGTCATATAACTACACTTAGGTAGTATATTAATACAAATACTTATATACATATATATATATATATACTTATATATATATATTAATAAAATAATAATAATTAAAATTAAATTTATTTGGCTGTGCACTCCAGATCGATATATATATATATATAATGTGTTTTTGTAAATAAATGAAAATATACATATAACTAATCTAATATGTGATAACATTAATGATACATATAAGAATCTCACCTAACTAGCAATATAATAATAAGAATAATATATTGTGATCCAAAAATTATAAATCATATAATCATATAGTATAGTAAATACATACCTAAGGCTAATGCCTTAGAGCACACCTTGTAATGATGAATTATCCCTCCTTTGAAATCATCTTGATTCGACAGATTGTTAACTCTTAAACCGTAAACCTTTAGTTATCCAATAGTTATCACCTTTTACGTTGATTTGAGATGAATTTGTTAGAGCTCCTTATTGATGAGATCGACTAGCAATCATGGGGAAATGGCCGCCAAAAAGTCCTTTTTGCATTAGGGTTAGGGTTCCTTTTATAGTAGAAGAAATAGAGAGAAATATGGATCACATCTCATACCATTTCTCATCAAATCTCAACCATCCATCTCCAAACCCCTCTAGCCTTTTTAGACGCCTCCTACAAGCCCTATTGTCGTCAAAATAACATCTTAACATCATGGGCTAAGAACCCATTTAAACTCAAATAAATATTATTAATTTAATTTAATCTAATTTAATTGCTTGTCGATATCGCATATCGATCAATATATTTATAACTATTACAAATAAATACAACAATATTTATTCCTCAAATCATATTCAAAATTTTATAATTAATATTTTATAAATATTCATTGATTTAATTAATTTATAACAATTATAAACTAATTAAATCGTCTGGTCTAAAGAGAATTCATCATTCTGGTTATGTGACTCGTCAGGTGTAAATTCAGTCCGCGATTAACATCGAACTATTCGAATGTTAATGTTCACACGTCACTTAGCAAGTGGTGTGACATTTTAGCCAGATTTTTCACTTACTTAGTTTTGGTAAAGTGCAATTTTATATTATTAAGTGTTACCCAGTTGTGATATTTATTTACCCCAATTCTCCTCGTCAAAACTATATCACTTTTGACTTATGCAATTTGGTAATAGTCAAACTTCCAATATCGTCCATATTCAAATCTATAGTCTAAATGTAGAATCCTTGGTTCAATAATAACAATTATTATTAATCAAAATGCTCTAGCCAGAGACTTTGACTTTAAGTTGGCTTGGATTGACCGTGATACTAACCCCATATAACTGAGAAAACGAATCCTCTCTTGAATAGTGCTTCACTTCCAATACTTCCACTCGACCCAACTATAGTCACTTGATGGACGCCATTCCTTGATTTGACTACAATCAAAGCGAAGCTTTCATATTGAAGATCCACGGTATTCTCAAATCGAGAGAACTATGTAAATCAGTTACACCGATATTTTCTGTTTGACCTTAGTTATATTAACCAACAGAAAACTATCGACCGAACCATTTCAAAGTTATCCAATAACTACCAATATGTAACCTCTTGATTCCCTCAGCAATCATGAGTAATACACTGCCCAACATTTGGAGAGCGTTACGTACTCTAGTGTAACAACCCGCATATTTTACGATTGTATATTTAAATGTTTTATTTAAATATAGCATCGTTAATCGGATTAAAGTCTGAAATGTTACTTTTTGCAAATAGTCGAATTAGGACTCAAGACCACTTCCATTGAGTCCAAAATGGCGTTTGCGACCTTTTTGAGTATAAACATTGATATGTTTGGAGTTGAGTAAAATTTTGATATTTTCATTTAGGGCTTTGGGTTTGGGTTTCAGCCCATCAACCTAACAAATAACCCTAACTCCTCTACTCTTCATCCATTCACTCATTCTATTTCCTGACACTCTAAATAAAGTAAAAATGGGGGAAGAGATTGGAAATTAGAATTCCAAAACCCTAGTTTGTTTAGGAAATACAAATTCAAGTCCAAAATCAAGGAGAAGCTTAGGTAAGCATCCTCTTCATCTTCTCCATCTCAATCTCTCTCCAATTTCAGAAATTCCCATGACCTAACTTAGGAAAAACTTCACCTTTGATAATAGATTGAAGATTCTAGAGGTGTTGTTGAAGAGAAATCAATCTTTGCTTGTTCTAGAGCTTCTCATTTGTTGTTTTGGGTTTAAAAGGTGAGTTTTTAACTCACATCTACGTTTATAACTTTCATTGTTGTTAGGTATGAATTCCTAACATTTGTGCATGTTCATTTGCTTTTGATTTGAATTGATTTAGTGAATTTTCCAAATTTTGGTGTTTTGGTCCAATTTTATGAAAATCCTACTATGGATGTTTGAACATGATATTTGGGGTGTATCGAAGAGCCTATAAGGCTGGGTTGTCACTTAGCATAAATCCCTAGTCTTCATTGCTCGTCAGATCGAAACGTTTTGGCCATCTTGGCCTAGGCAAATTGGTGCCCAGACCAGGTGACCAGACGTCTGGTTATCAAGTCCAGACGTCTGGTTATAGACCTGGAGGAAAAATATACACACGGTAGAAAAATAAAAATGGCAGAGACTAATTTCAGACGTTTGAATTTATGGTTCAGACGTTTGAAAGGGGTTTCAGACGTCTGCTTTGAGATTACAGACGTCTAGATGGTTTTCTGGAATATTTCCAGAGACCAAATCCAAACGTCTGGAACTGCCCAGTTTTTCCTATTTGCCTATTTTTGAGTGAATTTCCATTGTTTAATCGATTTTTGTCGATCTGGTTAGTTGTTATCACTTATTATCGACTTTGATGACTTCTTTCTTTCGATTTTTGGGAATATCCGTTTGATGGATTTGATATCGATTTTTATGGATTAAATTCACATTTTCGTATGTGAATTTTTTATGATTGATTGTTTCTACAATCATTTCTGTGGTTTGTCACTTTAAAATACAAAGGTTTCTATACTAGTAGTAAATACTCAAACTCTTTCACAAAAACGATTTCAACACTACTTTTAAATACAAAGCTTGTTTTTAAAACCGTTTTCCAATCTATTAGTATATACAAACCTTTACCTCATTCGTATGAGAAATCTAATTAAATGACTTAACAAAACAAGTGGTATGAAACGCTTGCATTTACTTTGTCGGTTTATTCTTAGACTTGTTCGATTGAAATATTGTGACAATTGTCGAGTGGAAATCTACAATCTGTTCGTAAATATTTAAGTTAAGCCAGTGGTTATGGGACATGAAGCTAAACTCATCTATTTACTAGCTTAGTGTAATTGACACTTTTTATTGATCAATGGTGATCATTTTGTGATTTAGACTAGAGATGTGCGATGTATCTTTGTTTGTGTGGGGACTAAAAAACCCCGTTTGTGGAACTTCGGTTCAATTTGGTGGGGTAGCGACCCATGGTCTTCGGGCCATTTGTGGAGCTTCTGCTCAAAACTTGATGGTTAGCGACCATGGAATAGCGTTCCGTTTGTGACACACGTGTTGGTGAGTTTTCATGCTCCCATTTATGATAGGCCTCCCCCTTTGTGATTTCTGGATTTCTGGTGGTTGATTTCTAGAATTTGTGTTTCACCAATTTTCGTGGATTGCATTGATAAGCTCTATCAATATTTGTGTTTTGGTGAATAATTTAAAAAATATGACATTCTTTTGGTGTTTGAGAATATTTGAGATATTGTATGATTTTTGTTGTTATTTGATGTATACTTGTCACAGTATGACATTATTGTTATCATACGTTTTTGTGATATCTCTTATCCTATCTCATTTTATCTGATATTTATAGCTAGACTGATCCGTTTATTATTTTCTTCTTAAATAATACTCGGGTCAGACCGAGGTATTTCAGGTGCTCCTGCTTGACTTCTTATCAGGGTCCGTCACCTGACTTTTGGCTAACTACTTTAGCTTAGTAATTTTTGTTGGTATACATTCGAGATAGAGACTCCTTGATGTATACTTATTCTTTTGTCTAGAACTTGTATCTATTCTTTTTTGATGTAGTGGATCTAGTTTGACCACTATTTTGATGTACACTTTTATGTGTTATATTCATATTTGTTTCCGCCTTTGTGATATGGATATGTGTGACATATTTGTGTTATGTTTATTTCTATATTTGTTTCCGAAGTCCACATAGCCACTGTGTGGTAGCTTTGAGTTTGTATTTGATATGTCAAATTTCCTCTTGAAATGAAATGTAAGTTATATTATCTGACATATCGGTACTCGCACAAAGTAATTGCACAGATGGTCGCTCCTCAACAGCTTTATTCTTCGTGCTAGTCGATGGAATTACCTAGTAGTGTCCTTGGTTAGTGTGAGTATAGAGGTGGGGCGTCACATCTAGTCTCGATATCCAGTCCTGATGCATCTTGACTAGGAACATTTAAAATGGTATATATTTATATTTCTTATGATAAATTACCCACGGTTACAACACTTTTGTAACTACTACCAAAAAATGTACCCTTTATCGATTTACTATTAAATATACTTTAATTAAATTGATTAATTAATATAACACATTATATCAAATATATTATAGAAAGAAAATACATTTTATTTTGAACGAGATCGGTCAACGAGTTAGATATATGTAACAAGTTACATAATTGCCCCTAGTGCATATCCCTAACTCTATTAACAACCTTACCACTTTGCATCAGCACCGCACCCAATCCAGTACCACAAGCATCATTGTATACCATAATCCCCTCATTCCCGCTTGGAATGGTCAACACCGGTGTACTCGTCGACCTCTCCTTCAGGCTCACATATGCTAGCTTGCATCTCGTGTACCAAACAAAAGCCTGATTCTTCTTCGTCCAATTGGTCAACGGTGTTGCTACTTTGGAGAAGTCCTTGATAAAACATCTATAATATCCTACCAATCCTAGGAAGGTTCTCATATCAGTATCATTCTTGGGTTGCTTCCAATCTTGAACTGCTGCCACCTTTGCAGGATCTACTGCGATACCCTACCCAAAGATGACATGACCCTAGAATCTCACGTCCCTCCTGTAGAAGTGATACTCTAAAAAATTCACTCTCAATCCGTGCTTCCTCAACACTTCAAGCACAATCCTCAAATGCGACATGTGTTCCTCCATCCTAAAATAGACTGGAATATCATCCACGAGCACTAGCATGAACTTGTTTAAATGATCCCTAAAGACATGGTCACGAGATCAACAAAGTATGCCGGAGCATTGGTTATCCCGAACAGAAAAACCAATCTCTCATAAAACCAAACGATGTATGGAATATGGTGATAATCATACTCTCCTTCGCTACTCTCAACTGGTGAAAACCATCACAAGATCTAACTGAGAGAACACCTTCGTACCATGGAGTTGATCCAATAAGTCATCAATATGTGGAAGTGGATACTTGTTCTTCTTCGTCACCTTATTCAACTCACGATAGTCTATGCACAACCTCAAAGAGCCATCTGCCTTGTTAGCGAGTACTACAGGTGTGCCACTCAGATATGCTTCTATGAATGAACCATCGCTTCAATAGGTCATTCACTTGCACCTCCAACTCCTTTTTCTCTCTTGGTGCCATACGCCTCAAAGTAATAACTATCAGTTTGGCATCCATTACTAAATTAATGCAGAATTCAATCTCTTGGTGTGGTGGATATTCGTCGACGGGAATTCTATCGAGTTAGAAATCCGTCGAACGAATTTATAATAAAATTTATACCGCAAACGCACGGCGTACTATCGTAATATGCAGTGAGTACGGGTCGATCCATAGGGAATTGTTGATTTTAAAAATCTATTCAATCAAATCAACCAAAGTTGAAGAGAGTGTTAAGCTATATAAGGAGAAAACTAACAAACTAACAAAAAGATAAAAATATGAGAGTGTGAAGGCAATTTAGAGGCAATTTCCACTCTCTAGATCACATAAATCAACAAAATGAAGTTATGATCTCTCTTTTCTTATCATTGGTGTAATTAGTTGATGTGCTTATCATAAGTATGGTATATTTATGCTATTAATTAGCCTAATATAAACCATCAAACTATAACACAGCCACTAATACACATTTAAGTCTCATGAAATATAACAACAAAGTTGAAAGCAAAATCTATTTTGAAGCATGGCCTATTAACTATTGTTTAGAAATTTAGGCCATCAAATTTTAATTTCAACAATCACTTCATTACCATCATCATATGTAGATGAAGAGGTAATTATTGTTTGTGGTTGTTTAAGCATAGCTTATTTGGTGTCAACAATATAGGTTATCAAATTCAAATCAAAAAACAACAAGTTAAACCACTTCAAATGTTTCATTGAGCACAAAAAGAGAGCGTAAACATCAAAATGTTGCATCTACATACTAGAAAGCTTCATTACCCCTAAATTGTAGGGATTAGCCTCTCATATTTGTTATCAAATCAACAAATGTGGAAAGCAACATGAAATAAACAAGAGGGAAAAGAGAGCAAAATGAAAAGAAAAGCTAAGTAAAAAGAAATGAACACTAATCTACTTGCATGAAAAGTAAACTACACAACTAACATAAGAAGAGAAACATGTAAATAACATAGAACACTAACTAACATTTCATATAAAAAAGGAAATTACATGAAATAAAAATGGCTAAGTAGCCGTGAAAAAATAAATGGAGCTTTCTTTTATTTTTAATCTAACTAAAACTAAAGAGAAGAAGGCCTAAGAGAGACTAAGGGAAGAGGGAGTAATTACATGTATGAATACCTAATTCACTTTTTTGGGGAATGCCCAAAATACCCTCTAGGAAGTGTGGTGGCCAAGTAACCATTAGCATCCAATAATCATCCATTAAGTGTGCATGAAGATTTAATGGCCTTTTAACATGTGGATTAGCTCTAATTTGTACATTAAGGTAGGTGGGTAGGTGGGGTCCTCCATGATCATGGCTTTGAATTATTTCCATCTCCATTCCTTTGTATTCACTCTTGTGCATGCATATATCTTCATGAAATCACTTGTATATAAAGCCAAATTCCTACAAAATAATATAGAAATTTCCAATTAATTTTACTCAAATTAATATATGCACAAAAATGACCATTTTACCCCTGAATGAAGATGAATATGCGACAATTTGAAAATAATTTGAATTTTGGTTTCAACATGTTAAAACACCCAATATGATTATTTATTTAATTTAATTAGATTAAATATGGAAGTAAAAATATGCACATTTACATGCACATCAGTGACAATCCATCCACCACCTCAAATACATCTAGATAATCTTTAACGATAGGCACAGATGACAACCTGTCCTGTAGGACCTCTAGTGAATATAGAAAGCTGACTATAACCACGTCCTTTGTTACGCAGCCAATCGCCACCTGTCGCCCCTCCACAGCCCCAATTGTCACCAAAAGCTTATCACAATCTACCATTGTTGCATTTTTATTTAGCCAGTCCACCCCCAATATAATACCGAACCTAATGAAATTGAAAAAAAAAGCAATCATAAACAAAAGAGAAGTCAAGACTCAATAAGACCAAACCACAAAAAACCATGCACAGGATTTTAGAGCATCAAATAAGGTTCATTGCTACTAAAGGTCGGTCAACTATTTCAGGTTTTAATCCCAATCTATCTACCAGGTCAGTAGATGTAACAACCCTAATTTTGATTAACATTATTATGGATATTTAATTAGATAAATAAAATAAAATAATGTGAAAGGATAAGAAGATTGATATTTGATAAGTAATATGGGTCAGCCTAAATTAATGAAATAACAAGGTTGATAAGAACATTAATTAAGAAGGAGGATTGCGAAGATGGCAAAACTGGAAAAGAGGCATGTTTCCTTAACAAAAACTTTCCCGTTCTCATTTCCTCCCTTACTTTCATTCATACAAACAATAACATAAACAAGGCTGGCCATTATCAAGGATTTCAAGAGATGCAAAGCTAGGAAGCAAGATTGAAACTAAGGGGAAATCAATTCAACCTCAAATCTCAATTTCTTTAATCAAATCAAGGTGAATAATGATACCCAACTCATAATATGCTTATTTACTTTTGGTTGTAGTATTAAACCTAGAATTATATGATTGATGTTATGCCATGTTTGAATATTTGGATGAATATATGATTGTTGATGAATTATGAAATTTATTTATGAAATTAATTGATAAATTTGAGTTATAAAACCTATCATACGATATCCAAATGACTTGAAATTTTGATATGATGTTAGAAATATTATTTTAGAAGTGGATTTTCAATTTCATAATTTTCCGAGTTAGTATGAACATTTTGCGATTTTATTAAGGGAAGAAAATAGTTCATTTCATGTTTTAATTATAAAAAATAATGAAATAATATTTTTGATCTCGAAATTTTTATACCTTAAAGAATATATAAAATCTGATTTATTGTGATTTTTGAGGGTTTTTACCACGTCTTTATGATTTATTATGAATTTATTAGACTAGGGAAGCTTAATAATTATTATTAAAATATTAATACAAATGAAAAGGTTTGCAATTGTTTTGGGAATGATATTTCTGGTTTATGATAGATTTCTAAAAGGTATTTGATAAAGAAAATTATTATCCATTGAGATTTTGGCAAACTATAGGAGTTGGTGAAAAGAATTTACTTTTAATAACAAATTAGCAGTTCTTAAGGTAATTACAAGTATCCATGTCTGCAATGTCATGTCGCTGTTCATTTACGCCGCAACTATGCTCTCGACGTGAACCAATAGTGATACACACGATGTCAACTAAGGTTGGTATGAAGTGAATCATCTATGGTTGAAGAAGGAAGTATAGTGTCGACGTCGGCTTCCCTCTTAACCACATTGATATTGCCGCATGTTTTATAATGACACTAATGATTCTGCCTGCTTTCAATAATGACACCGCATATCTTCTATAATGCTGCCGACCCTATAAGGCAACCATGCCACTATTCTACCATATCAACTCCCTTAGGCGATAAGGTCGATCCTACTACTTCGACGTCGATTTTGAGACATTGATGCCGAAGGTTATTAACGACGCCATTCTTATAACTCTAAGCTTTATAACTTTGTACTAGGAAAACCTATGAAATACTACGTTATGCAACATAGTTATTATCAACTATATAGTGTTTTATAAGTCAAAGACTTTAACATATTTTGATATTAAAGAGGGGTGATGACCCATGTCGGCTATATCCATGCTGCGTTTTATCAATATAATGGTTTTATTAAATTTGGCTTTATAGGCTATAGTTTTGAGGTACGATAAGCTCTAAGTGATATCGAATTTCATCAATAATGTTTTACAAAAGAATATAGCTTGGCATAAGTATTTTGGATAAAGTAAAGGGCTGCCTTTTCCTTTTTTAAAAGATGATTTCAAGGGTAAATCAATAGTAAAGGTTTATGTTTTCAAGGAAGTATAAAAAGGTAGTTAGCCCAAGATTTTACTATTGAGATTGTTGTTCTTATCTCCTTTAGATAAATTATGATAGGATGAATTGACACAGAGATTAGAAAACCAGATGGGACTGGTATAAGGTAGCGCCCTATACCTCAGCTGTTAGCCCCTAGCTGATATAAGTTCAAAATTCTGGTGCGTAGGGCTTTGTCATGGGTAAGACTAAAAGTAGGATTACACACAAAAAGGAATACAAAAGCTTGAGTTAAGTTATTGGTTAGCCAACAAAACCATTAGGATCAGTTTGACCCTAGCAATAGTAAGTTCTAAACAGACTGTCTAGTTTCCCTCTAACAGTAGGATAGAACATTTGATATATCTGGTAGGCCTGAGTCAGCCATATAGGTTGGTAATCACCCTATGAAAATTAACTATTGGGACAAATAGTCCGTTGATTAGACAGATTTGTCATAATTACCCAAGTAGCATGAATGCATATGGTTATTGTGTTATTATCTAACTACCGTGATTGCAGGAGCATGATTATGTTTGACATATATAAAGAGGATACTAGTGAAGGGAAAACCTGTTCCGTTCGATGGCATGGTCTCACTAGATATCCATTAACCGAGATGGCATATTATTATTCACATCAGAATTTTGTCTGACCCAAAATTTTGGTTTTCCCCTCTAACTCTCGAGTGCTCATTTGAGTAGTTTGAGAGTAAAGTTTTCAGGTTAAATAGGTTCTGACGAATAAAGCTTTCGAAGACGTGCAGGAGGTAAGGCTAGCTATCTAGGAGTTTATATATATATATATTATCCACTGTGTTAAAGTTTCATTCTGTTGGAATGTATGTAATGACAGATGTTACAACTGTCTAGTAGTAAACTATGATCAACCAAGGGGGCATCTACATATGTCGCTCTTGGAGTATTTTGTAATAATTATATTTTATCTGAACCTCGGCAATGTTTAGGATTATGTAATGAATATGAAATAGTATCATTTAAATGAAATGTGAAAGTTGTTTTGAAATCGTGTTTAAGAAAATTTCATATTCTTGTGCTTTTGATGTTATAACATAATCCCATTTTGTCATCGAAAACTAATATTATGGATGACTGCAGCTTCTATAGTGCTTAGTTTTGGGTCTTAGAATGAGGGATGTTACACTAGATATTAAGGAATATGAAGCCCAAGTATCGAATAAAACTCGTATGGAAACATTTGAAATAGAAAGCATACAATGAATAACAGTTGTAACACCCCATAAAATAAACACTAATTAATAAATAATTATTATGGCTCAAAAATGTAATTTAAGCAAACGTCGAAATTTGGCCATAAAACTTACACCATTATGTTTATAGCGATTTATGTTTGAAGTTTTCAGATCGAAAGTAATTAAAAAAGGACTAAAGGAAATAAATAATAATTAACGTGTGGACCCCTCCCGTTAAACCCTCCTTGGGCTGGGCGACTGCTAACGGTCGACGACCTATGAGGAGCGGTCGACCAGTTGAAGTGGCAGCGGCCAAAGTTGAACCATAACCTAACGACCCAAATTTAATTAATATAAATTTGATGGATAGAATTGATTTAAAAGCCTACAAATACAAGCATAGCTCCTCATTTTTCTTCTCACATTTTTTTATCAGAGCAATGGAGCTCTGCCATTTTCCCTTCTCCACTATGTTTAGAAATTATAAAAATACTATATTATATTTTTATATATGTCTGAAAAGAGCAAAAAATAAAAGATAAGAATAGAAGGAGTGAATAAATTCTGTGAAAAAGGTAAATTCTATAGTCATAAATCTATATTCCACTTAACTCAAATCTCCTCTCAGATCTGCAGTTCTAATGGGTATGTCTATATCTTGTTTTACTTATTATAAAGATGCAAAGGAAAATGGAGTCAATTAAAGGAATGAATTCTGATTTGGGAGATTTGGAAAGCTAGAAAGGTTAGTGGACAATTATATGATTTATATATAACACTAAAATTTATATCGTTGAATTTTATTTAATTATTATGTCTATGCAAGATCTGTTGAATTGTAGGCTTAAAATTAATGTATTTAGTTGAAATCTTGCAAACATATTCTGTATTTATGTAACTGGAATGGAATAGTATATACACCATAATCTGGAAACTTTAGAATTTAGACCCTAAAATTTTTAAAGTAGGATGCTGATAACATTGTGAAGTTTGTTTCAGATTTATTTTAATTGGGTTGTAAATTGTTTAATGTTCATTTAGAATGTCCTAATTTGACTTGGAATGTATATTTCTATGTTTAAATTTATTGGGAGTGTTGAAGGGTTGTCTCAATTTTAGTGTAAATTTCTATAGGTTGTCTAACTTCACAACTATATAAAAAGTGCATCATTTGAAATAATAAGGAATATACAGAAATGAAGAGATATAAAGTACAAATGTCCTTCTCCGTAGTTTGCACGGTCTATTTCAATTGAAATAAAAAGAGACAATTCTTTGTGATTTCAAGCAGAGAAAAAGTCTCATTTTAGGCAGTTTATGGAAAGTTATAAAGGTAATAAATTCCTTTTTGGGAAGGATAGCTCCAATATATTAAAATGTAGAAATAAATGTTCTTTGTTGAATGTATATATAAGTGTATATTCTGAAATCCTAAATGTAGGAATTAACGAGTTAAAAATAGGAATACACACACACATATAACCATGCCTACTAATCAAAAATATAAATATACATTGGGTAACAAATAAAGCATAATAAAAAATATAATTTGATTCTTGTATTAATTACAATTAAATGTTTAAATTAGTAACGCCATAAATCAAAGGGTTAGGAGGTTGCAATGAAAAAGGGGGTAATAACTCCAATATTGATGAATATGGTTGCAACATTAACGGGCAATAAATGGGCAGTTAATAGAAGGTTACAAATATTAAATTGGATTGATTGTAGAATTTAATGGGATTGATTGCAGAATTTAACATGACATTTATGGAGAAAAAGGAATCGACATTAATAAGTTTGAAATGAATGAATAAATGGCATTACTTTTTTATCCAATTTGAATAATAATGACCATATATTAAAGACAATTAATTAAGGGTAAAGAAATAAGTGACATTTAAGTGACATCAAAAGGAAATGAAGAATATAGGAATAAACATATATGATAAGAATAGGTTCATAGCAAATAAATAAATGAATACTTATAAATAAACTTAAGAGGTCATTTAATTTCCATTATGGAAATTGTATGGCCTCAATAATACATTTATGACGAGTGTAAATTAATGGGTCTAGCCTAATATTTAGGTCAATTAACAATCACTTGGTTTAGTATGGGTTGGGATGCGAGGTCAATAGAGTTACATAATGAAAGTCTGCCCTTCACCTAGACGCTATGAGCAATTGTATATACGTACTACTGATGTAGGACATCTCCTATTATATGACCTATGGGAAGGGATATTCATTTGTTTGTAGGTTTGGATGGAAATTATACTAAGAGGTCATCTCGGATTTGAAGTATTAAATGGCTCGGTACCTTTAGTGTGTCAAATGATTTGCTTAGGGGTTGAGGTATTAAATGGCTGTTGGGTCTGCCTCCTCCTTATTTAAGAAGTCTTAAATAACCTACGATAATGCCTAATTGGGGAATGGAGTCTTCTTCATTTCTAAATTAGAGGTATTAAGTAACTATAATGGGTATTTTTCTTGACTTATATTAGGTAAGTCTAAATGGGATTTCGACTATGGGTGGTCGACGGGCTATGTCATTGTTGTTAGTAAACCATATTTAGAAGTACAACTGGCATATAGGCTTCGACTATAGCGGTCTCGAGCCATCATTAACAAAGACTTTGGTTATGCCCTGTCAGTTTTCGCTTTCTACTAGTGTAGAATTCGAATAGAATATGCAATGACCTCAAGTTTTATTAATTGTTGGTTTGTCGAAGGTGGGATATTAACCCTTAGATGGGTCTTTGAGACGAGTTAGTAATACAATTAATTAATTATAAAGTCATAACTAGGGGTCATCGGCTTTATAGCTAGGGAAGATTGACTATTATTACATTACGGAGGGCCCGCTTCTGGGTTAAGGTAGTAAATGGTCATTGTGTCTACCTTCTCTCTATTTAAGAAGTATTAAGTGGTCGTGGTTTATTTTTGGATAGTGTAACACTTATATATATATGAGAATATGTATAGTTACACCTTGGAGAAAGTTGGATATATCGTATGTGCATATGGAATTAAATAGATAAGCCGTGAATAGTGGACATAACACTTAAATAGAAATTAATCAGCATAAACTAGTGTTATGGATAAAGAATGTAATTTTCCAATCACCAGATTGTTGTTCTGACCCTTTCCTCATTACAACCCACAAGATAGATTTAGAGGGACATGCTACTAGTGCAAGACGAGAACGGTAGATGGATAAGTCTTCTCATTAATGCTCGGCACTGGCAAGGCAATTAGATACTTAAGGAATAATATTGATTCCAAGATAGTAGTCTTAGCCGGTATATATGTTTTATAATATTTTACTATTCCGCTGTGAGTTTGCTCTCTGATATACTTATTTTTATGATAGGTTAATAAAACTAACGATTCATGCCCTAATGCACTTGGGTTTCGATTTAGTCGAAATTCGGGCCCATTATGGTATGTACTGTTACTTTTTGTATCAGAGCATAGATTAGTTGATCATAGGAATTATGATAGGCTGAGTGAACGTATTTGTACTTTTACTTATAATTATATATATTAGATGCCAAACTCTACAAATTTTGACAATAAAAGTAGTTGCGGCCATATTCTAAAAAGATGGATAAGGAAACTATAAGTTGGGACATTAAAAGGAGTTAAATTGTATGCACCTACCCTAATTACCCCATGGGGTGTAGGTGGTACCATAAGGTATAGATCGAGAATAACACGAGCATGACATATAGAAGGATCCCTGAAGCTGGATGGTACTTGACTTCTTTGTTAGGCCTAGGATGCCCTTTAATTATGGATTTTGCCGGATTACTGATTGATGACATACAATTCATCCAAACAAGATGATAGCTGGATTTTTAATATATATTCTTAATAAGAAGAGGTTAAGAATAAAGGAAAAAAAGAAAAGTCCAAAAGAGAGAACAATTAAAATCCATTTCTAAGTCAGACGTTATGTGAAAGAATTTAATAAAAGGCTTGAATTTTTTTGAAAATATTTGAAGTAGTTTTAAAAGAATCTATTTAAAAATAAAAGGACCCTATCACTGGAAAGTTGTTATTTCTTAAAGGCAAATAAATACTAAACTTTTCTCCATATGAGATATTCTTCGAAAATAGATTTTATGAGAAATATGTATATAAAGAAATTAAAATTTTTAAATTTAAGAGCTATTTAGATATATTTCTAGTGACGTTAAAATTGGTTAGGCCAAAAATTTCAATTTAAAGGTTTTTGGTAAAGAGCCTTTTCATTTTTTAAGTAAATGGAAAAGAGAGCATATGTTTGGCTCGATGATTTTTCCTAAATTTCTAAATTCAAAAGTTTCCTTTTAAATTCTTTTTAAGGGGTGGATAAATGACAATGGTATTTTATTTAAAGTGAATATTAGGCACAGGTCCCTAATAAGTTTCAAAATACACAAAAACCCCAGTAAAAAAAGTATGTAAATTAGGTCCCTAGAATTAAGTTACTAAGTAATTGCATATAGTTATGCAATTATTCACTGAATAATTGTAGACATTTATGCAATTATATCCAAAAGTTGCATAAATTTATGCAATTTCTTTGATGAATAATTGCGGAAATTTCCGCAATTTTTTTGTTGAATAATTGCGGAATTTTCCTCAAATTTTTGAAAAAATTGCGGAAATTTCCACAATTTTTTGGTGAATAATTGCGGAATTTTCCGCAATTTTTCAGCGAATAATTGTGGACATGTCTGCAATTTTTTGATATAATTGCATAAATGTCTGCAATTATTCACTGAATAATTGCATAAGTGTATGCCATTATTCGGTAACTTAATTCTAGGGACCTAATTTACAAACTTTTTTTACTGGGGTTTTTGTGAATTTTGAAACTTATTAGGGACCTGTGCCAAACTGTCCCTTATTTAAATGGGGTAAAAAGAATGGAAGGGTAAGAATGCTCGACCATGAAGATAGAAAAAATATTTCCGTATAAGGAAATTAAAGAGAAAAACAACCGAAATAAATTTATACATATCTCTTTTCATGTTAATGTAGAAAAGCCCAATGACTAAAGCAATAGACGAATGCACTACAATGAGTCAATGAGGAAAACTATAAAAGAGGAAAAGAGCTATGTAACGAGAATCCGCTTAAAGGCAATTTATGTAGGAGAAATTTAAATAGTAGCAATATTAGGAAATTTAAATTGGAACAACTTTAGGAATGTATGTTAAAATAATGTTGGTAATATAACTAGAAATAATGTAAGAAATTTAAGGCAAAATATAGGAAATATGGATAGTTTCCATAAATATGTGCAATAATTGCACGTGCCTTTTAAAAGTCCCCACTCATATGCTATTAAAATCTCAGCTAAGGTTAAAAGCGGAGATAACATGAGTAATTGGAAAGTAATAGGATGAAGTTACCTTTGTCTACTCTAGTTTTTAAAGTTATAAAGGATGTTAAAGGAACATCGTAATAGTGCATTTATGAAAAATGGTTTGGTATAAAAATTGAGTTTTTAAATGTAAAACTTAATAAGTGGTTTGAAAACAAAGGGGCCTTAAAAGGAAAATTAATTTGATGCATATTCTTATTTGGAAAAGGAAATAATGTGTTGTTTTGAGGAAAGGATCTTTTTAAATAGCTAAAATTGGCTTTTGAACTTAATAAATAAACATATTTTCAAAGATAAAATTTCTAGGTTAAGTACTTTCATGACTGTGAAGTTTAATAATTTTATAAAGAGCGATGAAAACCAAACCAACTTTGATATAAAGTAGATAAAGATGACTGCCTTGATAAAGCATGGCAAAAGTTAAGGCTATGAATAAAATAACTACGAATGCTCATAGAGTAGCAATAAGGAATCCCCATAGAAGATAAGGAATATTGGTATGAACCTAGAAATGTTTTATTAGACATGTGTGAAAGCCATAAGAAGAACCTACAAAGGAATGAGAAATGATATAAAAGTACACTTTTTCGAGTCCTAGAGTATACTCGTATGAAAGATCAAAGATAAAGAAAATAAATAACAAAATTTGAATACTATCAAGAGATTTGGATTAAAAGAAGGTAGTAATATGATTGGAGAAGAGGGTAATGAGATGGCTAACACACATAGGTGGTACTAAAGTTATTCTACCAAGCTAATTTTTTGATGAGTTATTCTAAATATCCATAGTTTATTTCTTACCACAATAGCGTGGGAATGCACAATTTATACCATAACCGGATGTAATAATTGAAGTAATGAAAGAACCTAATCTATTATAAGCTTAAAAGGTAAGTTAAGACATATGGCTCATTGCAAAAGGGCATACCAAAAATGTCCACCTTAATTGAGTAAGAAGTGATAGGGCCACAACATCATTAATACCAGTTGAAGGGAAGCTTCCAGCAATTGTTTTTTTAAGGTTATTTGGGTTGTAATTGCTAGTGGTCTCTTTTTGGGTATTGAAAAAGTAAATGATATGATATGAGATATATTCCTATTTTACCACTGCATTAGTTTTTTGGATGAGCTTTGACCGATCTATATATATATTGGAAAACGGTGTAAATAAGGAAATCTCATAAGGAACTTAACTAGCGATGAATATAAATTAAGGCTGGAAATTTATAAAATAAATTAGGAAATTAATTAAATTTTCAATTAAAAATAAAGAATGCTTAAATTCCAAAAACTTTAGAATTCTGGGAAAAATAAATTTTAGCAAGAGAAGGAGAAGGAAGGGTTGTTGCGAAATCATGGGGTACTACGCCACTGCCTTAAAACCAAAAATTTATAAATGTGTTGTGTGTTGTTTAGAAATAAAAGAAAATGTTTTTAAAATCTGTGGTTAACTGTGCAATACTAGGGTCAATCATACGGATTAACTCATTGATTGAATCCTGATTACGTTAAGATGTGGATTTATTTGTTTTAAAAGATGTAAAGAGAAATGCTTTTGGAAAGTTTAATTTTCAAACCATTTTAAAATTTTGAATGAAATGGGGGAAAATATTTTTAATAGAAAATGAGAAGATTTCTAATTTTTAAGTGTCACATGTTTAGTGTAAGGAGGGTCAACATGTTAGTGGGTATGAATTTGACTGTTTAATAAGTGTGACGTATAAAAAACACAAATAATAACAAGGGAAAAGGCAGTTTTAGCTTTGGAATTTCTATTTCCATACTCTATTGACAATAACAAAACCTGTTTTTAAAGTATTTTTATTTTAAAGTTTAAAAATAAATCTCCTTATGAGAATTGTACTTGGAAAAGTTGGAAAGGATTCCGGGGCAAAAGTGGAAGTTCCAAGGTACAACGAAATTGGTATCCAAAAGAAGGGTGTGAATATAAAATTTTCCATATAAATTCCTTTTCTGTTATAAGGGTATAGATTTGGGAAAACTAAATTTTTTAAATTTTGGATGTTAGAAATGGTGTGTTAGTTATTGGATGGTAGGGACTAGATACAAAATTGATTGAACCATACTCCTATTCTTAGGATTGTGGAATTTGTTGTGTGAAAACAAAGGTTTTGATTTTTGAAAACTTACATTTATATAGAACTGCCGGTATATATATGTTGTTTGCATCATAATTTCAATTTTTTTTTAAAAGAATGCATTCATATAGGAGGCACAAATTTAGAATTATTCAACATACATATCATATATGCTGTGAAACACCATGCATTTGTACACGATTGGCTGCAAAATAGGTTGTACACTAATTAGTTGGGTAGTTTAGAATAGTTACGCATTATGTTACATGATTCGGTCCTTAAGGAATTTTAGGAATGAATTTTTTTTAAGGAGTGGAGAATGTAACGTCCGTAAAATAAAATTAATTAATAAATAATTGTTAAGCCTCAAAAAGGTAATTTGAGCAAACTTCGGAACTTGGTCATGAAACTTGCATTATTGTGTTCGTAGCACATTTTTAAACAATTTTCATATATGTAGTTTTGCAATCAGAGTTCAAATGAAGAAGTTATCAGCATTTAAATTTTTTGAATCGAAAATAATAAAAAAGGGATTAAAGGAAATAAATAATAATCAATGTGCGGACCCCACCGATTGACCCAACCTTAGAACGATCAACCGCTAGCGGTCGACCGTCTATGAAGAGCGGTCGATCGATCGAAGTGGCGGTGGCTAGGGTTGAACCTCGGCCTAACTGGCCTGATTTAATTAATATAAATCTAACGGATAAAATTAATTCAAGCGCCATTTAAAACAAGCCTAGCCCCTCACTTTTCTTTCCATATTTTCTGAACAGAGTAACGAAGCTCTACCACTTTCCCTCCTCCATATTCGTGTGTGTATGCGTGTATCAGAGAAGGGCAGAAAATAAAAGAGAAGAAGAGAAGAAGTGAAACAATTCTGCGAAAAAGGTAAATCTATAATTAGAAATCTAAATTCCACTTAACTCAAATATCCTCTTAGATCGGCAATTGTAATGGGTATGTAAATATCTTGTCATACATATTTTGGGGATGGAAATAAAAATGGAGTCAATTAAAGGAATGAATTCAGATTCGAGAGATTTGGAAAGCTAGAAAAGTGAGTGGAAATTATATGATTTGTACAAAACATTGAAATTTATATCATTGAATTTTATTTTTTTATTATGCCTATGTACGAGCTGTTGAATTGTAGGCTTAAAATGAATGTATTTAATTGAAATCTCACCTACATATTCTGTAAATTATGTAATTGGAATTGAATGGTATATAACATAATAATCTGGAAATTTAGGAAATCAGTCCCTAAATTTGTTTAAAGTAGGATGTTGATAAGACAGTGAAGTTTATTTCAAATTTATGTTAATTGGGTTGTAAATTGTTCATTATTAATTTGGAATGTCCTAATTTGACTTAGAATATAAATTTCTAAGTTATTGGAGCATTAACGGTACAGTCCAAGTTGTATGTGTAAATTTCCATAGACAGTCTAACTTCACAACTATATAAAAAGTGCGTCGTTTCGAATGATGTTGACGCCAAAAATGGATCAATACCCAAAGTGTAAAGACCCCAACGCTATGCCCAGTTTAGCAAAGAACATTACAAGTAATGTCATCTGCTAATCTGGAGAATACGGCTGGTTAAGAGCGATCGAATATGAATATATCTTTATACTAACACTGACACGTCTTATTTACCTTTTTGAAGATCTGAACTGAAATTTAGACGTGTACAGTATTAATACAAAGTTATAAACACACCGATTAAAAATATTCAGAACAATATATAATATAGATAAATCAGAATCAGAGTTACAGATCATAGTGGAATAATATACATCATCATATCAAAAAAATCCTGTATAAGGTACAAAGTCACTACTACATAATATAGATGACATAAAGACCTGTAGAATATAGAGATCTAGCAAAATATATTAGAAAAGTAAAGAGAACACCAAAATTTTATAGTGGTTCGACAATCTCGGACTGATGTCCACTGCAGCTTTTATTGATTATGGATCTGATAGAGATTTAGAGTCACAAGTACAAGGGATTGACAAGTTCTTAGAACCCAAAGTAGCCAACTGCGTCTGCCTTAGTGACTATGGCGAGGAGAGGTAGAAGATAAAGAAAATAATAGATCCCAAAATTTCTAGTAGCCATAGGGTGTATATTTATAGAAAAATCATATAGAAGAACCGGGGGACCTAGATCCGCATCCAAGTAGCAGAAGTGAGGAACAAGGCCCATTTAGTAATAAAAACCTCTCGGTACCGAGTGGTACCACTCGGTGTTGATCATTTTTTATAGGGGGATTCTCCCTTCCATCTTCTACTTAGCTTTCTTCCTACGATCTGTTGCTTTCTGAGCACTTATACTTTGAGATTGAGTTATTTCCGGGAAGTTCTAATACCGCTTGTCCTTGCCTACTTTCTCTTTATTCTTCCAGAAAATCCTTAGATTTGTTCTTCTATTTCTTAATAAAAGCTCCTCATGTCGATCACTCGGGCCAAAGTTCCACGTACAAGTTGTTTTGGAGGTCCAAAGTGTAACAAAAAGCACTCGGTACCGAGTAGTAGGGCTCGGTACCGAGTGGTTCCTTTTATTCCGTTGGCTCTGATACTGCTTGAGTGTGCTTCTATTGCCCTTCTAAGCTTGTTTCCAAGTCCGTGAATCATTCATCTTTATCTTGATGTCCTAATTCCAATGAAATCTGCTTGGCCAAAAAGCCGGATGACACTTGCCCCCAAAAGTATGCTTTCGTGAAAATAAAGCATGGTCTGAAATAAGACAAGCATTAACTATTATCTCTACGTTTTGGTCGGTTATCCAAGCATTGTTTCAAAGTGTTGTCTCCACGCCATAGACATCCGTTCAACTGCTTTATATAGCTAAAATTCCATTTTGTATGCAAAGGACAAAATTTACCCTCTGGAGATCTTTCCATGCCTCAGTAAGGTATGCACTTCCTCCTTTTTTCTTATTACCTAAATTTTTGGCTCGAAATTATCACTTGGTAACAAGTAGTACCCCTCGATACCGAGTGATTTTACTTAACCTCGGGTACTATAATTACTCGAGATAGAAAATTTTCCTTCACTTTTTTCCAGTTGAACTCTTTCTACACCGATCGCTTTCATTCCGAGTCCTTCAATCTTCGATTTTCCAAGCACAATCAGATCACCTTCGTTGACCTAAAGCCGATGCTACCTTCCTGAAGTCACCACCACTCCAAGAGATGTGGTAAAATGATTGGTGATTGCGGTCGTCATTGGCGATGGTGATGAGGATAATTAACCTAGGTCGGAGGAAATTCCATGGTTCTCCCAAGCTTGTGCTCGAGCCTGACTCGGTATGCGCTTGGGGGAATCAACCAAATTCCTTAATTCGAGTTTTTTCTTTGCATAGTTTTCAGATTTGCTCCGATCAACGCTTGGTCGATCATTTATTGCCAAACAACAATGGGAGGGTTCCTTTCCAAAGGATGGGCATACTGACGCATTCAAGTACTCGAATAATTCCATTGTTAGGCATGCTCATTCACTGCATTTCCTGTGTTGTTGTAAAAGAAAAGCTTCTGTGTCGCCCTTGGCAACGGTTCTGTTATCGATTATCTGACCATAACGGGTAAGATTCGATGCAAAATTCCATCATACGACTTGGCTCGTTTTTCTAGCATAAGCGGTATATCTACAAAGGATGGTTCGTTCATCATGTACGAGACATGGGACTCATACTGCATAGGTTAACACCTTCACTTGCCTCGGTCAATGTTCAGAATCCACTTGGTCAACACATGTCAACATCCTTTGGATTCTAGGCATCAGTCAAAGCCAGGTTTACCATGGCTCAAACTTCTACCTCTACACCTTTTGCTCTTAAGCGTTCGATCACTGCAGAGGTCCAAATGATGATTATTCTTACGAAGCCAATCAAATATCGACCCCCTCCGATAAACGAATTCATCAACCTTCGAATTCTGGATGATCCACCCGAACATATGCCGACTATTCATACTGCAAAAATGCTACACAATTTATGTAGACAACCTTCGAATTCTGGATGATCAACCTTTCAATCCATTTTGCACATGATTCTTCAAGAGCTTAGGCTAGCTCTGTCTCAATTTCATCCCAATGGGTATGCGCTCCTTAGCTTCCAGTTCGTGCTCTTCGTGAATTGGTTTCCATGGCCTCTGACCTTCAATGAGCTAACCTATCTTTTGATCTTCAAACAAAGGCGCAACCCGCCGTCATATATGATCATCGAGGCTTGCTGTAGTGCAAGGTTATAGAAGAACTCCACAACAAGCACTCGTATTTAAAAAATGAGTACTTCTTCATCCGATGCATGTATGGCTTCAATGGGTATCGGCTTTTCAAAAGTAAGATCCCTTCCTCTTTGCTCTTTCCGTACTTGGATTCCTTCTGTCCAAGTGCTTAACTTACCATTTTCTTCCTCGCAGACATTCCTGCTCGAAATGTTCACGATGAACATGGCGATAATTTAAAAGCACTTAAGGAGATTACTTTCAAGCATTGCACCACCGCATATAACCTGACCAACGAGAACCTGCGAAGGTGTGGTCTTATGTTCCCTAATAGATCTGTTGCTCCTATATCAACTCCGCCAAGCAGTTCTAGAGTGCCTACCCGATTTTCCACCCCTAACCGCAGCTTCGATGAGAATATTCAAGGGGAAGCTGAAGGTCTATTGGGTATGGCACATGCAGAAGAGCCCATTGAAAGTGGAACAGAAGACCCAGTTGCATGCGAGGCCTCAAGAGAAGGGGAGAAGGAGCTAGAATGCAACCAATCTCGGAGGAGAGTGAAAGTTCAGGGAGGAGATAAGGGAAAGAAGAGATGAGGGATAAGGAAGGCGAAGAAGGAGAAGAAAGCCCTGATGATAGTGATAGTAACTATAGTATTAATCAGGAGGGAGACGAGTCGTTTGGAGAAACATCTCCTAAAGGCACCAAGCCTCCTTCTTCGCCTCATTTGAAGCGAGTTGCCATCAAAACTTCCACGGAAGTCGGGGAACCAAGCATATTGCCATCGGTCGAGACATCTCCTCCCACTTGCTCCTTATGAGATGTCTTTGTCGGCTTAAGGATTTCGATATTTCTATGGGAGATCTCCTCATCAAGGGTTCTCCAAATTTCAGCTTCTCACATGGGGGAATCCTTAATGAAGGTGGCAAGACTCCATCCTTAATTCTATGCGAACATGGTTTGTAGATTGCTTAGGGGATCATTGGCACTCTACACCTCACTAGGATCAAAAAAACGCATATTTGCATTCATCTATACTTTAAAGTTTCAATACTTATATAATCTTTCTTCTCATTTTAGGTTCCAATGCCAGAGACAGATAAAGGAAGCTTCATTACATTGTAGGTGAGTTTAGAGGACAAACCCCCAATCCATATCCGTCTTGTTCCAGCTATCATTGATGATCGAAATATAAGGAGGGAGGGCTAGATCAAAGGAAAGAGAATGAAGAGAAGAAGATGATCGCCACGTCAGGCGACAGGATAAGAAAAGATAGGCTAAAGAGAGGCAGCCCAATGATTCAAGCAAGCAGCTCAAAGCCTCACACGTCTATCGCGACTCCTCTTCTAGCATTCCTCTACCTCATTCTGATCCTCAAATTCCTTCTTTTGAATAGGCTCCAGTCTCTCACTCCTTAACTACAACTGTGCCTCCTCAATCCAAGGAAATCTCTACTTCTCCAATTTATTTCCCTACTGCTATCCCGCTTGCAAGCTACTTTTCCTAACCTTTTCTTACATGGTGTCATGTTTGACCGTGACATCCAAGACATTTCAAGAGAAGTAGACTCGGATGTCTAAAGGATCCAAAAACTCATTGATCAGGACTATGAATGGAAGAGACTCTGTTATACCCTCTCCAAGTTTAACAAGATCAACTATATAAACATTCGCTGCGGAGAAGTAAACCTACGGCGACCTCATCGTGGGGGTATAGGAGAGACTTGAAGAAACTGAATGCCAAAAGAGATGCCGCTCTAAAGTCTAAGGCTAGTGCCGAAAGCCTGATGGCAGAGATAAGGACGGCCCACACTAATGCAGTGCTCATGCTAAAAGACCTACTCAAAATTGCACATGAGGAGGGTGATTCCCTAATAACTCAGATTGCTGAGAGGGACCTGGCCCAAACTGCTAAATATGAAATTATCTGAGCCAGGGATAAAACCATTAAGGAGCAGGCCGTAGAGATCCTAAGGCGCATGAGGTGAATGAGTAACTTGCCAACGACCTGCTTCTAGTTAAGGTTGAGAAACTAGTTGGTGAAGTCAAACATGTGATCGTTGTGCAAGATTTGAAAGAGCTTAAACAGAAAAGAGTAGAGAGGAAGAAGAGTTGAATAACACTTTCTAGCACTTCTTTGACAACGTAGTCCAATATAAGAACCTAAAGTGGTTGGGGAGCACATATGCTAAAACTCTTTTCGATGCTTGGAAGGAAGTGTTATATTGTTTTGAAGTAGCTGTGATTTCCTCACTGAAGAAGAATTAATAGCCAGGTGCCTTGATGCAAACGATGTAGCTAAACTCAAAGATGGAAAAGCCATTCTTGCTGTAAAAAACTTCACCGCTGTTATTGCTGCTGTTAAGGCTTCTTCTGGTCCAAGTGCATTGGGTCCAGCAGAATTATCCATTCCAAAGATCAATGAGCCTATGAAGGAATTTCTAATATTGAGGAGGCCAGGTCCGAGACCACTCAGATAATTCCAGCATCCATAGCAGCTACTTATGTTGAGCCGTATATTCCTCCTTTGATCGACCTACCATTCTAGCACTCGACCTACGATCCATAGCAAAAATATATCACTTGTTTCTCCAGTTTTCGAGAAACTTCAGTTTTCGCGCGAATCTCTTTCTAACCTTTACCCTTCTATTTGCTAACTTGTAGGTCACCCACGTCTTCCTTTTCTGCCTCAGACTACTCAAGGATCAAGTACTAGTGCTTTTTTTTACCACATCGACCTCCATCTCCGTGGGAATTTCCGCTTTAACTGTGCATCCTAGTTTCGAACCTGGCCCCGATTCTCAGCGGATCGAGGCCCTAGAAGGGCTGGAGGATATTTCTCAGTCCCTGGGAGATGACGTTTCGATCACTAGCACTTCAGGCCTTAGCGATCCTATTGCAATGGTAGAGAGGTTGAATGTAAACCTTTCCAAAGTTAGGATTATATTGGAGCCTGAAAATTCTGTCAGCTCCATGCCTACAAGCCCTACCACTAAGCTTCCCTCGATTAAGCTAAAACCCCTCAAAATCAAATCCTCCAAGAGCCCTGCCAAGAAGTTTGACGAGCCCTATATTACAACCAAAGGTGAGATTATCCTATCAACTAAGGGTAGACAAAAACACAAGAGGCAACCCGACAGATCTGGTGGCATGGGTAGAAGAAGAGGGATGAAAAAGCAGGGGATTCTTGAAGCTTGTGGGCATGATAGCTCTTTTGTTATACTTTTTGCCTTTACTTTTTGTTGCGAACAGGCCATGCTTGTGCAGGAACGGCCCCCGCAATTCTAGTACATAAAAGTACAAGTAATGAAAGATTGTTTTGTCCTGCAATCTTTGTTCCATTTTACTCTTCCGCACTTCTATATACTGTACATGCATGTATGCAACTACCTGCATACATAATATAATTGTGTGTACTACAATTTCCTTATACTATATATGTTCGCTTCTGTGCAATGCAATTATTACTACAACTATTTGCATGTAAATAAAATTACTATAATTGCCTTAAATATATTCCATTGTTTGGTTATGTTTATAGTTGCTAAAGTGTTCCATTAGGCGAAACAAAACTATGATTGAACCAACTCTGTGGTAATTCCCTTTTACGTTAGGTCGATTTTCCTTCGACAATTATTAATCGTTAATGTTCCAAGTTTCGTGTTGCTCTCTATTGCTGGGGACATCAATTGGAAAATTTATTTCCTTTTTATATATTTCCACCGCGAACCAAATCCAAGTCATGGGAGTTTCCACTTGAAATGCTAGAATTTGGACATTAGTATGAGACAAACAACATGGAGCTAATTATCTGATTGCCCCCAGTCTGATCGCGCTTTCTCAATCCTGATCCTGGATTGAAAATGTTTGATAACCCTTGTTTTTGGTTTCCAACTACTATCCTCGCTTATCCTCCACTAAGTGTGTCCCGCTGGGCCACTTGCGCAGTTGTGGAAATTCTGCCTGTATGTCAGTTCTTATCTCGGGGAACCTACGGCTTTTGATACCTGTCTCTAAGTTTATGTCCCCTAGCCATGCCTAATGCCCGACATTAGCTAAGAGTACCTGTCATTGACCTAAGACATCCTATTGGGCTATTAGCATGGTCCTTAGAAGTCTAACTATGCATCAGTTCCTGTGTTCAACGGCTGGTTCTCTAATTATTCGATTCCAATTATCACTCCTTGTCCTTGCCTGAATTCGGGCAATAGGAGATACCTCCATATCAGGGTTGAATTATCTAATTTACTTTTGGAGACATACTTCCTGGCCGTAATACTAGGCTAAGGGAGTTTTAAAAGTTTCGCGGTTCTGATATGATGTGGTCGAATTATATGACCGACCCCTAAGAGGTTATCCCCTCTTAACGTTGCCAAACTTTAGGGATACGGAAAATTCTTAAAACTTGGAATCTAATTATCCGATCGACCCCTAAGAGGTTATTCCTTCTTGACGTTGCCAAACTTCAGGCAAAGGAAAATTCCTAAAGTTCGAGGTTGAATTATCCGATCGACGCCTAAAAGATTATTCCTTCTTGACATTGACAAACTTTGAACAACAACCAATTTCTAAATATTGGGTCGAATTATCTGATCGGCCCCTAAGAGGATATCCCTCTTGACATTGCCAAACTCCAAGCAATGAAAGTTCCTAAAGGTTGAGGTTGAATTATCTGATCGACCCCTGCAATTCCACTCCTTGGGTCGAATTATCCAGGACCAAGAAAGTTGGTGCAATTATTTACACACCTAAAGGTTTGGCACTACAAGAAAAACAGTCTTTTATAGCGGCATATAGCTGCTATTAAACACAACTATAGCGGTTTGATAAACGATGTATATCAACATGTTATAAAAAAGAATTGCACCTTTATAACACATAAAAAACCATTATAAAAGAGCATGATTTCATAGCATAAAGTACCCGGTATAAAATAGTTATTATATAGCGCCTATTTCGCGTTATATATCTACATGTTTATAGTATATTCTACATCCATTTATAGCATATATATACCGCTATAAAATGTGTAGATACACTAACGCCTATTTGCTGCTATCCTTTGACAGTGACCTCATACATTGCATTATCTTTTTATAGCACTTTTGTCATATAGTTATAACGCTTTTAAGGAGCTATGCTTTATTTTACTATATATTTGATGCACCCCACTATTACATTTTAATAATAACAATCAAAATGAATCTTCTTTAAATAGATAACAATTTGAACAATGTATGAATGAAAAAAAAACAGCAAATGTAACACATATTCATGATAACAAAATAAAGTATCAACTAATAAAAAATAAGTTCAATACATGAGTTACCAAATTCAATACATATTCATGATAAAAAAAGACAACATAGTTCAAAGTTAACGTCTACAAGTACCAAATGCACACTAAGAACTTGAATTGCTCAAAGCCTTTTTTCATGCATGTCTTCGGTCATTGGTAGTACTTCCTGAAAATTCAGAACAATTTAAAAATAATTATATAAAACTGTGATGAAAATTACAGATTATTGTTAGTACCTTCTATTATTAGATGGATGAAGGTTGATATAACTTTTTTAAACATCAAATTTATTTTATATGAATGAAGATAATGTCTTGTTGCATGTTGCATTACAACAGCCCACGTTTGCTTTTTCTTAATAATACAAGTGCACATACACACATGCACCAAACTTCACACACACCTAAACTTGCACAAGCACACACAACATCGCACCTACACATGTTCAATAATTTAAATGTATAGACTCATATTTCAATTGTTTTCATGTTTACAGTCAATTACTCTCGTTAGCAAACTAGTACTTATAATAACTAAAACTAATATAGTAAAATGCAACTATTCCTTCATTCTTTAGATTAAAAATAAATGCACCTAGAGCTTATCTAACAACAAAACCTGAATTATGCTAGCACAGACCTTGAAAAGTTGAGGAATCAGGTACTTGAGGAAGCTTTTCCCATTTTGAATGCTAATTGTTGCCTTGATCATTGGTAAAGGAATGGCTTGTTTGACATAATCCAAAAGTGGAATACTAGGAAATGGTAATCCACCTCTGAAGAGATGATGCACATCTTCATACCATTCATACTCATTTGGTGTCAAATAAAATATTCATTTTAGGATTGATATAAATGCATTTGATAGTGTTTTATAGTGTGACCAAGAAAGTCAGATATTTTAAGATGTTTGAACATCTCATATCTAGGAACAGTATGTGCTCTTTTACTCAACCATGTGCATACTTTGTAACCAATTTGTGTGCACGTTTTGGTTGTGGTTTTGTCTCATTTGATGAAAGAATGGTAGCACATAAAATAATGAGACATTTGACTTTATGGTACAATGTATAAAGTTTCCTACAATAAAAATACACGAGTCCTATTTTAAAATTTGATGCAGTTAAATTGTGATGACCTTGAAATCGGCCTTCGAAAATCGGCACCCGTACTTCACTTGTACTCAAAATGCCGTAGATTCAAACGCCAAATCTGGTTCACCGGAGCTTATAACACAGTAAGTATAACAACACAGCGGAAAAAAAGAAAACAATGATATCATATACAACTCCAATGAATACAATATCCAGAATGATATACAACAATGATATCAATATGATACAACAATATCAGAGATATGATACAAGAAATAGCAGCGGAAAGAAAATAGATAACACCAGCAGTGGATAGAATATCTCCAATAGAATGCTCCAATCCATAGCTAGCGGAAAGCAAGGTCAGTCGTCTAAGGAATGACTACCTCCAGATAATCTACTCAACCTGAATATCTGAAAAAACCCAACTCTAGACTGCCCGTGTGGAAAATAGTGGGCACCCAGAGTTTAGGAAGGGAACAATAAACTCCGGATCAGTCATGGGACTGGTATGAGCAAACAAAACAGTTTATCTTTAAACAAACAACAAAAGAAGTTTAACATTGAAATCTGCAATGCTTTTCGAAAATGAAACTACCATAAGACCTCCCGCCACACACACAATGTAAACGCAGAATTGAAGGAGATTTGTTCTTATGATAGTCAAACATGCTTACTACGCAAAATCATTAGATATTATTACTAGTACATAGTGGAAAACATTTCGAAAAATATAATATTAATCTTAGCCAACATACGACTAGTATCGTATGCCTACTATAGCTACCATCTAAACAGTGGTGACCACCATAAGTAAATGGCAGGTTCTACAACTAAAACCGTACAAGGTTCGTATTGAGATTTGGATTTCCAACAAATGGTCAGGCAAAGGAACTTCCTTACCGAAATGGAAACGCCTCTGGAAAGACGCCCCGAGAACCTAACCGGATCTCTGCAAACACAAGGCCGACGTTACCTCACGCTTTAACCAAGCTGTAACTAGGTAACTAACACACGAGTCATGTCATCCCCCGGTCGTTACCGACCTTTATCCGAGATCCCGATCATAAAGCAACAACCACAAAGTATAATAACTGTGCAGCATCAACATAGGTAAAATATCTGGGCTCCATACCATGATATCACCTTTTATCCAGAAGGAAATGACATAACCTAGGGGCGCTACCCCTACAAACCTTTGTCGCAACATTCCTGTTTCGACCATTACCGGGTTGTGAGGCTCGACGAAGTCTCGTCCACAAAGCCACGCTTTTTCACAAAGCCACGCTTTTTCACAAAGCCACGCTTTTTCATAAAGCCACGCTTTTTCACAAAGCCACGCTTTTACACAAAGCCATGCTTTTTCACAAAGCAACGCTTTGACCATCAATGATCAACAGCACTTCGTATGCCACATTACCAAATTGGGAACGTATCACTAGTAACCATTAACTACACAACCTCTGAGCTCGTACATCTCAGAGAAGGGTGTTAAGCTAAGAGAATAAATTCTCCGCCACCAACAGAAATGTATTTGATAGAAAACAGCTTTACATCTCAAAGTGTAACGTCAGACACACATCCATACAAGTCCGTTCCGGGATCGAACGGAACCGAAGGCACTTCCAAAGAAGCCCTTGCAAATCCGGATAATTTCTAATCACGTCCGGACTTCCCATCACAAAGGGTGATAAAATCTCTATACCGGGGACCAGTCGGTGCAGAGACATTCGACGAGTTGTCCCTTCGTTTTCGAAAATATCCGGTCTTCATCACCGGTCTTCAAATGCGATCCATATACGTTGTACCATTATTCGGAATGGGTTATATGACACAAAAGGTCCTTCCCCGGCTAAACCGAATAATGAGCGCAATTAAAAATCATATGGATACTGGGGTCTCAATTAAATCATAGATTAAAGCCCAAAACTTTTCATTCGAATGGTTAAAATAGATTACCATTTCCAATCTTTTAAACAAAAAGATTCATTTCAAAAACCTTCAATGGTTTAAACAATTTCCACACTTTTATTCTTTTAAACAAAAAAGATTCAATTCACAAAGTTCACCCCGTTCACAAAGATTCATTCATGGATTTCAAAACAATTTCCATTTTAATTGAATTAACTCGTTAAATCTTTAAGTCAAGATTTAACTTATAGCTTTCAAAATTCGTTTCCAAAGATTCATTCATAGCCTTTTAAAACAATTCTAATTCAAGTTGGATTAATTCGTCCGGTCTTTGAAATCAAAGACTCATTTCATAGTTTTCAAAACATTTCAATTCCATTTCAAACTTGAAACCTTTTCAAATTTAAATCAAATTATTTAAATTTTCAAAACTCGATTAAGTTATTCGAAATAACTTTTATCTTTGAAATTCCATTTCAAAAGCTTTTCACTTTAAACCCAAATTTCCAATTTCAAAATCAATTGAAACTAAAGTTTCAATTTCAAAAACATCAAATTTAAATCATCTGTGACTTAACCGATTTCCATGTGAAATCCATATTTGTGTGTGTATAAGTGTGGTCCAGGGGTTTTACACACAATAGTGCAACATCATCAATCATCACAGATATATCAATATCGATAAGCGGTATAATCCACAACGCTTATCTTCATTTACATATTCATAGATAAAATAAATTTATCAGTCACAAAGATTCACTATTACAGTTCGATGTGGGTTTCGGATATCCAACCGGAATCCGACTCCCTGTCGCATCGAAATTCAAGTGTCGTTTACGGACCAAAGGGTTCCATATATACAGAAACAACTACAAATCACAGTCTAGCATAAGACAAGTCACATCATACAATATCATAATCACAAACAGAAATATTAATCCAGTACACAATATTTGATGACAGTCGATCATCTTCAATTTAAGGTGAAGGTGATTTAAAAGAATTAACCACATAACTATTTTTATTAATTTAAATCAAATTATTTACTATAAATAAACTCAATTTTAATTAATTATTTCTTAATCAATTATCTTGATTAACTTCTAATTATAAATTAATCTTTAATTAATGATTCTTAATTACAAATAAATTCTTAATTGTTAATTAACCAAATCTTTAATTTCAAATTGACTAATCTCTAGTCACTTAGTTAATTACAATTATAAATAAATTAATCATTCTTAATTACCCTTTTAAACTTCATTTTAAATCCAGGATTTAAAATGTGCCCTTATTTATCTTTAATAAAATTTAAACTAATTTTTAAAATCTTTTAGATTACTTGTTGAAGTAATATTTTATTATAAAAGAATTTTTAAAAGAGTTTAAATCAAATTCCTTGTTAAATTCTCATATTAAAGGAATATTTCACATTTAACCGGATTCAAACATTCAAATTTATCAAATTTAATTTAATTTCAAAATCTGGAATTCAAATTTGAATTAAGTCCAGGTTTAAAAATCTTGATTTAAACTTTGGTTTAAATGTTTTTCTTTAAGATTTTAAATTTCATTTTTAGTTCAATTTCTTTTAAAACACTTCAAATCTAAGTTTAAACTAAACCTGAATTAATATTCAACTTTTGATCTAAACTTATCTCGGATCTTGTTTTAAAATTTCAAAATTTAATTTCAAAATTTTAACCAGAAACATGTATAAAGCCTGTACACAATTTCTACCCGAACCAGACCCTAACTGCTTCGAGTCTCACTCGAAATAACCCGAGTACGCACTCGAGTTACTCATTTCTTCAACTCCTTCGAGAAGAACACACCCTGACTTCGAGCTGTGACCCGAGCCACCTTTCATCTTCCCAAACTCAACAACCATCATCGATCCAAACTGACATCGCGTGCACGTGCACGACGATCCATCACCTTCCGATCCTTTCTCCGATCATCGACCAATCATCGGCAACCCCTCCGTCCCTCACAAGAACCCAAGTCGGCGAAATCATCCCCTATTCGAAAACGAGCAACTCAACAAAACTGGAACTAACACAAATCGACCAAAACAACCCGCCGACGTTGATCTCATTGACTGGATCCCACCGCGCTGCTGCCAGAGCAGCTTCACATCACTACGTTGCGACCACAACCCTCGCGATCGAGCCTGGAGCTCCATTTTCGTCGAATGAAGCTTGACATTCTCCTCAACAAAACTGGTCCTTAAACCCTACTTCATCGACAACACGCCACCATGGCCACTAATAAATTCCACCACCATTTTTCTAGTAATCTCCATCCTTCCAACTACCACCGACCTCAAGCTTGTCCAATATCGCCTCGCCCATCGTCGGCAATTGGTGAAAACTCGAAATTCGTTCAACTCACAAATTCTCGTGATATACTAAATTAAAAATCATGAATTTTCTTTTAAAAATCATGGTTTTCACTGTCGAACACAATGATGTATATGAATCAATAGATTTTGAGATTTGAATTTATCATGTTTATTGTGACGCCCCACCTCTATACCCACGCTAGCCAAGAACACTACGGTGTAGTGCTGTCAATTAGCACGGAGAATAAGGCTGTTGAGGAGCGACCATCTATGTAATTGCTTTGTGCGAGCACCGATATGTCAGATAGAATAACATGCATTTTTATTACAGGAGGAAATCCGAGAATACCGATACAAACTCAAAGCTACTACACAGTGGCTATGAATCAAATTTCTCAAATCAACAAATATTCAATTATCAAAAACGATAATCAAATTTCTCAAATCAACCAATATTCGATTATCACAAACGATAATCAAATTTCTCAAATCAACAAATATTCGATTATCAAAAACGATAATCAAATTTCTCAAATCAACCAATATTCGATTATCACAAACGATAATCAAATTTCTCAAATCAACAAATATTCGATTATCAAAAACGATAATCAAATTTCTCAAATCAACAATTATTCGATTATCAAAAATGATAATCAAATTTCTCAAATCAACAATTATTCGATTATCACAAACGATAATCAAATTTCAAATTCAACAAATAATTGATTATCTCAAGCGATAATTATATCTCGAATCAACAAATATTTAATTATCTCAAGCGATAATTAAATCCAAAATCAACAAATATTTAATTATCTCAAGCGATAATTAAATTTCAAATCAATAATTATTTAATTATCTAAAGCGATAATTAATTCTCAAATCAACAAATATTTAATTATCTCAAGCGATAATTAAATCCAAAATGAACAAATATTTAATTATCTCAAGCGATAATTAAATTTCAAATCAATAATTATTTAATTATCTAAAGCGATAATTAATAGCAACAATTATCCGATTATCGAAAACGATAATCAGAACTCATATCAACAAATATCTAATTATTACAAGCGATAATTAGAAACAACAAATATTCGATTATCAAAACGATAATCAGAACTCATATCAACAAATATCTAATTATTACAAGCGATAATTAGAAACAACAAATATCCAATTATCAAAACGATAATCAGAACTCATATCAACAAATATTTAATTATCGATACGATAATTAAATCTCATAACATCAGATATCTAATTACCTGCAGATAATTAGAAACAACAAATATCTAGAAATCAAATAAGAAGACTAGAAAATCAACATAAAAGCTTGGATCGATCCCATCATATGGCGAGTCTAAGCTACGCCGCACGTGCATCTCATATGGCCGAAGCCTACCAAGTACTGTCATCATAATTTTGGCGCCCAACATATGACCCGAAGGTCCAACATATGACCCGAAGGTCTAGTACTGGTATTTGACCCGAAGGTCCATCATATGACCCGAAGGTCCTCATAGTGGCTCGAAAGCACACGAAAGCATCAAAATATTTCAATTAACGAGTCCGGAATTAACCGAAATAGCAAACGCACATGTCCCATACCACGTGTTTTACTAAATCGTTTAAATCTGTTCATCGTTTCCTTGAAAGTGCAAAATTGTGTATTTTGTAAAAATACACTTTACATTCTCAAACGGACAAGTCCGGAATTAAGCGAATCAGTAAAAGAAAGGGGTCATAGTCCTCGATTTTGCTGAAACGTTTAAATCGCTTCCTCGTTCTTTTGAAAGCGTAAACTGTTAAAATTCTTGAAAACAATTTTATTTATTTTGTAAAAATAACAATTCACATTCTCAACTGAACAAGTCCGGAGTTAAGCGAAACAGTAAAAGAAAGGGGTCATAATCCTCGATTTTGCTGAATCGTTTAAGTCGCTTTCTCATTCTTTCGAAAACGCAAACTGCTAAAATTTTATACAACAATTTTCATTTTAAAACGATTTTCCAATCACGTGATTAAAACAGCAAATCAGTAACAATTTCGGTAAGGAAATCGTACTTCTCAAAATACCGTAAAAACGGTCACAAAACAGCATTGCGGAATAACCGCTTGAAAATCCACTTTTAAAATTTGACGGTTACTAAAGCCAAAGCGACAGTAATTTTAAAACGTCAAAATCACATCAAAACAATTTACATCAAAATGTAATTTCAGAGAATTTTCATTCATCAAAATGCCACAAAACACCGTGCTTCAAAAATTTAGCATTTGTGTAAAAATCCCGTTATAAAAATAACGGCAACAAAATACGTTTCATAACCTAGCATCGGTTCAACGTAAAATAAATACAGTAACGTGCAATTCATTTGCACGCACATTACAATATAAACAAGGAAATCATTAGAGTGTATCTTCAATGAAGACAACTCAAAACAGCAAAAGCTAATCAATAGATGATTAGTACAAAAGAAAGCTAGCGGAAATTTCAACAAAAATCACATATCTGTAATTTCTTCGAATCCTCAATTCGGATTCGAAATTCTCAAAGAAACAAAGTAATTACAGCTATGTAAACAACAAATAAAATTCATATCAATTTCGTATTTCAATTTTTAAATCAAAAAGATTATCAGTTGTACTCAGCGAAGACAGTTTCACTGTTTCCGCTGCGCACTCTGATAAATAGAACACAAATCAATCAAATCATCGGAACACAATTTCATCAAAACAACAAAACACAATTCCACTTTTATTTTTAAATAAAGATATTTAAAAATTTCATCAAAATTTCAAAACTTTAGTTTTGACTCAAATCACAGATAAAACATCGACCAATAGTTGTAACATATGTTCCATCCAAGTTATGTTTTATATTATGTCCATAAACCCCAAGCTCTGATACCAACTGTGAAGCCCCACCTCTATACCCACGCTAGCCAAGAACACTACGGTGTAGTGCTGTCAATTAGCACGGAGAATAAGGCTGTTGAGGAGCGACCATCTATGTAATTGCTTTGTGCGAGCACCGATATGTCAGATAGAATAACATGCATTTTTATTACAGGAGGAAATCCGACAATACCGATACAAACTCAAAGCTACTACACAGTGGCTATAATAGTTTAGGACAATAAATATAAAAATAACACAGATAACATAAATGCGGAATACAGATGGAACGAAAAGTCTCATATATATAATAACTGATATCAGTTATAATACATTTGACACAATACAAATGATACAACTACAACTGTCGACTCAAGAAGTTATATATACAAGTACATTATCGACTAATATACATGAATACATTATCATCTTAAAACAGACACACTGACTATTACAACAAGACGAAGACCACTTCAAATGATATAAAAAGTCTTCATAGCTCTAGCAGCAACCCAAAGCTAAAAATCTACAACCTGTAAATACTCGGTCTGACCCGAGTATTAAATTCAAAAGAAAATAATACACGGGTCAGTCTAAATCAAACCAGTTAATAGTGCATAGAAGCAATAATAATCAAATAGATGACAGTCAACAATAATTCCCGTATATCCAATCCTTTTAACAAAGGAATCGGATAACGAAAATTAAAACACTTAACCGTGTTATCAATAAATCAGTAGATTCAAATCATCAACAGAGATAGATGAAAAGATTTCTAAATGAAGATGATTTAGAAAAGAACAGAATTGCCGAAACGGCGATTAATAATAAAAATCATCAAATCAAAACCAAATCAAAATACGATTTAAAATATGTAGAATTGGCAACATAAAATAATGAAATTCACAATTACAACTCAAGATTACAGAGTGCAGACCAAAAGTCAAAGGTGTAGTATATGGATGCAAAACAAATCAACCATGAGTCAAGCAATGTATACAGTTCAGTAGTATACCAAATGCAACAGAGGTGCAGACTACAACATCAAAGTGCAAAGCTAAAACATAATGCAATAGTGAAGTCTGCTATACAAAAAAAATGTATGCAACAATACGAAATGAAGTAGTGCAATGCAGACAGGCCAGATGAATCAACTACTAGCCAAATGTGACAGCAACACAAATGGAATGCAAATCAAACATGAAACCACAATGAAGTGCAATAGGTGAAACCATGATGCAGACCAAAGACAAGGAGTGACAACATAGGACAGTACAACTAAAAGAAGTAGGTCAAGCGTATATAGATATGCAGTGACAAAGTGAACCAAGTCACAATGTACACAAACAACAGTGAATGATTCCACATATCCAACTAGAAGTGCAGTGAGATACACATAAATGAATGCAGATGAACTCAACCTGAATTATCAACTACAGAGTATGACAATGAAATGGAAACACATGGATACTACAGATGCAACAAAAATTCATAAATACATCTACAAAGCAATGCAGACTGAAATATGGAATAATGCAAACCCAAGTCAACATGAATCACTTGAGAATCAGAGACCCCAACACTGAATGGAATGCAAATTACAAAATGAAGGCTATAGCAAACATGAACTCATGTATACAGTTCAAGATCAAGTTCATCAATGCAGTTCAACAGAGAAGATGACCCAAGTACACTAACCAAATGCAAATAACTTCATATGACCAAAGATTAAACAGACTGACTACTGGAGTGAATACATGAATGGTCAAACTACAGCAGCATCAACTACACAACGTAACTTATCATAAGTAACAAACAAATAAAAATGAAGCAGCTGTGATGACTACAGTGATGTATCCAAGTATAAGCAAGATAGCATGGAGATGACAGAATAACCAAACAACCGTTCATGTATGTATGCACAGGAAAGCAATTACAGTTCAAATACAACAGAGCTCACCAAGTCATAAAGTATGCAGTTAAACATCTTAAACAAATCAAATGGAACAGTGAGGCTACAGGTAGAAGAAAACACAGTGAAATGCTCAAGGCAAAAGCAACTAAAGGCAAATGACCAGAGGCCGAAGTACATAGACGAAACGTGCTCAAAAATCATGAAATAGATTTCAAACCAAAGACAGTGCCACAGACAATAGAACGAACGAAATCTACATCAACAAAAATCCAAGCAATATTTTATCACAAACGAAAATCATAGAATTCAAAGTAGATGTGAGTAAGGGGAATTACTCACCTTTCACCGAAGCGGAGACGAACGAAAATTTATGGAGATCGACTCCAGAAGCAAGCATCGAACTCGTCGAAGTACGAAGCAAAGCCAAAGCCAAGCAACAACAAATAACTCAATTCCAGAGCCGTAGCTTCAATTCCAGATTGAACGAAGCCGTAGCCTCGAATAAGAATCGACAGTGAAACACTCAAATTCCAGAATCGATCAACAGAGGAGCGCGCAAAGCCGGAGCCAAGTACAAGATCGAAACTTCAACCAAAGCCCTAATTTTCAGATCAAAGAACGAAGCAGAAGCTTCAAGTGGCAACAGAGAGGAGCAACAGCTCGTATTCGCCAAAGATACAAGAAAGGGAAACAAGAAGCCCCAATTCATACGAGATACAAGAGAATCGCCGAAAACCCTAAGTCGCAAATCGCCTGAAGGGGAGGAGAGAAACGCGACTTTGTTTTGAACGTGAGAAAATGAACGTGAATCGAGAGGGTAAGAGGCCTTTGTCAGATAATAAAGGTGAAGGGGAATAGATTTGATAATGGGCCAAGCAATAATATTAAGCCCATTGAATTTATAAATAGCAAACCATGATAATTAATTGGGTACGAAACGTCGGGTTGTTACAGACTCCCCTCCTTAAAGAAATTGCGTCCTCGCAATCATAAGGAGTAAATGGATAAAAGGTAACAACAAAAAGAGGATGGCAATGTCGAATGCATAAGCAAAGAAAATGTCAACAGGGAAGTATTGGAATTATGGAAGTATCAGATATAAAATCGAAAGGTTCGACTGCTTCAAATCAAAAGAATCAACATCGAGGGGATCAAGGAATCAAAATCAGACGACTCTATAAACAACCTCAAACATCATCATCGACTGATAAAAACAAGGTCAATCGAGTTCTAGCAATTGAAAGAAAAGGAATCAGAGCAGAAATCACATACTGCACGAATTGAATGTGAGTAAATCAAATTACTCGCCTGAATCGCCAGAGAAAAAGACGAAGCTCGTATCTCAAAATCGTAAATATTCAATCATCAAAAACGATAATCAAATTTCAAATCAATAAAGATTCGATTATCAAAATCGAAGATCAAATTTTAAATCAATAAATATTCGATTATCAAAAACGATAATCAAATTTCTCAAATCAACAAATATTCGATTATCAAAAACGATAATCAAATTTCTCAAATCAACCAATATTCGATTATCACAAACGATAATCAAATTTCTCAAATCAACAAATATTCGATTATCAAAAACGATAATCAAATTTCTCAAATCAACAATTATTCGATTATCAAAAACGATAATCAAATTTCTCAAATCAACAATTATTCGATTATCACAAACGATAATCAAATTTCAAATTCAACAAATAATTGATTATCTCAAGCGATAATTATATCTCGAATCAACAAATATTTAATTATCTCAAGCGATAATTAAATCCAAAATCAACAAATATTTAATTATCTCAAGCGATAATTAAATTTCAAATCAATAATTATTTAATTATCTAAAGCGATAATTAATTCTCAAATCAACAAATATTTAATTATCTCAAGCGATAATTAAATCCAAAATCAACAAATATCTAATTATCTCAAGCGATAATTAAATTTCAAATCAATAATTATTTAATTATCTAAAGCGATAATTAATAGCAACAATTATCCGATTATCGAAAACGATAATCAGAACTCATATCAACAAATATCTAATTATTACAAGCGATAATTAGAAACAACAAATATTCGATTATCAAAACGATAATCAGAACTCATATCAACAAATATCTAATTATTACAAGCGATAATTAGAAACAACAAATATCCGATTATCAAAACGATAATCAGAACTCATATCAACAAATATTTAATTACCGATACGATAATTAAATCTCATAACATTAGATATCTAATTACCTGCAGATAATTAGAAACAACAAATATCTAGAAATCAATTAAGAAGACTAGAAAATCAACATAAAAGCTTGGATCGATCCCATCATATGGCGAGTCTAAGCTACGCCGCACGTGCATCTCATATGGCCGAAGCCTACCAAGTACTGTCATCATAATTTTGGCGCCCAACATATGACCCGAAGGTCCAACATATGACCCGAAGGTCTAGTACTGGTATTTGACCCGAAGGTCCATCATATGACCCGAAGGTCCTCATAGTGGCTCGAAAGCACACGAAAGCATCAAAATATTTCAATTAACGAGTCCGGAATTAACCGAAATAGCAAACGCACATGTCCCATACCACGTGTTTTACTAAATCGTTTAAATCTCTTCATCGTTTCCTTGAAAGTGCAAAATTGTGTATTTTGTAAAAATACACTTTACATTCTCAAACGGACAAGTCCGGAATTAAGCGAATCAGTAAAAGAAAGGGGTCATAGTCCTCGATTTTGCTGAAACGTTTAAATCGCTTCCTCGTTCTTTTGAAAGCGTAAACTGTTAAAATTCTTGAAAACAATTTTATTTATTTTGTAAAAATAACAATTCACATTCTCAACTGAACAAGTCCGGAGTTAAGCGAAACAGTAAAAGAAAGGGGTCATAATCCTCGATTTTGCTGAATCGTTTAAGTCGCTTTCTCATTCTTTTGAAAACGCAAACCGCTAAAATTTTAGAAAACAATTTTCATTTTAAAACGATTTTCCAATCACGTGATTAAAACAGCAAATCAGTAACAATTTCGGTAAGGAAATCGTACTTCTCAAAATACCGTAAAAACGGTCAAAAAACAGCATTGCGGAATAACCGCTTGAAAATCCACTTTTAAAATTTGACGGTTACTGAAGCCAAAGCGACAGTAATTTTAAAACGTCAAAATCACATCAAAACAATTTACATCAAAATGTAATATCAGAGAATTTTCATTCATCAAAATGCCACAAAACACCGTTCTTCAAAATTTTAGCATTTGTGTAAAAATCCCGTTATAAAAATAACGGCAACAAAATACGTTTCATAACCTAGCATCGGTTCAACGTAAAATAAATACTGTAACGTGCAATTCATTTGCACGCACATTACAATATAAAAAAGGAAATCATTAGAGTGTATCTTCAATGAAGACAACTCAAAACAGCAAAAGCTAATCAATAGATGATTAGTACAAAAGAAAGCCATCGGAAATTTCAACAAAAATCACATATCTGCAATTTCTTCGAATCCTCAATTCGGATTCGAAATTCTCAAAGAAACAAAGTAATTACAGCTATGTAAACAACAAATAAAATTCATATCAATTTCGTATTTCGATTTTTAAATCAAAAAGATTATCAGCTGTACTCAGCGAAGACAGTTTCACTGTTTCCACTGCGCACTCTGATAAATAGAACACAAATCAATCAAATCATCGGAACACAATTTCATCAAAACAACAAAACACAATTCCACTTTTATTTTTAAATAAAGATATTTAAAAATTTCATCAAAATTTCAAAACTTTAGTTTTGACTCAAATCATAGATAAAACAACGACCAATATTTGTAACATATGTTCCATCCAAGTTATGTTTTATATTATGTCCATAAACCCCAAGCTCTGATACCAACTGTGACGCCCCACCTCTATACCCACGCTAGCCAAGAACACTACGGTGTAGTGCTGTCAATTAGCACGGAGTATAAGGCTGTTGAGGAGCGACCATCTATGTAATTGCTTTGTGCGAGCACCGATATGTCAGATAGAATAACATGCATTTTTATTACAGGAGGAAATCCGACAATACCGATACAAACTCAAAGCTACTACACAGTGGCTATAATAGTTTAGGACAATAAATATAAAAATAACACAGATAACATAAATGCGGAATACAGATGGAACGAAAAGTCTCATATATATAATAACTGATATCAGTTACAATACATTTGACACAATACAAATGATACAACTACAACTGTCGACTCAAGAAGTTATATATACAAGTACATTATCGAATAATATACATGAATACATTATCATCTTAAAACAGACACACTGACTATTACAACAAGACGAAGACCACTTCAAATGATATAAAAAGTCTTCATAGCTCTAGCAGCAACCCAAAGCAAAAATCTACAACCTGTAAATACTCGGTCTGACCCGAGTATTAAATTCAAAAGAAAATAATACACGGGTCAGTCTAAATCAAACCAGTTATTAGTGCATAGAAGCAATAATAATCAAATAGACGACAATCAACAATAATTCCCGTATATCCAATCCTTTTAACAAAGGAATCGGATAACGAAAATTATAACACTTAACCGTGTTATCAATAAATCAGTAGATTCAAATCATCAACAGAGATAGATGAAAAGATTTCTAAATGAAGATGATTTAGAAAAGAACAGAATTGTCGAAACGGCGATTAATAATAAAAATCATCAAATCAAAACCAAATCAAAATACGATTTAAAATATGTAGAATTGGCAATAAAACAATGAAATTCACAATTACAACTCAAGATTACAGAGTGCAGACCAAAAGTCAAAGGTGTAGTATATGGATGCAAAACAAATCAACCATGAGTCAAGCAATGTATACAGTTCAGTAGTATACCAAATTCAACAGAGGTGCAGACTACAACATCAAAGTGCAAAGCTAAAACATAATGCAATAGTGAAGTCTACTATACAAAAAAATGTATGCAACAATACAAAATGAAGTAGTGCAATGCAGACAGGCCAGATGAATCAACTACTAGCCAAATGTGACAGCAACATAAATGGAATGCAAAACAAACATGAAACCACAATGAAGTGCAACAGGTGAAACCATGATGCAGACCAAAGACAAGGAGTGACAACATAGGACAGTACAACTAAAAGAAGTAGGTCAAGCGTATATAGATATGCAGTGACAAAGTGAACCAAGTCACAATGTACACAAACAACAGTGAATGATTCCACATATCCAACTAGAAGTGCAGTGAGATACACATAAATGAATGCAGATGAACTCAACCTGAATTATCAACTACAGAGTATGACAATGAAATGGAAACACATGGATACTACAGATGCAACAAAAATTCATAAATACATCTACAAAGCAATGCAGACTGAAATATGGAATAATGCAAACCCAAGTCAACATGAATCACTTGAGAATCAGAGACCCCAACACTGAATGGAATGCAAATTACAAAATGAAGGCTATAGCAAACATGAACTCATGTATACAGTTCAAGATCAAGTTCATCAATGCAGTTCAACAGAGAAGATGACCCAAGTACACTAACCAAATGCAAATAACTTCATATGACCAAAGATTAAACAGACTGACTACTGGAGTGAATACATGAATGGTCAAACTACAGCAGCATCAACTACACAACGTAACTTATCATAAGTAACAAACAAATAAAAATGAAGCAGCTGTGATGACTACAGTGATGTATCCAAGTATAAGCAAGATAGCATGGAGATGACAGAATAACCAAACAACCGTTCATGTATGTATGCACAGGAAAGCAATTACAGTTCAAATACAACAGAGCTCACCAAGTCATAAAGTATGCAGTTAAACATCTTAAACAAATCAAATGGAACAGTGAGGCTACAGGTAGAAGAAAACACAGTGAAATGCTCAAGGCAAAAGCAACTAAAGGCAAATGACCAGAGGCCGAAGTACATAGACGAAACGTGCTCAAAAATCATGAAATAGATTTCAAACCAAAGACAGTGCCACAGACAATAGAACGAACGAAATCTACATCAACAAAAATCCAAGCAATATTTTATCACAAACGAAAATCATAGAATTCGAAGTAGATGTGAGTAAGGGGAATTACTCACCTTTCACCGAAGCGAAGACGAACGAAAATTTATGGAGATCGACTCCAGAAGTAAGCATCGAACTCGTCGAAGTACGAAGCAAAGCCAAAGCCAAGCAACAACAAATAACTCAATTCCAGAGCCGTAGCTTCAATTCCAGATTGAACGAAGCCGTAGCCTCGAATAAGAATCGACAGTGAAACACTCAAATTCCAGAATCGATCAACAGAGGAGCGCGCAAAGCCGGAGCCAAGTACAAGATCGAAACTTCAACCAAAGCCCTAATTTTCAGATCAAAGAACGAAGCAGAAGCTTCAAGTGGCAACAGAGAGGAGCAACAGCTCGTATTCGCCAAAGATACAAGAAAGGGAAACAAGAAGCCCCAATTCATACGAGATACAAGAGAATCGCCGAAAACCCTAAGTCGCAAATCGCCTGAAGGGGAGGAGAGAAACGCGACTTTGTTTTGAACGTGAGAAAATGAACGTGAATCGAGAGGGTAAGAGGCCTTTGTCAGATAATAAAGGTGAAGGGGAATAGATTTGTTAATGGGCCAAGCAATAATATTAAGCCCATTGAATTTATAAATAGCAAACCATGATAATTAATTGGGTACGAAAAGTCGGGTTGTTACATTTATGAAACTTTTCACTGTATATTGAAATTCCTAGATAAACTCAATTTAAATCTTCTCAAAAGTATTTTTAAGGCCTAGATCTTGACTTTACAAACATATTTAGTTTAAATACTCGGGCCTAACAGAGATTAGAGTGAGAAAAATTGGAATTTTAATCTAAGCTTTAAACCCTGAAACTTAGAACAGAGATGATCACTTATATGTCCAGACATACTCACAGTATCTTCATTCGTATAAACATGTATTAAGATTTAAAACAATCATGCATACACATTTTCAAACAATCATACTTCAAGTATCAACCACAATATCAAAAGCACATAGGTAGATAAGTGAGTTTGCTCACCTGTTTCCTGGAAAAACAAAAGAAGAACAGAGTTGCTCTAACACTTTGAACAGGCTTGAGAAAATATTGCAAACTGGAATCTTTTCTCTTTGATATCTGGTTTTGTTGTTTTCAGGTTGCTTTTAATTTGTTTAAATGAATCGAAGATGAAAGGAAGCTTTGCTAAATGGAATAAGTATGCAGAGTTTTGATAGTTGCATTTGTACACAAATAATCCTAGCTAGTACAAATGAATCAGAGATCTTTATTTTCTTTGGGGCTGAAAGCATTTTCGAACAGGCTTTGTTTTGTGCTAGGATGGAAAGCATTAAATGCTAATGTACCTTATGTATCATACTTTCCTTCTTTGTATTTGAATTTGCAAAACAGTGATGTTTACTTCTTTATTTCTTTCCAGGCTTGTTAAATTATGAACGAACTAGAATAAAAAGGATGTATGTATATAGAAAAGAGAGTGACAGGGTAATATTTTATTTGTACTGGGTGATAAAATATTGTACAGGAAATATTATTTTGTACAAATGAGATCAGTGATATTTTTTTCTCGTCTCGTGGCTGATATGTACCATTTTGGGGCTGCATTAATTTGCCATGTACAAATATATTTTGTTTCTCAACTGAAATGATTTTTGTGGTGGCTGATAAACCATGTTATGGTGGCTGAGAGATAATAGTATTGTACCTGAGAAGATAGGGTATTAAATGCAATGTCTCTTTTTTTTTGTTTACATACAATTCTATTTGAATTGTATAGGCATACTTTCTTTTATTTGTTTTACTTGCTTTGTACATAGGTGATAGCATTACTAGTCATTATTTTCTTCTAAGTCTACATACTTATCTTTTTGCTTGTTTTTACTGTCTTCTTTCATTTGCATACTTGAATACATTTTATTTGTTTTGGTCTTGTTACTTTGAAATATAAATGAATTTATGTTGTTATATTTTATCTATGTGTTTGCTTTATATTGTTACCTTATACACATCTATTTCTATTTATTTCTAACTTAAACTTTTATTATTAATCTATTTTTATTTCTAACATAACCCATCAATTTGATAAATTAAATCATTTATTTATTTTCTTGTGTCAATGTATATACTTTTATATTTATTTTCAAACCATTTATATTTAAGATTTTAAATTCAAACAATTTAACACATTTTTATTTGAACTCGGGGAAACTCGCATCACTTAAATCGATAAATTTTACAAATTGTCTTCAAAAATTCAATTAATTATTAATTTAAATTTAATTAAAATTCGGGGTCGTTACATAAATTCTGTCATAAGAATAATTATGTCTAATCAATTTATAGATCTGAAATGATCAAAACAAGCTAAACTCTATTTTTCAGTTGTTGATACTCATGCCTAACCTCTCAGTCATTCATGCAAACCCATATGAACACTGAAAAACTAAATAAAATATCTCATTTTCAAATTTACCTGTCCTTGTAGGTGGTCGATTATTCTTTCCTCTACATTAGGAGAGAGAACAGTCATGGCAGTCTGGATGAAACTTGCTCCAATCATGCACCAAGCATGCATCAAATAATATGCACTGACTGAACTGAATGAAGCATGCACAAAATGCACCGAGATATCCTGAAATGTATAGAAAGAATAATCACCACTCAAGTGATGAACTGTAGGCTATTTGAAGAACACAAGTCCAGTTGTTTGAGAACAGACAGAAGAGACACTGAAGCAACCAATTAACAATGGCGACCAGTTGTGTCATATTCAGCTGAATATGATGCAACAAAGGCTTAGACTGTTGTAATGACATTATGCATCAACGTATGCAATAGACCGAAAGAAAGACTAGACCGAAAGAAAGACTAATGCAACTGCAAGCAACGACTTTCACAGGAAACTGAACTGAAAATGAAGCAACAAAATATCATTCAACAGCAATGACAATTAGAGCAGCAATAGTCTGAAGTGAATGAAGTTTGAACTGAATATGATTAAGATCTATCAAACTACTGAACCGAAGCTTGCAACTTGAGTGACAAACGATGGCAATAATTAATAACATGTATGGGCTGGCATGGCGATGATTATGAGCGAGACAGAGCATGTGCTAGTGTACATGCAGCTTAAAATAACGTGTCAAAAATCATGCAGCACAAAATATGCAAAACATATATTAGTAATAAGGAGAGGCTAAGTGCTGCAATCGACCAAGCCGAGTCCATTCCAACAATATCAAGTTGATTGGAGTGAAAGGTTTATATCAAAATGGGGCTGAGTGAGACGTTTGTACTGTCAGTACTGAAGATGCCGGCAGGCTGATTGTGATAGTTTTTTTAAATCATGATAACGGTGATAGATTTTTATAACCTTACTTTCGATGAAGAGAAAAGATTGAAATGTGCATTTGAAATGGACCCTTGCGTTAGGATCGGTTGACTCCACGCGTCCTAAAGCAACTACTTTCCCCTTTCTCGATAAATACATCAACTTGCATTTATCGTTTGTTCTTGAATTTGCAGTCTGTAAGTTGATAAAAGAGAAAAATAATGAAATTTCTAATCTTTAAAAAATAGAAATACACCATAAAAATCAAGTACCATAAATGTTTTCAGTATAGCCATAGGCGTAATAGCTGTAGCATCAACCTTCTCAACAATATGACAGTAATCGTTTGTTCTCAACAATTACTGTCACCAATGCATCAATGCTAAAAAAGGAATACTATTAATGTAAGGAAAATTGTAATAAAACGGAATAAAAAAGGGATGTAGACTTAGGATAACCTTTGAAATTAGTGCAAAGGCACAAAATAATTAATAATAAAGAGATGGAGAGCATAATGGCTTGACTGATGTAAACACAATGAACCAGTAGACATTGCTGACTTCTTTACATCATCCAGATACAGCCATGAATTGAGGTTTAATTATGATGAAAAAGAAGGACCAACAATCTAAACTAACCTTGTCAGTTAGCATTTCAAATAGTACTTCAACGCTACACCAATCAGCAGCCTTATCATGTTCCTTTCCAAGAATAATTTCTGGTGCCATATACTTGATTGTCCTGCACATTGAGTTTGATCTCGTGTTTTCATCAAACTCTTTGGCTAGACCATAATCAGTTAACATCACCTAATTTGTAGTAACATTACGAATATTAGTTAACAATTACAGCACCCTTCGCATAGTAATTTAGCATATAAGGTAAAACATTGCTCTAAAGCATAGAATAACTTTTCGCAATACAGAAAAAGTAAATAAAATTTCTCAAATTCAACAAAAATTAATTGTAGATTTTACATACCATCAACATCCAGAAGAACATTCTCAAGTTCTCGGTCCCTATGCATTATCCCATTTGCATGAAGGTAAGAAACGATAGACGCAATTTCTACAGTGTAGATATAGTGTATTTGTTCACAAGTCTTTGTCCAAAATTTAATCATTTGAGACAACATTGAGCGTTGTATATGATAGTAGCAGTCAGCAATGAAGATTGAAACTTAAGTATTTGATACTCAACAAGAAATGCTTCAGCTACATATCGTGAGTAATAATACTTTAATTTCAATGTCAAATAATGTATATATTGTAGTTGTAGTAAATGTCAATAATAACTGCAAACCTTAGTATCATTTTCAACTGATTTAAGGAACCTTCTCAAGAATACAAATGGGGTTGGCACAGGCGTGTTGAATTAATGCTTTAAGGAATACTGGTATAAACTTAAAGAAAATCCAGCATTTTCTTTGGAAAAAGAAATCACTAATAGAATTTAGGTATTTTATAATTGTATCCAAAAATAGAAGATACAGTTCTAATTCATTTTTATAACCCCAAAGGTCAATTACTTAGTAGCTATACAGAATGAAAATGCATTTATCCAAAACCATTTTATGTCATATATGTTAAGAAATTTGTTTATTATGCAGGATAATTAAATAAGAAGGATAATTAAATAAGTTGTAGTACAGAGTGAGAATTGGATATGTGTCCATACACTACTTCATCCAGGCCCACATATAAAATAGAACAAAGAGTAAAAAAGTTGACAGTGGTAGACCATGAGAACAAAAGTATCTACATTATTATTATGAGCGTAATGGCACGCGCTTCGCGCGTGGATTGTTTTTCTTATGAATTGTATATGTTTAAATCAGTCAAAAAAATAATTTTTTTATTTTCAAATGGTACTAAGATTTATATATTTGTAGAGAAGTATTTTGAATTTGTAAAGAAAGTTTAATTTTAGATCATATTTTTAAAGCGTTTTGAATTTGTAAAACATGTTTAATTATTAAATTCTACATTTAATGATGTTTGAATTTGCAAAAAAAGTTTAATATTAGATCCTATTTTTAAGTGATTAAGAATAATATATAGAGGGGCGTTTTTGGTAGTTCACGTTGATACCAAAAAAGTGTGACACCAAAGGTATTACAACTATTATTAAAGATATATAAAGTTAATCAATTTTTAAAAAATTAGTTAATTATTATTATTATTATTATGGTCTTTGACCAATATTACTATTAGTACCATTATCACTATTAGTATTATTATTATCAAGAGCGTTACGGCACGCGCTTCGCGCTTGTTAAAAGCATCTAAATTGTATTTCTACAAATCATATTTGTTTAATACGTTCAAAAGAAAAAATGATTTACACAAATATTTAGCCATATTTCTATGTTGAATCATACATAGTTAATTGAATTTTTATTTCTAAGTTGCACTATCTAATTTTTTGTTAGTTAAAATTTTTATTTATATTACTATTAATAAAAAATGAATTTGTAAAGTATTTTATTTATTAGATCATATTTCTAAGTGATATTAAGACTTGGTAAATATTTGTAAGAAAATTTTGAATTTGTAAATCAATCTTAATTGTCAGATCTTATTTTTAAGTCATATTAAGTTTTTATAATGTTTGCATAGAGACATTTTTAGTATTTCACGCTGAAACCAAAAGAGTGTGACATCAAAACAACTATTGATAAAGAAATATATATAAGGGCATTTTTGGAACTTCACGGTTGGACCAAAAGTTTGCGCTTCCAAGCCAACTATTAATAAAGATTATTATTATCATTTTTTTCTTTCTTCCTTTTCTTTTCTTTTTTCCCTTTTTTCCTTTTTTGGCTTTCTATATATATTTATTTATTTATTTATTTATTTATTTTACTTAGTTATTATTATTATTAATTTACTTATTTGACTTTATATTATTATTGTTATTGTTATTATTATGACTTTTATATTGATTTTTTCATTTAGTTTTAGGTTCCATCTCTAGCCGACCCCAACTTATTTGGGAATAATGACTTAGTTTTTTTTTTGGAACTAGGAAAACCTGGTCAATCACTACCGACATGCGATTCCTGAACAGTAAACCTAGGGAATAGATGGTTGGCCCGCCACAACCACTATTCCAGGCTAGCTAGACCTTTCGGTTGACTTGGTGCAGTAGGCGCGAAAATGAACCTCAAACCTCCCATGTGAAAGGCGTATCTCCTCCCACACAAAGGTGGGACTCGAACCTCGAACCTCACACTTAGGAGGCGTATCACCCCACCACCCCGCCACAAGCCCGCGGACGTTGTTGTATATATATGTATATATAAACTTGGTTATTTTATAAAACTTTGTTATTTTTATTAAATTCGCCGATCTTCGTTTGTAAACTTAGATATGTCTTATAAAATTTGGAAATTTTTAAAATGAATTAGATGTAAAGATGTTGAATACTATATAATTTATGGTTGTTGTTGTTATCATTATAAACTTATTTAATTTTCTTAAAATTAGATAATTTATTATTATTATAAACATAGTTAATTTTATAAGCTTCTTTAATTCTTATTAACTTAATTAATGATGTTAATTTTTATAAACTTAGTTATTATTACTATTATTATTATTATAAATTTAGTTAAATTTTTTAAAACTTAGTTAAATTGGTTAATAATTTATCATTATTATTGTTATTGTTGTTGTTATTCTACACTAGTTATTTTTAATGAAACTTGGTTAATTTTATAATTTATTAATATTGGTATTATTATTATTATTATAAAATCAGTTAACTTTTATAAACTTATTTAGTTTTTACAAAACAAAATTGGTGAAGTTAATTACTATAATCTTAGTTAATTTATTTTGATTATTATTATATAAATTTAGTTAATTTTCAAAATACTTGTTTAACTTGGTTAATATTTTATAATTTATTATTATTATTATTATTAGGAATTCAATTCCTTGGTTTCGATGATCACAACTATGCAATGGAAAACAAATGTACATATACAGGAAGTTGATATGGTAACATCACCAAAGAGACAAGAACAAGACTCAAAAGAAGTATCAAGAGGCTACAAGTCGAGGGAATCAGAAAAGAAATGATAAAGGCACAAGAAAAGCAACATGCACTAATCCAGACGTCTAAGTGCACTGCCCAGACGTCTGGTTAAGTTCTCTGGTTCACAAACTCAGAAGAAACCAGACGTCTGATCCTAAACTCAGACGTCTGAAAGATATCCAGACAGAAAACAGAAATAAAGATCAGACATTTGGATAATAAACTCAAACGTTTGAAATGCTACCAGACACAAAAAATATATAAAGGCCAGACGTCTGAGGTCACTTTCCAGACGTCTGATTATAGGCTCGACTGTGTATTTTCAAACTCCAACTATCACATTCGAAAAGACACATCCGCTCCTCTTCACCGCAACTCTTCATCACCAACAGAAGCAACTATACAACGATTGTTAATGAAGGCAACTACACATAGAAACTCTTCACCACTATAAATAGCATCAGGAATTCAAGAGAAAGATCTACCTTACTTACTTACGCTCTTATCTCTTATACTCTAACTTATACCTGATCTCTAAGCAATCAACTATCTGTATTTAACTCTTCCATATATACAGAACTCCTCATTCAAATATTCTCTAGATAGATATATATATATATATATATATTGGAAGCATTTGTACTCAATAGTCAACATCCGTGTTATAGAACACATTCTTGACAAAGAAACTCTGCTATTATAAACCTATTCCTCCAGGTCAAGTGAGGGTTAGTTGAAAGGAAATTCCGAAGAGGAGCTTCGGGACTGGACGTAGGACGGGAGGTCTGAACCAGTATAAAATCCTGGTGTGATTATTTTCATTTACTTTGCTACTATCATTTATCAAGTTATATTATATAGATGTTTATACTTGCATATATATATCCTATACGATCCACTCATATAGACTTTCAATTGGTATCAAAGCAAGGTTTGTTTAAAAGAACAGTAACACGTTTTTTAATCATTCTAATATGGCAAGTATTTTTCAAGAAGGACAATCCACAGCACGACCTCCACTTTTTAATGGCTCTAATTATTCATATTGGTCAACACGTATGAGAATTTTTATGGAAGCTAATGGTTTAGAAATTTGGTCAACCACTCAAGATAAATATGAAGCTCCAACTACTGCTATGAACACATGGACCGATGCACAAAAGGCCTTAGCATCAAATAATGCTAAAGCTATGAATGTTTTGTTTTGCTCACTAGACAAAAATGAATTTTCACGTGTCATGTTGTGTACAACTGCATTTGATATTTGGCGTACCTTACAAATTACACATGAAGGTACAACAAAGGTCAAACAAACTAAAATTTCAATTTTGCAAAACCAATTTTCATCATTTAAAATGAAACAAAATGAAACTATAGTAGACATGTATTCTAGATTTCAAACCATTCAACATGATCTTATGGCATTAGGAGTTAAGTTTACTGATTTTGATTTAGTTTCTCGAATACTCAACTCTTTAACACCTGATTGGGAAAGAAAGGTATTAGCTATTGAAGAAGCTAATGATCTCTCTACTCTCAAAGTTGAAGATTTTATAGGAAATTTGATGTCCTATGAAGCTAATTTGCAGGCACGTAAAGAATTAAATTTAGAGAAGAAGAACATAGCATTTCCATCAATAAAGAATGATGACTCGAATTTAGATGAAGATGAGATAGTATTTATTGCCAAGAACTATAATAGATTCAAGAAATTTAGAAAGATGACCAAGTTTCAAAAAGAAGGAAAGACCAAATCAACAAATCTATCTCAAATTAAGTGTTATGAATGTGATCAATACGGACACATGAAAAAGGATTGCCCAAAACTTAACAATGATAAAAAGAAGAGCAAATTTGAAAAACTCAAAAAGAAGAAAGCTTTCAAAGTAACATGGGATGACTCCGATTCTTCATCTTCAGAAAGTGATAGCGATAGTGACGGAGAACAAGCTAATGTATGTTTTATGGCACAAAAAGATGAGGTATGTCCGGAACTTAGCTATGAAGAATTATTTGAACTTAGCATGGAATTAGATGATAAATTTAGACAAATTAAAAAATTGAACAAAGAATATATAGTAAAAATAAATAGATTAGACCTTGAAGTAGGAATGTTGAAAGATGAAAAAACTATTTTAGAAGAAGAACTTGAAATATCTCAAAAAAAATTAAGAAATAATGTGATACAAAGTGAGAACATTACTCTAGAAAAAGAAAATTTGTTAAAAGAAAATGTTGATTTTAAAAATAGTATTGAATTATTGAAAACAGAAAATAGAGAATTAAAGAAAAATTAGATAAAATTACCAATAATGTATCAAAATTCAACAAAGGAAAACAAGATTTGGAAAATCTTATCAAAACATCAAAACCATCAGGTAATAGAAATGGAATAGGATTTAAAAAATGTTCTAAACAAAAAGAAAATAATGCTAAAAATATTAATTATTTAAAAACTAGAAGTTTATCTAAACAAAAATTGAATACCAAAAATATGAAAATTTGGATTCCTAAAACAAATAATAATTTGATTAGACAAAAGCATATCAGTAATTACTTAGAAAATGTAGTCTATAATAAAAACTATATTTATAAAGGTACCAAACCATCTTGGGTGTGGTTACCTTCTTCTAACAATTAGGACCCTAATCAAATATATGGGTACCAATTAAAACATTTTTTATCTTGCAGGTACCCAAAATAAAAAATAAGGAGAAATGGATACTAGATAGCGGTTGCTCCAAACATATGACCGGAAATTCAAAAATGTTATCAAATATAACATACATCGATGGTGGAACGGTAACATTTGGAGACAATTCAAAGGGATTTGTCATAGGCATTGAAGAAGTCATCAACTTTGGTATATCTAACTCTCCTATTATTACAAATGTTTTATTAGTAGAAAAATTAAAACACAACTTGTTAAGCATTAGTCAATTATGTGATAAAGGTTTTCAAATAAATTTTGAAAAAGATAGGTGTAATATTTTAGATAATAACAAACAACTCATTTTTGAAGGTTTTAGAAACAAAAATATTTATGTATTAAACATGAATATTAATAAAAATTCAAACTTATGCTTAACCGCCAAACATGATGATCCATGGTTATGGCATAAACGATTTTGTCATATAATTTTAAGAATATTAATAAGTTAGCTAAATATGAGTTAGTAAGAGGGTTACCTAAAATAAGTTACAAAGTAGAAAATTTATGTGACGATTGTCAAATTGGTAAACTAAAGAAAAGCTCGTTTAAATCTAAAAATAATATTTCTACAAAACAACCATTAGAATTATTACATTTGATTTATTTGGTCCAACACAAATAAGATCTATTAATCACAACAAATATGTTTTTGTAATAGTCGAAGATTTTTCGAGATATACATGGACTTTATTTCTAAAACATAAAAGCGATACTTTTGGTATGTTTAAAATATTTGCAAAACGAATTAAAACTCAAATGAATTTGAAAATTAAAAATATTAGAAGTGATCATGGAGGAGAATTCGAAAATGATCTTTTTTCAAATTTTTGCAATAAAAAAGGAATAACTCATAATTTTTCTTTTCCTCGTACACCCCAACAAAATGGTGTCGTAGAAAGAAAAAATCGTACATTACAAGAATGCGCACGAACATTATTAAATAGCAGCGGATTACCAAAACACTTTTGGGCCGAAGCTATTGCTACATCTTGTTATGTATTAAATCGAGTAACTATTCACCCAATGACTAAACAAACTTGTTTTGAAATATTTTTTGGTAAAAAACCTAAAGTATCATACTTTAAAACTTATGGCTCAAAATGTTTTATATTAAATACAAAAGATAAATTAGGAAAATTTGATCCAAAAGCCGATGAGGGTATCTTTGTTGGATATTCGGATCGTAGCAAGGCATATATAATTTTTAATAAAAGGAATAATACTATAGAAGAGAGCTTACATGTCTCATTCGACGAAAATCCTTTCAAACATCAAACTAATGATGAAGAAAAAATTATTCCACTAACAAATTCAACAAATTCTATTAATAATGAATCCAATATACAAAATAACACTATTGTATCATCTCCTAGAATTCTTAAGAATCATCCAATAGATAATATTATTGGAGATCTTAATTCAAGAGTTACTAGAAATCAACTCAATCAAATAAGTCATATAGCATTTGTATCAAACTTTGAATTAAAGAATTATAAAAAAGCCTCAAATGATAATTTTTGGATAATAGCTATGCAAGAAGAATTACATCAATTTGAACGTAATAACGTATGGGAATTAGTACCAAGACCTGAAGATCAATCGGTAATAGGAACAAAATGGGTATTTAAAAACAAGGCGGACGAAAATGGAAATATTGTTAGAAATAAAGCACGATTAGTTGCTCAGGGCTACAATCAAGAAGAAGGCATAGATTACGATGAAACTTTTGCTCTGGTAGCAAGATTAGAAGCCATTCGTACTTTACTCTCCTTTGCAACTCATAACAATTTCAAACTATTTCAAATGGATGTCAAAAGTGCCTTTTTGAATGGTTTTATTAAATAAAATGTATACGTCGAACAACCACCACTTTTTATTCATGAAAAATATCCCGATCATGTTTTTAAATTACATAAAGCATTATATGGATTAAAACAAGCACCTCGTGCATGGTATGAACGCCTTAAAAATCACCTAATAACATCCGGTTTTCATATAGGAAAAATAGATACAACTTTATTTATTAAAAGAGAAAATAACGATATTTTGGTTGTACAAATTTATGTAGATGATATCATCTTTGGTTCAACCAACGAAAATCTCTGTAATAATTTTTCAAATATTATGAAAAATGAATTTGAAATGTCACACATGGGAGAATTAAATTTCTTCTTAGGATTACAAATAAAACAACTCGAAAATGGAATTTTTATCCACCAACAAAAATATTGTAACGATTTATTACATCGATTTAAAATGGATAATACTTCAAGCAAACCAACACCAATGAGTACTACTATTCACTTAGAAAAAGATGAAAATGGGAAAGATTTTGATGAAAAGTTATATCGAAGCATGATTGGTTCTTTACTATATTTAACAGCTAGTCGACCGGATATTATGATGAGTGTATGTCTTTGTGCTCGATTTCAAGCAAAACCAAAAGAATCACATTTACGAGCTGTTAAGCACATTTTACGTTATTTATCTAGTACTACAGATTATGGTTTGTTCTATCCTAAAGGATCATCTTTTGAACTTGTCTCATATAGCGATGCGGATTTTGGTGGTTGTAGAACAGACCGTAAGAGTGCTAGTGGAACATGTCATTTTATCGGACAATCTTTAGTTTCATGGTTTAGCAAAAAACAAAATTGTGTTTCTTTATCTACTTGTGAAGCCGAATACATCTCCGCAGCTCTAGCATGTGTGCAAGTAATTTACATGCAACAAACACTAATGGACTTTGGAAAAATTATCAAAAAATCTCCAATATATTGTGATAACACTAGTGCTATAAATTTATCAAAAAATCTTGTTAATCACTCACGAACCAAACATATAGATATACGACATCATTTTTTGCGAGACAATGTTGAAAAAGGAACTATCTCTTTAGAATACGTAAGTACCGAAAATCAAGTAGCCGACATATTTACAAAACCATTAAACGAACAAACTTTCATTAAACTCAGACGAAGTTTGGGAATTTGTTCACTTCAAGATCTTAACTAAAATTGAATTAAAGACTAAATTTAGTTCACCTCTTCATTACCACAAAATTGATAAATTTCTGAACCATTCAAATTTTAGAAAATTAGTTTGTCTATAAATAACGTTTTCATCATATATATATACACATGTTTACTTAACAAATATATATAAAATATCAAAGTCTTAAAATTTAGAAAAACAATGTCTTCTGGGAGTTCCTACATATCTATCTCCGTCTCCACACCAACGACAGACAGCTTAGTAGACACACCACAATGCCTTCTAACACCTACACCAAATCAAGAACCAACAAATAGGTGGTCCTCATATCATACGGGTTTTACTCCAGAAAATAAGAAAACTAAAAGATCCTTGTTTATTTCTCCTAATACAAAGGAGAAAATTGATGAAATTCATCATTACCAAAAGCAACAGATGGATCTTCAACGAGAGCTTTATTTCGAACAAAAAGTTACGGCATGAAGGCTAAGTTTTCTAGAACAAGTGGCGATGAAGTTTTGCTCGTCACGAAAGAAAGATATACATGAACCGCTACCAAAACCTTGTAGTTCATTAGATCCATCTTCTTCGTATCGCACTCCTTCAGATCCTTCCCCAAGACGATATTCTGGCTCCCCACGGACCTACGAACGTAGGAATGTATGGTCTCCACTTAAACCATGGAAGGATAACGACTCAGGAAATCCTAAAACTCCGTCGCCTTCTAAATAAATAAAATCAAAATTAATTATTGTATGTATTTATATGTTGTTATATTTTCCAATAATAAAGATTTCTACTATCGACATTTGATAAATAAATATAACTATAAATTTTAGACTATTTTTAGCAAAACTGCTTCTTTCAGACGTCCGACTATGGTCTTCAGACGTTTGAACCACTGATATATGTCGCAATTTTACGCAATGTGCATATGTCAGACGTCTGATATAACCCTCAGACTTCTGGTTTGAAGCTATGCCTCCTCGTACAAAGAACATCAAAGCTCCAAAACGCAAACAAGATCAACCTACGTTATCTTCAAACCCTCAGGTGTGTTCAGATGATCAAATCGAACGATGGATGTACAAGGCACCTCCTTCGATTAAAAGGTATCAAGATATTCAAAAGAAAAAACTTCATATAGGACCTTTCTATAATCTACTTAAGTTTCCTATGTATGATCTCGACGAACTTTGTGAGAATGCTGGATTGGACACTTTAATTTCTTTTACATCCAATGATGTTCAAATAGATCAATTGGCTATATTCTTATTCTACGCCAATCTAGATAGTACTGCAGTTTGGAATACCGAAAACGAAGACAACTGGCTATGGTCAAGTGTTTTTTGAAATACTATTCGTTTAACTCCGGGAATAATAGGAAGAACTTTGGGATGCTCCGACACCGGCGAGGATCTACACAACATCCCTGATATGCGTTTTAAACCCATGAATAATATCACTCATCAAATATGGGAGGACGAAATGCCGAAATTTGCTTTAAACACTTACGTCCAAAAGCTCGACTCTTGACGAGAATGATAATCAATACAATTGTTCCACGCATGGGTAGTCATGAACAAATCACCGAATTGGAACACAAAGCTCTATATGCCCTTTTTAGTGGAACTTGAGTTAATTGGGCCAAATTCATATTCGATGAACTCAAGCAATTTTGGAATCGATCGCGGCCATCGATCATTTATCCAACTTATATTATGAAACTTCTTCGTGCAAACAATATTTCGTCTTATCTATCAACCTTCAAAGAAATTTCACCTAAGTATGCCTCCACCAAATTCTTCTCCATGATCCACTTACCCGAAATTCCACCGGAATTCATGTCCTTCGACGATTGGACTCACCATCAACAATCTAGAAGGGTTGACCCTCCTCCTCAAACCCATATTGGTCCATCTCAAGAAGAAGAACAAAATCGGGAAATCACTCCCCCACCTCCCGCTTCATTTGAATATCCGGGACAAGATGACATTTTGGAAACTCGAACGGAAACAAATCAAAATGAAAGCATTTGAGATCTAACGCTTCGAAATCAACAAATCTTGTCTCAAAATCAAAAAATTCTAGCAAAACGAATCGACAGCTTCGAGACATCTTTTGCTACAAGACTAGCCACAGTCGAAGAATCTCTTTCGACTGTTTTATCAGTTCTCAAGGAGGTACTTCAACAAGTACGTAATCCATCTCCATCCTCAGAAGATTGGACAACTCATGTGCCTTCTCCTTCCGCAAAACATTCAAAACTATTCGAGGGTGAATCATCCAAAGAAGCTTTGACATCTCCTTCAAAGACTAACACTTCTGACAAAATAGAATCAAAGGAAGATGATCCAAAACAAGCTTCTCCTAAGTAACTCTAGAATTTAGGATTTGTTGTCTTTTTTTTGTTCAAATCTATGAATGTATCTCCTTCGTATTATTAATGCAAATTTCTTTTTGGCTTGAACTATTATATATTCTTTTTGATAATGTCAAAGGGGGAGAAATATAGAAATAAACTTAAAACAAAAATTAAGCACATATTCAGGGGGAGATTTATAATATATATATAAGTACATTGAATAGTTGTCATCATCAAAAAGGGGGAGATTGTTAGGAATTCAATTCCTTGGTTTCGATGATCACAACTATGCAATGGAAAACAAATGTACATATACCGGAAGTTGATATGGTAACATCACAAAAGAGACAAGAACAAGACTCAAAAGAAGTATCAAGAGGCTACAAGTCGAGCGAATCAGAAAAGAAATGATAAAGGCACAAGAAAAGCAACATGCACTAATCCAGACATCTGAGTGCACTGCCCAGCGTCTGGTTAAGTTCTATGGTTCACAAACTCAGAAGAAACCAGACGTCTGATCCTGAACTCAGACGTCTGAAAGATATCCAGACAGAAAACAGAAATAAAGATCAGACGTCTGGATAATAAACTCAGACGTATGAAATGCTACCAGACACAAAAAATATATAAAGGCCAGACGTCTGAGATCACTTTCCAGACGTCTGATTATAGGCTCGACTGTGTATTTTCAAACTCCAACTGTCACATTCGAAAAGACACATCCGCTCCTCTTCACCGCAACTCTTCATCACCAACAGAAGCAACTATACAACGATTGTTAATGAAGGCAACTACACATAGAAACTCTTCACCACTATAAATAGCATCAGGAATTCAAGAGAAAGATCTACCTTACTTACTTACGCTCTTATCTCTTATACTCTGACTTATACCTGATCTCTAAGCAATCAACTATCTGTATTTAACTCTTCCATATATACATAACTCCTCATTCAAATATTCTCTAGATAGATATATATATTGGAAGAAATTGTACTCAATAGTCAAAATCCGTGTTATAGAACACATTCTTGACAAAGAAACTCTGCTATTATAAACATGTTCCTCCGGGTCAAGTGAGGGTTAGTTGAAAGGAAATTCCGAAGAGGAGCTTTGGGACTGGACGTAAGACGGGAGGTCCGAACAAGTATAAAATCCTGGTGTGATTATTTTCATTTACTTTGCTACTATCATTTATCAAGTTATATTATATAGCTGTTTATACTTGCATATATATATCCTATACGATCCACTCATATAGACTTTCAATTATTATTATAAACTTAGTTGATTTGTGTAAAATTTATAGTGAAATGAGTTGTCTCCAAATGAAATGTAGTGCTTCCCACAAGATCGTTGGGATTTGTGTCTTACAATATTTATTAACCATTAATCAACTGATAACATCCATAAAAGAAAAACACACATTTAATATATTTACCAGCCCTGGAGTAATTCCCACACGAAGGTTGCTGAACAAGTTGGCCATTTCTGGAAGGGACAATGGTTTTACACCTCTAACATATGCAAAATGAAACACGGTTTGTTACTGTAGTTGATACAGAAATTAAAAACACAATATTCATTCAAGTGACTCTGCAGCACACGTACTTAAAATATTGTTCGACCAAGTTTATTGCATATCAAATTCAGCTGGCCATCAAAATGTATAGAACATATTTTTCCCGATTTAAATATCCAAATTCATTTTTACAATGGAACAAAATCCAGAGAACAAAAAAGACTAAATATTAGCATCTAATTGCAGCACAAAGTGCTCCTGCTAATTCATTTGAATCTTCACCAAATAATCCCTAGTAACTGCTTGTAATAATGCAATCAAGTATCAATACCATATAATATGGATATTTTTCTTGAACAATCTTCTATGTTTTGGAAGTTTACCTTAGTGATGGAGGCTGCAAAATCATCCTTGTACTGCTGATTAGAAGTACCGTTGAGATGCGCTTTGCTACCTGTACTCAAGATTCTAATGATCTAATCACAACTGTAGTTCTTTTGTTTAACGGCTTCATGAAAATCTTTGCTTCTGTCTTCGCTAAGCTGATGTTAGTTTATGGTCCATCATATTTATATGTGCTGACAAGAGGAACCAAAAGCTGATGCAGAAGAATAAAACAATGTTACTACCTTATCATACTACAGACATGACTACCTGAGTTAAACACTTCCTTCTTATTTTCATTTTGATACCACTTCATTCTCCTTTATATATACACTAAAAATGCAAAAACATCATATATGCTGGTAAAATTATTATTATTATTTCTTTGTTGAAGCACAATACAACCAATGTTTTGTACCCCACTTACAATTAAACACTCGCAATTTTTGGTTCTGTTTGTATCGCTATTCATGTTTGCACCATCCATATTTCATTGTAAAACTCCATACCTAATTAAAAATAAATATGGTAACGGAAAAAAATGGTTTCAGGAAAACATATTGCATGCAAGTTGTCTGCTAGCATATAAATTCTAACTTAACATATTTACATACTTTCGGACATCATATTGTTCGATCAATTAAACCAATACAATGAATCCCACCTTTGTAGAATAATAGTTTCCCAGTTGTTATTTTTTCTCCATTAAATCTTACACCCTTGGCAATTATGGAGTTGAATACACCACACCATATGTTGAAAGGCATCTCGAACCTGCAAGTAAACATGTCGAATAGAGAAAATGGCACACTTAAGAAGTACACATACAGATCTTATTTTCCATTTCATGAGTTTTTACATTGTATGGATCTAGGCTCTGAGCATATCAAAATGGAACCACATGAAGCTTTTTATGTCACAGATGTGGATCATGTGAAAGATGAAAAAGTTAATTTGGCCTTTGGATATAAAGAAAACAAGAGGGGCTAGAGGAAGAACGAACAAAATCACTATACCCTTATTGCAATGTATTGTTTTCCTCTTCAATTCAACTTATATGAATCATCAGTAGACTGCAAATTTCTGTGGATTTACATAATTTCATGGCAGTCTCCTTTTATCTAAAAATAATAGAAATGAACTTAATAATGGAATAACTAATGTAATTTATAGCAAATGATTTACATGTTGCATGATAGATTAGTTTAGGTCGTGTTTCTTATTTGTAGGAACAAGAGAGTTTATTAGCCTGTCCACAAAATTCAGCTCCATGATAACCACATACTTTAAAATTTACTTCAGATTCAAAAATTAGACGACCCATATTCTAATAGATGTATTCAGCTCATTATATGATCCCTAGGATCCGAATGTTTGTTTGAATAATGTAGTTTCAAGATTAGCCATATTTTGAAGTCGATAAAGAACTTTTAACTTATTCAAAGTTATAACTTAACAACTATCAAAAATGCTTAATTTAACCATCGATTAGAAACATCATTTTGGATTGGTTTGAACAATAAATAAAAAAGATGTGTATGTCTCTATACATATGAATAATTTAGCACAAAAAGACGAAGGGCTGATTTTAGAACAACAAATAAAAAGATGTGTGTGCCCCTATATATGAACATGTGCTCACATATATGTGTATTCATATTTTTTTTATTTTGATAGAAATAAGGAACCGACTTACCAAGGCCACTGACATATGAATTCCTCATGATTTTGAGCCTCTTGACCAAATCCAAGAACATCCTACTCAAGTAAGTACTTTGAAAAATAAGATGACAGGTTAACTTGAAAACCAAATATTTAACACATTAGATATTTAGTGATTTGTGATTCAACTCATGCTAATAAGAAATATGGTCATGCCAAAACAACACTTCAATTGAAGAGACAGCTAGCATGGGTGCTAACAAATTTAAGTGCTAATATTAACAACACATAATCAAACATTAGATATGAATAGGCCACCTTCTTCCTCCAAAACCTTTAAGTTTATTTAATCAAAAAGGCTCATATTGATGCAAAACCATTTTATAATACGTGTCATTAAACAACCAATTTAATACAAATAATTCTCCTCATGTGGGACCGTTCATAGTATATATTTCATACAGGCACTTGAGTTAAACCTATGGAAAGCAGAAGAAGAGCAAAAACTAGAAGAAGCTAACCTAGCAGAAGAGTCCACACTAGCATTGATAGAAAAAGAAAGAGCCAAATGTAAAGCAACAATAGAAGCAGCCATGGCAAAGCATAGAATAGCCGAAATGGAAGCACAAAGATGATATCAAGTAGAAATGCAAGAACATAAAAATTCACAAGTGCAAAGTGTAGGACAATACATTCGCTACCGTAAATACATCATAGAAGAGATAGAGCAAGCCACATAATACTTCTAAGAAAGAAAAAAGGTTGGCGAGGGAGGATATGGACCAATCTACAAATGCTATCTTGATTATACTCATGTTGCCATCAAAGTTCTCCACCCTGATGTTGCCTAAGGAAAATTCCAGTTCTGACAAGTGGTTTAATAAGAAAGGTTTTTTTAACCCATTTATGCCACTTTTCACAACAAATTACACATTTGAACTATTTACTTAACATCAACCTGGTTACATACTGTGCAAAGCCATCAAAAATCGAAAGAAAAAATTGCGATCCATAGTAAAAAAACTATTGCCAATTCGGTCGACAAAACAACTATCATAGTAGGTTACGTTTGTAGTGCATGATTACCATCTGACCGGAATTTTATTTTATGTTAGTTATAAATTATTCGAAAGAATTGTCAACTTTTTGTTTAACATATTGGAATTATTTCAGAGTAGTTTAGCATATTGGAATAATTTTATTAAAATATGGGTGTATTTTCAATATCAAACATGGTCATTATATAAATTATTATTAGTACTAAACTTTCTCTCAGCCTCCACTTTGTTCGATATAAAATCAAATGATACAGGATTCATTGCATATGGCTTCTCTATCAATACTTTATGTTCTTAGCTTAGTCTTCTTTGACTTCTCCTCTATATTTGTAAATAGAAAGACTCATAAACACATCAGAGTAATACCGGCTGAATTTTCTAGACTACCTGCGAAATACAATGTGCAAAATACTTGATTCATCGGATCTAAGTTGGTCGTTATTGGATTTGATGATAAATTAATAGAATCACAAACACTTGATTCACCATTTCATATCTCTACCATTGAAGTTCAAAAATAACCAAAACAGAAAAAAAAATAACATAACATAATCACTACCTAAAACCCCTCGTTTTCCTAAAAAAAATTGAGTACATGAACCTCACGGTGTTTGAGCGGTGCCAGTGATGACGAGATGGAAGAGGAGTATGCTCTGTGAGCCCCCACATGGCTTCGTATCTCAGAAGGGAACTCCATTCAAAGTCACTAGCAGATAAAAGATTACATTTTCAAATGACTGCTTTGAACTTGATCCGATATCTAGGGTTTATGAAGGAGGATATGGATCTGAAGCTGTGATTTGGGGTTTTGTAAGAGAGGAGACAAAATTAAGTCTTTCTATAAAATGAGCGGTGGAAAAAGGAAGGAACGAAAAGAAAGAGGAAAGAGTAGAAATAATTTGAGAAAAGGCGACCATGAAAGTAATTGGGAGAAACCGCTTTTTCAATGTGTTACGTATCCAATTCCTATTCTAAACCAAATAAAACAATAACACTATCAAATAAAGTGTTATCTATTTGCGTTATAAACATCGACTTTTCTTGTAGTGTGAGATTGAATTATCTGATTAAACCTGAAAGGTAGGGTTGAATTATCTGATCGCCCCCGAAAGATTGGGTCGAATTATCCGATTGACTTGGAAGGGTGGACCGAATTATCTGATGGACTCTGAAAGGTTGGGTTGAATTATCCGATCGACCTAGAGTCATACTTCTCGATTGTGGTCCTAGGCCTGAGGAGTTTGTGCTTATAAAATGGGGTCGAATTATCCAATCTACCCTTGAGAGAATACTCCCCAGCCATTATCCCAGGCCAGAGTAGTATGTTCCCGGCCATACTACTAATCGCGTAGTACAATTTTTTTGCTTGCATGAACATGGTTCCATCAATTCAAGAAGCGAATTGCATTTATAAACAAAAATGTGGCAAGTCTTGCCGTTACATTGCCTCCAAAATCCTTGAGTGGTTTATTCAAAAAAATAAGCTAAGTAAAACTAAATGTAATAATGATGCAGCAAGTCGATGTTCCATGCCCGTGGAAAAAAGATTCCATCGACCGTAGCTAGCTTAAACGTTTTGTCTCCAAGCTTTCGCTCGATTGCGTAAGGACCTTCCCAATTCAGACCGAATTCCCCCGCACTTAGGAGAACTCGTTTCATAACGCGCCTGCCTATGATGCCTCTAATGAACCTAGCGCCGCCCATTCAGGTGCTGCCGATCGCCACGAAAGTCGAGCTCGAACTGCGCCGATAGAATGGCCACAATCGCTGCCGAAGTTCGTCGATCGTCGATCGGCTTTCGTGGATGAGTTCGTGGCGATAAGCTCTACAATTTTCATGTTAAGCATTCTGGCTAATTTCGCTTCTAGCTTTCGATTGATTTATGGCCATTGGATTTGGTTATAATTAATGGTGGCTGGTGAAGAATTAGGGTTATGTTTTTTCAAAATGAAAATTCTCCAAGTCCTTGTATAGAAAATTCACGGCACTATTCACGTCGAAATATTTTGAGCTCTTATCGTGGTGTGCCGCCTAGCGTTCTATATGTAATACACCTATTCCGATCACAATGAAACTATTATCGAGACCTATTTCGATCATATGTAGAATTTAGCTTTTCAAATCAAATTATATTAATTTAAATTCCATTAGTTAAATTCTACGCGTTTCGAACTTGCATGACCAAACGATACGTCTGATCATCACAAAATTCGATGGCATACTATAATTTACTATTATGGATCGAATGAAACTGGTTTCGTCGAAATCTGAGACAGTGCCTCGGAAGGCTATTTTCACCCGTTAATTAAAACGAATTATTATTAAATCAGCTTATTCACTTTTAAATTCCAAAGTTTACTATCTTCATTCTTTTTTAATAAGAATTTAAATCAAATTTCAAAATCATTTTTATTCACATCAAATTCAAGATTCAATTATTTTAAACAATCCCAAATATTCGCTTAAACAATCCAATTATCAAATAAATCACTGAATTTGAAATATAAGTTGTTTAACTTATAAAATTAAATTTTAAATATTTAAAATAATTTAAATATTCATATTCAAATGATTGAAATTCTGGGTCATTACACCCTCCCACATGTCATGTACTAATGCACTTAGGTATTTGTACAGCTCCCTTAATATGTGTGCACGTGGTCAAGTCAAAGGGAAAGTCTTCCTTTTTTACTAATCCTTTACTTATTTTATTTAATTATACTTTGAATTTTAAAATGCTAATTAATGTTAACCCATTCTTTCATTAGAAAAATGGAAATGTTATTTGTTACTTTTATTTATGTGTATACTAGTGTACATAACATGTTCTAGCAACTTTTGGTCGATGAAAAGTCGAAAATCCGAAAAACGATTTCTGGTCATATTTTTAGTTTTTCAACGAACTATTTATTTTTATAAAAAAATTCAAACAAGTTTACTATCATTATTTATTAATGAAAAGAGGGTTATTTGACCATGAAAAATCATTAATTGGATATTTGAAATTAATCAAATGTTCACAAATCAAAGTGGTAAAATTCTGGCCCGTTACATTCTTCCACCCATAAAAGAATTTCAACCCCAAAATTTCATCACAAACACAATCAAGAAAACTAGCCATATCAATTCTTAACATTTCCAAAAATGTTAACTATCAAACAAACTTAGAGTTTGCCCAGATTTACAACCTTCTCATCATACAAAGATGGTAAATAATCTATAGAGCATACCTCATACTCAACAGCCATAGGTTATTACTCAATCAATTATTCATACTACCTCATAACAAATCGAAAAGTCATATACCTAACTCTCCATAATAATAAAATATTAAAGACAAATATACTTAAGCCCATACGATATATATAAATCATCCATACGCAATATCTGATTCGATCACTTACTCGATATATAAGCTTTTCTTCCGAACTAATATCACTCACCCGACTTCCCTAGTGTAGAGTCCTATCAGGCTCTTTAGTTAGGAATCTCTGTTCTCCTTACATAGACATACGCTATGATATAAACCTCGATACCACATCAAGAATCCTCAATAAGTGTTCGCCATCAAGAATCGAGTAATAAATCATAATTCAGACTGGTGAGAGTCACCTGAAAGTCATGTACTTGTATCTTGGATCAAGAACCGTGCAAAGAAATGATTTACGTACAACTTGCATACTTATCCTTATTGATTCTTACTTATACCAATTTATTTTTACTTCAACAATTATTTGTGAAAATATTTCATAAAAGCATCACTTATAATTTTAAACTTGTATAATACCCTAAATAAATCCTGAGATTATATACAACTATCTGATTTAACCTATTCTTAAAGGAAACTTAAGAACTAAATACCCAGGTTTTATTTCAAAACCTTATTGAAATGACACAATATATTTTAATCTGTGGAAATATACATATAGACCGAGTAACACCAAAATGATACCAAGGAACTGGGTCCTACCAAATAGTATCATACATTCCCTTTCCAAGAAGGGAAATACTTGAGAGAAGTGCTTACCATCCGCACATATCTCGTTCCATTTTTAGTCACTTTCGACTCATTCGAACTAGTTAATATAACAAAAAAATACTTCTTCCTTTTTAAATTCCGTTTTGAAATAATACGGTATATATTTCCAGGTATATAGTTTTAACAAAATCTATAACCAATTTGCTTTGGGTTTGTCCGAATTTGAACTCGTTTCGAACGCAAAATGACAAAGGGAATAATTTACTAAGTGCATTACAGCGTTCGCCTAAGCAAACATCCAATCCTCACTTAGAAGATTATTCAGATCATCACAAAACTAATCAAGACTCGTTCCCCAAACTACCCAAAGAAAACATGCCTTATTTAAAATTTCTCTTTGAAATATTTATACTTATAAATACTTTCAAGTAATATTATTATTATCTTTGCCAAAAATCATTTGAAATCTTTTCCAACGATACTAGGATGTACTTTCTCAAAACTCCTTCTTTATTTATAAGACATACCTTATAAACCAAATAAATTATATTTATATAATAACTTCCTTTATTATAGTAAACTTTTATAGGAAGTAAACTTGTTAAACCTACATTATTAATGAACGCCTTATAGTCAAATCGTGAAAATGAATTCACAAGGTGTTCGTATTTAATTTAATCAAACAACAAATGCTCATAAACATGTCGAGCATGAGTAAACAATTAACAAATGATAAATAAATAACATCGTTTCCTAATAAACAATCACAAAAAAATAACTATATAATAATTTTGAAAATTATTCTTTATGTATGAAATATAATTCTAGGTAAGATTATTTCATTTACCAATTTTAAAATAGTATAAAACATTTTAATGGCACTAACAAATACACGCGCTCATATATAATATACTCAAATTCATCCATGGGTGTCACTTACCCTATCTCCAACGAGTTTACCCCCACCAGGGAAAATGTTCTCGCTTAAACTTTAGCTCTAATACCAAATGTAATGCCCCGCCTTTTCGATCCTCAAAAGTTGACACTAATACATCTATAGTATTCACATGTCGAACATTTGAGTGCCAAACATTCGAGTGCCAAAAAGACAGATTGTTGGGGCGAAAGAAAAGAAAAGACTTAACAGAATCTCACATTGTAACGAGTTATATATAATATCCAAAGGACCTTTAACAAAGAAAACTTTAATATTTACACAATAATCAGAGTAACTAACTATCATTAGCTTGGATAGTTATAACAGCCTGTCCTTACAATTGCTAATAAATATGAATGAGTAATGCAACGGAAAATAAAAGTACATGAATACGTCTTGGAGGCATCCAGCTCATCTCTTGAAACTCCAAAGCATAGGAAGCTAACTTTGGAAAAATACTCTAGTTGGACCCCAAGTATTATAAGAAAATAACACCCGCATCAGTTAGGTAAACCAGCGTGAGAAACTCAAATCAAATGGACTGTTATATTTATAAAACCCTTTCAAAAGTAAAGGTATTTCATAAGACCAAGCCACACATAAACACATATGGATTTTCACCTTACGTTAACCAAACCATTTCTATAATAAATCTTGCGATATGATAATAATGTCTAGGTTTTAAAATAAATATATAACATAGCTAAAATGCTTACATCTCACATTTTAATATATTTGGGCACAACTAAGTCAGTAAGGCGCTTACTGGAGAATGGATTTCAAACAATGACAAGGCACTGGGGTATGATCTGTCATAGTACACCTTTAGAAAATTTATCGAGGGCAAACCGATCATCCTCTTGCGAACACAGAATCGGCCTACCCCTTACTGGACAATACCGAATATGTCATCACCCTGGTTTCTTTGCAAACTTTTCCTTGTAAAATCTCACATGCACATACCAAGTCCATAAACAGGGATTTGGAAGGGTGAAACCATACCCTAATTGGTGCGACCCACATAGCCCTGTCGCATATCCCGTATTCTAATCATTCCTAGGTGTGAGGCTTGAGGCTACGCTTTACCTTTTTAGCAAATCCCACTTGGAATGCTAACACTGCCCTCCAAGCAACAATGCAATGTCAACATTCATCCATACAAGTTGTTCAAGATAAAATAAACCTATGACACTACTTCTACTACATTCTTTTTGGAATCACCCTCAGGATTAGTAGTAAGTAGCCATTTCACTTCAAATAACTCCATCTTTGATCTATCATCTTCAAGATGTCTCCAAATCTAACGCATATGTCGGTTCAAAGTGGTTTTCGGATAACTAATGCTTATCCAATCCCCGTCTCTTCGAACCAATAATCGATAATTTTTGGTAAACTCACCCCAGTTCTTTCGAAGTAAACAGACAATACATAAGAGCGAAGATCACCTCATAAGCATTTACATGGACGGATTTCTTTATAATATGTCCTAGAAGAACACAACGTGTTTATACGTACAGTATAGTATCACCGAAGATAAATGTACCATATAATTCTCATGTTTCTTCTAGATATTTCCAAATTTAAATATTAGTAAAGTTGTCAATAGTGGAACAGACCACTATTTAGGTGTAAGTATAGTTTGCATATGAAAAATAGGACATCATATACTTATCACCACATTTTGATTTCAAACAGTACTATCCCTTGATTAATAATGAAGTCGGAAAAGTTAGAAAACTACTCTTGCCTTGACATACATTCTTACTTCTCGGGATAGAGACGACTTTCCGTACCTTGAAATTTGGTGTCAAGTATACAATGTAGTACCTTCCATATACTTAATTAATCATGACCTATTTATAGAAATTAACCCTCTTATACTCATCGCGTTTCTGACATTTTGACTTCTCTATCCCTCGCCTAGACATTTCAAATCTAGATCTCATAGATAGAGGAAGGACTACTCATTGGTTTTTATTGCTAAATACAAGACGACTTATTTTCCATAAACATGTCAACATTTTTGCAAAAATTTATCATATTTATTTTGCTACTTAATGACACTGACAAAGAAATCCCTTAAAACAAAGTCTCTTTAAAACAATTAGAAAACCAACTCCGAAAACTTATTATTACAACATTTTCCAGAGTTACTTAATTTAAACAAAGTTTGATTTAAAAAGGCGCATTCTTTCTTTATAAAAGTAAATCCCCTTTTATTTGATAAATCCCAAACCACTTTAAAACAGCTTGCTTTTATAGAAGTAAACTTTTGGTTAAAAATAAAAAAGTGATATTACCTAAATTTTCTTTCATTCTCCCGAAATCATCTACTATAGAAAAAGTGTTATGGTCCATAATCTCTTTCTCGAAAACATTTATTACAATAATAGTATTGTAATCCATGACTCCTTTCTCCTTTAAAATACTTTTAAAACTTTTTAAAACAAGTTTGAATTTTTATTCAAACATCCTCTAAAGGCGTAAAATTTAAACCTCTGGTTTAGGTAACTAAATAAATATTTAAAAATATATTTAAAACTTCAAATTCACTTTTAAATGCTTATAAACACATTTGAAAAGACTTTTTAAAATATCTAAGATAGATAAATCTTTTTACTTTACAAAAATCAAAGATTTCCAGAACTACATTCATAGTGACTATCGCTATATGGACTATAACTTTTAAAACTTTTTTTGGTAAATCAAATAACTTTAAACTCTTTCTTTTTATAATGTAAATCATTTTAATCCTTTGCTAAAGAGTTTGAAAAACCAAAGTCAAGTTAGAAAACCATTCAAACATTTTAGAAAACTAACTAGTAAATCACTAAAAAGAAAGCACAGAATTTCAACGTCGTAATAAAAAGAAAAACAAGTAAGTTAACTATACGAGGAAACATTCATACATATACAAGCACATATATGAAAACCACAAAGGCGAGGAATTATTTTGAGTCCCCCTACACAAAGTCCCTTGTAAATCATTTCATATGCACTTCAAAGCGGATCGTCGTGACCTATATGTTATGACTACTTCAACTTTCTTTCTTTGCTTTTGTCCCCAATAACACAATGGATGATTTATGTCATCCGCTTTCAAGAGGTATCAAATAATACCAAACAGAATAAAAAATATATACATGCAACCATATAAGAAAACACTAAATTATTACAACATTCTATCGATTTTAAACTAACTTTAAAGTGAGAAATCTCACTTTTATTCAAACCAAACCAAAACCACCACCTTTCCACATGCTTTGGCCTTGCTTCACCTCCTCTAACACCCCACTAATGCTTGGCCACAACCCCCTAAAATCCATGCATCACAATATAGTAGCAACAACATATAAATTATTTTAACATTTATATAGCAAAAATATAGTTAGCTTAAAGGTAAGTTTTCTCACTGATGTTTACAAGATTCCTCTAGAAATTTGAAAAAGTGATCAATATAAAATCTCGTCCTTATTCAATTCTCTATGGTTTCAAAAAAAATCACATGATTTAGAGTTTATATGTGAAAGTTATGGTCGAATGAAGAGGAGGTGTTTTGTAAAAACTGTGACAAAAGTGACGTGGATAAAAATGAGATTTTGACATGTTTACTCTAAAAATTAGAAAAGTGATCAACCTAAAAAAAATTCTTCCTTATTCAATTATCTACATTTTGAAAAAAAGAATCACATGATTAGGAGTTGCCTTGAGGAACTTTTGGCCTAGGTGAGTATGGCCTTGACAATTTTGTGGAGTATGGACTTCAAGTTTTGGTCTTTTGGTGGTATTGTTGTGTGCTAAGTAGATCTAAGGTCAAATAAGGAGTTAAAGGAGAGAAGAGAGGAGTTTGGATTTAGTTTTGAAAAATGGAGAAGATGAAGAAGAGAAGAGCAAAATGGAAAAAGAAGTGAAAGAATAAAATGGAAGTGGAAAAAAGAAAAAGCGTGTAGTTTTATAGAAAATGATAATAGCAAATTACCGTAATAACCTTATGCTATTAATTTTCAAAATTTGACAACACAATCCCCCTCCCACATGTCATGTACTAATGCACTTAAATATTTGTACTACTCTCTTAATATGTGTGCATGTGGTCAGATCAAAGGAAAAGTCTTCCTTCTTTTTTACTATTCCTTTAGTTGCTTTATTTAATTATTATACTTTGAATTTTCAAATGCTAATTAATGTTAACCCATTCTTTCATTAGAAAAAAGAAAATGTTATTTTTTATTATTTTTGTAAACAAACTTTCAAAACAAGTTTACTATCATTATTATTAATTAAAATAGAGTTATTTGACCATTAAAAATCATTAATTGAATATTTAGAATTAATTAAATATTCAAAAATCAAAGTGGTAAAATTTCGGGTTGTTACAACTTATGTATTAAATGGTATGAATAATTTAACGTTTGAATAGATTTGGAAAAAAAGTCTAAATGGATGGGTAGTGGTGCATTTAAGTGGTATTAAAAGAAATAGAAAAAGGCATTTAAATGGCAATTAAGGAAAGGTAAAGATGGAAACCTTTTAGCCTTCTTTTATCATTTCTTTAACTTGTTTTCAAAACATTTTAAACTTATATGTAAACAAATACATGTGTTATATATGTATGTATGTATGTATGTATTGGTTTACATATTAAATGAAGTAAACCATCTAAACTATTATAATAGATTTGACTAAGTCATTAAAATAGATTCAAATTTGAGATCCAAAACACAAATGTTGCCAAGTAAATAATTTTAAGTATCAAATTAAAAATAATAAAGAAGTTAAAGATTTTTAAAATATGTAAATTTTATATATATATATATATCTATGTGTGTGTGTGTGTGTGTATAAATATAATTTTGTAACGTAAAAGGTTGCCTAAGCAATGCCATCATTATTTTAAAAGCGCAAATTACTTAAAGAAAACATTGTGTTTGAAACATACATATAGTATTAAGGTTATCAATGTTTAAATTGTGTGTGTAAATACACACATACACACACATATTAAACAATTAGCCCCTAATTTTTTAAATGAAAATCTCCAACAATGATATTTATAACACATAAAAGATTCAAATATATATTTATACATGCAGATTCAAACGGTTATAGGTGACAACATTTGCACATATAAAATCAATGTAAAATATGAGGGATATCATCTACACTAGAATATGTGATGTGTAATTAATATTTAGATTAGATAATTACCGTAAGAAGTAGCCTTAGTAACACACCTTCAGTGAATATATCTCCTCAGATCTCGAAAATCCACACATGATACTCGTAAGAGATGGATAAAAAAATTTGGAAATTTTTATTTTGTTTTATTCTATGGAAGGTTAGGTGGAGCAAAGAAAAAAATATGAATGAGAAAGAATGAATTATCAGTGGAAAATGAATTAGTGAATTTGTTTTAATTGAAAGAATGAAACATTTTCCATTCTTTAATTAGAACTTCCCTAACTAATTCCCTTGATTATCACTCTCTTCACTCCTCTCTCTTCACATTATATGACTGAAATTACATGCCATCAAATGACATAAAATTTCCATAAATCACTTTATGCGATTATCTTTTAGTTAATTACATCGATATTGTATATCAATGCACGCAAATATAACTTTTATAAATGCATTCAAATAATTACAAACAACTTCCAAACATTAACTAAATTAAACAATAATCAATATTTCTTAAGTATAAATTAATTTAAAATATTTTATAAATTAAATAAATCATGTGGTTTTTTGGATAATTCATCGTACGGTTGTGCGACTTAAAGTTGTAAATTCAGTTAGTGATTAATATCAAACAGTCCGAATATTATCCTTCACACATCACCTTAGCTAGCGGTATGAAATTTTAGCTGAATTTATCGCTTATACATTTTTTGGTAAAATCCAATTTTACTTATTATAAGTTGTACCCGGTAGTGACAATACGTACACCAATTCTCTTCGTAAAAATTATATCACATTAGCATGTAAGGAATTTGGTAACGGACAAAATTCCAATATCATCCATATTTAACTTTATAGTCCAAACACAAAAGCCCTTAGTTTAATAATAGAAAATATTATTAACCGAACTGCACTGGCCAAAGTCTTTGACTTTGAGTTTACTTTAGTTGACCATGATACTAACCTCATATAACTAAGAGGATGAATCCCCTCTTGAATATTGTTTCACTTCCAATGGTTCCACTCGACCCAATTATAGTCGTTTGACGGACGCCTTGCCACGATCTAGTTATAATTAAAGCAAAGTTTCCACACTGAAGACCAACAGTATTCTCAAGTCAAGAGAACTATGTAATTTTGTCACATAGATATTTTCTATATGACCTTATTTATATTAACCAACAGATAACTATCGAGCGAGTCATTCGATATTATCAGATAACCATCAGTACGTAACCCCTTGGTTCTCCCAGTAGTCATGAATAATAAACTACCAAACATGTGTAGGGCTTTATTTGCTCTAGTCTCAAAGGATGTATTGATGTCTAGTCTCGATACATCTTGACTAGGAATATTTAAAATGATGTGCTTGTCATATTGTGATACAATATTCATGGTTACAGCTATTTGTAACTACTGTCACAAACACATTATTTATGGACTTTCTTATCTATACACACACTTAAATTAACTAATTAATTATTTATAACAAGTATATTATAGGAAAAAACACCTTTTTTGAACAAGTTTGGTTATCGAGTTCGATTTATAAGTAAACCAATAACTCTATCGGTGGTTATAGTTTTGAGTAATCTCATATAAGTAAACTCCCTTGCTTACTGGACGCTTCAATATTATTTGATAGATTTTCGATTAACTTAATTCCAGTTCTTCCATAAATAAACAGATAATGCATAAGGGTGCTGATCACCTTCTATCCGGATGGATTTTCTTATCATTTATCCTAGAAGAGCAAGACGAGTTTATATATAGGGTATAACATCACCAATGAAAACCGTGTTGTATAATTCTCATGTTTCCATTAGATATTTCTTAAGTTATTTTTTGTCAAATTCAATATGAATAAAAATGCTCGAATATGGAAATCAAGTCTCGTATACTTATCACCATTTTCGACCTTCACAATTTATGCTATCCCATGGTCAAAAGTGAAGCTAGGTAAGTAAAGCACTGGTTGCATCAAAGCCCTGCATAAACACCTCATTCTTAACCCTCGCAGATAGAATAAGTCTACTTTGTCGGCTTTTAGTTCTAACTATAGGACTAAATACTTTCCATAGACAAGTAAACACATAAAGCATGATTAAGTCACATAAGCAACTTCTAAACCCTTTTATTTAGTTAATTCTTTTATTAATTAAAACTTATTTTATCAGATAATATTCCATCAGAAGTAAACGAATGATATATAGGAGTCCTTCCTGGGGGATCTTGAAATCATACGTTCTAAAAGCAAGAGACATTTTATACGAAAGAGCCCTTCCCATGTGATCTCAAACTGTAACGATCCGTAAATTCATCGCTTTAGAAAAATTTCAAAATATTCAAAAATAAGATTTAAACATAAATGATGATGTTTCGAATAAAAAATAATATTGGTGATCGTATTTTGAAGAAATATTTATAAAAGAAATATATACACTGTGTTAAATATCAATAAAATAACCAAAAATTGTTTTATCGATAAACAGCTCTTCAGCTATCTGATATCGTGCGCCAAGCTAGATACATACACTCATTATATATATGAATGCAAATATGAAATAAAATAATTTATTTATTTATGGAAAAAATTAAATGTATTTATGACATCGTTAATGATGTTATCGTTTCCATTTAATTAATTTTTGAATTTAAATTTAGTTTAAATGATTTAATAATTATTTTAATTATTAAGTAAGCTCTTTATTTTCTTATATAATGATAGGAATATTATTTTTAATTTTTTTTTACAAATATATTTTTATTAACTAAAAAGTAAAAATATGACCGAAAATCAAAATTGGAATTTGTAACGACTCGACGCGTAGGAGTTGTGCAACGTTGTAAGGATATGTAAGATACATAAACACACACACACACACACACATGTACATATACAAGACATTTTCATATGCACATACACAACCCAAATATACACATGACATACACACACACACACACATATATATATATATACATACATACATACATACATACTTACATACATACATACATATATATATTTAAACAAAATATCAAAGATATTATCAATTCCTTACCAACTAAGCTAACCAAAAGTCCACCGTTTGACACCATGGTACAAGCATCACTGCAAGCACATGAGAGGAGTCATTTCTGCCATAAAGGTGATGGAGATGGGGCATGTTAAAGTGATGGATAATGATGCATATGTGTAAAATATCTTGGATATTTATTCTCCTCCTTTTCACCTATAAATACCACTCCTCTTCCCCTCATTTCCTCATTTCCTCTCTTTCCATTTCCTAAGCTTTCTCTCTTCTTTTCATACATACATACAAATACTTTAAATACTTATAATTACATTTTAAATGTTTATATACAATTTACATAAAAATAACTAGTTTCAAATTTAAACCAAACTCATAAATAAAAAGCTTGTTTTATATTTAAAAACCATTACTTTAAAAATATATGAAAAATTAATGAAAATATATTTTAACTTGAAAACACTTTTAAAATACTCTAATTAATATTATTAAACACTCCTAAAAAGATTGTAGAAAAATAATTTATTTAATTTAAAGCTTTTAAAGTCTCAATCAACATACTATAGTATTTATAGAAGTGCTATCTAAAGTTTAGAAACACCCCGAAAGTGTTGTAGTTGTAATGTGTTAAATGTCAATTTAAAATCCAATTTTTTTATAATAGGTACTTTGTTTATAGTATTAATAACCATGCAAAGAAACCCCAGGGAAGTCTTTACAAAATCCTATTAAAAATAACCAAAAATAAGGCATTTTACGAAGTGCTCATATAGCGACCTTTCTCGCTATAAATTTTGCCACTTTATTCAACCAGTTTTATAGTCGTTTAAACCTTGATATTTTGCAGTAATAAGTACACATATAGCACTTATTAAAATAGTAAAGAAACCTTTAAGGAAGTCTTTTAAAAGCATATAAAAATCGCCGAACATGAGGCGATTTCAAAGTGCTCATATAACGACCTTTTCGCTATAATTTTGCCAATTTGTTCTATAAGTTCCTTAACTTTTCAAACCACTTTCTTGCTATTCCATGCACTATTATATGTGTAGAGTTACAACCAAAATATATAATTTCATAATATATTCATAAATAACCATTTCAAGCAAGTTAAACATAAGAGAATTCGAAGTGCACTTATAACGTCTATTCTCGGTTCAAACACACTTCAACTTCACACACCACCAAACAAAATATGTAAACACAAAGTTAAGCCCATATTACATGTATTATAGGGTAATAGAAGTTATTGTATACAATATTAAGTTGTCATTTACTTTCAAAAGCAAGGGGGTCCAAATTTATAACTTCAATTGGCTCATACTTAACTTTAACTTTATATTCAAGCACATAACATATATAATATAATATATACTTGTCCGATGTTGAGTAAACTCACCTAAATCCCTGTTGAAACCAAGATAAAACTCACAAGAACACAAGACCACTTCCTACCATCACCAAACATCCAAAGCTTCCACCTTTAGCCTCCACAAGCTCATGGCCACACCCTACCCTCTTCCTTTGCTCACGACCTAGATTAGGGTGCCCTATTTTCTCAACTTAATTCAACTTTGAGTTGCTTATCCATGTTTTCAGGATGATCTAAGGTTTTTCCCAAGCTGGGAGGGTGAGTTCATTTTATAAGATTTTAGAGGATTAAAGATTTATTAGCGAAGATGGAAATGGATTAAGGCTAAGTTGTTTCTACCTTTGAAAATAAGCAAATGTTTTAGTGTTACATAAGAAGGGCCTTCTACATAAGTGGACTAAAGACAACCACTCACATCTCACCCTAAATGGAAGGTCAACATGCATGCTTCCTTTCATGTGCTTCACTTTCCACCTCACACCCTTAGGAAAATATCTTTTTACCATTCACCAAAATATCTTCTTCCTAATCACTTTGCTAATCTATCACTATTCACTTTTAGTTAGCCATAAACAAGAAAATACTTTTAGTTGCTAATTAATTACACATTAATATCCTAAGCAAGCAAAAACAAGTTCGAACAACTTTTATCGAGGAAAAGCCGTTTATCGATAAAACGACTTTCGGTCGCATTATCGATACTTCTTCAAACTATTTATTTTTGTAAACATTCTCCGAAAATAAGTTTACCATCATTAGTTATTAATTAAAAAGAGGTTTAACATGGTTATATAATCAATTTAATCATAATTAACCAAGATTCAAATATCTAAATAATTCAGATATTTAAATATTGTTCGAAATTCCAGCTCGTTATATATATATATGAGTTTAAAATGTTTTTAAAATAAGCTAAGGAAAGATCCAAAGAAGATTAAAAGATTTCCATCTTTACATCTCCTTAATTGCCACTTAAATGCCTTTTACTATTTCTTTTAATGCCACTTAAATGGACGGCCACTCATTTATTTGGACTTTTGTTTCAAATCTATTCCATCATTAAATATTCATTTCTTTGAATACATAGTTAATTTTGATATACATATACATACATACATACATACATACATACATACATACATATATATATATATATGAACATTTCAATATAATTTTTAATTGCTTTTATGATTAACGTTGCGCATATGAATGAGTAATGTATACGTTATAGATGCAAATCCCAACATTTATATATGTATACATTAACTATTTACACTTTTTTCCATGTTCCACTTGCACATTTTATACTGGAGTATATTTGAATATACTCACAATCTATGCCAAGTATAAATTTGGTCATAAATATCATTTAATAAGTCAATTGATTTAATTAAAGGAAGATAGATGAAATGTTTCTCTCTCTAATAAAATAAAGCCCCTCTTAATACAAGTTAAGAGAGATAAACAAAAGGTTTTCTTTTATAAATTAATCTTAACATGTGACTATTACACACATTTATGCACAAAAGTATATTTGATATACTCTATTTTATATAAACATCTCATATTGATTAAAATATAAATATTTAAAATCTTTTGAAACAAATTTAAATAAAATAAGATATTATTTAAAACTTTATTAGAATGGATTTAAAATCCATTTAGACTTCATTGGCCCAACAGATCCAAAATAGGAATTTTTTTGAAAATGCCTATTTCACCTGCTTCCGACTAGCCCAGTTCCAACAAATTCAAGTCTTCTTCGTATTATTCTCCTTTGGTTTCATACTTTTCATCATTTACATCATCGTCGCTAACTTTATCTTCTTCTTATTCCTCCTCTTTTCATCCTCTTTCGTTTTTTACTTCCTTGTCAACCACCTTCTTCAATTCCTTGGTTTTTATAAGCCCTTTACCTAATATCTGTTTGACTTTCCCTTCAATTTCCTCTTTTATCCTTAATAGCTGTTTATCTTTCATCTCATCGATTTTTTATTTCACTACCTTTGTAGCATTCTCACCCACCTCATTGTTATTTTTCATCCATCTCATTCGATAACATGTCTTCTTCAATATATCATGTCATGTTCTTTCCATATATATGATTGTTAGCTCCCATATCCAAATACCATGTATTCTCTTCTTTGATTTCATCTACTTTTATTGTCCATAAAAATGTAGAATTTTTTTCTTCTTTGGCAAATTTAGATTTCTCTTGAAATTTATTAAAAGTTAATCTACATTTAGAAGAAAACTGCCAAAATTTTTTATAATTATAATTTTTTATTTTTTTTATTTTTCATACCTTGGCCTTTATATTAATCTCATGTTTCCTTCTCTTCCTTGATCTATTGTGTTACATGTGTTTTATCCTCTCTCCTCTTTGTTAACCTTTTCCATAGTTACGACCACGTCCACTTCCTCTTTGGCTAAGAATTATTCCATTTTTATGTTGTTCATGCTCACTTAAGATGAGTTTAATTTGAAGAGCTTGCTCCAACGGCTCTTCTTTGACCTTTTTGTATAATTTTTGTCTATGGTCTTTGAGAGATCCTATGAGTTAAGCAATGGTCATGGATTCTAGATCGTTAGACTCTTCAATTTCTATAACTATGTAATCAAATTTTAAATCTAAAGATCATAGAATTTTCTCGATTACTCTTAAATCTTCTTTTTTATCTGCATATCCTTTTGTCAGATTTACCAAAGATAACAACCATGAAAAGTAATCATCAATCAATTCCATAGATTTCATGTGAAGAGTTTCAAACTCACCTCGCATGGTTTGTAGTCAAATTAATTTTACTTTGTCAATTCCTTGGATTGCATGCTCCAAAATCTCTTAAGCCTCCTTTCTAATCTACGCAATTACTATTTTCTCAAACATAACTTCATCCAAAACCTTGATGGATGAGCATAAGAGTCTTTTGATCCTTCTTCTTCAAATCCTTCAAACTATCCCTTTAATTTTGGGACAAAATGGTAGTATCATTGGGTTCTTTATACCTATTTTCTACTACATCCCAAACATCTTGTGATCTAAGAAATTACTTCACGCAAATGCTCTAATTATCATAGTTTTCTTTCTTGATTAAGGGAACTTTAACACAACTCCATTCACTTTCTATTCTTTCTTGATATTAATCTAGCTCTAATACCACTATTAGAAATTTTATAAGAAGAAGAAGAATTAATTTTGATAACAAGTGAAAATGATAGTTGTGGACTTTTATAAAAGAGGAAGATGATTTCATTATAGACTCTAATTACAATTTTTTTGCTTGGTTGAATATGAGAGAAAGCGCTACTATTTATAGCAGCACATCTCCTAAATAGATGATAGTGATGTATTTAATCCTATGGTGAATAATCATTCCCTGGATTTTTTAAAAAAATTCGTACAAGACAAATCTAAAATATTCCAATTAGGATATCATACTATAAATTCCTCTTAAGGTTAAATTTTCACCTCTTTAATATGACTTAATTATCTCCATAAATATCAAATATAATATTTTCCAAATTAATCGATGTTTCTCAAAATAATTAACTTAGACCAAAATGAAGTTTATTTCCGACAAAAACACACATAGAGAGATATACGTATATTATGTATGCACATGTGTATATTTCTAGTATTTTTAGTGAAAATCGAAAACAAATATAATCTCGGCTAGGACAAAATATTTTACCAGATAATAAAAAAGAAAAGGAAATATTTCATTTAATTCACTTTTAGCTAAAGCCCTTTCATGACACTGAAATTATGTTCCCCTCATTCTTAACCAAAGTAAGGTTTATACAAACAAAATGGAAACTATTAAGCATTGAAAAGTTGCGATATTTGTATCAAAGTAATAATTTATAGAATTTTTTATAATAAATTTAGGGAGTTATTAGATCATACGACCAATGAAGAAGAACTAATAAAACTTATCTCTAGTGTTTAGTGTTAGTGAAGTGAGAAGAAAGTCTTCTAGAGTTTACACAATCAAAACCCATGGATTCTACCATCCGAAAATTCATATAGTTGTTCCAAAAGATATCTTTGAATCCTAATTGGTAGAAGAATTGTAAACACGGATTATAATGCATGGATAGAAAAAGCATAACGTAAAAAGTTATATTTTCATAGTATTAATCATATGGCTCATGGACCATATATTTTAACAAATCCTTAGAACTTAGAAATCTTAATGAACAAAACATCTATTTTTACACAATGCAATTTATCATCAAAACAATATGCTAGTGACACCTACAATAAAGCATATTATAATGGAACCAAATTTTCAAACAGGAAAATAGGCACAGGGAAGAAGTTGCAAAAACATTTAGTCTCAAGGACAATAAGTTTGTTTTCTTAGTCTGAAGGACACTTTTTAGTGTGGACAGAAAATGATAGTTGCAACTATCATTCTGTGATTTACACTAAAAAGTGTCTTTCAGTCTAAAAAGCAAACTTCGTGTCCCTGAAACTAAATTTTTCTCCAACTTTTTCCCTAAGCCTAAAAACCCCATTTTCAAATATAATGATTTTATTCCTGCAATAATAGACTGCGACTCTTTCAAATACCAATACAAAAATTTAAATTATTAAATATATTTCATGACTTCGTCCACAACGCTTACTCCTCATCAATGCCCGGTTCGAGTTTGGTGACCTTTTCAAAATTAGAAACAACTATGTTCACTTGGGAAATGGATGGGGCAACTCTGACATGAATATATTACCTCCAACCACGAGGCCATGGAGGATGCAAATTAGGACTGTGAGGTATCCTTCATCTTTTACTTTTGGATTTAGTGCGGGGGCAAAGAGCTTCATCAATCAAGAGGATTTTGAGGGCTCTTGGAAGTGTTATGGGTTGGCACCCACCCACTAGAGACATAGCTGGTCGATCTCTCTTGAGTCACTCAGCACAAAGATTCTTCATTTTCATTTCTCACAAACTCCTTAGCATAAACCAAGTCGATGATGAGATTTACACTCGGATTCCTTGTATCAAATGGGGATAGCTCGGGTCTATATTCTTATCTCAAATCAATTGCAAATATATCCAAAATCAGTGAATAGACCCAAGCCGACCCCAATTGAAACAAAGAAATGAAGCCTAAATCCTAGCATCGACTTGATGTATGCTATGAAGGAATTTGTAAGAAATGAGAAACGTAGCATCTGTGCATTTAGCGCCTCATGAGAGATCAACTAGGTCATTTTGAGGTAGTTTCCATATCACTTCTAGTCCTCATCCCTAGGCTCAGTGGCCTCATGGCTTAAGGCAATTTTTTGCACGCTAGAGTGATGTCATCTTCTTCCCCATTGAAGCTAGTGGTTTTATCTTTTGAAAAGCTCACCAAATTTGAATTTTGTGTTGATGAAGGGCAAGAGGCGGGACTAAATTTATAAAGTATATTTGATAATCTATGTTATTATGTTTATACTTGAAAGAGTTACATTTCATTATTACGTAAATAAGACATTATATTTGAAAAAATTATTCCGCTGCGTTATTTTTTACTATGATTTTTTGGTTTTACATATTTGTGCAAATCTATAATTAATAAGAAAAATATGAATACAAATCAAATACAACTATTTTTATGTTTTGCTTTTACCATTCATACATAAGAATTCATGACTATAATTCTTACAACAATTTAAGGTTCAGTGTTACCTTTTTAAACAATTATATTAATTTTTAAATGGTAGAATCTAGTGGTTTTGATTGGGTGTAGATGTGAATAGTCCATTAGAATACCTATAAATTTGTAAATTGTTTTAGTAAGAATCGTTGTTCACTTTAACTGTAGTAAAAACTACATATCATTTTTTTTATATGTTCTTCTCTCATTGATCACAAGATCCAATAACTCCTTGAACATATAAGACTCAACATAGTATACTTTAAATACAAAGATCACACATTTTAAGGCTTAATACCTTACATAAGTTTTAAGGTATTGGAATTGCTCTAATGCCAACTTTTAGAGAGTTTTAAGGTCTTCATGCTCATAGAGTATTGCATTCATTATTATATGTAATTGATTATTTTTAATATTGTGGTCATTACAAAGAACTACATACATCTAATAATAAATTATGAGACTTTAATATATTGAGTTTGTGTATGAAGCATTAAAATAAACTAGTTTATTCACATTTATGACTGCTTTTATAAATGGTAGAAATATTATAGATATGGTATTGATAGTTCAAGAATTTTTTAGCTACTGTTGTAAAATAACATTACTTATACATTTTAAAACTTGATTTTGCAAAAGTTTTTTATTCAGATGATTCAGATTTTCTTAAGGATTTATTGCTGGCTAAATTTTTTAGTGTTAGATGGGTTGGTTGGATTATGTCATTACTTAAAACTACAAATTCAAGTATTATAGTTAACAGTATATTAGAAAGTACAATCCGATCAAAAAGAGGAGTTAGCCAAGATGACCCATTATCACCTCCTTTGTTTAGTCTAGCTGCATATGTTTTTGCTATGATGATCAAGCTAGTCACTAGTAACTGGATTTTAGACGATGTAGGAAATGAGATTGCGAGTAATGGTCTATCTATCCTCTAGTTTGTAGATGATAGCATGATCTTTACATCTCTTTTTCTTAGATACATTATAACGCTTGAGTTTATGTTATACAACTTTTGTTACTTTTTAGATTAAAGATTAATTTTGATAAATGTTATGTGCTAGTACCAAACTACTTATATATTGTTGGGAATCTAATTGCTAGTACATTTTTTAAGATTATGAAATTTCCCATAGAATACCTGTGGTTTTTGAGAAGATCAAAATAATTTAAACATGATGATTGGTTGATAATAATTGATAAAATTAATAACAGATTATCCAAATGTAATGGCAAATCTTTATCGAGGCTGGGTAGGATAATTCTCATAAATTCTATTTCATTATCACTACTTTTATATTGCATGTCATTTTATCTCTTTACAAAATAGGTAATTGATAAAGTAGATAAATTAGGAGAGATTTTTTATGTCGTGGGAAGAACCCTAATAGTAGTTCAAAGTCTCTAGTTAAATGAGAAACAGTGTATAAATCTAAAGAGATGGGAGGGTAGGAATTATATATATATATATATATATTTATGTGTGTATCCTTATTAGGAAAATGAGTATGGAAATATAAAGATACCAATGAAAGCTTAATTTAGAAAGAATATCAAATCAATAGTATAGCACATTTAGTTTACACCACCGTGCAGCTAAAGCGCTTAGCGATTCTATAGCTTGGAGGTGCAAAAAGTTAGCAGAGATAAAGTGTTACCCGGCCACTTGGTTCGGCTACAAGATGATAGTCCTAGAGGTTTTGATTTGTTCGGGACCAGACTCAAGCTAATAAGGGGTTGGAGATGTGTGGAATGATCCAGCCTGTGTGGTTCGGCCTATATACATGGGTCGGCCTGTATGCATGGTTCGACCGAGGGAAGGGAGATGTGTGTCACACAGTCTTGTGAGATAATGTATGTCGCTCGGCCAAAGAAAGATTTTGGGAGGAACTCCAGATATACCGCTCGGCTCAGAGGAGAAGTTCGTCGCTCGGCTGAGGGAGATATGGTTTCATTCGGATTGGGTAGTTTCGTATATGTCGTTCGGTCCAGATGCTTCGGCGTGCACCGCTCGGTCAAGGGAGTGAAGCCATACGTGGTTCGGCTAAGGAGTTTTTGCTCAACCCAGTTTCAGTGCTCATGGCCCGGTCGAAGTGGTCCAGAACGCATGACTCGGTCAGATTGATTCATAATGCATGGCTCGGTCAGATTGATTTGGAACACGTGGCTTGGTCAACGGCATAAGTCGCGTATGGTTCGGCCTAGATGGGTTAGCGGGTCTTGTTCGTAGAAGAGGAGTCAGTGCCGTTCAGTCAGAAGTGGTTCGGTGCGAGGTGAAGGAGTTAGCCAATTCTTGGAAGCCAACATCGAGGTGAGGAGGCCGACATTTCTTTGCTCTAAGATCCACTACGAGTTGCTCCGAGTTCTTTAGAGGTTACTTCGGGTTATTTGCTTAATAGCCAATAATTAGCCGCGGTGGTTCGGCATTCTTTGTTCGGCCGAGGGTCGTTCGGCACGCCTGGATCTGCCAGCCTGAGATTAAAATATTTAGTCCTAGTCAACTTTGCTCCTAGGCCTGAGAAGGAAGTCCAGCCTTATCTTTGTCTATAAATAGAGGGGCATGGGCGCAGTGAAAAGGGACCTTTTTTGAGAACTCTGGGGACACTCTGCCATTTTACGTACTCATTTATTTGAATTTAAACTTGTATACAAGTAGTTGGTTTACAGATGGAATCTGTATTCAAGTCTTCAAGAAAAGCAATAAAGATTACATTAACAGTGGACGTAGGCAGTTACGCCGAACCACTATAATTCTGGTGTTCTTGTTTCCGTAGTTTCTGTTGCACATATACCTCTGTTTAAATTTAATATCTTCGTTAATCTCTCTACATAAATCTACTCTTGGGTGTTAGTGACCAATTCTGGTGCTAACATTTTGGTGCTTTCATTGAGAGCGTATTCTCAGGCTGTTAGGATCTCCTTTGTTGCTACTGGATTGAGGAAATTCCCCGAAGAAGATCCGAGTTCATTCACAAGAAGTCCATTGATTTTGCTCAGAGTTCCAATCGATAATTCTACGATGGGAAGACCACGTACTAGATCGGCCTCCCACAATGCAGATGTCAACGAGATCGCTAGCATCCAATAAGTAGGACCCCGTAATCAACAAGCTAATCCTGGTGTAGGGACTGTCACCGCCCAAAACCAAATGGAAGTTGTCACCAGAACAGAGTTCAACAAGCTGATGAGAGAACTCGTGGAAAGCAGGAGACAGCTTAATGAGCAGATTCAAGCTAATGCCAACCTCATGACTCAGCTTACTCAACAATAGCATCAGAATGCTGGAGGAAGAGGAAGTCCTGCTTCCTACTCCTTGTCCGACAGCTCTGCTTCGTCTGATGAACCTCCCAGGCGTAGACGCCGTAGAACTGAAACAACGCAAACAGGTGTAGCAGAACAATCCACCAAGGATGGTCTAAGTTCCCTACCTGGAGCCATGGCCCCTCACTTACACCAGGGAAATCGAGCTCAAGCTGAAACAAGAAACTTAGGACCTGGAGCACGAGTGGAAGCTGGACGACTGGCTCACCAAGGTCATGATGAAGCAGGTCCCCAGGATAAACGTTTGGTAGATCGCCAACAAAGGAGGCACCAATCGGAACGGTCCCGCAGAACGAATTCCAACTTGTCGTCTTCCATACAAACCCCGGACCTATCAGCCATGGTCAGACAGCTGATGAGGGAAAATCAAGGTTTATCTAATGATGATTGGGGCGTATCTAGGAGTCATACTCCGTTCACAGATGTTATCTTAAAGGCTGAGTACCCCTAGGAAGTTTAATATGCCGACTATCCCGGCCTACGAAGGGAGACTACTCCCCGACAGCATGTAATGAGGTATGGGTGGATGATAGATTCAACTAGGGAAAACGATGCAACTAAATGTAGGTGTTTCCCAATAACTTTATCTGGAATCGCTACCATGTGGTTCACCCGAATTCCTCTGCGGTCTATCTCCAATTTTGATGAGTTAGCGATGAAATTTGTGGAACAGTTCAGGATTCATGCCACTCGTCCCAAGGATGTTATGTCCTTGTCTAGTGTAATTCAGGCCCCAAGGGAGTTGTTAAAGGAGTACTTACAAAGATTCCACGTTGCTGCTACTAAAGTTAGCAACCCGAATGACCATGCCATTTTAATGGTTGTGATGCGAGGAGTAGATCCGGATTCGGAGTTTGGTGATTGGCTGGCAGGGAAGCCTCCGGCTACGCTGGAATGTTTTTATTAAAAGTCGCACCAATTCATAAGAAGGGAGGAAGCCAGGTGGACAAGGCGAGACAATGCACCAGGACCCGGCAAGGAGACTGTGCAGAGCAACATTGCTATAAAACAATCTGGTGACAACTCTGGAAAAGTCCAGGTCAATGTTCAAAACAAGTCTGAGCAGTCAAAAGGATCCGGAGGAGGAAATTTCGGAAAGAAAAGGGAAGCCAGAAAGTGAAAACCAAGGATCCCAACTTACCATGAATACACTCCTCTGAACGCATCTCTGTAAAATATTTACCTATCGACCTGTAATACTTTCCAATATCGAAAGCCATGCCCAAAAGAGTCCACCGAGGAGCAAAAGCGGACTGGGAAGTATTACCACTTCCATGAGACTTACGGGCACAATACTGAGGATAGTAGGCACCTCCATGATGCGATTGAAAAGTTGATTCGATAGAAAAAGTTACAGGAGTTTGTAAAGAATCCTCAGGAAGGGGAACAGAGGACATCCGACCCCAATCGCAGATAGGCTCCACGACGATCTGAGGAACCCGTTCGGACTGGAGGTAGATTAGTCATAAACACGATAGTCGGTGGGCCTCACCCGACAGACAAGAATTGGCAAGAAATGGAGCGCTATGCTAGTTCCCTAAAGCATGCAGGTTTTGAATGTTGTTCAAACACGGAAGATGGGACTCCGGCTAAGCAGCAGCGAATGATGACGGATGATATAGTGTTCAGAAGTAGAGATGCCGATCAGGTAGAGGCACCTACCATTGATCCAATGGTCATCTCGGCCACTATTGGGCCAGCTTTTGTGAGAAGAACACCGATTGATTGTGGAAGTTCTGTTAACATCATCTTCAAAAAAACATATGACCAGAAGAAAATGGAGACAAAGGACCTAAAACCATCTAAAGCCTGTATCCATGGCTTTGATGGTGCGGCTACTGATGCAATGGGTTTTGTTGAATTTTCATTTGAACTCGGAGAAGGTGAACGTAGGAGATCCTACCGTTCATCGTTTTGGATGTTGATTCTCCGTATAATGTGTTTCTGGGTTGACCGGCCCTAGCAGAGTTTAGGGCAGCTTTGGCCCCGTGGTGTTTAACCTTGAAATTTCCGACGGATAAAGGAGTTGGTGTTGTGCATAGCGATCAGGCGACTGGTCGTGCGTGTTATGTAGCTGAGCTAAGAGAGGCCCGGCGAAGAGAGAAAGGAAAGTTTATAGACAATTCCGTCCGCATCCGAGTCACTGAAGATTGACAAGTAATGCCCGAGCCTTAGCTCGGACAACATGATCGGATCTATAGAGATATAGATCCAGGGGACGATGATGAGGAACCCAAGGAGGCAAAAGCAGCACCGGTTGAGCTAACGATTAACATTCCAGTCAGCAGCGATGACCCATCGCGGGTACTTAAGATTGGATCACAACTCAACCCCTCGATGATCGAGGATCTTACTAATTTCCTCCGAGCAAATCTGGATGTCTTCTCTTGGACGCATTCCGATATGTGCAGGATTTCTCCCGCCATTGCGAGTCATATGTTGAACATAGACCCGAAATACGTGCCGGTAAAGCAAAAAAGGAGAGGCATGGACCCGGAGAGGTCCGCTGCTCTCAGAGAGGAGGTGGACAAACTCAAAGCCAATGGGTTCGTCTGCGATGCCCTCTACCCTGAATGGGTCTCTAACCCCGTACTAGTGAGAAAAACGAATGGGAAATGGAGGACTTGCGTGGATTACTCAGATCTGAACAAAGCATTCCCTAAGGATAGTTTCCCTTTACCCAGAATTGATCAGCTGGTCGACTCAACAGCAGGACACGAGTTATTATCATTTATGGATGCATACTCGGGATATAATCAAATACCGATGCACATTCCAGATCAGGAACACGCTAGTTTTGTCACAAATGTTGGACTATACTATTATGTAGTGATGCCTTTCGGATCGAAAAATGCAGGAGCGACCTATCAACGTCTGGTGAATCGGATGTTTAAAGACCAAATCAGTAAGACGATGGAAGTCTATATGGATGACATGCTCGTGAAGTCACTGCAGTCAAACGACCACATTCGAGACTTGGCGGAAATGTTTGGTCTACTCAGGTATTACGGAATGAAAATCAATCCTTTGAAGTGTTCCTTTTGCGTTGCATCAGGAAAGTTTTTGGGTTTCATTGTTAATGTATGAGGAATTGAAGCTAACCTAGAAAAAATTCAGGCTATTCGAGACATATGAAGTGACCCACTTTTCTTCACCTATATTTTAACGATTTTTAGTTGAGTTTTTTTTTAAACAAGGGATCACTTCTTTTCTTGCCTCTTTTATTTCTTTTAATTAATTTCCCAAGATCCAGAATTTACTAATATAAAAATATCAGTATTTAAATCAAGTCATATCATTTATATATGTGAAGATATATAAATGTTTCTTTGCCTATTAGAGTGTTAAAGTAGCAAAGAAATTTAATCACACAATATTTTCCATAATTGAGGGGTTTTGTGTCACATAGCCATTTCTACACTTTAATCTTTTTATTGACTCAAGATTGACTAATACATTTTTTTCAAGTATTAGCATCTATTATTCTCTTCTTCATTTTCCAGATTATCTTATAAACCAGATTGATTAATTTGTGGATTTATAACCCATGTATTTGATCTTTGGGATTCAGGAAATCATACATGTTGTTTTAGAATAATAAAACATATTAAAACTTGGTTTGATCTATGGATCACTGGTTAGTCTAGCCCAGATTCAGGATTCAACATAAACATGCACAAAACATGCACAAACATGCACAAGCAATTCAGGTCAAGCAAAATGCACATATCCAGGTTCATCAAGTATGTAATGATCATGTGAGTAATAGAGTTGTAAACTAGTTTAAAGGTCATACAGATTCTGATATTTAGATTGGAAATAGTGTTGAATATGATTTTAGAAAGATCTTTGCATATATCTGACTAAAAGCATGTAAAGTGTGATGTTCTGGATTTTTAAACACTTAACAAAATTACTCTACATTCTTGTTTGAGTCTATATTGTCTATCCCTATTTCTGGCTTGCTACTTCAGTTTCATATTGAAGTCAGTTCCAGATTTTACCAATTCCAATTCCTAAATCCTTATATACTTATGATTTTCAGGTTTTATGGTATCATAATCCTACTCTTGTTCTAGACATATCATAGGATTTAGTTACATTTCGAATTAGCTTACACTATGGTCTTGTTTGCTTTAGGAATCTGAAGACTATGACTTCAAGCTTTTGCATGTACTTGTATCAATTACAAGACATGTAAAAGCCTTACTGGTTAGCCAAGACCATGTTCAACCTATCTACTTAATACTTTGGCACATATATATTCAAAAACAACTTAAACTTTATAACTGAAATACAACAAACATGACAAGGAGAATATATCCACATATTAGATTATATGGCATGTTCTCCTTCATTATAATCCACTGGATTATTTCCAGAGTCTGCTACTTAGATCAACAACTCACAAGCACATATAATACTTAAGTTTTTTTTACATGTTCTTTTCAAGAAAACAAAGCAAGTATCAATCCTGGAAATACACAAGACATAAGAGAGTTTGCCTAGATTATTTATTACAATTAAACTTCCACTTCTCTAAAGCATTTTAAAACCAGCAAGTTCTCCAAACATCCATACAAGCAAGCTACTCAAGCATCTTTCCCTGCAGCAACACTTTGAAATGCCTCAATGAAAATGAGACACCCTAAAGATTGCAAAGGCAACAAATAGGGTCATAAAATATATTCTGGTGTGAGTGAAATCATAGATTATAAATAACTTGTAATTACTAAATACTATGCAGAGATTCATATGTTTGATGCTTATTTAAATTCATACTAAAATCTGAGTATATATATACATATATAAGCTCTTGCTAACATACATGCACACAAGCATTCATTCATCAACACAATTCAGTTATATGTACATATACTCCTATGGATCAACTCCCTTAATTCCATAGCTCAATTTCTCAATCCTGATTTATCATTTATTTGGTCTTAACTCTTGCCATTGAACACCATGTGTGCATTGCAAAGGGGCTCAATTATGTTAATTGTGATATCCCGGAATTTTGGCAATATCAATTTAATAATCTTTATAAATAATTAAATTGATTTGTTGATTTATTTTATAAATTGACAAGTTTATTCATTTTAAAAGGTTAATAACATTTTAATTGGCAAGTTTATTTCTTTAAAAACTAATAACATTTTTAATTTGGGAATATCTTTTCTAACAATTTTAAATTGGGAAGATTTATCTTTCTAAAACTTATATATAAATGTTTTATATTTATAATGTATATATATATATATAGGTATATATATTATAAATAGGGAGTCTTTTAAAACTATGTTTTCAAATTATAATATATATGTATATATATATATTGTGATTTGGAGTTATGTATTAAATTCAATATAGTAATTATCAAAGCTAATTTTAAAAGTATTTCCATTTAGAATATATATAATTGTATATATTGAAATGGAAAGAATATTGAATTTGAATTTAATAAAGTATTTTCAAACTTTAATATTTATATAATTTGTAATTTGGAAATTTGTAATTTAACTTAATACTTTTGAAAATGATATTTATGATTTAAATAACAAGAATAATTTCTTATTTAAAAATATATATGTAAGCTTAAGTTTAAATAAGATTTAAATAAGAAGTTCATTTATTTTAATAATCTTTTCTCTTTTAAAATTCAAAATGGTTTGTAAAAATATATATATAGTTAAGCTCAATTTCTCAAGCATATATAAGTATGTTATATTTAATTGATATAAGCATAAGTTATTTTAAATAATTGTTTTTCACATTTGTATATTTATTATAAAATCTAAGAGCTTATTTATAAAAAAATAAATACATTATATACATATAAATAATTCATAAATACATATGTATTACTTAAATAAATTAATAAAAACAAGAATTTACACTTGTAAGCTTTTAAAGATGGTTTAGAGACACTTGTAAATCTTTGAGCATAGGTGTAAGCTAAATAATTAACATAAGGGGACAAGTGGCTCCATTTTTGTTTTTCTTTGATAATGTAGGTTTAAAATTTTAAATCATGGAAAAGAGATCTGGCATATTCATTTCTTCAGCTCTAAAACTATCTTCATTTCTTTTCTCCACTAAAAATATATTCGAACCTAAAATTAAATAAAAGATCTGAAATTCAAATTCAAAGAGGAAATGATCTGGAAATGGAAAGTCTGGAATTCAACTGCAAATCAGAAGGAGATCAAAGGCAAAATTTAAATAGCAGCTTCAAATGTTCGTATGCAATCTGAAGTCATGTAACCAGATAAGAGAGATCAAACAACAAGATTTAAAATTCAACCAAGCAAGTTTAAAAATCAAAATCAGTTTGGAAATCAAACATGCAAACCTGAAACAAGCCTGGAACAAACCTGTTCTCTGTTCAAAGTTTATGGTGAGTAAATATCATTTTAAAAACAGAGTTAAACTTTTTATATGTGATGATTTATCTGAAATGATTGTAATGTATGCATGTTGTATATGAATGTTTGAAATGCCTGTATTGTATGTTTGAAATGCCTGTATAGTATATTTGAATGCCTGTAGGTTGATAACTTAGTTCTGTAAATTGATGACAGTCTTGATTTTCTTTTTAAAATATGTATCTCATCACTTGATCTCTAATAACTTAGAATTTACAAACGAAAGATGTTTGAAATCAATTAACATCACTTTTAAAAATAATTACAGGTATTTAATTTAGGTAATTAGCTCGGAAGTTTCTAATTTACAGTAAAATTCAATATGGGTCAAAATTTTATCGAATCGATCTTGAGTTTGGGTTTTATATTTGAATTTGTAATGAAAAATCGTGAATTTAGAAACTTGTTTCAAGATTTTTAGATTCGTAATCAATGAGAATTTCGAATTTTATGTTTTTGGGAACTTTGGTCAAATCAAGGCGAACGACGGCGAGATGATCAACGTTGTTGGGCATGGAGGTGAAGGAAGTGTAGTAGATCATCGGAAAAATACTCGTGTATTTTATTGATGGTCGAGGAGGCTGGAATTCGAACGAGTAGGGTTTAAAACTCTGGTTTTTACGTTGATGTTCAAACTGGTTTCGCAACATCGTGGTGAAGTCGGAATCGATCGCGAGGCGTTGGTGGGTGCTGGTAGACGAGGCGAAGCAATGGTGAGAATCGCGTGATGACTCGAGTCAAGGATCATCGGAGAAGGGGGAAATTCCGATGGGTTGTGCGTTTCCAGGTATGGGTTTTTGCTCGAATTCGAATCTAGTTCGAATCAATGAAGATGGGATGGTCGTACGTGAAGGCGTGATGGAATCTGACTTGCCGGAGGCCAAGGCGAAGTTCATCGTCGATCAGGGAAGGTGTGCACGTGCACGAGCACGTTCGTGTGCACTGGGAGTTGAAGAGTTGGGGAAGACGAGTTTAACTCGGGGTTGAGGTCGTGTTTCCATCGTGTAAGACTCGAAGCAGGAGAGTAGTGAGGTGACGCGAGAGTTACTTCGTGTTTTTTTAGTGTTTACTCGGGTTTTGGTAGAAACAGTTCTTAAAGGAAAATGTTTAAGTTTTTAAAACAAAAGAAGTTTGATATTTATAATGTTCTGAGTTTTAAAAACAAAAGTTAAATCAAGATTTTTAGTATTAAACTAAATTGTTTTCCTAGAATAATCGTTTAATAAGTTTAAAATAATTTAAATAAATAAGTTTTAAAAGAAGAATAGGAAGTGGATTTTCAAAATGATTTTAGTATTTAATCCAATAACTTAGAAAAGTTTTAAAGATTTAAAAGTCAAATTTGAATATCTAAATTGTTTTGAATTATAATTGAATTCTAAAGTATTTTATTATAAATAAAGTTTAAAGATTAAGATTTGGAAAATCAATTATAATAAGATTTATCTTAAGTAATTAAGAGTTTTGATAAATTAAAGATAATTAATATGGGGAGATAATTAAATTGTTGGTCAATTTAATTTATTTAATTAAGATAATGATTTTTCTTAATTAAGATCTTTAAGTATAAATAGTTAAGAAATTATTTAATTAATTTAAATAATTAGTTAAATAATTAACTAAGTAATTAATTAGTGATTAACTAAAAGATAATCACTTATAAATTAATTAAGTGTAATTACTTGATGAAGTAATTAAGGAACAATTACTGAATGTAATTAAGTAAGGGAAGTTATTTAATAAAGTAATTAGAGGATAATTCTAAAAGTAATTAAATAGAAGTGATTAAGAGTTAATTACCTAGTGTTATTAATTAAATAATTTAGTTAATAAAGTTAATTAAAGGATTAAGGTTAATTAATAAGGTAATTAATTATTTGTTAAGGTAATTAATTAAAAAGTAATTAATTAATGGAAGTAATTAAGGGAAGTTAATTACCGGTTAAGATTAATCAAAGGTGATTAATAATTATGGATTAATTAAGAATAATTACTTAATGTAATTAATAGAATAATTAAAGACGTAATTAAGGGTCATTAGTTTATAATTATTTAATGATGTAATTAAGAGTTGATTAATTAAGATTAATTAATAAGTTGTAAGTGATTATAGAATAACTAATTAATTGTAATTAATTAAGGATTAAAGTAATTGATTATAATTAATTAATTAATGAAGTAATTAAAGGTTAATTACTGTATTGGTTAAGAATAATTAATTTGTGAAATTAATTAAGGATAATTACTTAAATGTAATTAAAGTATAATTAATCAAGGTGATTAATTAAATGGATAATTAGAGAAAGATTAATTAATTTATTTGTAATTAATTAATGATTATATAAGTAAGATTTATGATGAAGTAATTAATTTAATTTATTTTAAATTAATTAAGAGAAGAAGTAATTAATTCACTTTAAATTAATTAAAGATAGAGATAGTTAATTTAATTCATTTTAAATTAATTATGTTGTGAGTAAATCATTGCTTATATAAGAATGGATGACATTGATTATCTGAATGGATGTAATCTCAGAAATGAGATAAGTAATGTTGTGTGGTATAAATGCTTGGTTGCATTATGATGGTAATATAGATTACCTATTGTGATGTTGATATGGATTACCTATTTGGTTATAGATCAATTGTTTATTTGATAATGTGAATATCAATTGTGATTTGTGAATTATCTATCTGTATGAATATAGATAAGTTAAATTGTTTAAACCTTTAAACAACTTGGCCTTAAAAGATACGTTTTGGATTTCGATGAGACCGGGATCGGGTTTCCGTATACCGGAATTCCAGGTCTGGAGACCCGAATACCACATCGATCCAAAATAACGATAGGTCGTGAATCTCAAGTGAAGATGAAGATTCAGAGTGCAAGGGTTATTGTCGTTAACTCTGAGGGTGATTCCAAAACGAGTGTAACGAGATAATGCCTTCGGTTTCGTTCGAACCCGGAACGAACTTGTATGGATTGAATGCTTTCAGCACATCGTCAGGCAGACGATGAGCATTCTAAGTGATATGTTCTGATTAAAGGTAATCGTAACCTCAAGCCTCATCAACCGGGAATGGCTAAAACAGGGGAGGTGCAGCAAGGTTTCGTGGGTAGCACCCACTGAGAGCAAGATAGATCCCTGTCTAGAGGTCCCTTTTCTTTTATTCGGCTTAGTGTGTGGTTGGTCGCGCCAACTACGGGATTGTCTTGTTCGGAATTATCCAGTAAGGGATGGTTCCGGCTTTGTGTTGCAGGGGAGCGGGCGTACTCCTCGGTACGGTGATCTAGGCCACGTACTGTGACGGGCGGTACCCCAGTAGCCCTGCCATTGATGGAAACCCATTCTTCCTACGTGCCCTTACGATTTTGATTGTATAACCCACTTTGTGGCTAGTATGCTGGAATTTAATAATGTAACAATTTCAGCTATATGAGTATTTATTTGAAAACCCTAGACCCTATTATAATACAATCGGATTTCCTATCAAATGTTTTAGTTAGCGTAAGGTAAAAACTTACCCATGTTTATTTGTGGGGAGTCTTACGTGATACTTTTGTTTTCAAAGGTTTTCAAAGTTAAGCAATCTAACCGTTTACTCACACCAGACCCATGTCTGACCCAAGTGTTTATTTTCTGTTTTATTAAACTCTTGGGTACTCAATATTGTATTGAGTAGTCAAGGGATTCAGGATAATCTTGACGAATTCTGGAGGAGCTGTGAAGCAGGAGGCTTCAGCGAGTAGATATATAGAGTTTCCGCTGTGATTGTATTAGTCTGTATTGTACTGATGTACTTGTGTTGTATAATAGACAGAAGTTTATAACTGTCTATTCTGTGATGTATAAATTATGTACTCTGATGTATATGATACTATGTAATATCTTATGTGATAATATATTTCTCGTTCCGCTGTGAGATTTCTGATGTGTTGTTGTTTTCTCTTCTTTTCTTTTCTTTTTCTATCCCTTTCTTTCTTCATAACGATGCGTCTTTCTGGGCAAAGAAAGTCGGGTCGTTACAGTGGTATCAGAGCAATAGGTTGAGTGAATACCTAGGCTCTGAAGTGGTGTCTATCTTGAGAGCGCGTAATTGTTAGTTATATAAAAATGGTTTTATATTGTGTTAATTGATCGGTTGAGTGGTATATGGATTCTGGTCAATACGAGTAGCTAACGTTATTGATAGGGATCTCTAAACACTTGAACCAGGCCAACGGACACAATATTGTTTTAAAGAGGTAGATGAAATAATTTCTATATAAAAAGTATCATTTTAAACATATATATATATGTATGTATTTCTACCTATTTGTTGGGTTACCTGTTCGGGTTTTCCAATATGAGTTATAGAGGTAGATAAGGTAGTGGTGTGTGTAACACGATTACCAATGATTAGAGTTTGAGTGTTGAGGTTGGAAGGGTATCTGACGAGACTGTAGACCCAATACCGTCTCGAGTAAACTTTGTTGTGGTGTAAGATTTCATCGATCTCAGAAGGAAACTGTTAAGGTTCGGAGTTTGTCTTTGAAGTTGGATGAATAGAGTTAGATCTATTGGATGAGCTGAAGCAAGTGATGGTATCTTGGCAACTTCAGGAAGTAGTAGCTGTGTGGTGAGACGCAGTGACTATGGATGTTTCCGAAGATGTTTCTTCTGGAGCAAGTTTTAGGAAGTATGTCTGTTTCGGTGTTGTGGTTGAGTTCAGCATGGTGTTTCTGTTTGGTTTGAGGTCCGAGTTTCTCAAAGAACTTTGTTTTGAGAAGTCTTTGGCATCTGTGTCAGCGGTGCAACTCGGAAGTGTTCTGGGTGTTGGCAGGAAGTTTCTGGCTGGGTAGTTTTTCTGAAGGTGGAGTCCAGAAGCAGCAGAGTGGATCCATTTCTTCGATGGATTGGTTAGTCAAGTATAAGCTGTTCTGATTAGTGAAGAGAGAACAATATCTTTGGAAATTAGGTTGAGTTGATCGCAAAAGTGACTTGCGATAGTTTGAGTGTTCTTTTGGGTTATTGGAGATTGAGATTCCGTATCAACTTGGTTAGTGGAGTTACCTGTGGTTTAGCTTGATAGAAGGATGTCTCCTAGAGAAGAATTTGGTGAAACAGCTCAGGATTCTTTGGAGAGGGATTGATCACACCTAGTTTTCTAATTAAGATTCTGCTGAGGTGTTTTTGACCAAGTGGAATGGTTCACTAAGATTTTATGGATATGGTGAACTATGTATGGATGGTCAAGTTTGTGCTCGAGTTCTCCGATGGCATTCTCATCTATTCCATATCAGAGTTGTGCAGCAGAAGCAAGGTAATAACTATTCTAGAGTGGGAGCAACCGGGAGTTGTAATTTTCTTGGAGTAGAGGATTTCTATAGGAAATTCAAGTATATCTCTAAGTATGAAGGATTTTTCAGGATTTGGAGGTAAGGTTGTCAAGTGCAACTGTTTGGCTATTTCAGAAAGGAGAAGTAGTTCGAAGTGCTCTAATGTTTATGGAGTAGAGTTGTATTTTGAATTTTGGTGAATTTTTGGAGAACAATTTTGTTGAGTAGGATCTAGAAATTGGTTTGATGTTGGTCTAGATTATTTCAGGAAACATCAGCAAGGGCTAAGCTAATCAGGAAGGATGAAGTGACTCAGGATCGTCAAGAGAGGTATGCAGTTAAGAATTGATGGAATTTGGAATTTGAAGTTGAAATTTGGATATTGTTTAAGTTTTCTCCGATCAAAGGAGATATAAGATTTGGAAAAATTGGAGAGTGAGCTCCAGAAGTATTATGAGATTTTTTCTGTGTTCTCAAAAGGATTAGTTCTTTGATCTATAGGATTAAATGGCCAGTTCGGATAACTGGAATTCATTTTATTTCACGTATCTCTGAGGGAATACGTGTTTGATCTGTCATTGGTTGTGGGATCAGCAGTTCAGAAGGATTTGGTAGTTGAGATGGTTTTGAGTTTAGTCTGATATCTTGATTCAGATTTGTAGATCTACATGGGTAGGAGTTCAACATTTTTGTAGATAGTTAGTTAAGATCCTATAGAACGAGTATCCCGGTATATATATACCGGGAACTCTAGATAATGTTAGGAAGACCTATTCTGAATTTGTATCAGAATAAGTTAAATTTGGTTGTTAGAAATAAATGGTTGCTATGATTGATAGTGTATGATTGATATGTATGGTTGCTATTTAAAATTAAAATTTTACTGGGTTATTAAATTATCTTTGCTTTTAAATTTCGGGGACGAAATTATTTTAAGGGGGGAGGAATGTGATATCCCGGAATTTTGGCAATATCAATTTAATAATCTTTATAAATAATTAAATTGATTTGTTGATTTATTTTATAAATTGACAAGTTTATTCATTTTAAAAGGTTAATAACATTTTAATTGGCAAGTTTATTTCTTTAAAAACTAATAACATTTTTAATTTGGGAATATCTTTTCTAACAATTTTAAATTGGGAAGATTTATCTTTCTAAAACTTATATATAAATGTTTTATATTTATAATGTATATATATATATAGGTATATATATTATAAATAGGGAGTCTTTTAAAACTATGTTTTCAAATTATAATATATATGTATATATATATATATTGTGATTTGGAGTTATGTATTAAATTCAATATAGTAATTATCAAAGCTAATGTTAAAAGTATTTCCATTTAGAATATATATAATTGTATATATTGAAATGGAAAGAATATTGAATTTGAATTTAATAAAGTATTTTCAAACTTTAATATTTATATAATTTGTAATTTGGAAATTTGTAATTTAACTTAATACTTTTGAAAATGATATTTATGATTTAAATAACAAGAATAATTTCTTATTTAAAAATATATATGTAAGCTTAAGTTTAAATAAGATTTAAATAAGAAGTTCATTTATTTTAATAATCTTTTCTCTTTTAAAATTCAAAATGGTTTGTAAAAATATATATATAGTTAAGCTCAATTTCTCAAGCATATATAAGTATGTTATATTTAATTGATATAAGCATAAGTTATTTTAAATAATTGTTTTTCACATTTGTATATTTATTATAAAATCTAAGAGCTTATTTATAAAAAGATAAATACATTATATACATATAAATAATTCATAAATACATATGTATTACTTAAATAAATTAATAAAAACAAGAATTTACACTTGTAAGCTTTTAAAGATGGTTTAGAGACACTTGTAAATCTTTGAGCATAGGTGTAAGCTAAATAATTAACATAAGGGGACAAGTGGCTCCATTTTTGTTTTTCTTTGATAATGTAGGTTTAAAATTTTAAATTATGGAAAAGAGATCTGGCATATTCATTTCTTCAGCTCTAAAACTATCTTCATTTCTTTTCTCCACTAAAAATATATTCGAACCTAAAATTAAATAAAAGATCTGAAATTCAAATTCAAAGAGGAAATGATCTGGAAATGGAAAGTCTGGAATTCAACTGCAAATCAGAAGGAGATCAAAGGCAAAATTTAAATAGCAGCTTCAAATGTTCGTATGCAATCTGAAGTCATGTAACCAGATAAGAGAGATCAAACAACAAGATTTAAAATTCAACTAAGCAAGTTTAAAAATCAAAATCAGTTTGGAAATCAAACATGCAAACCTGAAACAAGCCTGGAACAAACCTGTTCTCTGTTCAAAGTTTATGGTGAGTAAATATCATTTTAAAAACAGAGTTAAACTTTTTATATGTGATGATTTATCTGAAATGATTGTAATGTATGCATGTTGTATATGAATGTTTGAAATGCCTGTATTGTATGTTTGAAATGCCTGTATAGTATATTTGAATGCCTGTAGGTTGATAACTTAGTTCTGTAAATTGATGACAGTCTTGATTTTCTTTTTAAAATATGTATCTCATCACTTGATCTCTAATAACTTAGAATTTACAAACGAAAGATGTTTGAAATCAATTAACATCACTTTTAAAAATAATTACAGGTATTTAATTTAGGTAATTAGCTCGGAAGTTTCTAATTTACAGTAAAATTCAATATGGGTCAAAATTTTATCGAATCGATCTTGAGTTTGGGTTTTATATTTGAATTTGTAATGAAAAATCGTGAATTTAGAAACTTGTTTCAAGATTTTTAGATTCGTAATCAATGAGAATTTCGAATTTTATGTTTTTGGGAACTTTGGTCAAATCAAGGCGAACGACGGCGAGATGATCAACGTTGTTGGGCATGGAGGTGAAGGAAGTGTAGTAGATCATCGGAAAAATACTCGTGTATTTTATTGATGGTCGAGGAGGCTGGAATTCGAACGAGTAGGGTTTAAAACTCTGGTTTTTACGTTGATGTTCAAACTGGTTTCGCAACATCGTGGTGAAGTCGGAATCGATCGCGAGGCGTTGGTGGGTGCTGGTAGACGAGGCGAAGCAATGGTGAGAATCGCGTGATGACTCGAGTCAAGGATCATCGGAGAAGGGGGAAATTCCGATGGGTTGTGCGTTTCCAGGTATGGGTTTTTGCTCGAATTCGAATCTAGTTCGAATCAATGAAGATGGGATGGTCGTACGTGAAGGCGTGATGGAATCTGACTTGCCGGAGGCCAAGGCGAAGTTCATCGTCGATCAGGGAAGGTGTGCACGTGCACGAGCACGTTCGTGTGCACTGGGAGTTGAAGAGTTGGGGAAGACGAGTTTAACTCGGGGTTGAGGTCGTGTTTCCATCGTGTAAGACTCGAAGCAGGAGAGTAGTGAGGTGACGCGAGAGTTACTTCGTGTTTTTTTAGTGTTTACTCGGGTTTTGGTAGAAACAGTTCTTAAAGGAAAATGTTTAAGTTTTTAAAACAAAAGAAGTTTGATATTTATAATGTTCTGAGTTTTAAAAACAAAAGTTAAATCAAGATTTTTAGTATTAAACTAAATTGTTTTCCTAGAATAATCGTTTAATAAGTTTAAAATAATTTAAATAAATAAGTTTTAAAAGAAGAATAGGAAGTGGATTTTCAAAATGATTTTAGTATTTAATCCAATAACTTAGAAAAGTTTTAAAGATTTAAAAGTCAAATTTGAATATCTAAATTGTTTTGAATTATAATTGAATTCTAAAGTATTTTATTATAAATAAAGTTTAAAGATTAAGATTTGGAAAATCAATTATAATAAGATTTATCTTAAGTAATTAAGAGTTTTGATAAATTAAAGATAATTAATATGGGGAGATAATTAAATTGTTGGTCAATTTAATTTATTTAATTAAGATAATGATTTTTCTTAATTAAGATCTTTAAGTATAAATAGTTAAGAAATTATTTAATTAATTTAAATAATTAGTTAAATAATTAACTAAGTAATTAATTAGTGATTAACTAAAAGATAATCACTTATAAATTAATTAAGTGTAATTACTTGATGAAGTAATTAAGGAACAATTACTGAATGTAATTAAGTAAGGGAAGTTATTTAATAAAGTAATTAGAGGATAATTCTAAAAGTAATTAAATAGAAGTGATTAAGAGTTAATTACCTAGTGTTATTAATTAAATAATTTAGTTAATAAAGTTAATTAAAGGATTAAGGTTAATTAATAAGGTAATTAATTATTTGTTAAGGTAATTAATTAAAAAGTAATTAATTAATGGAAGTAATTAAGGGAAGTTAATTACTGGTTAAGATTAATCAAAGGTGATTAATAATTATGGATTAATTAAGAATAATTACTTAATGTAATTAATAGAATAATTAAAGACGTAATTAAGGGTCATTAGTTTATAATTATTTAATGATGTAATTAAGAGTTGATTAATTAAGATTAATTAATAAGTTGTAAGTGATTATAGAATAACTAATTAATTGTAATTAATTAAGGATTAAAGTAATTGATTATAATTAATTAATTAATGAAGTAATTAAAGGTTAATTACTGTATTGGTTAAGAATAATTAATTTGTGAAATTAATTAAGGATAATTACTTAAATGTAATTAAAGTATAATTAATCAAGGTGATTAATTAAATGGATAATTAGAGAAAGATTAATTAATTTATTTGTAATTAATTAATGATTATATAAGTAAGATTTATGATGAAGTAATTAATTTAATTTATTTTAAATTAATTAAGAGAAGAAGTAATTAATTCACTTTAAATTAATTAAAGATAGAGATAGTTAATTTAATTCATTTTAAATTAATTATGTTGTGAGTAAATCATTGCTTATATAAGAATGGATGACATTGATTATCTGAATGGATGTAATCTCAGAAATGAGATAAGTAATGTTGTGTGGTATAAATGCTTGGTTGCATTATGATGGTAATATAGATTACCTATTGTGATGTTGATATGGATTACCTATTTGGTTATAGATCAATTGTTTATTTGATAATGTGAATATCAATTGTGATTTGTGAATTATCTATCTGTATGAATATAGATAAGTTAAATTGTTTAAACCTTTAAACAACTTGGCCTTAAAAGATACGTTTTGGATTTCGATGAGACCGGGATCGGGTTTCCGTATACCGGAATTCCAGGTCTGGAGACCCGAATACCACATCGATCCAAAATAACGATAGGTCGTGAATCTCAAGTGAAGATGAAGATTCAGAGTGCAAGGGTTATTGTCGTTAACTCTGAGGGTGATTCCAAAACGAGTGTAACGAGATAATGCCTTCGGTTTCGTTCGAACCCGGAACGAACTTGTATGGATTGAATGCTTTCAGCACATCGTCAGGCAGACGATGAGCATTCTAAGTGATATGTTCTGATTAAAGGTAATCGTAACCTCAAGCCTCATCAACCGGGAATGGCTAAAACAGGGGAGGTGCAGCAAGGTTTCGTGGGTAGCACCCACTGAGAGCAAGATAGATCCCTGTCTAGAGGTCCCTTTTCTTTTATTCGGCTTAGTGTGTGGTTGGTCGCGCCAACTACGGGATTGTCTTGTTCGGAATTATCCAGTAAGGGATGGTTCCGGCTTTGTGTTGCAGGGGAGCGGGCGTACTCCTCGGTACGGTGATCTAGGCCACGTACTGTGACGGGCGGTACCCCAGTAGCCCTGCCATTGATGGAAACCCATTCTTCCTACGTGCCCTTACGATTTTGATTGTATAACCCACTTTGTGGCTAGTATGCTGGAATTTAATAATGTAACAATTTCAGCTATATGAGTATTTATTTGAAAACCCTAGACCCTATTATAATACAATCGGATTTCCTATCAAATGTTTTAGTTAGCGTAAGGTAAAAACTTACCCATGTTTATTTGTGGGGAGTCTTACGTGATACTTTTGTTTTCAAAGGTTTTCAAAGTTAAGCAATCTAACCGTTTACTCACACCAGACCCATGTCTGACCCAAGTGTTTATTTTCTGTTTTATTAAACTCTTGGGTACTCAATATTGTATTGAGTAGTCAAGGGATTCAGGATAATCTTGACGAATTCTGGAGGAGCTGTGAAGCAGGAGGCTTCAGCGAGTAGATATATAGAGTTTCCGCTGTGATTGTATTAGTCTGTATTGTACTGATGTACTTGTGTTGTATAATAGACAGAAGTTTATAACTGTCTATTCTGTGATGTATAAATTATGTACTCTGATGTATATGATACTATGTAATATCTTATGTGATAATATATTTCTCGTTCCGCTGTGAGATTTCTGATGTGTTGTTGTTTTCTCTTCTTTTCTTTTCTTTTTCTATCCCTTTCTTTCTTCATAACGATGCGTCTTTCTGGGCAAAGAAAGTCGGGTCGTTACATTAATCCTTTACACAGAGGCCTACAGGACTTAAACAAGTCATGCACATACCCATCATCCACCTAATGATTAATAGATCAATGCACTTCTCCTAGATTAGCTTTATAATCTAGAGACCATTCTCATTTTCTTTCAGGAGAATTTTATTAATTCTTGAAATGCTTTATATTCTTTTCTTCCTTTCATAAATCAAAGAGTATTAAACTCACTCAGGGATTTCAGCCAGACATACAAAGCATTCATGCAAAACACCACATCCCATTTTAAGGTCATTTTTATTCAATCATATTTTCTAAAACTTGCATATATTTATTTCCAGAAATATTCCCATTTCTTACATAAATCTGGTGAAGTCATATAAAACATTACATTTATTTTACTGTGAACATAGGGTAAGGTTTTTGAGAAAAACCCATTAAAACGTATTAACTTGTGATTTAAACAAATCAGCACACACACATATATATATATATATATATAATATTGCATTGTTCATATCATTTTTAAAATGAACTAGACATAAGCATGAATCCCCTTATTCACACTGCCTACTTCGTTCTTCATTAATACCCTATTTCTCAGTAAAATATTTAACTCATCTCTATATAAAAACTGGATTATAAGTTACAGAATCCATTTCTGTGATCAGGGTGTTTGTCTTCTCAAAGCATTAATCAAAAAAATCAAAACAGATCAAAACATCAACCAAAGACTCAGCCAAAACATCAACCATAATCAACATTTATTTATTCAGAGAATAAAATTAAACAAAAACATGATATGGTTTTATAAAAGTAATATGGCTGCCGTTAACTTGGGTCTTAATGCCTTAAATCTCATAAGATGATTAATCACTCACCTTCCTTCTTCTTTCCCCGAGAATGCTCTAACTTGAAAACAGTGTGAGTTTGCTCTTCTTTTTATTTTCTAAAATATCTTTCTGTTTTCAAAAATAAACTGTTGCTTATCCTTTGATTTTTAAAACATTTAGCTAGGGTTTTAGTGGAGTGGAAAACCCATTTTATCCCCACACAAATAAGAGAATTCTGTATATGTGTTTATGGCTAAATATGCCATTTTCTTTTTGATTCCATTTCGGGTATTACAGTTGCTTTTCTTCTTTTTTCTGTGTACATGCCATTTGCATGTTTCACATACACACTATTTTCATGTGACTTATCTACATTATTTATTTTCTTAAGACAAATCTGTAATGTTCACATATATATCTTTTTATCAATTAATTCCTTGCTAATGTTTCAAACCATTTGTTTTCTCTTGATTTTAAAATGTATTTATACATATATAATACTAAACTGGTTTCATATATTTTAATCATCATAAGAGTTTATTTTATCACTCTATACTCCTCTAGCTACTTATATACAATATATATATGAGATATGTGAATATAAAACTCATTCATACTTAGTTATTTTCTTCTCATTATTATTTACTGAAAACAACTATCCTCTTCCTTATTTATTTCACTCATTCTTGATATTTATTTTCAAACTATTTTATTCTTTGAATATTTTCCATTAACTGATTTTAATAAAATTATTTTCATCTCAATAATTTGGGTCTTCACATACTCTCCTCCTAAAAGGAATTGTGTCCCACAATTATTTTTCTCATACATTTCCATCCAATGTATACAAAGCATAATTTCATTTCAGAAATTTCAGAAACTCATGCATTTAAAACCAATCAAACATACATAAGTAATGTTTAAGTTTACCATAATTTTAGGCATACCTTTAAACAGAAAATAGATTAGGATATTTATCCTTCATCCTATCTTTAGTCTCCCATGTACAATCATTCTCATCTAAACTCCACTGGATTTTAACCAGTTTAATTATTTTATTTCTCAATTTCTTTTCTTCTCTAGCCACAATACCCACTGGTTCCTTCTTATAAACCAGATTTTCTTGAATTTCAACTTGTGTAGGAGATCCCAGAATGGTCTCCTTATCATGCACCCATTTTCTTAATTGAGATACATGAAATACATCATGTATATTACTCAATTCCTCTGGCAATTTCAACTTATAAGCCAAAGTTCCTACTCTTTGAATAATTTCATATGGCCCTATATATCTTGGTGACAATTTTCCTGCCTTGCCAAACCTCAATATTTTTCTCATTGGTGAAACTTTGAGAAGTACATAATTTCCCACTTCAAATTCCACTGGCCTTCTCCCTTTATCTGCATAGGCTTTTTGTCTCTCTTGTGCTGCTCTCATTCTCTGCCTTACAAGTTCAATCCTTGCAGAGGTCTCTTTCACATGTTCTGGTCTAAGCAACACTCTTTCACCTGCCTCCATCCAGCATGCAGGAGATACACAAGGCTTCCCATACAAAGCCTCAAATGGAGCCATACCTATAGTGGACTGATAGCTATTGTTATAAGCAAATTCAGCTAAATAGAGATGATCTTCCCAGTTGCCTCCAAAATCAAGTATACATGCTCTAAGCAAATCCTCTAAAATCTTGTTAACAATCTCAGTTTGCCCATCTGTTTGTGGATGGTAAGTTGTGCTTAAGCTAATTCTGTCCCCATAGCCTCTTAAAAGCTACCCCAGAACCTTGAGGTAAACAAGGTATCTCTATCACTAATGATAGTCTTGGGGATTCCATGTAATCTCACTATCTCCTTCACAAATAATTGAGCTAATTTGTGAGCATTTCTATTTTAATTCACTGGAATGAAGTGAGCTGTTTTTGTGAGTCTATCAACCACAACCCAAATACTATCATTTCCTCTTCTTGTTCTTGGCAAAACATCTACAAAATCCATTGAAATGCTTTCCCATTTCCAAGTAGGCACTTCCAGAGGTTGTAGTAGGCCTGAAGGTCTTTGATAATCTGCCTTGACTTGTTGACATGTTAAACACTTTGCCACATATCTTGCCACTGCCCTTTGATTCCTGGCCACCAATAGTTTCTTTTAAGATCATGGTACATTTTTGTACCACCTGGATGTATAGTGTACTTTGTCTTGTGATGCTCATCCATAACCTCTTGCTTCAGTTCTTCTATATTGGGTATGCAGAGTTTCCCTTTATTTCTTAAATAGCCTCTATCATCAACTTCATAATTTTCCACTGACATGCCTTGTGATATCATGTCCTTCTTTTCCTTTAAATTAGTGTCTTGATTCTGCATATTTCCTATTTTATCAACCAGGGTTGATCTTAAGGAGATGAGACTTAATTTTCCACATTCAATCATGTCACTATGTACATTGTCTGATGCACCAATTTCTTCCTTCAATTCTACTTCACTAAGGATTGTTAAATCCTTGAATTCAGTCATCATTAAGCTTGCCAATCTTGCTTGATGTCTACTCAAAGCATCTGCTACCTTGTTAGCTTTTCCAGGAGTATATAATATATCAAGATCATAGGCAGCTAAAAACTCTACCCACCTATGTTGTCTCATATTCAAGTCTTTTTGAGAAAACAAATACTTAAGTGATTTATGGTCTGTAAACAATTCAAATTTAGTACCTAACAAGTAGTGTCTCCATAGCTTCAATGCATAAACAATGGCAGCAAGCTCTAAATCATGAGTGGCATATCTGGTTTCATTTGGCTTGAGTTTCCTTGATGGATATGCTATGACTCTTCCATGTTGCATGAGTACTGCCCCTAACCCAGACCCACTAGCATTAGTATAAACCACTAATCCTTCATTTCCCTCTGGAACTTGCAAGACTGGAGCTTCCATCAATGCCTTCTTCAATGATTCAAAAGCTTGTTCATATTTTTCTGTCCACATATATGGTTGCTCTTTTCTGGTTAGCTTGGTTAGTGGAATGGCTATCCTTGCAAAAGTCTTTTATAAACCTTCTATAGTAGCCTGCCATTCCTAAAAATGACCTCACCTCAGTCACTGATTTGGGTCTACTTCATGATTGCACTGCCATGACTTTGTTTGGGTCTACATAAATCCCTTGTTGAGATATAATGTGTCCCAAAAATTTGACTTCATTCTGCCAAAATGTACACTTAGTAAATTTTGCCTTTAAATCATGTGCTCTTAATCTTGACAAAACCAGATGCAAGTGCTTTGCATGCTCCTCTTCTGATTTTGAATACACCAATATATCATCAATGAAAACAACTACAAATTTATCTAGAAAATCTCTGAATGTCCTATTCATTAAATCTACAAAATAGGATGGTGCATTTGTCAAACCAAAAGGCATTACTAAAAATTCATATAGCCCATACCTTGTGTTGAATGCAGTGTATTTAATACTCTCCTCCTCAACCTTCATTTGATGGAATCCAAAGGCTAAGTCTAGCCTTGAAAAGATTCTTGCTCTATTTAATTGATCAAATAAATCATCAATTCTGGGGAGTGGATATTTATTCTTGATGGTAACTTTGTTTAATTCCCTATAATCAATACACATCCTCATTGTACCATCATGTTTATTTACAAATACCACTGGAGAACCCCAGTTTGAACTACTAGGCCTTATGAAGACTTTCTGCTCCAATTCTTCCAATTGTTGTTTCAATTCCACTAATTCTTTAGGACCCATTTTGGTAGGCTTCTTGATGATAGGACTTGCTCCTGGGATTAATCTTATTTGAAATTCAACTTGCCTATTTTCTGGAACTCCTATAACCTCTCCAAAGACATCTGGGTATTCATTTATTACTTTTATGTCTTCCAGAATTAATTCTTTTTCAGTCATGCTCCACATTTGATTAAGGCAATTTGTTTTGGCTATTTCACTCATGATTATAATATTTTTACCATTTTCTGTTTTCAAAGAAATAGTAAAATTTTCCAAGTTCAAAATTGCTTTGAATTTTCTCAACCAATCTACTCCTAGAATAATTCCTATTCCAGGATATTTTAACACAAACAAATCAGATTTAAACATATTTCCACCTATGTTTAATTCTACTCCCAAACATTTAATTCCTAGCATGCTAGAACTACCTAGGGGACTCTGAATAAACAAAGGTTTATCAACTAAATTGCATGTGAGAGCCAATTTATTCACTATATCTTGTGATATTAAGGAATGTGTAGCCCCAGTGTCATATATAACTGAGATTGGATAATCTTTAATTAGGAGTATACCTTCCAATTGTCTAGAATTTCCCACTGCATATGCTTTTGCTTTGCCTTCCAATGCTCCTACCTTTGCTCCTTTCTTGAACTCTGGGCAATTCTTTTTGATATGACCTTCTTTCCCACAATTATAGCAACTAAATGGGGTTTTCTTAGCTGCTTGACACCTATTACTCATGTGTCCTTCCTTGCCACAGTTGTAGCAAATAATCTTCTTCTTAACTTCTCCACTGGTTGCTCCTTCAACCTTCTTGTCTGAATTCTTCTTGTCATAAGGATGTGCTCTATTTTTCCCCTTCTTGTTGTTGTTATTAGCTCTCATGTTCCTGAATTTCTCCCTTGCATTATCATGTTGTTCAAAAGAAAGAGTGAGATCTATGACTTGATCAAATGTTTTGTCTTTGTATGGTAGCATTGCTCTACTTAAACCAGCATTAAGTCCTTGAATAAATCTTGGATTCTTTGATTCCTCATTCCCTATGAGCATGGTTCCATACTTAGACAAGCTCTCAAACTTTTGAGTGTATTCAGTCACACTCATTGATCCTTGCCTCAATCTTATGAACTCCTCAAGCAATGTTGCCTTAGCTGTTGCTGGGACAAATCTAGCCTCAAGCATATCCTTGAACTGATCCCATGTTATCTCATTTTCTGGTCTTCCTGTGATGATTACCTCCCACCAATCCAGTGCTGCTCCTTTGAGCCTTCTGGAAGCTATTTACCTCTTCCTTTGGTCATTGATTTGCATGTCTGCAAATATCCTTTCCAAAGTTCTTAGCCATGTTTGCACACCCATGACTCCTTCAGTGCCTTCAAAATCCTTGCCTCCTAAATTTGAGAATGTTTTCAGTAGCTTAGATAACTTCTCATGAGGATTTTCTTCCCTCTCCACTACTCCTTCCCTAAATGCCCTCACCAAATCTTGCAAATTGACCAATGATGTTACATTAGAGGGTCCTGCTCCAGAGTTTGGTGGTCTTCCTACCATGATTCGCTATACAATTTACATAGCTAGTTAGTCTTGTTTTTTATTTAATTCTTTCAGTAATTTATTCCTACTGAAAATATTTTTATGTGGTTTATTCCTTAGGATTTTATCCATATAAGAAAATTAGATTTTTTTATTTATTTGCTATGTTTTTGGTAACATAGCTCTAATACCAACTGAAGTGACCCACTTTTCTTCACCTATATTTTAATAATTTTTAGTTGAGTTTTTTTTTAAATAAGGGATCACTTCTTTTCTTGCCTCTTTTATTTCTTTTAATTAATTTCCCAAGATCCAGAATTTACTAATATAAAAATATCAGTATTTAAATCAAGTCATATCATTTATATATGTGAAGATATATAAATGTTTCTTTGCCTATCGGAGTGTTAAAGTAGCAAAGAAATTTAATCACATAATATTTTCCATAATTGAGTGGTTTTGTGTCACATAGCTATTTCTACACTTTAATCTTTTTATTGACTCAAGATTGACTAATACATGATTCAAGTGTCACCACCTTAAAATGACTCAAGATTGACTAATACATTTTTTTTCAAGTATTAGCATCTATTATTCTCTTCTTCATTTTCCAGATTATCCTATAAACCAGATTGATTAATTTGTGGATTTATAACCCATGTATTTGATCTTTGGGATTCAGGAATTCATACATGTTGTTTTAGAATAATAAAACATATTAAAACTTGGTTTGATCTATGGATCACTGGTTAGTCTAGCCCAGATTCAGGATTCAACATAAACATGCACAAAACATGCACAAGCAATTCAGGTCAAGCAAAATGCACATATCCAGGTTCATAAAGTATGTAATGATCATGTGAGTAATAGAGTTGTAAAATAGTTTAAAGGTCATACAGATTCTGATATTTAGATTGGAAATAGTGTTGAATGTGATTTTAGAAAGATCTTTGCATATTTCTGACTAAAAGCATGTAAAGTGTGATATTCTGGATTTTTAAACACTTAACAAAATTACTCTACATTCTTGTTTGAGTCTATATTGTCTATCCCTATTTCTGGCTTGCTACTTCAGTTTCATATTGAAGTCAGTTCCAGATTTTACCAATTCCAATTCCTAAATCCTTATATACTTATGGTTTTCAGGTTTTATGGTATCATAATCCTACTCTTGTTCTAGACATATCATAGGATTTAGTTGCATTTCGAATTAGCTTACACTATGGTCTTGTTTGCTTCAGGAATCTGAAGACTATGACTTCAAGCTTTTGCATGTACTTGTATCAATTACAAGACATGTACAAGCGTTACTGGTTAGCCAAGACCATGTTCAACCCATCTACTTAATACTTTGGCACATATATATACAAAAACAACTTAAACTTTATAACTGAAATACAAAAACATGCCAAGGAGAATATACCCACATATCAGATTATATGCCATGTTCTCCTTCATTATAATTCACTGGATTATTTCTAGAGTCTGCTACTTAGATCAACAACTCACAAGCACATATAATACTTAAGTTTTTTTACATGTTCTTTTCAAGAAAGCAAAGCAAGTATCAATCCTGGAAATACACAAGACATAAGAGAGTTTGCCTAGATTATTTATTACAATTAAACTTCTACTTCTCTAAAGCATTTTAAAACCAGCAAGTTCTTCAAACATCCATACAAGCAAGCTACTCAAGCATCTTTCCCCGCAACAACACTTTGAACTGCCTCAATGAAAATAAGACACCCCAAAGATTGCAAAGGCAACAAATAGGGTCAAAAAATATATTCTGGTGTGAGTGAAATCATAGATTATAAATAACTTGTAATTACTAAATACTATGCAGAGATTCATATGTTTGATGCTTATTTAAATTCATACTAAAATCTGAGTATATATATACATATATAAGCTCTTGCTAACATACATGCACACAAGCATTCATTCATCAACACAATTCAGTTATATGTACATATACTCCTATGGATCAACTCCCTTAATTCCATAGCTCAATTTCTCAATCCTGATTTATCATTTATTTGGTCTTAACTCTTGCCATTGAACACCATGTGTGCATTGCAAAGGGGCTCAATTATGTTAATCCTTTACACAGAGGCCTACAGGACTTAAACAAGTCATGCACATACCCATCATCCACCTAATGATGAATAGATTAAGGCACTTCTCCTAGATTAGCTTTATAATCTAGAGAACATTCTCATTTTCTTTTAGGAGAATTTTATTAATTCTTGAAATGCTTTATATTCTTTTCTTCCTTTCATAAATCAAAGAGTATTAAACTCACTCAGGGATTTCAGCCAGACATACAAAGCATTCATGCAAAACACCACATCCCATTTTAAGGTCATTTTTATTCAATCATAATTTCTAAAACTTGCATATATTTATTTCCAGAAATATTCCCATTTCTTACATAAATCTGGTGAAGTCATATAAAACATTACATTTATTTTACAGTGAACATAGGGTAAGGTTTTTGAAAAAAACCCATAAAAACATATTAACTTGTGATTTAAACAAATCAGCACATATATATATATATATAATATTGCATTGTTCATATCATTTTTAAAATGAACTAGACATAAGCATGAATCCCCTTATTCACACTGCCTACTTCATTCTTCATTAATACCCTATTTCTCAGTAAAATATTTAACTCATCTCCATATAAAAACTGGATTATAAGTTACATAATCCATTTCTGTGATCAGGGTGTTTGTCTTTTCAAAGCATTAACCAAAACAATCAAAACAAATCAAAACATCAACCAAAGACTCAGCCAAAACATCAACCATAATCAACATTTATTTATTTAGAGAATAAAATTAAACAAAAACATGATATGGTTTTATAAAAGTAATATTGTTGCCCTTAACTTGGGTCTTAATGCCTTAAATCTCATAAGATGATTAATCACTCACCTTCCTTCTTCTTTCCCCGAGAATGCTCTAACTTGAAAACAGTGTGAGTTCACTCTTCTTTTTATTTTCTAAAATATCTTTCTGTTTTCAAAAATAAATTGTTGCTTATCCTTTGATTTTTAAAACATTTAGCTAAGGTTTTAGTGGAGTGGAAAATCCATTTTATCCCCACACAAATAAGAGAATTCTGTATATGTGTTTATGGCTAAATATGCCATTTTCTTTTTGATTCCATTTCGGGTATTACAGTTGCTTTTCTTCTTTTTTCTGTGTACATGCCATTTGCATGTTTCACATACACACTATTTTCATGTGACTTATCTACATTATTTATTTTCTTAAGACAAATCTGTAATGTTCACATATATATCTTTTTATCAATTAATTCCTTGCTAATGTTTCAAACCATTTGTTTTCTCTTGATTTTAAAATGTATTTATACATATATAATACTAAACTGGTTTCATATATTTTAATCATCATAAGAGTTTATTTTATCACTCTATACTCCTCTAGCTACTTATATACAATATATATATGAGATATGTGAATATAAAACTCATTCATACTTAGTTATTTTCTTCTCATTATTATTTACTGAAAACAACTATCCTCTTCCTTATTTATTTCACTCATTCTTGATATTTATTTTCAAACTATTTTATTCTCTAAATATTTTCCATTAACTAATTTTTATAAAATTATTTTCATCTCAATAATTTGGGTCTTCACAACATACAAGTGCCCAGAACTCAGAACTATAAAGCAAGTACAAAGCCTGAACGGAAAAGTGGCTGCGCTGAGTCGATTCATATCCAAAGCGACAGACAAATGTATTCCCTTCTTCGATGTAATAAAGAAAGGGAAGTGGAATTTTGAATGGACGTCCAACTACAAGGATGCATTCCAAGCTCTGGTAAAACATTTGGAAAGTGCCCCGGTGCTGTCGAAACCTATAGATCATGAAGTGTTGTATGTATACTTGGCTGTATCTTAGCATGCCATCAGTACGACTTTGGTTCGCAAGGAGAACCGAGTTCAAAAGCCGGTGTACTATGTCAGTAAACGTTTAACGGGGGCAGAAAGAAATTATCCTAAAATTGAGAAGCTAGCCTACTACTTGGTAATTGCATCGTGCAAGCTTCATCCATATTTTCAGGCGCATTCGATCAGTGTTTATACCAATCAACCTTTGCGACAGATACTCCAACAACCAGAGACCTCGGGAAGGTTACTGAAATGGAATATTGAGTTGAGTCAATTCAACATCACCTACCTGCCACGGACGGCTATCCAAGGGTAGGCGCTAGCAGACTTCATCACAGAATTCACTATATCAGACGAACCAAACAGTGATGATGTTATTCCCTTCATCCGATGGAAACTATACACCGATGGGGCATCAACGACCATTGCTCTAGGGCTGGAGTCATTCTTGTAACCCCTGAAAACCGATCAATTTGTTATGCTTTGAAACTTAATTTCCCAGCTACAAATAGCGAAGCTTAGTATGAAGCATTGCTTGCTGGCTTAAAACTTATCAGGGAACTTGGGGTAAGATCGGTTGAGATCTTTTGTGACTCACAATTGGTGGTATACCAAGTACGAGGAGATTATCAAGCAAAGAGGCAGAGGCTTGCTCCATACCTCGCTCGGGTTCAAGAACTGTTGGCAGACCTTGAATATTACGATATTTTTCATGTCCCGCGTGAACAAAACAGGGAAGCCGATTCATTGGCAAAATTCGCAAGTACTGGCGATGCACAGCAGATGGGCTTGGTTCCCGTCGGAGTTTTACAATTTCCGAGTATAAACGAGATGGAAGTAGATTTTGTGCTAGAAACATAAATTGAAAGGGAGTCATTGATAACCCCATTCAAACAATACTTACTATATGGGACTTTGCCCGATAGAAAGACCGAAAGACGACAAGTCATTCACAAAGCTTCACGATATATAATGCAGGACGGAATAATGTATCGGAGGGGATTCTCGGTTCCCTTACTTCGATGCATCGCCCACAACAAGATAAAATGAGTCTTGAGGGAAGTTCATGAAGGAGAATGTAGTGACCATACTGGGGGCAGACCCTAGCAAAAAAGATCCTCCGCTATGGATATTATTGGCCAACTGTAAATTAGGATGCTGCGGACTACGTAAGAAGATGTGACAAATGTCAAAAGTATGCGAAAATCCCGAGAGCTCCGCCAACATAACTCAAACAAATGGTTAGTCCCTGGCCATTTTCAATTTGGGGGATCGATATAATCGGTTCCTTACCTCCAGAGGTGGTGCAAAATATGCAATTGTTGCGGTTGATTACTTTACCAAGTGGGCAGAAGCAGAGCCTTTAGCTACGATCACCACCAAAAAGGTAATTAATTTTGTTGTACGAAACATCATATGCCGTTTTGGCCTCCCACAAACTATCATCACGGACAACGGAACTCAATTTGAGAGTAAGGAGTTCAAAGAATTCTGCCAAAAATATCGCATTGAGAAAAGGTTTGCAGCAGTCGCTCATCCTAAAGCGAATGGACAAGTTGAATCCATAAATAAAATAATCAAATCAATATTAAAGAAACGTTTGGAGAAGGCTAGAGGCAAGTGGGTGGATGAGCTTGCGACAGGGCTCTGGGCTTACAGAACCACCCACAAGTCCGCGACTGGCCACACTCCGTTCACCTTAGCCTACGGCACTGAAGTAGTGATACTCGTGGAACTTGAAGTTCCTTCTCATTGGGTAACTTATTATGATCCTAAGACGAATCATAATCTCTTATTGGAATCGCTGGACTTTGTCGACGAAAAACGCGAAGAAGCTGATTTAAGAGTGACTACATATATGCACCGGGTTGCTCGATATTATAATGAAAAAGTTCGACCGAGAATTTTCGATGTGGATGATCTCATTTTGAAGCGAGTCTTTCCGACCCCATCACATCTGAATCCCATATGGGAAGGTCTGTATGTCATCGAACGGAGGCTTGGAGAAGGAACTTTCAAGCTAGCGACCGTAGATGGCGTGACACAACCCCGCATATGGAATAGCGAGCATTTGCGTCGTTATTACACTTAGTCTATTTCTTTTACATTTTAGTTGCAATTATTTCCCGTGTATGTTGATTTTGTTGTCCTTAGTTTACGGTATGTAATAAGACAATTCAGTTTGTTTCCATTTGTTATGATCAATAAAGGCTTGAAGCCATCTTTTCCATGAACTGTTGATGTTTCCGTATGTTACAATTTTGTGACATAAATTAAATTACATTATTCTGTCTGGCGCATGAACGCGCACCCAAAACTTAAAAATCTCTAAGTCCCCAGAGTGCGGACTAGAGTACTCTGAGTCCCCAGAGTGTGGACTAGAGTATAAACGACTTAAAAATATCTAAGTCCCCGGAGTGCGGACTAGAGTACTTTGAGTCCCCAGAGTGCGCACTAGAGTATAAACGATTTAAAAATCTCTAAGTCCTCAGAGTGCGGACTAGAGTACTCTGAGTCCCCAGAGTGCGGACTAGAGTATAAACGACTTAAAAATCTCTAAGTCCCCGAAGTGCGGACTAGAGTACTCTGAGTCCCCAGAGTGCGGACTAGAGTATAAACGAATTAAAAATCTCTAAGTCCCCAGAGTGCGAACTAGAGTACTCTGAGTCCCCAGAGTGCGGACTAGAGTATAAACGACTTAAAAATCTCTAAGTCCCCAGAGTGCGGACTAGAGTACTTTGAGTCCCCAGAGTGCGGACTAGAGTATACACGACTTAAAAATCTCTAAGTCCCCAGAGTGCGGACTAGAGTACTCTGAGTCCCCAGAGTGTGGACTAGAGTATAAACAACTTAAAAATCTCTAAGTCCCTAGAGTGCGGACTAGAGTACTCTGAGGCCCTAGAGTGCGGACTAGATATAAACGACTTAAAAATCTATAAGTCCCTAGAGTGCGGACTAGAGTACTCTAAGTCCCCAGAGTGCGGACTATAGTATAAACGATTCAAGCTAGTAACTCAGCCTCTGGAGCACATGCTAAAATATAAGCAATTTAGAAATCTCTGAGTCATGCAGAAACAAACGAGAGTTTAAGTGACCCACACAACCCTGGATTTCAGGTATAAGATGGGTGGTGAAGCTAAGTAGCAAAGATCATCAAAAAACAAAATTTTATTTACTAATTGAGAATTCAGTTTCACTACAACTTCTCCTGAACTCGGAGCAAAAAATCTATTTACAACGACTACGAGAATAAATAGAGATAATTACATAATCCAGGCTTATTCGCATTGAGCGAGGCATGATAGCTACTTTTTTAACTTCTTCTCCTTCCTCGGTTTCTCTAAAGACTCCCCCCTAAGCGTTTTTTCTTGGACGCCTTGCTTACTAGGGAAGTGGTGCCTGGGGAAGGAAGAGGAACTTCCTAGGGCGATGTTCCACTGGGAGAATAACCTTCAGGGGCTTGTTCAAGGGATCATCAAGTTCCACCACCTGAGGCTCAACCTTAATCTCATCTTTCTTCTTCTTCTCTTCTATGATTTGCTCTGCCATGCTCGATTTTGAGGTGTGTTCAGAGGCGCCTGTAATCTCAACTTCATCATGTACCTCCACGGGCGATAAATTTTCAGATTTGTCTTCATCGAGCGCCTCGATCACTTGAGCGCCGGGTCTGGGAGTCTCTCCAGTCTGAATTGCCTCTCCTGTTTTCCCCTCCTTTTCTGCGGCAGCATTGCTCCTTGGAGGTTGCTCGGGATCAGAATGGCCTACACGAAATCGTAAGAGACAAATGTTAGGATACATTTATTATTCGCCAAAAACGATGGCCCTTTGAACTCTAAGAGGAAAAGCTATGTACCAGTTTCTAGCCGACTCTCAATGGTTCAGGGAGTTTCACCTTCCGGAATAAGAGATAGACCGTGAATATCAAGTCTAAGCTTCTTGGGGTCATAGCCAATATGCTGCTCGAAGGGATCGAGTGATGGGCGACCAGTCGGCTGAATAGGACGAGGAACTAAGGACTCGGTTTCGGCTGGACCGGCAGTGTCATTTTTTCCTTTTGATGAGGAAGAGTCCCTTTGGTAAAGGGCCTTTGTCGCAGATAGGTTAGTGCGCTCATCCTCGCGAAGCATTTCCTTCACAAGAGACTCCTCATCCACCTCTTCAGTTCCCAATTCGACCTTTTTAATTTTTATTAGAGTGTCCCATGATTCGGCCAAAGATTCGAGGTAACCCTCGCCAAGAAAATTTAGGTCGCGATGCATGAGAACTCGAGCGTTATACTCTGCTATGAGTGGATCAAACATGCACTTAATTTCCTCCCTACCAGCCTCAGCAGCCGCCTCGAGGCGAGAATCGATTTCCGAGAGCGCCATTCTTTTGCCCTCTTCACGGGCCGCCTCCTTCGGCGCTTCAGCTTTGGAGAGCTCCTCATCAAGCTTTTCTTTTAAAAGTCGTGTAGCGACAATCTCGTCACAATATCGTTGTGACTCCTCTTGAGCTGTAGTTTTTTCTTCTTTTTCTTTGAGGAGTAGCTCCTCCAATTCTTTAACTCGCTGAGCGAGAACATCCTTTTCTTTTTGGATGGAATCCTTTTCTAAGGTTGAAGCGCCACAGCGTTGAACCGCCTCTCAATTTCCTTTCTGTGTGCGACTTCCAGATGATCAACTGCTTCAGCTGTGTCTTTAGCGGTTTTTTGAGCGGTTTCAAGCTGAGATTTATACGAGGAAAGCTCTTCATCCCGGGCTTTGATAATGTCTTTATCATGAAAAGCTTCGAGTTTCAGGCGATCAATTTCATGCTGACATTCCACCGAAACTTCTGAAACTTTTTCCACCAAATGAACGAATGCGTTGTGCTGGACGTAGACATCATTATTGCAAGCAATGGCACTTTGTTTAACATGCCCTGGAATAGGATGGATCGCCGGAAGAAACTTTAGTCCATCAAAGCATATTTTTGAAAATGTGGTTTTAAGCTCAGCTAGCTTTTCTGCTATCGATGGATCATGTGCAGGGCTAGAGGAAGTTTGTTTAGTCGAAACTGTAGATTTCTTGTGAAGCTCACGGGATTGCCTAGTGCTTGATGAACCAGAATATTGATCACGAGGAGCTTCAGTTTGAGACCCCCTTTGAGCAGATTTCTCCCTGCTATGCTCTGGTTGAGGAGGAGGATCGATGGGGTAGGAAGAGTGGCTGTAAATTTTCCTTCGAGATGATGAATCTCGGGGACGATAGTCTCTATCGCTGTTGTCATCTCTATCTCGGCGTATTCCGGGCCCCGAGTCTCAGCTAGAGTGATGAAAGATAGAGGAACCGCGAAGGCGGTCAAAGCCGTGTGAGCGTCCCATGTCACCTGCATAGAAATCAAGTGCAAACAAGTTAGAGATGATCATACGATGGCTAAAACTTAAGTATGGGGGTGGAGAGTGAGTGTTAGTGTATGTCCTAGTGTTTCCCCCCGACGGACCAGTTTCTTTAGCTTTACTTATCAGAGTTTTTTCTCCTTGGTGATGGGCTTGAACGCCTTCGTCGCCTCTCGCGGGCGAGTGAAGTTTTAGGGCTTCTGGGTCATCGAAGCCGTAATTGAGCAAGTCATCGGGGATGGTGAGATCTGATAAGCCTTTTAGTGAACCCTCTAAGTGTTGTGGAGATGGCTCCTTCTCCATCGGAGTAATTGTAACCTTCGAGGTTCCGCCCACTGTCTTCTTCCTTAGTTTGTACGCTGGTTTCTTTTTCCCCTTTGATAGGGGAGGCCGTTCATCGATGCTGGGTGCGTCGATCACCGGTTCTGAGAGAGGACTTATATGCTCGTCGGACGCTCCAAAAACCCCGGCCTCTCTAATCTCACCTTCCTCGGGCATGTCGGAGGCCCCGCCTGTAGGGGCACCGAAGACCCGGCCTGTTCTTTACCCTTCTCCACCGCGGGTCTGGTTGTAGTGGTGCTGGATGGGAGACTAGTCCGACAACCTTCTGCCAATAGCCCAAACTTTCGAAGTGACTCATTGGAAATAACGACTTTGATCTCCCGGTCCTCCACGGGAGTAGCACGAATGGCCTCGACGACCTCAGAATACCTCGCACCTTCAGGAAGTGGGATGATGCCTGCAAAAGACCGAAGGAAGTTTAGAAAAAATGCACTTCATGCCTCAGGTAAGTAACGAGTCCGAAAATGGAACTTACTCTCTTCCAACCATCTTCTCGCAAATCCAGGGGGCAGCACACGTAGAACCACTCCTGCTTATATTGGGAGAATTTACTCCATGCCCCCGTCAGGATCTGACACTTAGAGTGTGGCTCAAGGAATATGAAAGAGGGGTTGTCAGATCGCCTTTTGAACCGATAAATGTAGTGAATATCCTCGAGAGTGGGGAGCCTGAATAAGATGCTCATAAAGAGAATGCAAGTGCCATGGAGAAATGCGTGACTGTTGGGGTGAAGCTGTGCCGGAGCGATCCCGATGTACTGCAGCACCTCATGAAGAAATGAATTGAATGGTGGCACACTCCCGACCCAGCACATGAATTTGTTACAAGCTATATATCCAGTTGGGGGCAGGTGAGGACGATCTTGTCCCGATGGAATTAATATGTCATCAAAAGGGATTCCGTGGATTGAACATAGCCGGCGAAGGGCAGTTTCATTGATTCTTGAAGCTTGAGAATCAGTTGGATTGTCCAAGATGATTGCTTCATCTATAGCATCAGGTGTCGGGCCAATAATTGCAGCGGATGGATCCGGAATACCCTGCGTGGAGGTCGTTGGTGGATCCGAAGCACATACTACCTCCTGCTGAGAGCCTGGACCAGGCTTATCAGAAACTGTAGCAAAGCTCGACTTTCTGGACATCTTTAAAGAGCAATGGATGTGGATAAAATCCTGTTTAAACTATACTTGAAATACAATCGAAATCAGATATAACAAATAATGATATATCCCCCCGTGTTGTGTGTGCACTAGTGCTACAACTGAAGTGTGAGCATAGAAAAAATTAAAGTTTGAGGCACAAATGTGTTTTGATAGAGTTTTAAGTTATTGTCTTCAGAAACTGTCATCGCTGGCTGTCTCCTACAGTTTGTTCTGTGGTTGACAGTAGTGGTTTTGGAGTTGGACATTGGCATCATAGGATGTGAAGACTGCCATTTACGTTTGTTAAGTTAAGTTTGCATTGGTGACCATTCATATTGCAAGGGAATTAGTTTTAAGTCAAGTGCTTAGGCTTGTATGCTTTCTTATTTGTCATGCTTTATCCAATTTGCTTAAGGATGGTTATGGAGACAAGTCACTCAAATGTTCCTTGTGATCGGGTTAAGACACTTCGGATTACCAATGCCGATCCACACGCTCGTTAATTCTCCTTAATGACCGAACGACACTCATACCCTCTCTCTAGACCGAACGACACCCTCTCCCTCTACCTCCCTAGCACTACTACCACAAGAGATCTACCAAATAATAGATGTCCACCCAACCTACTGACTCGGCATTGACACTCAGCCTACACCTTCTAAACTTACTAACTCCTGCCAACCTACTTCCACTTCCTACTCCCTTGTTCCCTATTAGTCGAACGACTTCGTACCAGATCACCAATTCAACTCTACTTCAACAACCTAACAACCACGCTCCCTCGCTCAGTGGTCCAACGGGAGCCTGTGTCCCAAAGACCACCGGCATCCTTTTTCTTTCATCTCTCCATCTCACCGGCCTCGAAATCAGTTAAAACTGTATCGAGTTCCAACCCTAAGGCATGTTCTAATCTCATATTCGTCTTCCTCATCTACAACGGCTCCTACCGTCCGTAATCAGAAGAAGATTCATGAATTCGAATTTCATACAAAACCCCTAATTTGGGAAAGTCGAACGAATGAAAAATTCATACCTAAGAGAATGAATCGAAGCTTAGGGAACTGTTAGATTTGGGATCGAAGTTCGTTTAGACTCGTTATCATGGGGAGTTGCGGAGCAAACGTACAGGATTTAGGATGAGAAAGGACGGTTGAGGCGATAGCCGAAGTTCTTGGGAAGGTAAATTAAAAGGTCCTGTAGAGTTGAAGTGAAAGTAAAGGAAAGAAGAGGAGAAGTGTTGGCTTTTATATAAAGAAGGTAAGGTGAACATGCATTACCCTGTGGAATCGGTCTGATCACCATAGTGAGTCAGTGACTGAACGTAGCCGAACGGTACCGAGTAGACTGACTGCATGGCTCGGTGTTCGTACGCTGAGCCATCCATATTAAAAAAAAGGAGGAGAAAAGGGATATAACTAAATAAAAATTATATAAACGTAAGCACATAATGATCGGGAAGTTAGCCATGTTTCGACCTTCATGAGATCGTAGACGTTCGGCTTTTGAAAGCAGGAACCGATGATTGATTCAAAGCGTGTCGTGTTGTTTCACACGACACACTTTGGGGGGAAAATGTTACCCGGCCACTTGGTTCGGCTACAAGATGATAGTCCTAGAGGTTTTGATTTGGTCAGGACCAGACTCAAGCTAATAAGGGGTGGGAGATGTGTGGAATGGATCCAGCCTGTATGGTTCAGCCTATATACATGGGTCGGCTTGTATGCATGGTTCGGCCGAGGGAGGAGACGTGTGTCACACGGTCTTGTGAGATAACGTATGTCGCTCGGCCAAAGAAAGATGTTGGGAGGAACTCCAGATATACCGCTCGGCTCAGAGGAGAAGTTTGTCGCTCGATTGAGGGAGATATGGTTTCGTTCGGATTGGGTAGTTCTGTATATGTCGTTCGGTCCAGATGCTTCGGCATGCACCGCTCGGTCAAGGGAGTGAAGCTATACGTGGTTCGACTAAGGATTTTTTTCTCAATCCAGTTTCAGTGCTCATGGCCCGGTCGAAGTGGTCCAGAATGCATGGCTCGGTCAGATTGATTCAGAATGCATGGCTCGGTCAAATTGATTTGGAACACGTGGCTCGGTCAACGATGTAAGTCGCGTATGGTTCGGCCTAGATGGGTTAGCAGGTGTTGTACGTAAAAGAGGAGTTGGTGTCGTTCGGTCAGAAGTGGTTCAGTGCGAGGTGAAGGAGTTAGCCAATTATTGGAAGCCAACATCGAGGTGAGGAGGCCGACATTGCTTTGCTCCGAGATCCACTACGAGTTGCTCTGAGTTCTTTAGAGGTTACTTCGGGTTATTTGCTTAATAGCCAATAATCAGCCGTGGTGGTTCGGCATTCCTTGTTCGGCCGAGGGTCGTTCGGCACGCCTGGATCGGCCAGCCTGAGATTAACATATTTAGACCAAGTCATCTTTGCTTCTAGGCCTGAGAAGGAAGTCTAGCCTATCTTCGTCTATAAATAGAGGGGCAAGGGCGCAGTGAAAAGTGACCTTTTTTCGAGAACTATGGGGACACTCTGCCATTTTACGTACTCATTTCTTTGAATTTAAACTTGTATACAAGTAGTTGGTTTACGGATCGAATCTGTATTCAAGCCTTCAAGAAAAGCAATAAAGATTACATTAACAGTGGACGTAGGCAGTTACGCCGAACCACTATAATTCTGATGTTCTTGTTTCCGCAGTTTCTGTTGCACATATTCCTCTGTTTAAATTTACTATCTTCATTAATCTCTCTACATAAATCTACTCTTGGGTGTTAGTGACCAATTCTAGTGCTAACATAAAGCAAGAATATAGCAGAAAATTATGAAGGTGAAAAAAGCTTTATTAGATATAAAACCAAATATTTAAAGTTAATTTATTTTCATTCTCACATCATTTGCGTAGAAAAAAGAAATAACTTTTAATCTTATATAACAAAATAGAAAAATATATTGATTTATGCTTACTAGATTTTGTGAATGCAATACATTTATAACTTATATTGAGTAATTACGCCTTAAAATTAGATCTTTACCCTAATTTTGTTTAAAAGAAAACTAGGCAAATCAACCGTTGTATGTTAATGTTGCTAAAGCGGATGCTAAAAAGCCTTGATTTAGCTAGCTAGTGTAGCGGAAAATAGCGGGGCTTAAAGTGAATCTACTGTTCAATAGCGCTAAATTGAAATAGTGTAGCGGCTGGAGAGCTCTGTGCGCTATAGTGGGAATTTTACGGGCTTTAACTACATAGCCACACCATATCCCCACTAGTAATAATAAAAATAATACTTCTTGCGTTTGGAAATTGAAAATAAAACGTTTTGATATTTATAATTTGGAATTAATAATGTTGTACATTCAGGAATCACACTTCATTCTAACATGATTGTTGGATATCAGTCATTCTCCTAAAAGTGAAGTTTAGAGAACTTAATGAAAGTTATAATTTTAAAAATGTGTTGATTCTAAAATATGCATATCAAATATGAATTTTCCATGGAAATATAGTTTTAATCGTATATTAGTTGGAAGTACTTTATCAAAGTTTAATTTACTATGTGCTAAACTAGAATTATGCAACATTTATAATGAAAATTACATTAAAATATGTTGTTGAGATAAGAATAAAAATTATACACCTTATTCGCTTTATAAACTTCTAAATTTTTCAGGAACAAAGTCGAATGTATTTAAATACATTTGGAAAGTGAATGTTCCACCCAAAGAAAAATTAATTATGTAGTTAATTTTACATAGGAAATTAAATACAATAGAACTTTTAAAAAAGAGAATTATATTTATTGGTAAAAAAAATATTTTTTCTTTAATAAGGAAACGAAAAATATTTTGCATTTACATTTTGAGTGTCGTATCATTAGTTTTATTCTTCTAAGTATCTTTGTATTTTTGATTTTAGTATAACAAATATGGATATATATTGTTAATTTTATTGGCATGGCTTTAGATTTTATTATATTGGATATCATAGATTATTACTAGATACTATTTTTACTATGATATGTTGGTACATTTGGTTCAAAAGAAGTCAAAGAGCTTTTAATAGTATAAATGCTCCTATGGAAAATTTAGTATATGCAATCGCCTTTTTATTTGAAATTGGGCACTTAAATGGTAGTACATAGTACTACATGTCTTGGGTAGTATACGACATGTTAATATATATAAAGCTTTTCAGATCACGTTACGCAAGCTTGAAACATGTGACCTCTTGCATCAAGTCGCACTAAAGTCGAATCTATGCCCTCATGCAATCGCCTTGTTATGTATTGAATGGATGGATTGCAAAACATAGTTATAAAATGGTTAACAGTATTAAAAGTAAAATCCCTTGTTGATTTAGTTGATAAAAAATTCGCCTTCGAAAAGAGAAATAAAAAATAACACTCTAAATACCTTTTTATAGATATATATGCCAATGAATCTTCTGATGTAATATTTTTAATATTAAACTTATTAGATTAAAAAATGTCGTTTAGTATTTACCCTTCGTTTCATAACTATACAAGTTTTTTCTGTACTATAGTACATATTTTTATGATTTCAGTCTTTTTATTTTATATTATTTAGATTTATTTAGTTTAGGTGGTCAAGTTGTGTTGTTTATTTTAATTCATATATTTTATATTAGCATGTTTAATTCTTATGTTGTTCTTAATTTTTTATACTACTCAGTTTATAATATCTCTTACATAGTTCTTTCTTACTAAGTTTATTTTAACATGGCATATATATGTATGTAACACACACATATACAACACACACACACACACACACACATATATATATATATATATGTATGTATGTATGTATGTGTGTGTGTGTGTATTTATGTATGTATGTGTATGTGTTGTGTTGATTTAATCATTTGTTAGAGTTTTTTCCATATGTAGTTGTATCGGTATTTGGATGGATTTAGCAGAGTTTATTCGCATGTGAATAGAAAGGAATACATTAATATCTGATTTCATTTTTTTAAAGGGGATCAAAATCTCTTTGATAATAATTTTTTCAAAGCTTTTAAGGTTGTGGATGAATAAAAAAAATTCTTGTTACAGTACCCAATTTGGAAAATTAATGTAAAAATAAAAGTTTGGGAAACATACCTTTTTTCTGCTTTATGGTAATAAAACTGGTTTTCTTGTAACTAATAAAGATTTTGAATTCCTGGATGAACAAAGCAATATTGTCATGATGGTGGAAGCTTTAACCATGGGATTAATGTTTGTGAACATGAATGTGGACGATACAATGGAAGAACTTAATATGGGAACTCCTTCAAGCAGCTAAATATTGACGATACTTTTCGTCCATCTCAAAATATGGGTGATTGTGGAACTTTAATCATGGAGTTGGAGTTAAAGGGGATTTATGCTTAGTATTTGTAAGTGAAATGAAAAGGAAATTGCATAAAGTAATAAGTTACATGAATTTAATATGGTTCCATCCGTGGGGGATATACATCCATTATAAAGATTTTCTATTTTATAATTGATCTCGTCTAGAATATAATGTTTTACATTAAGTAGTATATTTTCTATCCTTTATTAGTAAAATCCCCTTCTCAATTGTAAGAGTATATCTAAAAACTGTTGGTGTGGTTAAGGTTAAATAAGCTATGGCTGATTTATGAGCTTTTAAACGAATGTTAATTAAGAGATTTATGAGTCTTTATATGGATATTTTCTTCTGGTAGAAATAAATATTTGTTGATTGTTTGAAGATAATTTAATAGTATTACTTGAGCATTGATAAATAGACTATTATAGTATTTAGTATGGAGAAATGTCATTTATTTACTATAGATGAAATGTTATTTATTATGTCGGAAATGTTATTTATTACAGAGAAAATGACATTTATCATGTTGTAGTGGAGATAGTAGATGAAAAAAAGGGAGTTAGTGGGGAAGGTTATTAGTGCTTAACACAATCAACTAATATAGGAAGAACCATATTTAGAGCTTTTATCATGAAGCATGGCATGTAAGAGTTTATGGGAGCAGATGTCCAGGCTTTCTGGAACTAGATCTTTGGGTTGAATAACATGCTATTGGACTCTAACACATTTTGCTAAGAATATTTGATGCATATAACAAGAGGGATTAGAACCTTAGAGCATATCACTCTATAATGAATGACTGCATTTATATAGAGATTACAACTAGTGTTGAAGAAATTGATACATGTTAAATAAATCAGTACTACGTTAATTCACCATTGATTCGTATTGAAATGCATATATTTTCCAATCTTTAATTTTTTCCATGATGGATGTGCATTATAGCATGTTTTTCTTATTGAAATTTATTAACGAATTGATTAATTACCTTTATTACCCAAATTCATTTCACACCATCTAGATAGTTACTTGCTTGGTCTTCAATGTAACTAGTGTGAACCCGTGCTTCGCACACGGAATTTTATAATTAAATTACGGAAATGTCAACAATTATTTTATCCTGATGTCTAAATGTGTTTCTTTTTTCAACCATTAATAGTTAATTTATTTAAATTAGATTTGTTTTGTTGGTTCTATGAGATTATTATGTCTTAATTGGGAAAAGGGAGTGTTAGCAGTAACATGCATCTGTGTGTATAAATAAACTGGGGAAAGAGAATAAAATTCAAGCCCACGTAGATGGGTATTGACAAAAAAAATTCCGTAGGAGATAAGTATGTGAATAATAGCACTGCCTTAAGTTAAATATTTTGTACAGGAATGCGGATTACAAAGAAGTTCACATTCTTAATACTAAGAAGTGAATATTTAATGTGATGGTGCATGCCTATAACATGGAATACAGATCATTTCTGCCGGTTTATATATATCCACGGGAGTAAATATAGAAATATGTGAAGTAAGAAAATTATGTTCATGGATCAATAGCTCACATAAAATCAATGTTATACAATAATAAACTTTCCATGCATACATTTAGTTATGCAGTCTTGGTCGGCTCTTGATTTGTATGTTATATTTTGATGATGTGACATAGACGGTACAATAGACTTTTTTTTTGGTTTAGCAGTAATATATAACAGGACCATTCTTCTAGTCTTCAATAGTGCTCTGTTATTGAATTCCAAAAACCATAGGTGTAAATTGATTGGAGGTTTGCTGTAGGCGGATTGCTTACCGTGCAGCCTGTGAATGATTAATTTTAGTAAAAATTTTGATAGTTTCCAAAAAAAGGTTTCAAACATGGAAAGAGGTGATGCAGATCCCTAGCCAAAATTCAGCCGACCGTAAAAGAGAACCGCTTGGGACAAAATAAAAGGATAATTCATATTATTGGAACTGTCGACTACACAAATGTAAGGATTGTTTTTAACAGCTGGTAGGAGGTTTGAGAATGTGATATTTTAGAAGTAAGACTAAGATTGAAGATCCAAACTCCTATATTAGAGAACATAGATGTATTTTTCATCCAATAAAACAAAATTATCCTGATATTTTGCAAACCAACATACTCAAGCACCTATGTTGGATGAACCAAAATGCTAAATGTTTGAAATAAGAAAAAGAACTGATTTCATGACTTTTACTGCATAGTATTTAAATAGTACTATAAATTCTAGTGTTAATGAGATTAGTCATTGATTGTTGAGTTATGAAACATCTTTTTGGTATGATAAATGTCTGATCTTTCCATAAGTTCATCATTGCTTTTTTTCAAGCGTTTCCTACTATGTCTATTGGTGCACCAAAAGTTGTTGGTTTCCTCATTAACTTTTGCATAGAGGTATGGATGTGGGGAGAGAAATCATGACATGGTTGAGGATAGGTTTATATCCTAGATCCAAATGATGTCATAAAAATAAGCAATAGATGCCAACCACAAAAGGAATTAAGAGAAACTGGCAGCATTTCTTTGTATTTTTGCAATTAAAAATTATAGGTTATTATCTATAAATAGAAATATCTTTTGAGTTCAATTTGTAACAAAACCCAAACCTTGCCCTCAAGAGCAATAAAATCATATCCTCACACATGTTATAATTGACATCTCAAAATCCATAATATGGAGAGAGAAAACTCACATGGTTGCACATCACGAAATTATATAGCAACACCAGGTGCTCGGCATACTTGGCAGTAACCAAACTCGAAAGTGCAGGCATCGACTCGAGGCATTACATCACTGTACAAAGGAGAAAATAAACAGATGATTCCCTTATCAAACTAACATACTATGCACTGTAAACAATTTTTAATACACTTTATTAACATTGGTGAAAGAGTGATAACTATAATATACGATGTATAAATGAACGTATAGAGTGCAGCTCTGCTATTTTAATAAAGTGTAAAAGCATCTTACAAAAAAAGATAAGAATATGAAATTTTAATATTTAATGCAAAATCGAAAGTTAAAGTGGTATAAAACAGAGAAAAAAACTTACCTTTAACAATAGCAAAAATGTTAATCATATAATATACTGCGTACCAATAGTAGTCTTACACTTGTATGTTATCATGATAAGATAGTAAAGAAAATGATATACAAAATGTCTCCAAGTACAATGCCAGTTAGATGGTTTGAAAATTTGGTTCGGACTAAATAAGGAAGAAAAATTATTTTACCGAAACTCGAAATTCATGCGAGTGAACAAAGGTATTTCATCTTGATTTTATTACAATTCGATAGTGAAAACAAACTCAACCACCATGCAACCTCTATTTGCTAGCAAGTTTCAAATCTGCATACATAAGAAAACGTACTGGTCAAAATCATGTTTAAGTAGAGTCAAGTGTGTACTATTATATCAAATTTTATAATGAGGATATAGTGCTATAAAACTTTGTTCCTACAGCACACCAACTTAAATGAACATATATACTTCATTTGTTTCGTTGATGAATTGGTTAATATTCAAACAATTGTGCTATTTTGTAATTGTTTGAATATATTTAACCAACTCAAACAGCCATATATACATCACTATTCCCTTGGTGAATGCCAACTTGCAAAATTGAATATTCAAATGACCATATACACCAATAGTTTTGCAATTTTATAAAGGCATTAAAAAAATATGCCAAATAGCAAGACAAAACGTAGGAGAATCGACTATCATTTCTACATTTAAATTACTTTCTAACAATTACAAATTTACTGATGAGAATGTCTCGAGTAAATGTGGTGGTTGTACCCACATATTCAGTGCTAGAACTAATTATCTATTTTCCTCTCTCAACAACACTCTTCCATTCCTATTCTACATTGTATTGAGTGCCTTCTGTTATCAATACTTCCAGTATTTTATGGCTCATTTTTCTGACAAATACCTATTCATTATTACTAATCTGCAAAATTCGTGACGAAATGGAAAAATTAAGATATTACAGAATAAAGTAAAGATAAAAAATCTGATATATTTGGTACAGTTTTTTGTATCTCTATTCATGAAGATTCAGATATAACCATAAAGAAGCATAGTGAACAACAATATGTTTAGTATTTTATAAATATTATGACACTCGGATATATATATATATATATACACACACACACACCAAAATGGTTAGGAGAAATGTTAAATTTACATTTTTAATATTCTTTGTTCTTTTGTTACTTACTTTACTATATATCCTTTATTCATTATTTAATGCTTTTATTGAACTTCTCTGTTTTTTACCACTTGCAGTTGATTATTTAATATCATTCGAATTCTTTATTTTTGTTTCCCTCTTTATTGCTCACAGAAGGCTTTATGGATTGGTCCCATGAAATTTAATCCATCAGTAGAAGCTACAGATGGATAATCTAAATAACTATTGATGCTTGAGAAAATAAAAAACACTGGTTGTGAATTATTGTTGTTGGTAATTCTGCATGTGAAAGAATTGTTAAACGTTCTGATCCTCTTTCACCTAAAATTATAATGTTTAGAAGTGCAGCTATTGTATGGGAAATTCTCAAAGAAAGAACATTGCTAGGGGTTGCAGCTTTAGACAGGGTGTGTATATGTTGAATCATTTTTTGATATCAAGTTTACTTGAATAACCTTAGTTAAATGGCAATTGGCATATACTTACGTTGAAAATTTGAGCCATTTATTTCCATACATATATGTTTAAAAACATTAGGAAACTGTTAAATTGTTAGAATCTATAATTTTTGGTTTGAATCGGTATTTGCAAATTGATATATTTAATGCTGAGTAATTTCAAGTTTGGTTTCTGTTACCTGCAGGTGTTATCCATTTTATCTTGATAACTGGTAAATTGTTAGAATTTATAATTTTGTTAATTGAATCAGTATTTTCAAATTGATATATTTAAAACTAAATAATTTCAGGTTTGGTTTCTTTTACCTGTAGGTGTATCCATTTTATCTTGACTGGTATAATATTTTTGAAAATCCAACTCAACCTTTAATTGTTGATATTGGAAGTGATAAAATTTCCAATCAAATCTTACCTATTATATATTAGTTTGGGTTTCGAAAAGTAAAATTTACCATGGCTCATATATGCCACACCCCACACACCGACCCCCTTCCTCCCCCGCCGTGTCGCTAGTTAGCTTGCTAACAAATTTTGTTACTTGTTGGTGTATGTATTTGTGTATTCTAGCATCATCAAAATTATAATTCAATATCAACAGTTAAATCGTCAATATCAACAGTTAAATCATCTGTTTTAGTAGTTGATTTGAAATATTAATTTTACTATGTAGAAATATTGAAGATGACCTAAGTATGAAATGAACACACCCATCAACTTTTGTAAAATTTGGAACAATATATCTTAAATTATGTTAGTAGTGCTAATGGGTTGCCACAAAAGTGAGGATCCTTCCTATGCGTATGTATGCGTATGTGTGTGTATGTGTTTATATATATATATATGTGTGTGTGTGTGTGTGTGTGTGTATGTAATGCAAGTTCGGAGAATAAGATACCGACCTCACTTTTCTTCATGTTTTAATTTCAATTTGCCAACTATATCATAGATGGTTCAAATTATGACCACCTTTTTTTTGTGGTCAAAAGTTTAATGCTGTAACATCCATGGTTTAAATGTAAAAGAAATTAATTTTCAGTATGCATTTTTTTATCATTTGTAAACAGGAGGAAAAAAAGCCCTAACCATTATGTTCTCTTATAATACTATAGGAAATGGTTTATTTCTTCTAAATATGGCCAAGAGCTGGAACCATTCAAATTTTCTTGGTCTTGAGATTAATGATAAGGTGCTTATTTACAATATTTCTACTTATATCCTATGCTGCACCATAACATCAATTTTATCTAATTATTTTTTAGTATGATAATCCTAGCCAGGGATACACATTTATAAAACATGACAAATATACCTACAATCAAAATCAAGAACAAATTTAGTTGTAACTAAATCGACCGGATTGGAGTTGACAAAATCTCATTTATATATAGAGAACAGTATCACATTTGGAACATATAAAATCTCACCATTAAGTACGTATAAACATCAATAAATATACCCACTTATTTGATTGGTCACCACAAAGCCATAAGCATTAAAACTTCATAATAAAGCATTGATATATTGTACAGCAAGTTTCTTACTGGATACAAACATGAAAAATAAATATTATTTGGAAGATTCTTAATTATACTTTCCAGCTCCATTTTTATTCATGGCTGAATAGTTTATGGATTGGTTGAGATGCATGAATTGATAAATTGATTTTTGAACCTTTGGATCATGAATTGCAGTTCTTCTACCGTACCGATGACATCAAAATACAAAGAACTTGAAATCACCGTTATGTAAGAAGAAAAGGAAGCCAAAATATATGCATACTTTTTGTTCCGGTAGGATAAAAAATTGAGAGTGGAGAATTTTTATTAGTGGATTTGGAAGTAGATGAAAAAAGCTCTATAATAGAAGTGAAGGTGGATACATCAGAAACTGTATAGCACTCATATATATGTATAGCAGTAAAATGAACGGTGAAAGTAATTGTTTGTATAGTATCTTGTGTACTTGTGTACAATAATATGTTAATTCATAATGCTTTGTTAAAGGCAGCAGTAACGAATACCAATGCTAAGTTGCCCAAAAAAAGTATATAATCTTGCTTCTTTCAATGCACCTAAAAGATAAAATCAGGGAAAAAAAATAATTTTACTATGTCTAAACAGAACATGGACATCACTATTAACTCAATGTACAATTGCATGGCACCGCCCATGTATACATCGTTGAAAAAATCCAATGATGTGTGCCTTAATAAGTCATGGTACCTCATGTACCACCTATATATACCTCAACGTATGATTGCATGGTATCCCTATTACTATCATTTCTTCAAGTATATGTATAAAGTCTAGGTGGGTCTAGAACCTTTCCATTCTAATTCTGTGTATTGATGGATGTATGCCTTTGGAAGTTAGTAAATCATAAAATCATCAATTCAACAATAAAATTTCAAACAAATATTGATGCTGACAAAATTTCAAAAACTCACTACTATTACAAAATATAAAAATAAGCAACAAAATCTTTTTGCCAAATAGGGATGCATTTAAATACAATTTCCAACTAAAAAAATAGCAGCAGCCATGATCTAGCTGAGATTTATCCAAAAGACTAATATAATTAAGATTATACAGCCTCTCCTTTTGCTATGTTTCATTCAAATTTTGAGGAAATAAAGGCTAAGATTATCAAACATGTAATGTCTCATTTCTTGTCAATGAACAACATTGCAATAACAAATAGCAAGTGTAACAAATTTGGTTTCAAAGCACTTATATACTGCAATTGCCCAAGCTTAAAATAAAGAAATTTTAAAAACAAATTTGGATAGTAATTCAAATGGGAATTCATCTAACAAAGAAAAAAATAAACTTACTTTGGGACCAATAAATCTTTCCATCTTTTGCGAAAGGAATGGGACCAACCAAGTTTTCGGCATTTTTACAAAGATTTAGAATCTGAATAGAAGTATAAAGAAGTTGAGAAACAAAATAGCGACCAATAACCAGTATCCTTTCACTAATTCTATAACAATTATGTGTAAATGTATATCGTAATTTATAGCATATAAAAATGATAATAATACATATAGGAAAGTGGATCTTTTAGTTTTGATCCGCTTGCTTCATTTGGTCGATAGGGAATATTATTAAGTTGTACCCTAACTGTTAGTATAATACCTACCTAAAATCTATATTTAGACTTTGGATGGCATAATAGCCATTAGCATGGCATGGTTTGTGACCAAATTAAACCTTTGTATTGATTGTCCAATTCAATATTTCACTATTAGCGCCATATTAATGCACCATGATGAATTGCATTAGTGGTAGCAACAATGCTAGAAGATCAAGCAAAGGCGTCTGGTAGATTACTTTCTCATTTTTCCAACATATCAAATAATACAAACTTGCGCAATCAGATGCTTTTTCTTAATAAAATTTATTTACATATGCAGATGTTATTAATAAAATCATTTTTGTAATACATAATCATAGTCTTACATTTGATCTCTCTAAACTTGTATAGATTAAATGAATATTTTCCTAAAAGTTGCTTATTAAATGTAGATCTCTATATTATTTTCCTTGATGATCAACAACCATGTAAAATGGGTTAATATCTTTAAAGTACTTTGTATACTCTCTGGTATGGAACAACAAAAATACTCATAAAGTGCTTAAATAATAAAGTGCAATAAATAAGTGTATTTCAAGATAATGGAATATTTTATGACATGTAGGTCAAATAGTAGAATCATGTTTCATGCTCTTCATCCCATGCTAAAATAAATATCTGTGTTTCAACTTTTAACATAATTTAAAACGACTTTAATTTCATTTCATAATGAACCAAGGCTAATATGTCACCGAGGCATTTCTTTTATTCATTCTAATTAAAGTTTTTCTATTCATTTGGAACTTAATAAGCTATGTAAGGACACAGATTCAATTAATACTTTCCAAACTTATGCATGCATGCAATGGTTATGCTATGTTTTTATTTCCAAGTAATAGGATTTCTAATCCAAAATTAAAAAGTTTCATTTAGCTCTGTTTTATTCAATACCAGTAATTATGTATAATATTCTTCTATTTTCATTGATAGAGATATGTCATTCTTAACAATATTTTAGCAAAATTAATCATATAGTATTTACTCATTATATTTATACACAAACATATAAATATGTTTTATTTTATATTTATAGACATAGGCATGGACTGTGAAGTTTCATTTAGCTCTGTTTTATTCAATACCAGCAATTATATATATTATTCTTCTATTTTCATTGATAGAGATATGTCATTCTCAACAATATTTTAGCAAAATTAATCATATAGTATTACTCATTATATTTACACAAACATATAAATATGTTTTATTTTATATTTATAGATGTAGGCATGGACTGTAGAGTGAACCTATTGCAATTCTAATGGTTTTTACATTAGGCCAGGGTGCTTGAAAGTAAGAACACATTAAATCTGTTGCATCCGCTTTAATATTTGCTACCTATGCTTGTTTGTTTCATTATGTTTGTCGAGCTAAAGTATATGAAAACTTTGGAATCAAATAAGCATCAATTCCGACCAAAATCAGACAATGAAAAATAAACAGCAAGAAGATTAAGACAAAATATAACTAACACGATACCACTCACCGTCGGAGCAAAATAGAAGCCTCTTGAGAAAGCATAGTTTTGCAGTAGTAAGAGTTGATCCCTGGCCTGATTGGATCCTACTGAACGCAGCGAAGGTTAAAGCCAACAATGTCCATCTAAATATGTGACACGGATAAACGACGCCTTAAACATCGAGTTTATCCAATTATATGTGAAATCATTATGATGAAAAAGAAGTCTAAATTTTAAATAGCATGTTTATGCTGTCATGTTTATCCTGTTCCATGCTCAAAGTTCTGCCTTGCAAAGAAGGAAACTACAAACTTAATATTTAATTATCATCATCTAATAAGAAGAGAAACACACACACAACAACATAGAATTTGATGATTTCAATTTAAAACTTGACTCATTGGATTCCTTTATCACTTAAAAGTATACAAACAAAACACAATTACAAACTATCCAACTCTGTATAAGCATTGTACCAAACAGAGCAGTATAAAAATTAATGCACAGTAAACATACAAAGCAAAATTTAGCAAAATACAGTGCTAATCGGTTAAATCCTTATTAATATAACAGATCTCACAGGTGCAACCAAATCTTAAATCATTATTCAACAAATCAAACGCCTAGAATCTTAAACCAACCGAAATCATTACCAAATCTTAAATCATCGATAAGATATAATTAAAAATATACCTGGTAAGGATAATGATACCTGAAACGCAAAGGTTGAAAGACGAACAATGCAACACTGATAGGATGAATGATTAAGCAACTAAATCAGTATGAGTTGAAGTAGGCAACGAAGGAATATGCAAACTGAACGAATTAAGCAATTAAATCTGTAATACTTCTGTAAATCCAAAAAAAAAACCGAGCTAAAGGAGTGAAGATTACCTAAATCGGTAGGAGACCGGAGGGGGAATATGCAAAAGGATAGATAACAGGGGAAGGCTTCATCGCGTTAGTAGAGATTAACCGCAGCCATGTTTTATCAGGCTCAATCTATATCAGCCCCCATCATTTTGCGAGTTTATCTGAGTGGTATGGCTTTACGGACGCAAGGGAAGAAGCTTAAAGATAGACAGGGTAAACGTTGTCATTGAATCATAGCACAGTAGTCGTGCGAGGATGCGTTGGGTGCAAATCAAATCGTTTTAGCCTTAGGGTTTGAGAGCGAGAGGAAAGCGGGAGGAAGAACAGAAGAAAGGGATACGTGGAATAAAAGAAAAGGGTCCACGTTGGAAGAGAAGATAAGCGTAAGAGGAATCGGTCGATTTCGGATGGAGGAAATTACTGATTGAGGAACGGAAGGTTTAGCAGGAGGAAAGGGAAGGATAAAAATAAGATAGCGTAGAGGAAGAAAATTACAGAGACGGTTCGGTTGTCAAAATTCAAGGAGGTCTGTGTGAACTTGAAATTCAACTCACTAATAATAATATAGTATAGATTAAATCACATCAAATAATGATTGACGAGGAAACTCATATTATTTAAGAATCAAAATTTCAATACTCCCCCTTGACTCAAGTATATATCCTATAACACTCTAGAAATTTGGATAACAAATTAAAATATTAATAAGGGTAAAAATACAATTTTACATGCATTTTATTGTATAATACATTTGAAAAATGTAGTGATGTCAACTAAATTAATACTTGCATTTCGTTGTATAATACTGTTGAAAAATGTAGTGATATCAACTAAGTTAATGCTTTCATTTTGTTGTATAATACTGTTGAAAAATGTAGTGATATCATCTAAGTTAATACTTGCATTTTGTTGTATAATACTGTTGAAAATGTAGTGATATTTTCTAAGTTAATAAATGCATTTTGTGAATTCATTTAATAATACATGATGAGCATAAACATGTTTAATTGAAAATAAGAAGCCAAAGATAACATGATTGGAAGAGTACAATAAAGTTTAGTTAAAGCCATATAAAAGAGCCAACCCAAAAAAACTGTATAGACGAGATTAGTTACAGAAACCAAAAGCAATAACTCTTTTGAATGCATCATGAATATCTGCAAATCCAAAAACATGAGCAACAACCTTGATGGTAGATGTAAAATTAATTTTAGGTAAATAAAATTTGCTCTATCAAGTTATACAAATAGTATGATTAAGAAAAATATTTATTGCATTAAGAAAATTACATCAAGCTACTTGCATTCAAGTAATAAGTAGTCAATTAAGTAGTTAATCATAAAATATACAATGTAAATCCTGAAACTAAATTGCATCGATAGATTTTACTACACAAACAGTTTGCACTCCTTCTAAGAAATTATCAAAAGAACATGGAGTAGGCAACATAAACACACATATAACCAATTCTATTATGATGTTTATTAACTCATGCTTTTCTGAAACACGCATTTCTTCAATCTGACATGAGATGTATACTCAATTCCATACCTAATAAACATCATCATATTTTGTACCGTTAGACATTGCATCCTGCACTACCATGGATGCTTGGAGAGCGGGGGAGTAAGAATTAAATGAAGAAAATGACTATCTTTGAAACTTTTCTCATCTTCGCTAGATAATTTATCTTTTTGTATCAGCTAGTTAATCTCCAATTAATTAGGGTGCTACATATTAAAAGAAAACAACATATTATAAGTACAAATTTTTGGTCATAGGAAATATATTTCTTTATTTTGGCCCTTATTCTTCTATTTAACGTGTTTTAGTTTAGTAACACATGTTTGCTAAAGCCCCGACTGATCTCCCAATTCATACGTCCAACTTTGCCTAACTTAGCATGTATGTATCTACGGTTTAATAAGTAATGCATGAAAACTATTAGATAATTTAGTTGGTGTATGTAATATTATGCTCAACCTCTCAAATAGCTAAATAAGTAATGCATGAAAACTATCGGTCCACTCTGTATACTCTGGTTAGTATAAATCAATAGTTGATGCATATATGTCAAATATGACATTACTAATCAGTTAAGGGCATATGTCCTTACTGTTAAATTCATATATAGATACCATGTACTCAAATGTGACATTTTTAACTGCATCTTAAAGAGGTCCCTAATATTTATTTGCCATTTGAGTTTGTAAATAAGAACTTAGGTGATGCTCATGACAATCGAAGAATGATAAATTATATTTATATCGTGTACACATTATCATGGTAAGTGATTTAAGAGGACTGTAGAAATTTAGATGAATATTATGTCACCAATCATAAGTAATTTTATATTATTGTGTTTAGAAAGGCAAGAAGAAATGTTGACTTTTCAAGTTAACACCTCAATATTGATGCTTGCCGCCTATTGGCATTCTATCTAAATCTTGTTCGTTCGTTCAAAATGAGATCAACGGCTCCTGTCATCCCCTTTCCTTCTATAGATACTCGGCTTCCTCCTATTCTTACTTTTTACCTACAAATTAAACTCGCAACGAAAAATTTGATTTCCAGTTTGACTCAAGAAATTTCGATCTTTCAAGCTCGACTTCAAGGTTCAATTTCCATTTCTAGTTGATTTAGATGCAAGATTAAAGAAGGGTCTTTGATTTTGATTTTTAGATTAGTGTTTAATTTGGTGTTTCTATGAATTGTTTGGAATTTGATTGAAGTGTCATACTTGGTATTTGAATTCGAATATCGATTGTGATATTTTCTTTTAACGATTGATTGAAGTTAGATAGTTTCTGTCACAAATTTAAAAGTTTTCCAAAAAGATAACCTTTTGGAGTCTTGATTGTGAAAAAATTGACATCCTTTTGAGGTTATGACACCTAATTAAGATTAACCGTTAAAAACTCGTCATTTGATAACTTGCTCGATTTACGAATTTATTAACCTTTCAAAATTCGACATTTAACTTGGAGTTCAATATCTTAAAAAGGTTTCACCCCATAATTATTTGTTTCGATAATTAGTTAGAAGTTAGGTATCTATTTAGGGATTTGACAATTGTTTTGAAGGATGGTTTTGATTAGTTATAAACTCAGCAACCCATAGTAAGCCGATATCCTCTTACAAATTTGATAACTACTCAAAACAATTGATGCATAGGCTTCAAATTTGATACCTTGTTTAAGTTCGATACGCATCATGAGTTCAAAATGTAGTTATTGTATCATAGATCCATAAACTGCTTATGTTTCTGACACCTTATAAATTCGTTAAATGGTTAAAGCAGTTCTAAATAAATCTAACCTCATTTATTATTTATGAATTCGACAATCTTATAAATGCGACATCAGGTTATTGATTCGACATCATATTATAATTTCTATAAGATGTTATTATTAGTATGTTACTTTAATTGAACCTTATAGTCCAGTTATGAACTTGACGTCCAATCATAAACCTAAAGGTTGTTAATAAATTTCCAATTGGTTATAAATTTCTCAAATATTCTACAAATTCAATATCCTATTAGAAGTTCGATATCTAGGAATGGACTTTTCAATGGATTATTACCTTGTTATAAGTTTTATAGTTAATCTTGGTCTTGATATTCCACCACCATGAACCATATTGTTTTTACTTAATCAAGTACTCATTAATTAAGCATTCGAGTGTTTATTTCAGCGTCTACGAGTATTTCAAACTTTTATAAAATATGCAACCCTTCCCTAATTTTGTGTAATATTACCTAGTAGAGAAATGGATAGCAAGAAGTCTGATAAAAGTTCCAAGCCTTCTCCCTCTTCAAAGAAGAGGGATTATAAGCTCAGTCGGTCCTTCATAACTACTCTACAAGAAGTGGATTTTATCCTTCAACAATTTAAGATTGCGAACATAGAAGCTATGGCTGTTGGCCCATCTGGTAAGATGGATATTCCTCTAGAGAGATTCTTTGCTTTCTCTCATATCCACATCTGGCACTTAGTCTATCTTTCTTTTCCTGAAGTTCACATACAGTTCTTGCAACATGTGGGTATCGCTTCAATCCAACTTACTCTCAATTCGTATACTTATTTGAGCCGCATGGAGATACTTGCTAAGGAAGCCAATCTTCCTTCATTTAGTGCCCAAATTCTCCATTTATTGGAAAGTCCTGTAAAAGTAGAAGGGCAATTAGAGGGTTCTATATATCGCCTTCTTCCTCAATCGAAGAGCTTGGTTACCAACATGATCAATAAATCGAGGGAGTGGGGGAACTAATTCTTTTACGTTAAGTGCTACACCCTTCGAATCAAAGGGTCCTTTTTTGCTCCTAGTAAGTTTTACTACTTTCTGTTGTTTATATTATATTTTGTTATTCTCTTATGATAATTATTCTCTTTCAAAATCCATTTCTAAACGATCTGATCCTTCCATTGCTACCACAATTATCACCTTACTCGAGGCAGTTAAGAGTATGGGGAATAGACTCACACTTCTGACTGAAACTAACCTTCAAAAATACTCTTTAATCCTGGAAAGCCATAGGGTACTTGGAGATCCTCCTATGGTTAAAGGAGATTCTCATGGAAAGCAAATGTTCATTGTTAGTAATTGGAAGACATTTTCTTCTTCTTCCCCTATTCATTGTGATTCTTCTAGTGAGTTTATATCATAGTTGAACGAAGTTTCTTATGTCGATGTCTTATGAATCTTTCTTTGATTTAGGTTCATCTTCTATTATTGTGTCTTTTAAGTCTAAGAAGTTAAAACTCGTCATTCTACTTAGACAAATCAACTAAGTCCGTCCCTGTTGGGATTCTAAAGCTATTGATACTATAAAAAGACAAGTGAGTGCTAAAGCCTCAACTGATACTTCAATCCCCCCTCCGAATAAAAAGCCTAAGCTTGGGAAGGTCCAGACTTCTGATGCTATTACCGGGAAGTCGAATGTGGATGGTTCCTTGACCACTCAAGATCTTGACACGATTAATTTAAGTCTTCCAAACTAGGATACTCAAGAACACATAGAGGATGTTCACACCCCAAATCCTTTATTAAACATCTCACTTCCTACTTCTGCCTCAGGTTTCCATAGCTTGTTTGGGGAGTTAGGTCTGACCCCCATTCCCTCTGAATCTCTAACTTCAGAGACTTAAGCTCAAACTGTTCCCATGGGCTTCAACGATCTTCTTCATTCAGTTGTACAGTCTCTCACTTTGACTTTCGTTATTCCACTACAGCCTTCAACATTTTCAATGGATCATCTTTATTTCCTTTATCAATGACTTTTGTTCGCACGTACCTTTCAGTATTTGGCTAATCTAGACTCTAGTTCAGCACATTCTTACTTATCTTATATTTATGGTGTGTTTCAGGCGGCCAAGCACATGTTTTTTCTTCAACGGGCCTCCTAGGGACCCGCCGGTCAAGTTGCGGAGCTCAAAGAACAAGTTTCCTCATTAATGACTAAAGTTGGGACCCTATAGAGTCAAATGATTGATATCGCAGTGGAAAAGGATGAAGCTATCCTTGAGAATGGCAAACTTGCCTCCTTCCTTGATGAGGAGAAGAAAGCCAAACTTTACTTGTAGAGAGTATGATGACTTAAGAGAAGGAGAATGCCAAAATGGCCGATAAGATCTTTGGAAAGCCAATTGGAAACTAGAGATGCCACCCTGGTCTATGCTAACAACATCGTAAAGGATGCTAAAAGAAAGTTACTTTCTTCCTCTATCAGGCACTTACCAAAATAACAGAGAAGTGATACGAAGATACTTTTTTTGTTGCATACAACGACAACATTGGCAGATGCCCTGATTTGGACTTTCCTTCCCTCCAAAACTTAAATGACAAATTTAAGAGAAAGTTTGATCTTATGTTGGGAGAGCTCAGGCATCACTTCAAGATGAATTCCTTGAAGAAGAAACTATTGATCCTAAGAAGCTATTTTCTTTTGATGATCCTTCGCTTCAAGAGGGCAAAGACTCTGATGAAGAGGAGGATGATAATGAAGACGATGACAATGATGATGATGATGATGATGATGATGATCAAGATGGGGATGATAGTGGCAAGGGCCCAGAAGGCCCAAGAGACGGGGGCAATGGATCAGGTGGTCACGACTCATCTGCCTATAATGCGAATTTTGCTGACTTACTCGATCTTCAGGGTGCTTCGTGGGAAAATGTCCCTCCAAAAGATGTTGCTTCCCTCAACAAACAAGCGAAGAAGAATGCTGAAGTCCCGGCTTCTCAGATTTTGGTCACGCGGGTATGGAATTCATTATTTAAATGCCTAAAATTATCTACCAGCTTTTAGTTAATAAGTTAACTTTAGTTAAGGAAAAAATCCTAAATATTACTATGAGACTCTATATGAAAAGAGCGAAGAGGGAGGTGCATCAATTGAATAGAGAACTTGAAAGGGTAATCGAGGAGCACAACAAATTATCTGATAAGTATTGACCTTTCAGTTTATGCCACACAGTTAAGGAACATCAAAGAAAAACGAGTAGCACTATTATTAAAGAAGCCCCGCCATCATAGAGAGAGAGTCATAAGAGAAAATGCAGAACTAACTACTCACTTCTGGATGCTTATTGATGATGGCGATGCTTCAATAGAGTTTCTTTATAAAATTTATTCTAGGAGTAGTTTCGTTGATTTTTCTTTCTTAAGGGAAAAAAGAATAGGGGTTTTCTCAAGCATTTGCATGGTAGATATTTGGATGAGCATGAAACCAATCCCCATCCTGGAGAATGCTAGAATCTTCCCAGGGTCGTGATCGTTCCTCTTTCCCAAAACATTCTTCCTCCCGAGAAAGTGAAATTTAACAAGGAGATATTTAATTTTGGATTTTACAAAGGATCAACATTGTATGAACCCAAGTGATTTTGTTTATAATGTGTAACTTGGACAGTTTTATGAATTTCAGTGTTTCCATTTCTCATTTCTTTTCAACTTAGCTTATTTCCCATAAACCATACAGATTAAGAAGTCATCGAGTAGTCCTATTTCCACGAAACTCTTAAGTAGATTTATCAAATTAAAAAGGGATTTTAAAGAGAAATCGTTGATTCTCAAAACCTCTCGGCTAGCAAAATATTGTTTCCTTAGGGATTTCCAGGAAGTTTACACATGGTTTTCACACTTTCGCTCCGATTCCTTGGGTGACGATAAGGATAGATTGCTTGATGAGATACGAACCAACTATGTTAAATTGTTATGTGGTGAGATCAGCCCTTCGGTCGAAAAATGGGATTATCATCAATTCTAACTAGTTAATACCCCTACAAGGTTTAATGTTCCCTTTTATGCTACCCTTCCTATGCCCATAGGTCACTCAAAAAGGCCTAAACTGTTGTCTATAAACTTTCAAAATATATATATAAATTGTATCATTAATGTAATTTGAATTTGCTTGTGCTTGTAAACCTTCTTGCTGTTAATAAAGAATGCATTTTCTTGTGTATTAATTTCCCGTTTACTTATTTTTATTAGGAAAAACAATCAACGCTTGCACTTAGTAGTCCAAATCTCCTTTCATGATTGGACAATATTAAAACCAAGATAAGACCAGTCATTGAGGAGAAACGCTCTTCTCAAGATGCTTCAACTTTGTTGTTTCCAAATAACCCGAATGCATAGAAATGTCATAAAAAGTATTATCAATTGAAATCTGCATTAATTAGCATGAAGGATATGATTTCCAACTTAGGAGAAAAAATTAAAGAGAAAGATAGAGAAATCCTGGAGCTGAAAAGGGACATGAGTTGCCTGGTCAGTCTGAACTTTCAGTCCAAAGAATTGATGCTGATGCGGAAATTATCCGGATGCTTCAAAAGGTAATCGATCTTGAAGTAATGTAATGACCAGCAAGTATATCACTTTGATAAATTATCGTTTCGCTTTATCGATATAACAACAATTTTGAAAATAATTATTAATATTAATTTATATGATTTTATAAATGAAATATGATCACTTTAATTAGTTGAGAATGATAAGAAAATTTATTTTCAAAATTTGTTTACAAATATATGCATATTAACTAAAAAGAGAAAATATGACCGGAAATCGAAATCGGGATTTGTAACGATACAACATGTCGAAGTTGTGCAACATTGTGGAGATATGTAACATACACATACACACGTACATGTGCATACACGAGAACATGCACATAAACATACATATACAAATATATTTAAGTATATAAATATAATATAAAATATATAAGAATTTTTTAGTTTTCTTATTTCTTAAGTGTACCAAAGTCAACATATGAATACCTTGAAATGATGGAAGTGATGGGAACATGGGTGATGGACTGTAGCCGTGCTTAAGGGGGAGGAAGTGATGATGATGGTGCTATGTGATGGTGATGCAAAAGATGATGTATGCATAGATATTTTACTCTCTTCTTTGCCTACAAATACCCTACACTCTCCTCTTCATTTTCATTCATCTTCTTCTTCATTTCCTATGCTCTCTCTCTACATTTTCATGGCTTCTAACCTAAAGGAAATAATGCCAAAATATTTCACAAAAAGAATTTAAATTTATAACATATACTTATATACACTTGAGCACCTCAAAGCAATCCCGAAACTCAACCTTTTCTCCTTGCTTTTCAGGGCCTTCGCCCCATTTCATTTAAGACCAAGCCTTCCTCTTATTCTATCCTTGGCCGTGAGCTCCCTAAGCCACCCCAAGCTTTGGCCAAGTCACCTAGGAGCTTAAGTCCGAAGGATCGTAAGCTTTGAAAACACAATAGCGGAGCTATAGCAAATTTTTAGTTAATCGTTTAAAACCCAATGTGTGAAACTCCTAAACCATAGTGTTATATGCTATTGGATGTTATATATGTTTGATTTTGATTGATGATTATGATTTTTTAATATGAATGTGGAATGTATGTGCAAGTCATGGAAATACACGTCGATAAGCACAAAGGAAATCACTTTCCTCTATTTTAATGAATTGGTATATATGGAATGATAAACCTCTTTAAAAGGGTTTAAAAAATGAGTTTGAAATGTTTTATAAACATATGAAAGAGTTTTGGTGAAGTTTGAAAGGCAAATGAAAATTTATTCAAAAATAGGCACGTAGCGTAACGGTAGTTCGCGATTTCGCGCCATAAAAGTCAAACGAGTATATAGAATGAAATATAGCTCGGAATTCTCCGAGATAAGAATTTTCCAAACTATTATATCCATATTTTTCCAATGAAGAAAGAAAATCAAGATTTCTATAAGTAGATTTTGAAATATGAGTAAAACAAGCTTTTGGAAAAATCGCGGTTTTGCAGTTCGAAATCCAGAAAAGGATTTCTTTGAAAATGATATTTTAAAATTGTTTAAAAATATGAAACAAGTTTTAAAATTCTTTTAAATTATTTTAAAAGTGATTTGAATTATAAAAAATGAATTTTCGAGCGATAAAAGGTCGTTTTTATCAATATAGCTTAAAAAGCACTTTCCGTAGCACTTTTCCTTAACACTTTTCTATAACATTTGAAATATTGTTTTAAACGCAACTGTTCTTTTCCAAATCTTTTATAAATGTTATCAAATGATTAAATAAGTATTTTAAAGTTGATTTTGAAAGATTTATGGAATGGTTAAATTTTGAATGATGTAGAGTCAATCAAATAACTTGACCACCTTATGGGTGTAAGAGAGATAGTATCTAGGCTTGAGTTTGGAAAACCAATTGCTCTCCTTGGCCATCCGGACTGGCCCGACGGATGGGATAGTGAATTTGGTTTGCTTGGATCAACATTTTCTTAAGTAAAAAAATGAAATGATTTCAAACTATTCCAAGGTTTAAAAGAGTTTTAAAATTATCAAAGGATTTGATAAGAGAGTTTTAATGATTACGTATATACTGGAAAGAATGTTTTGGAAATATATATCTCCAAAAGAGATTTTCATAAAAAGGACTTAATCAATTAAAAAATGATTCCCATTTCACAGAACATCTTTTATCGATGATTGGTTCGAAGGAACCGGGGTCGGATTTGGGTAATTCCTATTCGAAGACCACTTCAAACCAATTTACGTATTCGAAGTGAAGATATGGATATGATTTGGAAGATGGAATGTAGGAAAGCTTGTCACTGACTCATGGGGGAAATTTCCCATATCATATTATGTGGCAGTAGTTCTTCATTTAAGATCTTCGATGTAAGGTCTTCTCGCTACTAATCCTAGGAGTAATGCCCGATAGGATGTGGTAGGAGAGTGCCTTCAGTTTGTCCTGTTCCTGGACAACTTTTATGGACAAATGTCTGACATTGCATTTCTAATTACATTGACTGATCTCTATGAATGTATCATCTGTTTGGTAGCGGAGAAGACAACTTCTCTTAGCTTAACACCCATTCCTGAGACGTATGAGCTCAGGAGTTATACGTTTGTAGAAATTAGTTGTGTGATCATGAAATGACGATGTAACATTCAAAGTGGAATGTGCTATGTAAAAGGTAAAATGTTACCTCGGGCCTCATCAATTGGAAATGGCTAAAGTAGGGTAGATGCGACAAAGCTATGTGGGTCGCACCCATTAGGAGATGGTCATCACCTTTCTAGATTACTCTCTATATGTAGAGACGTGGTGTATGCTTGGGGATCCCGTTAAAGGTCAGTAACGACCGGGGTGATGTCATATTCGGTACTATCCAGCGAAGGGATAGGCCGGTTCTGTGTAGGTATAGGCATTCAGTATCTGGACCCTAGGTATATCCCTCTAAAGGTATACTGTGCGGAAGGTAGTCATTGTATGGAATCCATTCTCCGAACGAGCCTTTTAAGAGTTTTGTTTGTAGAGCCTAACATATCCGAAATTTAATAATGGTAAAAATTTCAGCTAAGATTAATAAGTTTACTTGCAAATGTTTTCAAAGGAATGTAATTAAAAATAATATCAAATGATTTTTGCATAGCAAATGTTTTGGTTATCATAAGGTAAAAACACATTCCCTGTTGATGTGCAGCGTGGTCTTATGAGATACCTTTTCTTTTCAAAATGCATATTTTGAGTTTCTCACACCAGTCCCATGACTGACCCGGATTTTATTTTTCTTATCCCTTAAACTCTGGGTGCCCTAATATTCCCCGGCCAGCCTAGTAGTTCGCTGATTAGGAGCATTTTGGAGCATGAATTATGGAGCTTGAAGCATGAAGCAATTTAGATCATTTTGTTATTACCACCACTTTCCGCTATGTTTGTATATGTACCTGCCAACATCCGTAGGGATATGACATTATAACTATCCTCGCTAGGTTAGTACATGTCGTAACTCTGATAGATCACTTGGAGTTATTCTATGTAATCTTCCATATGTAAAATTATAAGTTGTTTTAATGTGATGTGAGATTCAATTTATTATATATTCTATCTTTATTTCTTTTTAACCCTAATGACCGGGTTTCTAGCACTTGAATTTGCGGCATGTGAATACCGAGGATGTATTAGTGTCGATTTTCGAGGGTCAAAAATTCCCGTTCGTCACATTTGGTATCATAGCTTATGGTTGAGCGAATACCTAAGCCTAGTTAAGGTCAACTCATTAGAGATAGGGTTAGCAATGCCTTAGAATGAGTTTAGTCGAGAGAGCGCACATTTGAAAATCTTATCCAAATAAGTATATTCAAATTTTATGTCATTCCCTAAGATAATCTCGTCTATAATCCTAAAGATATTTCCTTACTATATTCAGATAGTAGGAAATGGGTACTAAAAAGGGCGAGGAAAGGGAAATAAAAGGGTTGAAGAAACGATTGTTCTTGTACAACCTCAAATTAGCCTTGCAACTTTCTGCCTAACTTTTACCAACTTGGGCGGGAAACCATTCAAGGGTACAAAATCTATTAGTGAAGCTCAGGCTTGGTTCCACTCATGTGAGAGAATCTTTAAAGGATTGGGCATCAAGGATGAGCAAAAACGTTTCATGGCATCATGGCAATTGTAGGATGGGCCTTTGGCTTGGTGGGAGTCAATTACCATCAATGGATCATAAGATGATATTTCATGGGAAAGATTTAAGGGAGTTTTTGGAAAATGGTACCTACCAGATGCTGGGAAGTCCCGTCTCTACAAAAGCTTCATGGATCTAAAGCAAGGAGAAATGTCGGTAGAAGAATACTTAAGAAAGTTTGATGAATTATCTCGCTTTGGGCCTAGACTGATTGATACTCCGCTTAAGAAGAATGAAATTTTTGTGGCTGGGATGAGAAAAGAGTTTCATGATAGAATGACTGCTCACCTAAAGGGATCATTCATGAACCTAGTAGATATTGGTTTGCAATATGAATTTCTTGATAAGGAGAAGCCAGCACCAGAACTTAATATTAGCAATAGTAGCAAAAACCCCAGTGAGAAGGAATTCAATTCAAAGGCGAAAAGGCGACAAGGAGGAAAAAAGAATAAGAATTTAACGGCTACCAGGTGTGGAAATTATCGAAAGAAAGGACATATTATGGAAGATTGTAGGAGTATGAAGAGGCAATGAGAAAAGGCACTTTGTTCTAATTGCCACCAACAAGGACATATGATGATGGGTTGTCCATTTATGGAGATAGTCCAGTCAGCTAAGACCTATGCCATGGAAGAAGAACCATTAACTTCGGAAGAGACCAGGGAAAGAGGAGTTCTAGAAGGTGTTATTTGTGTTGAAGGTATCGTGGTTAAAGTATTATTTGATACTGGGGCTTCCCACGGTTTTAATTCTAAACAATTGGTGGAAAAATTAAAGCTTACCACAAAAATAGTATATACCCCTATCTGTGTGTTAAATCCCATAGGTGGTACAACAAACCTTTGTATGATTTGTGAAAATGTCCAAGTTACCTACCTTTCTCATTGTTTTTCATATGACATGTTATTCCTCGATTTTATCGGATTTGAAGTATTACTCGGTATGGATTGGTTATCCAAGAATAAAGTCGTCCTTGATTGCGTTAAAAGAATGGTATCTTTATGGACCGACTTTAGAAATTTTTTAGAAATATCTTGTAATGAGCCTAGCCCAGTAAGGGATAGTTTCCAGTATGCCCTTGATTCACCCCAAGAAAATGCGGAGACTATATGGATTGTTAAGTAGTTTCCAGATATTTTTGAAGAGGTAAAAAGTTTGCCCCCACATCGAAAATTTGAGTTTTGTATTGATTTGATTCTTGTTGCAGGACCTATTGTTCACCAAAAGCGAAGAATGGCTCTAAGAGAGATGGATGAATTGAGGGAACAACCTGATGAGTTATTGAAAAAGGGATTGATAAGACCAAGTCGCTCAAATTGGGGAGTAGCAGTAGTCTTCGTTGCCGAGTCTGATGGTTCCCTAAGGCTCTGTGTAGACTATCGAGACCTGAACAAGCAAACAATTAAGAACAACTATTCGCTACCTCGAATAGATGATTTGTTTGATCAGCTTCATGGTGCTCGAGTATTATCAAAAATGGATGTGGCCTCAGGATTCAATCAACTTAGAATAGCAGAAAACTGTGTTCATTTAATTGCATTTAGAGGTCCAGATTTCTTCTATGAGTGGTTAGTGATGCCTTTTATGCTAACTAATGTGCCAGCTTATTTTGTAGACCTCATGAATAGAGTATTTAGAGATGTGCTTAATAAATTCGTGTTAGTATTTATTGACGATATTCTTATATATTCGAAGACTGAAGAAGAACACGTGAGACATCTAGAGATTGTATTGGAGATATTAAGAAGGAATGTGCTTAAAGCCAAATTCTCAAAGTGCCATTTCTAGAAGAAAGAAATAAGATTCCTAGGGAATGTATTGTCAGGAGAAGGATTTTTATTTGATCCAGGGAAAGTTGTAGCAGTCCAAGATTGGAAGACACCCCAAACTCCAATAGACGTCCGTAGCTTTTTAGGATTGGCAGGATATTACCGGAGGTTCATCCAGAATTTCTCAAAAATTTCCTCCCATCTTACAAAGTTAACAAAGAAGAATGTTTGATTTGAATGGATGCCAAAATATGAAGAAGCATTTAACAAGTTAAAGAAAAGATTGACCAACGCTCCAGTCTTAGCTATTGCAGATAGAAGCGGCAGTTTGACCGTCTATACTGATGCTTGTGGAGAAGGTGTAGGTGTAGTTCTAATGCAGCATGGGAAAGTAATCTCTTATGCGAGCCGACAACTAAAGACTCATGAGAAGAACTATGCAACGCATGACTTAGAGCTATTAGCCATTGTGTTTGCACTGAAAATGTGGAGGCACTATTTACTGTGTAAGAATTCATCATAGTTTATTTTAATAACTTTGAATTGACTTTAGTAAGTAGTATTCCTTCTTTAAATAGGTGAAAAGTTTGAGCTCTTCACAGATCACAAATCTTTGAAGTATTTTTCCACCCAAAAGGACTTAAGCATGAGACAGCAGTGTTGGTTAGAATTTCTCGCATCTTATGATCTGGATATCTTATATACACTCGGGAAGTCCAACGTAGTAGCGGATGCATTGAGTAGAAAGCATGATGTTATGGCTCATCTTGTAGTTACCCCGAATCTTCTAGAAAGAATCACCACCAAGAAAAAAGAAGATCGGCGGGTAAGGGGGATTTTTAAAAGAGTACGCCAAGGGCAGAGTTCAAGCTTTGGAATCGATAACCGTGGGATATTAGGTTAAAATGGAGAATTTGTATTCTAGAGATTGACAACTTAAGACAAGAAGTATTGACAGAATGCCATCAATCTAAACTGAATATCTACCCAGGAGTTAAAAAAATGTACAAGGATGTGAAACATACATTTTTGGTGGAAAAGCATGAAGAGAGACATCTCCATCCATGTTAGCAGATGTGCAAATTGTCAACAAATCAAGGGTGATCAACAAAAGACTGCTGAACAACTCCAACCTATTGAAATTCCGACTTGGAAATGGGACCAAATATCGATGGCTTACCTCGATCAAGAAAGGGAAGTTAAGGCATTTGGGTTATTATAGATCGATTAACTAAATGCGCCACTTTATCCCTGTAAAGCCAACACGAACTGCTGCAAGTCTTACAAAAATATATATGAGGGAAGTTGTTCGATTATGTAATGAAATACATATATGTATATGTACTGTTATCTCCTTAAAATGTGCTCCATATAGCTTTGATTCCTTTTTCTTCACGTGAGTGCCAAATTTAGTAAGGGATTCAGGTATAACCTATCATGCTTCTTGGAGAACATTACAAAGTTCACCAGCTAAAGCCTTATTTTCCTGCATGAAGAATTATCTGGTTCCTTTCCTAAATTAGCCTTTCCTGTTTTTGCTTTGGTTCCAGAACAGTGCCTTAATGCCTGTACATGTATCACTGATACATATATATATATCAGTGTATCTTCTTTTACAAGGGTTAATGAAATAATATGAAAGAAACTCAGATCTGATTAATGGCTTCCAAATTCTTGATTCATCTTTTTCTTATTCTTGCTTAGATCCAAACTCATTAACATGGTATCAGAGCATATGATATCGATCTAGGGCTTCTCGAAATCGCGCTTCTCAAAATTGACTCAGGTCTACTGATTTCTTAAATATGGAAATATGTCTGAAAGCAAAAATTCTACTATGGTCGATGTTCTTCCAATAATGTCAAAAATCACAGATCGCAAGTTAAACCATACAAATTTCCTAGAATGGAGTAAGACAATCTGATTGTATCTTCAAAGCATTGATAAGGATGATCACTTAACCACAAATCCACCAGTAACTACAGAAGAAAAGGATCATATCTGGTTAAGGGAAGATGCTCGACTGTTCTTGCAAATCAGAAACTCAATTGATGATGAAGTTATTAGCCTGATAAATCACTGTGAATGTGTAAAGGAGTTAATTGAATATCTTGAATTCTTATATTCTGGAAAAGGCAATCTCACTTGTATGTTTGAAGTATGTAAATCATTCTATAGAACTGAGAAACAAAATCAATCTCTCACAAATTACTTCATGAACTTTAAAAGAACTTATGAAGAATTCAATGTTATGCTACCTATGAGCCCAGATGTGAAGGTTCAGCAACTTCAACGAGAACAAATGGCCATAATGTCCTTCCTTGCTGGTTTACCACCAGAGTTTGAGTCATCCAAGTCACAAATACTATCTGGATCCACAATAACATCTCTTTAGGAAGTCTTTAGTCGTGTTCTCAGAACTAAGAATGTATCACCAAATATAAACATGAATAATAGTGCACTAATAAGCTCTGACACACCCCCTACTGCATGGAGACCCCCATCTGACATTAGACCACCATGGAATCCTTCACATAGACCTGAATCATGGAGACCACCACCATCTTAATCTTAGAGGCCTCAAAGAAGTAGAGGGAGACCAAATAACAAAGTGTGTTCATACTGCAAAAAGCCTGGACATTTGATCATTGAATGTAGGAAATTACAATACAACAATCAACTCAAGAATCAAGGAGCATCCAGTAATAATAACAATACTCATAAAATTATTCTGATAACCACTGAAGAATTTGATAAGTACTCAAAATATCAGGAATCTCAAAACAAACCAGCTGTTTCTACAATTGCCAACTCAGAAAAACCAACTTCAAAGTGGATCATTGATTCAGGAGCCACAGATCATATGTCAGGTAACATTAAATTATTTATAGATTTTAAAAAACATGGAGAAAGTCAAGCAGTTACTTTGGCAGATGGGTCACAATCTAATGTTCATGGATTTGGTAATATTGATACTACTTTTCCATTAAAATCAGTATTATTCATACCCTCCTTATCATACAATCTGTTGTCTGTGAGCAAACTTACCAAAGACATGAATTGTAGTGTAGTATTCTCTCCTGAAACATGTATATTTCAGTATCTTACAACGAAACAGATTATTGGTAAAGGATATGAATCAGGGGGACTCTATGTTTTGGAAAATCCACTAATAGCTTGCTCAAGTATGAATGCTGCCATCAAACTTCATCAACAACTTGGTCATCCATCTCTAACTTTATTCAAGCATCTCTATCCTCAGTATAACTATATATCTACTCTTGACTGTGAACCTTGTCAATATGCTAAACTACAAAGGAGTAGCTTAAAATCTAGAATAAATAAATGTGCAAGTGCACCATTTGAGCTTGTACATTCTGATATATAGGGACCATCATCTGTTGTTTCTAAATCTGGTTATAAATATTTTGTGACATTTGTGGATGATTACTCTCGAGTTACTTGGTTATTCTTAATAAAAAAATAGATCTGAACTCTTCTCTATTTTTTGTACTTTTCATGTAGAAATTCAAAACCAGTTTAAAACATGTATTCAAACACTAAGGAGTGATAATGCTAAGGAGTATACTGCCCATACCTTTAGCTCATACCTGAGTCAACATGGCATTCTACATGAAACATCATGTGTAGATACTGCTACACAAAATGGGGTGGATGAAAGAAAGAATAGACACCTTCTTGAAACTGCTAGAGCACTATTATTTCAAATGAATGTTCCAAAAGTCTACTGGGTCGATGCAGTGCTTACTTCCTGTTTCCTTATTAATAGAATGCCTTCAACAGTTCTTAATTTCAAGATTCCTTACAAAGTGTTATGTCCTAACAAAGAAGTATATCCCATTAAACCAAGGATATTTGGGTGCACCTGTTTTGTGAGAGATGTAAATCCTCAAGTAGGAAAACTGGATCCTAAGTCTTTAAAATGTATATTTGTTGGGTACTCAAGACTGCAGAAAGGATATAGATGTTACTACCCAAGTCTAAATAAATATATAGTATCAATAGATGTAAATTTCATGGAAGAAAAACCATTCTATCAAGCACCACACACACCAAGCCAGGAGGAGACTGATGAGTATATGGTCTACTCCACTTTTCCATCTCAAGAATCTGAACCAGATACTGAGAGTGATACAACTTCTGGAACCATCAGTGAAAGCTCTACACCAGTAGATCCAAGTCTGGATCTCCCCATTGCTTTTAAAAGAGAAAAGGAAATGCACCTATCCCATCTCTAATTACATGTCATATGATAATCTCTCACCATCATCTTACATGTTCACCACTTCCCTAGACTCTATCTATACTCCTAAAACTATTGCTGAAGCTCTATCCAAACAAGAATGGAAAGAAGCTATGATTGATGAAATGAATGCTTTAGAAAAGAATAATACATGGGATCTGGTCAAGCTACCAAAGAATAAAAAGGCAATTGAATGTAGATGGATATATTCAGTCAAAATGAATCCGAATGGAACAGTTGATAGATTTAAGGCAAGACTCATGGCTAAAGGATATGGTATGGATTACTCAGAAACCTTCTCTCCAGTGGCTAAGATGACTTCTATTAGATTATTCATAGCATTAGCAGCACATTTTAATTGGAAGCTTCATCAACTGGATATTAAGAATGCATTTCTACATGGTGATCTCAAAGAAGAAATCTATATGACTCAACCACCTGGATTTATTGCACAAGAAGAAAGTGGGCTTGTTTGCAAATTGAAAAAAACTCTCTATGGACTTAAGCAAAATCCAAGAGCTTGGTTTGGAAAATTCAGTCAAACTGTGGAAGAATTTGGAGTAACCAGATGCAAGAGTGACCATTCAGTGTTTTATAAGAATTCTGAAAAAGGTATACTTCTATTAGTTGTGTATGTAGATGATATCATCATAACAGGAAATGATGAACATGGAATTGCTTCACTTAAGCAATTTATCCACAATAAATTCCATACTAAAGATTTAGGAGTGTTAAAATATTTCCTAGGGGTAGAAGTTCTAAGAAGCAGTAAAGGAATTTTATTATGCTAGAGAAAATATGCTATGGACTTGTTATCAGAAACTGGAAAACTAGGCACTAAACCGCAAAGCACCCCTATCTTGCCTAATAGTTATCTAACATCTGAAGGAGAACCATTTGATGATCCAGAAAGATATAGGAGACGTGTAGGCAAGTTGAACTATCTAACCATAACTAGGCCTGATATTGCCTTTGCTGTGAGTATGGTGAGTCAGTACATGGCTTCACCAACAAAACAACACTGGCAAGCACTGGAACACATATTAGGATATCTAAAAGGATCTACTAGCCAAGGTATCATATATGCCAACCATGGTCATATGAGGATTGAAAGTTTTGCTGATGTTGACTGGGCTGGATCAAACGATGATAGAAGATCAACCAAGATTTTGTGTATACATTGGAGGGAATTTAGTATCATGGAAAAGTAAGAAACAACATATTGTATCAAGATCAAGTGTAGAATCTGAGTATAGAGCAATGTCCAAGGAAGTGTGTGAAGTTATATGGATTAAACATTTAATGAAAGAGTGTAAACTTGAGTTTGAGCAACCTGCAAGACTATGGTGTGACAATAAGGCAGCCATTCACATTACATCGAACCCTATATTCCATGAGAGAACCAAGCATATTGAAGTTGACTGCCATTTTATTCGAGACAAAATTCAAGAGGGAGAAATAATTGCACACTAAGTCCATACTCAAGAGCAACCGGCTGATCTTTTAACCAAGGCATTAAATGGAGATAGAATTAAATACCTGAAAAGCAAGTTGGGTATAGATATATATAACCTAACTTGAGGAGGAGTGTAATGAAACACATATATGTATATGTATTTATCTGGTTGCTGGTCTAGACAGTGTGCTTGGTGTTTTGGTAGATCTGCTTGCAGTCGGGATTGAGTTTGCTTGGAGTCAACTTGGAGTCAGTTTGGGTTATGGACCTCATATGCTTGCTGGTTACTTCATTGGTGATGTGGTCAAGTCTGGTCCCTGTCTATGTTAGTTTGTGTGTCTATGTTAGTTCCTTTCCTAAATTAGCCTTTCATGTTTTTGCTTTGGTTCCAAAACAGTGTCTTAATGCCTGTACATGTATCACTGATACATATATATATCAGTGTATCTTCTTTTACAAGGGTTAATGAAATAATATGAAAGAAACTCAGATCTGATTAATGGCTTCTAAATTCTTGATTCATCTTTTTCTTTTTCTTATTCTTGCTTAGATCCAAACTCATTAACATATTACATGGTGTCCCAAGTAGCATAGTCAGTGATCGAGACCCGATCTTTACTGGTAAGTTTTGGAAAGCATTGCAAACACTTTGGGAACGAAGCTGAGTATAATCATCACATATCATCCCAAGACCGGTGGGCAAACAGAAATGGTAAATCGAGCGTTGGAAGTTCTTTTAAGACAGCTATTAGGCTAGTATTAGCATGGTGCCGTATGAAGCTTTGTATGGTCGTCCGTGTAGATCCTCAGCATGTTGGATCGAGACCGAAGATCGGTTAGTACTAGGTCCTGATATGATTAGAGAAGCCTCAAAAAAGGTAGACATGATCAGAAAGAAGCCCAGAGGAGGCAGAAGAGTTATGCAGATCAAAGACGAAGAAATCTAGAGTTCTCAGTTTGAGATTTTGTATTCTTAAAGGTCTCCCCGATGTGAGGAGTGGTGAGATTTGGGAGAGCTGGAAAATTGGCACCTCAGTACATCAGACCTTTTCCTGTCCTTGAACGGATCGACCTATTGTCTTATCGAGTAAAATTACTAGAAAGATTGTTGGGTGTACATAATGTTTTTCACATATCTCATTTGCGAAAGTATGTGTACGACCCGAAACATATAGTGGAAGAAGCTGCCCAAGAAGATTTGGAAATTGAGCCAAACTTGACAATCATCAAACAATCAATTCGAATCATGGATCGTGATGAGAAACGATTAAGGGGAAAGGTTGTGAGGCTAGTCAAAATTCGATTGAGTGGCGATGCTAATGATTGCACTTGGAAAACAGGATACAGAATAAGGAAGGCTTAACCTAAGTTTAGATTGGATGATTAATCTGAGTATGTATCGATGTAGTGTACTCACCGACTTGTGGTGTAGTCACTTTCCATATCGTATATGTATATTTCATCTTGTTACATATGTATTTTTTCGTGTTATCTTTCTTATCTTAATTTCGGGGATGAAATTCTTTTAAGGGGGAAGTCTGTAACGACCCGTAAGTATATCACTTTGGTAAATATTCATTTCGCTTTATCGGTATAATAAAAATTTTGTAAATAATTATTAATATTAATTTATATGATTTTATATATGAAATATGATCACTTTAATTAGTTAAGAATGATAAAAAAATCATTTTCAAAATTTGTTTACAGATATACGCATATTAATTAAAAAGAGAAAATATGACCAGAAATCGAAATCGGGGTTTGTAACGATACAACATGTGGAAGTTGTGCAACGTTGTGGAGATATGTAACATACACATGCACATGTACAAGTGCGTACATGAGAACAAGCACATAAACATACATATACAAATATATTTAAGTATATAAATATAATATAAAATATATAAGATATTTTTAGTTTTCTCACTACTTAAGTATACCAAAGTCAACATATGCATACCTTGAAATAATGGAAGTGATGGGCATATGGGTGATGGATTGTAGCCATGCTTAAGGGGGAGGAAGTGATGATGATGGTGCCATGTGATGGTGATGCAAAAGATGATGTATGCATAGATATTTTACTCTCTTCTTTGCCTATAAATACCCTACACTCTCTTCTTCATTTTCATTCAACTTCTTCTTCATTTCCTATGCTCTCTCTCCACATTTTCATGGCTTCTAACCTAAAGTAAATAATGCCAAAATATTTCACAAAAAGAATTTAAATTTATGACATATACTTATATACACTTGAGTACCTTAAAACAATCTCGAAACTCCACCTTTTCTCCTTTCTTTTCACGGACTCCACCCTATTTCATTTAAGACCGAGCCTTCTTCTTGTTCTATCCTAGGCCATGAGCTCCCCAAGCCACCCCAAGCTTTGGCCAAGTCACCTAGGAGCTTAAATCCAAAGGATCGTAAGCTTTGAAAACTAAGTAGCTGAGCTATAGCAAATTTTTAGTTAATCGTTTAAAACGCAAGGTGAGAAACTCCTAAACCATAGTGTTATATGCTATTGGATATTATATATGTTTGATTTTGATTGATGATGATGATTGTTTAATATGAATGTGGAATATATATGCAAGTTACGGAAATACAGGTCGATAAGCACAAAGGAAATGACTTTCCTCTATTTTAATGAATTGATGTATATGGAATGATAAACCTCTTTAAAAAGGTTTAAAAAATAAGTTTGAAATGTTTTATAAACATATGAAAGAGTTTTGGTGAAGTTTGAAAGGTAAATGAAAATTTAGTCAAAAATGCGATTTCACGCCATAAAAGTCAAACGAGTATATAGAATGGAATATAGCTCGGAATTCTTCGAGATAAGAATTTTTCGAACTATTATATCCATAGTTTTCCAACGAAGAAAGAAAATCGAGATTTCGATAAGTAGATTTTAAAATGTGAGTAAAACAAGCTTTGGAAAAAAATCACGGTTTTGCAGTTCGGAATCTAGAAAAGGATTTCTTTGAAAATGATATTTTAAAATTGTTTAATAATATTAAATAAATTCTAAAAATCTTATAAGTTATTTCAAAAGTAATTTGAATCATAAAAAATGAATTTTTGAGTGATAAAAAGTCGTTTTGATCAATATAGCTTAAAAAGCACTTTCCGCGACCCTTTTCTATAACATTTGAAATATTGTTTTAAACGCAACCGTTCTTTTCCAAATCTTTTATAAATGTTATCAAATGATTAAATAAGTATTTTAAAGATGATTTTGAAGGATTTATGGAATCGTTAAATTTTGAATGATTTAAAGTCGATCAAATTACTTGACCGCCTTATGGGTGTTAGAGAGATAGTGTCTGGGCTTGAGTTTGGAAAACTAGTTTCTTGCTCTCCCTATCCGGACTGGCCTGAAGGATGGGAAATTGAATTTGGTTTGCTCGAATCAACATTTCCTTAAGTAAAGAAATGAAATGATTTCAAACTATTCCAAGGTTTAAAAGGGTTTTAAAATAATCAAAGGATTTGATAAGAGAGGTTTAATGATTCCATATATACCGAAAAGAATGTTGTGGAAATAAATATCTCCAAAAGAGATTTTGATAAAAAGAACTTAATCAATTAAAGAATGATTCTCTTTTCATAGAACATCTTTTATCGAGATTGGTTCGAAGGAACCGAGGTCGGATTTGGGTAATTCCTATCCGAAGACCACTTTGAACCAATTTACGCATTTGAAGTGAAGATATGGATATGATTTGGAAGATGGAACGTAGGACTGCTTGTCACTGACCCATGGGGGAAATTTCTCATATCATATTATGTGGCAGTAGTTCTTCATTTAAGATCTTCGATGCAAGGACTTCTCGCTACTAATCCTAGGAGTAACTCCCGACAGGATGTGGTAGAAGAGTGCCTTCGGTTTTGTCCTGTTCCTGGACAACTTGTTTGGACAAATGTCTGACGTTGCATTTCTAATTACATTCACTGATCTCTATGAACGTATCATCTATTTGGTGGCGGAGAAGGCAACTTCTCTTAGCATAACACCCTTTCCTGAGACGTATAAGCTCAGGAGTTATACGTTTGTAGAAATCAGTTGTGTGATCATGAAATGGTAACGTGGCATTCAAAGTGGAATGTGCTATGTAAAAGGTAAAACCTTACCTCAGGCCTCATCAATTGGAAATGGCTAAAGTATGGTAGATGCAGCAGAGCTATGTGGGTCGCACCCATTAGGAGATGGTCATCACCTTTCTAGATTACTCTCTATATGTCGAGTATGTGGTGTATGCTTCGGGATCCGTTAAAGGTCGGTAACGACCAGGGTGGTGTTATATTCAGTACTATCCAGCGAAGGGGTAAGCCGGTTCTATATTGGTATAGGTGTTCAGTATCCAGACCCTAGGTATATCCCTCTAAAGGTATATTGTACGGAAGGTAGTCCATCACCTTGCCATTGTATGGAATCCATTCTCCGAACAAGCCTTGTAAGAGTTTTGTTTGTAGAGCCTAACATATCCGGAATCTAATAATGGTAACAATTTCGGCTAAGATTAATAAGTTTACTTGCAAATGTTTTCAAAGGAATGTCATTAAAAATAATATCAAATGATTTTTGCGTAGAAAATGTTTTGGTTATCATAAGGTAAAAAACCATTCCGTGTTTATGTGTGGTGTGGTCTTATAAGATACCTTTTCTTTTCAAAATGCATATTTTGAGTTTCTCACACCAGTCCCATGACTGAGCCGGAGTTTATTTTTCTTATCTCTTAAACTTTGGATGCCCTAATTTTCCCCAGGCAACCTAGTAGTTCGCTGATTAGGAGCATTTTGGAGCATGAAGTGTGGAGCATGAAGCATGAAGCAATTTAGATCTTTTTGTTATTACCACCACATTCTGCTATGTTTGTATATGTATTTACCTGCATCTGTAGGGACAGGCCATTATAACTATCCTTGCTGGGTTATTACATGTCGTAACTCTGATAAATCACTTGGAGTGATTGTATGTAATCTTCCATATGTAAAATTATAAGTGTTTTAATGCAATGTGAGATTCTATTTGTTCTATCTTCTATCTCTGTTTCTTTTTACCCCTAACGATCGAGTTTTCGGCACTTGAATTTGCGGCTCATGAATACCGAGGATGTATTAGTGTTGATTTTCGAGGGTTGAAAATTCCCGTTCATCACAAGTAAACTTATTGAAAAGAAAAGTTTCATGTCAATCCTTAGAACTTATTGTGAGTGGATGCGAATCTAGCCTTCCTACTCCTACCACATTGAATGGAAAAGAAAACATTTCTGCTTTGTTGAACCCACCCTCGAGCATAGATGATGGCAAAATCTTCTGATGGATCCAAAGAGTTAGATATGAATGCATTCAATTTTTGAACAAGCAATGGGATGACAAAGTTTCTCGATATCTTAAAAATTATCAGGGTTAGGTGGAGAAACTTGAACGTGAAAAATACGCTATTGAGCTGGAGGTTAAGAAATTGAAGAGCAAGGTCAAAACCTTAAGGGGAGCGAACAAAACACTTAAGCATGCATTAGAAGTTCAAATTGGCTCTATTGATGATGCAACCATTATTTAGAGGAAAGAGAAGAAGCTTAAACTACTTCAAGATGAGGCGATTCGTCATATTACCGACTCTCCTTTGGTCGTTGAAAATTTGAAAAAGGAGGTGAAGAAACTTGACATCTAACGAAGAATCGCTTATGAATTTTTGAGCATATTTCCTTTTTGGCCATTCCTTCTTAGTACCTATAAATATTGTACATAATATGTAAAATAAACAAATTCATAGTTGAATGATTGTTACCTTGAATGAACTTTGTATTTTTTCTTTTGAATTTGTTGAATTGTCTAAGACATATAACTTGTTTTGCAGAGCTTTAATTTGATGCAATATGATATGTAGCCTTTGATTAAGTATTAGTTTCTCTTCTTAATATAAACCTTGTCATTAAAACTTGAACTTTGTTGTGATAAAAAGATTAGCAACTTATTTGATCAGAAGTTTGGAAGAAACCTTCCTTTTTTTAATAGGAAATTAGAAATATGTCTAATAACAAAGATTCTTGTTATTTTAAAATTTGAACTCCATTTTAGGAGAATTTAATTTAGCATTGTAAGGAGTGAAGCTTTTAACAACTTTACCTTTTGGCTTTCTCACCTAGAACCTTGGATCTTGGCGCTTGAAATTTAAGTCTCGAAAGAGTAAATATCCAGAAATCCATCTAATAATTATAATTTCATCTGTATTGAAGATCGGAAATTTTTTGGCAATAATTTGATTATAAGACTAGAAAACCATTTGACAATAACTTTGAAATAGAAGATCAGGAAGCCATTTGGCAATTACTTGAAATAGAAAACTAGAAATCCATTTAGAAATTTTTCTGATAACAAGTCCAGAGTTTCGTCTGGCAAGAGGACTAGATATCTGACTATTAACGGAGATTCCCATTGTTTAAAAATCTGATATTCCTATTATTTGATAATTTGAATTCTAATATAGAAATCATGGATTGAAAGTTAATCTGATATTTTGAAGAATGAAGCCCTGGGTTGAGGTAATAAGTCATAATTTCTTAGATGTCACTATCTGACATTAAAATTCTCACTTCTGTGTGATAGATAGGTTTTGATCCTTCCTTTGAAGGTTGCCTTAACGTTGCCTTGATGCAAAACTAAATGTGTTTGATTGTTCTTTCTTTAGAAGATTGCCTTAGCATTTGACTGATCTTCCACTAGAAGACTACCTTGATCCTTCTTTAGGATAAAGTTTGATTTGCTCTTACATTCGATTGATCTTCCTCTAGAAGATTGACTCTTACTACTCTTGGATAGTGATTTAGGCTTTGATTGATTTCATTTTCCCCTTACTACTCTTCTCGGTAGTGATTCAGGCTTAAGCCCCTTATTACCTTATAGTTAATGATTTAGGCTGGTCGGTGCCTTTGGTTAGCTATCTTGAGCAGAACCGAAGTCTTACCCATCCTCCCTCTAGGAGGCACTCCGGTCAGGCCTTACAGGTAGAACCGAAGGCTGGTTTGGTACTTTAGCCAGTCCATCTTAGGCAGGACCAAAGGCTTACTCCATCCTCCCTCTAGGAGGCATTTCGGGCAGGCCATGTAGGCGGAACTAAAGGCTAGTCGGTGCTCTGGCCAGGGTATCTTAGGCGGGACCAAAGGCTTACTTCATCCTCCCTTTAGGAGGCACTCCAGCCAGGCTACGTAGGCGGGCCCGAAGACTTGCGGTGCTCTGGCCAGGCCTTATAGGCAGGACTAGAGGCTTACTCTGACCTCCCTCTAGGAGGTGCTTTGACCAGGCCATCTTGGCGGGAACAAAGGCTTTCCTTTATTTTATAAATCCCCTTTATAATGCATTATTCTTTGAAGAATTCTTCTTTATTGATTACTTATTCTATATAGACACATTTTCCTTTTGCTTAAATCTCGCTAATAAATTCTTGAAGTTTTCCTTTTCCTAAGAAATTATCAATCATTCCTTTTAGAGCTCAACATTGGTTGGTTTCGTACCCATTCCTTCGGTGATATTGACAATAAGCGTCTTCGAGATTCCTTTCATTTCTTGACTGCTACTTCTTTGAAGGCCAATATGTTAATATATCATTAGTTAGGAGGTAAATATTCTCATGGGAAGTGGTAAGGGAACAAATCCTCGAAGATCGGGAATTTCTAGGGTATTACGCTCTTTGCTCCCGTTTGATTTTCTTGTAGCATTGGATTGACACATTAACATCATTTGTAAGTATCCTCTTTAAATATTCTCGAGCCTAGATTGGTGCGGGAGGATGATCAATTATTCCTTTCCATCTTTGGGAAAATTTGTCAAAGTCTCTTGTTATTTGTTTCTCAAAAATAGCTTCTTTGGATTAAACTGTATAACCCTTCTCATTTTTAGGAACAAGCTATCTTTTTTAGTGCTTTCCTTTCCAAGCTTAGGATGATAACCATGGATAGGGGTAGAGCCTATTTTAAATGGATTTATGCTCCACTTACTGGGATTATAAGGAATCACTTATCTTTTTTCTTCCATGATTGTAGTGCTAAAAACCTTAACTCTTATTTCTTGTGGAACCGAGGGTTGAAAGTGATTTGATAGAGTAGCTTAATTGCCTAAGGCTTAGAAGATCCTTGTCCCGAGATAGTCATTATATTGTCCATGTTGTTAGTTTGTGGAAGTAAGGATCTTAAGGCTAATTTAACACTAGAGGGGGGCGGTGAATAGTGTTTACTAACTTTTATGAATCTTTTTGAATACTTTTCAGATTATAGCATAAACAATGCAAATTGACAATCACAGATGCAAATATAGATAATTATAAATGTAGTAAAAGTAAAAAGTAAAGAGTTGGAGAGATCACACTAGGATTTTTATACTGGTTCAGAGTTACCCTACATCCAGTACCGTACAATTTCTTGTATAGATTTCTTTTCAAATATCAAAGTTTATACAATCTCGATTTCAAGGCTACGAGACACCCCTCCAGATTTTCTGAGCTATAGGTACACTCTTTAGATTCGGATGGGATACCAGCACATCCACTTGGATTCAAACGAGACACCAAGCACACCCACTTGAATCAAACGGGACACATGCACACCTACTTGGATTTCAGGGACACCGAGCACACCCAAGAGTATTTGAGTATTATTAGATAGAGTTTACAAAATCAATTTCTTGATCTTGAGTATAAATTATCCTATAGCCTCTTGAATAGCACTTTGATCATGATTTGAGTAAGAGAGGTCAGAGAGATCGAAGAGTATTCAATAGAGAATCAATCTAATAGAGTTCGAATTTTAATCTGATTGAATTTGAGAAGATCTTGAGTAGAATTTCTTTTAGAAATCAAGAGAGTGAAAGAGGAGAGAATATAACAAAATAGTTTTATAAAATTCATTGAGAGAACCCCTATTTATAGAGAAATAACAATCATGTCCATTCGTAAAGAGATATGACAAAAAGACACTTCCATACAAAATTTGAATTTTGAAAATCTCAGCCTATATGTCAACATACATAAGGAGGATAGCCATGTTTTCTAAAAGCACGATAGCCTTATGTTTTGTAAATTTAATAGTAATGTTTAGAGGCTCGAAAGCCCGTGTTTTCTAAAGGGTTGACATCCTTGTTTTTGATAGAAAATGTTTTAAAAGCCATGTAAAGAAGATAGTGCTTTAACACAAGATTTTTGCTAAGTATATGGGCTATGTTCTCCTTGTTTTAAAGAATGATTTTAAGTGGTTGATCATTTCTAAACATAAATGTTTTCAAGGAAATGGAATAGTATTTTAGCAAATTTTATGCGGATCCAAAGGAAATTATTACTTAAACCTAAGTAACTTTATGGTGCCCATTACTGTTGACTGAACATATTTTGGTGAATAATGTTATATGTTCTTGTTAGCCTTTGATCGGTTAAATTTTCATATTTATCATTTTTCATACTCATATTTGCATTACCTAAAATTGCATTTTAAGATTTGGGAACAGAATTACAGTTAGGTTGTTCCAGTAGTGAGTATGGTCAAACTAAACTCTTGAGTGAGTAGAATTGCATCCAGGATATCACATAGATCAATTTTTGTTAGGATGCCTTGAACTGACCAAAACTAGATAAGATACGACTCATGGAATTAAAACTAGATAAGATCTAGGTGGGATTGGAGTAGGGTCGCACTCTATCTTCAACCGTTAGTCCTTGGTTGGTAAAGCCCTACGATTACAGTGCATAGGCCTTTGTCAACAGTGAGACTAAAAGGATGTTTATGCATAAAAAGAAACTCACAGCTCTATATTTTCACCATGTTGTTTAAGTCGCTTTTCTCCTAACCGTATTTGGAGATTTTGGTATATCTGGTTATGTTTTGGCTTGAGTCAGCATAACAGGTTATTAGTTAGCCTATGGAAACCAATAGGTTCATAGTGACCCTAGGAAAACTATGACACAAGGCAGATAGTCCATTCTGTAGGATGGGTAAACTTTGGGAATGCATAACCTTATAATGAAAAATTAGTCAGACTTACCAATGAAGCACGCATGCATATGATGATATCATTTTATTTTAACCATTGTGGATGCAACTGCATAATTTATATTGAGATTGACATATTTTGATAAGATATTTGTGAGGGGAAAACCCATTTTGTTATGTGGCGTGGCTCACTAGATATCCGTGTAACGACCCGGAATTTCAAACATTTCGTATTTAAATATCTAAATTATTTAAATATTTGTGTCTAAGATTTAATGAGGTTAAATATGATTTTATAACCTTGTTAAACACTTTTTTGTTAATAACTAATGTTAGAAAAATTATTTTTGAAATGTGTTTACAAAAATATACACTTTGGATAAATGTTGAAAATGTGCCCGGAAAACATTTTGTTAAAAATCAACTTTTTATTCAATACAAGTTGTGTGAATATTTTGCAACTTGAATAGTTATCGTATGAACACATTAATAAGAATTAAACATATCTCTTATATTAAAAAAAGGTTAATTAAACTAAGTATTTAATTAAGGGAACATTTGGTACAAAAGGACCCTAAAATCAAGGCAAAAATCAAGGAAAGCATGCTTGTGTAAGGGTATGGCCTAACATGGTTGAGTCCTCTTTTCCTTATGGTTAAGGAGAGGGTTTTCTAATCTTCTCCACTAAATTCCTAAGCTTATAAATAGATGAGAAGTTTCACTTCGTTTCTTACCATTCCACTCTTTCACTCTCTTCTCTTCTCAAAAGTTCTTAAGTTTAATGGCTTCACTTTTTTCCCTTTTCTCCTTTAGGCCATGAGTATGGAGGGGGGAAATGGCCTATGGCCGTGGGTTTTGAAGGAGGAAGTGGTGGTTTAGGCCATGACCAATGGTGATGGTGGAGGGCTTGGATGTGAGCAAAGAAGAGTGGAGGGCTTGTCCGTGACCTAAAGGAGAGGGGGAGGTCTTGGACGTGGGGTTTAGGGAGAAGAAGGATGGGTTTTAGTGATGTTTTGATGAAGTAGAAGATGTTATTGAAGTGTTGTTTGAAATGAATGTTGGTAGGAAGAATATTTGGTGATAAAAGTGAGTTAATCTCACTTTGAATGAAGTTGATTATCTAAATTAATATTGATAATATTGCTTGATAATTGCTTGCTAAATCACATGTTAATATTGCTTGCTATTAGTAATAATAATAGATATTAACTACTTAAATTTACACCCTTTATTATATGCTTTGTTAAGTATGTAAATTGATAAAGTAGTTGCTTATTAAACCATTTGAATTGTGATAAGTTAATTTGGACATTTAAAATGGACAAGTGTTTAAATACCTATGTTAAAATATTTTGTAATTAATATGGTTTGAAATTGGAAGTCATTTATATGTATAAAATGAAATGACACTAAATATGGAATTGAATATGGAATTATCCATATAGCGATAGTCGATATAAATGCACTTTGAAATCCATTAACTTTAAATTATGAAAAGTGTGATTTAATAACATAATTTTGTTTTGGTTGATATATAAACTTATATAAGTGTTTTGAAAAGTAAATAATATGTTTTTAAAAGATATAGGAAACATAAGACAAAGTTAATAAAGATTGAAGTAAAATAGTCGTTATAACAACATTTTTAAATAACTTGTTTTGGAAAATAACATTTATTTTTGTAGAAACATTCATAGGATTTTCTTTACCATTTTAGTCAATTAAAAATATATTATTCTTATTGAAAAAGTTCTGAAGCTTAAATCATTTGATAGTTAGTTGAACGAAGGGGCAAAAGTTACAGCGAAATAGCTGCTATATGAGCACTTCGGTAAAATACTCTGTTTTCGGATACCCAAAGTATACAAACTATTGTAAAAATAATGGATCTAAAATTAATTGTTAAGATATTGAAAATTAGACACAAAGTTGTAGCAAAAATATGGTAAAACTAGTAACAGAACTTTACGCAGCACTTCATGTAAATGCTATCTTTGTTAATTGAAGATATAAATTGTTTAAAAATGATATTTAAATTTAGTAATTTTCTCTTATCTTTTTAGGGTTATTGTCCAACTTATAGTAAATTGTTTTAAAATTGGTTTCAAGTTTAAATATTTTTTTAACAATTAACTATGAATCCTTAAACTATATAGCTTATAAAATATAAACTTAATTTTCTATTATTTCAAAAATTCCTTATTTTAACATAATATTCTATATAAATAATTATCATATATTTTAAGTAGTCTTAAAAGTATTTTAACATTTAATATGTATTTTAACATATTAATAAGTATTTTAAAGATATTTCTATATATATAAGTTTTAAATATTAAATTAAGTTATTTATAAATATAATAAAAGGAGATTGAGTTTTAACACTTTAGTCAAAATAAAAGGTTTTGTGAAATCAACTAAAAGTTTGTTATCTTAGCTAATAAGTTTGGACATGCTTTAATTTTTAAAATAAATGTTTAAAGTTATTAATGGATAAGTAAATGGTTTTAGGTTGTTGTAAATGGTGTTTTAGCAACACTTGTTTTTAACCCTTATTATTAATTATACATAGAATTATAATTAGATATTTAATAATGAAGACTTAAAGGTTAAGTATGAATGAATGTTTTGGGTTTGTTGTGACAATGTTTTAAACAATACTTGTCTTTAACCCTTAAATATAATTGAATCTTTAAAAAGGGAGTTTTAAAGAGAAATGTTTTTAAAGTATGAAATCAATTTGGGTTTATTATGACAAATGTTTGAGTAACAATTGTCTTTAAACCTTACATGTAATTAAATCCTTAAAGGCGAGTTTTAAAGGAAATTGTTAAGAGTGAAATGTTTTGGGTTGTTGTAAACAACGTTTTAGTAACATTTGTTTTTAAACCCTTAAATCATATTTTAAAGTGGAAAAAAATTATAAATATAATTAGATCTTTAAAAATGGAATTTATAAAGATAATAACAAGTATTGAAATCTTTCATAAAAAGATAGAAAATGTTATATGTTTAATTTATAAAAGAGAAGGAGTTTATAGTAACAATGTTTTAGTAACAATTGTTTTTAACCCCTTTGATTATATTTTAAAGTAAGTAAAACTTGTTAAGTAATTTGTGAATATACTTATATTGTTGAGATAAGTATATGAATACTTTTTAAAGTATTAAAAAGAGTAGAAGCGAATATTTAAATAGTAGAAAATAAGTATATATCTTTTATAAAGTGAAATCATATATATACATATATACAAGTTTGTAAAGAAGGTTTTAATTAATTATTGGGTATCATTAATAAAGGAAGTCTTGATTTATAAAAGAAGTTTCATTAGACAAAAATGCGTTTTACTAAATGAAAGAGTTAAGATAAATTAATTTAAAAGGGATTAAAAGTCGTTTATGTGACTTTTTATTTTACTCTAACATTGTGTCTTTCCGGAACTTGGGTGCTCGACATGTGAATACCGTGGATGTATTAGTGTCGACATTCGGGGGTCAAAAAGGCGATTATTACAATCTGTTTTGGTTCGAGATGGTATATTATTATTCACACCGGACTTTTTGTCTGACCTGAAGTTTTTGTTTTCCCCTTAACTCTCAGGTACTCATTCGAGTAGTTCGAAAGTAGGGTTTTAAGGTTAAGCAAATAAGATTCTGAAGATGTGCAAGGGACAACTAATATTAGGAGTTTATTTCCACTATGTTGTTTGAAGTTTATGTTTTATTTGAATGGATGTAACAACAGAACTTATAACTATCGAATAGTTAGACTTGGATCATTCAAGGGGGCATCTTTATATGTCACTTTTGAAATATAACTGTAATTATTATATTTTCTCTGAACGTGGAATCGATGGGATTATGTAATGAATATGAAAGTTTATTAATGAAATGTGTTTTAAATTTTCATACTCTTGTGCTCTAGATGTTATAAATACAATCAACTGATCTCATTTTTTTTATCAAAAATTAATACCATGGATGACTGCAGCATCCATAACGCTTAGTTTCAGGCTCAAAATATGGGATGTTACAAACTTATTATCAGAGCATAGGATTGTGTAAAACTTAAAAGATTTTGATAAAATAAAATTTAAACGATTTTGAAAACATAGTCCAAATAAATCAGAGAATAAGGTTGGGGTATGGGATAACGTTATAGTAACATACTTGTTATTTGTTATAAATAAGTATGTATTCTATCTCTATTCTCCCCTCTCACGTAGACCATTCTTCTATATCTTAAGAAGACTCGTATTCAAATCACGAGAAAGCAAGATATGGAAGCAAGAAATGGAAGAGTGAATCTAGGTGGAGGAAGCACCATAACTAATGGAAATGTTTGACCAAATACTAGAAGGAATCCTGGCCAACAAGCAAATGTTATCCCAAATGCAAATGCTAATGTGAGTACCAGAACCCCGCCAGTAGATATGGGGGCCATGTATCAGTTCTTCATAAATATGATGCAAGCTAGAGCTGCTGCTGGTTTGGTTGGTGGAAACTCTGATAGTGCGGGAGGTGCTAATCCCGAGGAACCTGCTTACAATAATTATGCTATGTTGAGCCATGATTATACTAGTCTTGAAGGAAATCCTTTTCATGGAATGGAAAGTGCTATTGAAGTTGAGAATTGGCTATTGCACCGTGAAGGGATCTTTGTTGACTTAGGCTTGAATGATGAGCAGAAGAGGAGGTTGGCATCTAGACAGTTGCAAGGAGCTGCTCTGTATTAGTGAAATGGTGTGACGGTAAGAATACCAAAGGAGAATTTGACTTGGTCTGAATTTAGAAGGAGGTTTGAGGAAAGGTTTTTGTCCGAGATGGCTAAGTCAACTTTGTTAAGGAAGTTCACTGAATTGGAGCAGGGAGAGATGTCTATATTGGAGTATGCAATTAAGTTTGATAAGTTGGCTAGATGCGGATATGCAACTATTGATACTGTGATAAAAAGGAACGAGAAGTTTATTCATGGATCGACCAGAGCTTACCATGGCAACTATATTACATCTCAGAGATCCAAGTGACATGGTGGTGGAGACGGCATTAAGGAATGAGAAGATGCTTTCGACGTTTGGAAGTAACAAGCCCGAGGAGACTCGAGGTTTTCAAGCCAAGAAAAGGAAAAAAAATTAATAAGAAGGGAGCTCAGAAGGGCAAAGCTGCCAAGAAAGGGAAGGAAAATGTTGTTTGCTTTAAGTGCGATAAGAAAGGGCATTTTGCTAACGAGTGTCGATCTGGTGATGGAAAGAAGGTTGTGAGAAAGAAGGCATAAAGTGTTACAACTACAATCAGATGAGGCATTAGAAGAATGAATGTTCAGAATCGACCAAGGCTGATAAAGGGAAAGTCTTTGCTCTGTAACCATCAAATTCTGGACCGACCATAGAAGAAAAAGGAAATTTTATGATGGGAGGTATGCTTTTGATTCATGGTATACCTGTTAAAATATTATTTGATACTGGCACATCACATTCTTTTATCTCGCAATATTCGATAGATAAGTTAAATCTGGAACCATCATTCTTATTACTTCCTTAAGGGTTGTGAATCCGATAGGAGGTTATGCAACTCTTGGGATGAGATGTGACCATTTAGAATTTGAGCTGTTAGGTCATGCATTTACCTACAATTTTCATGTGTTTGATTTTTTGGTTTGAGATATTCGAGTATGGACTAGTTAAGCATATATGACATTAGGATATTTTGCCAAGATAGGAAGATATCATTAAGACACCCTAATAGCCATGATCAAATTATATCTTAGTAGAAAATTCGAGTTTAGATGTATGTGCTTTATTGGGTGTAATGGAAGTGGAAAACAAGATGAATCGGTTTTTTGTTGTAAGAGAGTATGCAGATGTTTTTGAGCCTGTTACAGGACTACCACTGAAATGAGCTATTAAGTTTTGAATAGATCTTGTACCTAAAGCTAAACCCATGAGTAGACCGCCTTGCAGGATGACACCTACTAAGATGAAATAGTTAAAGGTGTAACTGGTGGACTTATAAGGAAAGAGTTTTATCAGACCAAGCAGTTCGTCTTGGGAAGCGGCCACAGTGTTCGTGAAGAAACCGGATGGGTCGTTAAGGATGTGTATTAATTATCGTAAGTTGAATGAGAAAACGATAAAGAATCGGAATCCTTTGTCTGGAATAGATGATTTGTTTGATCAGTTGAGTGGAGCCATAATAATTTCGCAATTGGATTTAGTAACAGGGTTCCATCAATTAAGAGTGGCAGATGACAGCATTCCATTAACGGTGTTTCGAACAAGATATGGTTTATATGAATGGTTAGTCATGCCCTTTAGAATGACCAATATGCCTGCTTACTTTGTGGATTTGATAAACCGGATCTTCTGAGAGCATTTGGACAGATTCGTGTTAGTATTTATAGATAACATTATGATATATTCTAAGAATGAACGAGATCATGAGATTCATTTTAGAATTGTGCTAGAGATGCTGAGGCAGCATCAACTAAAAGCAAAGTTTTCAAAATGTCATTTTTGGAAGAAAGAAGTGAAGTTCCTTGGTCATGTAGTATCAGAAGATGGGTTATCTGTAGGTCCAGCTAAGGTTGAAGCTGTTAATAATTAGAAAAGGTCCAAGACTATGACTGGGATAAGACGTTTTCTAGAGTTAGCCGGCTACTATCAGAGATTCATCAAGGATTTCTCTAGTATAGCGGCACGTATGACTAAACTAACAAGGAAGGACGTAAAGTTTGTTTTGGATCGATAAATGTAAAGAAGCATTCTTAAAGCTAAAACATTTATTGATCAATGCACTTGTGTTAGTTGTTCCAGATAGAATCAAGATTTAACAGTGTATACTGATGCATGTGGAACAGGGTTAGGAGTTGTGTTAATGTAAAAAGATAGTGTGATTGCCTACACTTCTCGATAGCTTCGACCACATAAAGTTAGATGTCCGACTCATGATTTAGAGTTGGTAGCGGTGATCTTTGCGGCGAAGACACTATCTTTTGGGAGAATCATTCGAGTTATTTACAAATCATAAGTCTTTAAAGTATTTATTCTCTCAAAAGGAGTTGAATAAAAGACAGTAAAGATGGCTAGAGTTTTTGGTGGCTTATGATTTCAGCATTGAGTATGTGCCAGGGAAAGGAAATATAGTTGCGGATGCACTTAGCAGGAAACATTAGAGTGTGATGTTAGCTATGTTAGCAGAATGGAAATATTTAGAGGCACTAAACACTTGTGGTGTGCGGTTAAGGTTAACAGCTAGTTCTAGTTAGAATACTACAATGTTATCCTATTTGGAAGCTCGACTAGTAATGATTGAAAGAATTGCTTCTAAACAGAGAGATGATCCATTACCAGCTGAACAGATTAGAAGACTTGAAGAGGAAACTGAGATTGACGATTTAAAAGATTTTAGTTTCAACCAGAATGGATGGTTGATGAAGAAGGGATAGTTGTGTGTTCCGGATGTTTATAACCTAAAGAAGGAAGTTCTTAGGGAATGTCATCGATCGAAGTTTACTATTCACCCTGGAGGAATTAAAATGTATTAGGATATGAAGAGGAGTTTCTTATGGAAAGGAATGAAAAGAGATGTAGGCTTATGGGTGAAACAATGTTTGAATTACCAGCAAGTAAAAACCGAGCATTAAAAACCAAGTAGATTGCTTCAACCTTTAGAAGTGCCACTTTGAAAATGGGATTCTATATCCATGGATTTTATTGATGGGTTGCCAAGGTCGAATATGGAAAATGAAAGTATTTGGGTCATGGTTGATAGACTGACCAAGAATGCACACTTTATTCCCATTAAGTCGACAAGGACGACACCTACTTTGGCAAAGTTGTTTATGATGAATATTGTAAGACTGCATGGGATTCCTAGTAGTATGGTCAGTGATAGAGATACTTTATTTACTAGTGGATTCTGGAAGAGTCTACAAGAAGTGTTATGTACTAAGCTGAAGATGAGTACCGCTTATCATCCGCAAACGGATGGACAAACGGAAAGAGTTACAAAGTTCTTGAAGATTTGTTAAGGGCTTGTGTACTAGACTTTGGAGGATCATGGGAGGACAATTTGCGCTTAGTCGAGTTTTCCTATAATAATAGTTATCAAACTAGTACAGGAATGATGTCATTCGAAGCTCTTTACGAAAGGCCATGCAAATCACCAATATGTTGGCTAGAGACCGAAGACAGATTGATTCTTGGTCTATATATGGTGAGAGAAACAACAGAAATGATTGAGTTGATCCGAGAAAGGATGAAGGAAGCTTAGTCTAGGCAGAAAAGTTACGCAAATAAGGGGCATAAGGATAGAGTTCTCGGTTGGAGGCAATGTCTTTGTTAAATTATCACCGATGAAGGGTGTTGTACGGTTTGGAAAGTCAATTAAATTGGCACTGAGATATGTTGGTCCGTTTTCTATCGTAGAAAGGATCGGAAAACTCGCTTATCGGATAGAGTTACCGAATAGTTTGGTAGAAGTCCATAATATTTTTCACGTTTCTCATCTTATAAAGTGTGTCCATGATCCAAAGACTACTATTACACCGATTGCATTGAAATATTTAGTAGTGGAACCGAATATGACTTTTGTTAGATAACTAGTTCGTATTGTAGTGAGAGATGAGAAGAGATTAAGAAACAAGACAGTCAGGTTAGTAAAAGTTCAGTGGAGTGACAATGAGAAAGAATGTACTTGGGAGACAGAAGGTGGGATTAGAGATACTTATCCTAAGTTGTTGTAATGGTAAGTTCTATATATGTCATACAGACTTTTAGCTAGCATGATATGCTAGCATTGTTGTTATGTGTTTGTCACACATGTTTGCATGATTGATATGCTTATTGATTTCCTTATCGTAATTTCGAGGATGAAATTCTTTAAGGAGGAAGCCTACAACACCCTTAATTTTTTGTTTAACGTTATTCAGGAAATTTAGTTAGATAAATTAAATAGAATAATGTGATGTGATAAGGAGAATGAGATTTTGTTAAGTAATTAGGTCGTTCCTTAAGTAATCAATTACAAAGATTATTTTAAACATAGAATATAATAGAATTAATGAGAGGGGCATAATGGAAATAATTCCTTACTTCATTCCCTAAACCCTTCCTCTCTCATTCATTCTCATTTTAATTTTTAAAATAAAAAGCAAATCATAAAGAAGGCCGACCATAACCTAGAGAAAGAGAAGAGGAAAAGCTAAGGAATTTAAAGGGAAAAGCTTAGGAAATTAATCTACATCAAATCTCAATCTCTCTTATCCAATCTAAGGTGAATAATAGTTACCATCTCATTTGCTTATGTTTATTCTCAGATTTATGATTGATTTTCAAATTGATTGTGATAATATGTTATGTTTGGATTGATGATATCATTACAAGATTGAATGATGATTTGCTGGAATTTTATGAAAGTATTATAATGGGTTTTAAAGGCAAAACCTAAGCTTTGATCTTCTATTGATTTGAAATTTGAATACGTTATGTAAAACATTATTTTGGAGATAAGTTTTCAATTTCATAATTTTCTAAGTTCATACGAATATTTTATGAATTTCCTAAGAGGAAAAGGTGTATATTTTTGGGTTTTAATTATTAAAAATAATATTTTGGCCTCCAAATTTTTTCATATGGAAGAAGATTGAAATTCGGATTTATGTGATTTTGAGGGAATTTTCCCTAATGGTTATGAATTTATATGAATCTATTATTCTAGGAAAGTGTTCAATTAATACATTTTAAATATATTAATTATAAAGGTTTGTAAAGTTATTTGAGATTGTAGAACGTGATCTACCAATAAAATTTTGAAAAGAAAATGAAATGTTTTGTTGTTATCCAATAATAATTTGACATGGGGCAAGAGTTAGTAGAAAGCTTTGACTTAAAAGGGAAACAAAACAGTTTTAAATCATTTACAGAAATGCCATTGTCACTATAATATAGAGGCTTAATATCCCTAAAGTCCTAAAAACTCGGCAACTATAAGAGTTGATACGTGCGATAGCTACTAAGTACCTATGTGATGTATCCGCCTTTATAAAGATTCGACACCATGTGTCTTGAGGGGAAACGATACCTCATGGTTGTAGAGACTCGAGAACCCCAAGGTTTCAAAACTCGACAACCTCTTTTCCTTTTGGCTCGGCACCCTTATGTTTATAAAAGTTCGATACCCTTATGTTTTTAGGGACTTGGTACCCTAAAATAAAGCTGGCCGAAAACCCTATATGTTTTTAAAGGTTCGACACCTCGAAGAATTTAAGAACTCGACAACCCATGTATTATAGAAACCCGATATCTTCAGTATAGATATACGATAATTATATTTTAGCGGTTTGGTAGCGTATGTTTTACAAACTCGATAACCATGTTTTAGAGGCTCGATAGCCTTATGTTTTTAAAATTAAATAGTTATGTTTATAGGCTCGACAACCTTATGTTTTATAAACTAAATGGCAATGTTTATAGGCTCGATAGCCATGTTTTCTAAAGGCACGATAGTCTTATGTTTTGCAAACCTCAATGTTTAGAGGCTCGAAAGCCCGTGTTTTCTAAAGGGTCAACATCCTTGTTTTTGATAGCAAATGTTTTAAAAGCCATGTAAAGAAGATAGTGCTTTGACACAAGATTTTGGTTAAGTATATGGGCTATGTTCTCCTTGTTTTAAAGAATGATTTTAAGTGGTTAATCATTTCTAAAGATAAATGTTTTCAAGGAAATGGAATAGTATTTCAGCCAATTTTATACGAATGTTGCCAAAGGAAATTATTACTTAAATCTAAGTAATTTTGTGGTGCCTATAACTATTGACTGAACATATTTTGATGAATAATCTTATAAGTTTTTGTTATCCTTTAATCAGTTAAATTTGCATATTTATCATTTGTCATACTCACATTTGCATTATCCAACATTGCATCTTGGGAATTGAGAAAAAAAAATTACCAGTTAGGTTGTTCCAGTAGTGAGTATGGTCAAACTAAACTTCTAAGTGAGTAATTGTATCCAGGATATCAGATATATCAATTGTGTTAGGATGCCTTAAACCAATCAAAAGCAGATAAGATATGACCCATGTATTTAAAACCAGATAAGATTTAGGTGGGACTGGTGTAGGGTCGCGCCCTATGCTTCAACCGTTAGCCTCGGTTGGTAAAGGTCGGCGATTCCAGTGCATAAGGCTTTGTCAGTAGTGAGACTAAAAGGATGTTTACGTATAGAAAGGAACTCGTAGCTATATATGCTCTCCATGTTGTTTAAGTTGCTTTTCTCCTAACCGTATTTGGAGACCTCCTAACCATATTTGGAGATTTTGGTATATCTGGTTATGTTTTGGCTTGAGTCAGTTTAATAGGTTATTAGTTGGCCTATGAAAACTAATAGGTTCATAGTGACAATAAGAAAACTATGACTCTAGACAGATAGTCCATTTTATGAAATGAGTAAACTTTGGGAATGCGTAACCCTGTAATGATATATTAGTCAAAATTACCCATGAAGCATGCATGCATATGATCATATCATGTTTATTTTAACCATTGTGGATGTAGGTGCATGATTTATGTTGAGATTGACATATTTTGATAATATATTAGTGAGGGAAAACCCGTTCTGTTCTACGGCGTGGTCTCACTAGATACCTGTTTTGGTTCGAGATGGTATAATATTATTCACACCAGACTTTTTATTTGACCTGAAGTTTTTGTTTCCCCCCTTAACTCTTGGGTACTCATTAGAGTAGTTCGGGAGTAGGATTTTTTGGTTAGACGAATAAGCTTCCAGAGACATGCAGGAGGCAAACTAATATTAGGAGTTTATTTCCGCTATGTTGTTTGAAGTTTAAGTTTGTTTGAAAGGATGTAACGATAGAATTTATAACTGTCGAGTGGTTAGACTCCGATCATCCAAGAGGGCATCTTCATATGTCTCTCTTGAAATATAATTTTAATTATTATATTTTCTCTAAACGTGAAATTGATGAGATTATGTAATGTAATTATGTAACGATGAATATGAAAGTTTATTAATGAAATGCATATTAAAATTTACATATTCTTGTGCTCTAGATGTTATAAATACAATTAACCGATCTTGTTTTATCATTGGAAATTAGTACTATGCATGACTGCAGCATTCGTGGCGCTTAGTTTCGGGCCTCAAAATGTAAGATGTTACATAAAGTAGGGGTATGTGAGGATTTTCACCTAGATTTGATCGTATCTCGGATCATTGATTGTGATCTGTGTATACTGGACCTTTTGATTGGTAGGTCTAGTTTCTTGGCTTTTGAAGTGGCATGGAGTCGAGCATTGAAAAACTGAAATGTTGAGTAGTCTTTGACAATTGATGTTGTCATACGAGTTATCATATATCCAAAGACATTTGAATAAGTGATGTGAGGTTGCTTGATGGTTGTTATGTTTGTCATGATCTGTCATGGGTGTCATATGATGTATATATTAGTGACTACATAGACACCCCGGACTTTACTTTGACTAGCAGTACACCCTTATGATGATAGTTTAGCATATACCGATTATATGTGCTAACTTGTTGGATGCAAATGCAGGTCAGATATGGTTCTCCATACCTTGTGTTCTTATTTATTATACCGACTTTACAATATCTTGACATTATAGATTGTTCATATCAGACATATATCTGATCCGAGGCTATTTGCTTTGCTTCTTATCATCTCGAACACTCTTAAATGAGTGGATTAGAGATAACGGTTGTGAGATAGCGCATGGAGCTATGTGGAGGACGAGCAGATGGCTATTGCTTTCATATATCTACTTTTGAAGATATTATTCGCTATTTCCGTTGTGCTGTACTATAGAGCTATTATCAAAACTATTTATTTGTTAGAGATAGTCTTACTTTGGAGTTTATTATTTGATGCATAAACTTTATTCCATTTGTTTTGTATAACTGTGATGGATCTAATGCACTGTGATTAGTATTGACTCACCTTATTATATTATTATCTCACTTGTTTAATATCTATGTGATTTATATGTGCTGCGGGATATATGATAGGTTTGTGAGAAATGCGGATTAAGGATCTTAAGGCTAGAATTAACACTAGAGGGGGGGTGAATAGTGTTTTAAGAAATTTGTTAATCTTTTTGAGTTTATCTTAATTTGTTAACAATGTATGCACTAATCAGACACAGATATGAACACAGAATCAAACACAGATGCAAATATAAAGTAAAAGCAGTAAAGGAAAGAACTCACCGGATTTTATACTGGTTCAGAGTTACCCTACATCCAGTCCCGCACAACTAAGTACGGATTTTCTTTCAAACTCAATTCAACAATTACAACCCTTGGTTTCAAGGCTACGAGGTACACCCTCCAGAATCACAATCCTCTGGGTAGAGATACTTGATTTCCGGGGCAACAAGTTCACCCAATTGATTTCCAGGGCTACAATCACACCTTCTCTCGCTCAATTGATTACAAAAAGTCTATAACTCAGATTAGCACTTGGATCTTGTAGAGATAGTGATGGAGAATCACACTAGAAGTAATCGAGTATGATTCGATGTTGATTTCGGCAGAGTAATGGTATGATTTTGTATTAAGAAATGTGGAAGAAGAAGAGGAGTGAAAACCAGAAAAAAGTGATTAAAAATTTGTTGAAACTGACCTCTATTTATAGAAGAGCAACAGCCATGACCATTCATGAAGAGTTATGGCGAATATACACTTCTTTTGAAATTTGAATTTTGAAACCAACTGACACTATGTCGACATGGGGTACTTGGGCATGTCGACATCCCAAAGGGATTTTTGATGTTTTGATTTTCTTTGAAAATAACCTCTATCTTATATTAAAATTATTTTAAACTTTATAAATATACTTAACTATAGTTAAAATACATAAGTAAATATAAAGAACAATATATACATATTATTTAACTATAATTTAAATCAAAGTATAAATAATTTAAAAGTTAAATATATTATTTGAAAAGATAGTTTAAAATCAGGAGTAATTTTGACTCTGAAAATAAAGATGTTTTTGAGGCTAAAATTATTTAAAATCAGGATAGAGAGTTTTGAATCTTTTAAAAGGAAAGTTTTGAAATCATTTTGAAAATAATATAATTTTGTAAAATCATTTGAATTAAAATTAGTGGATACAAAACAATGTCCCACTAGATTTTCGTAGGTTCCATCCTACTTAGGGTTCCATCCCTTTAACGGGCTCGAAGTGGATTCCATTCCACGAATAAATTGGATATTAAGATGCTAGTGCTTTTCTACGAGTTTTAACAAATATTCCTAATAAAACAAACTTAACCTTGAAATCTTGAACTCTTGATAATCTTGAACTCTTGATAATCTTTATACTCATGAGTCTTCTATCTCTATATCTTGAATCTCTATACTGTACAGTCTTCATTCTTGATACATGCATGGTTAGATCCTGCATATACATATATATTTAAACTTGTAATGTTAGTATTTATATTTTATAATCTATTCTAAGGTTGTTGTCATCAAAACCATCATCTCATCATCTCATGGAGTAACAATCTCCCCCTTTTTGATGATGACAACCTTTGCTTATAAAATATCACTTCTATCCTAATAATCCCCCTAAAACTAACAACTCCCCCTTAATCTATGCGTGACTACCCTATTTATATTTCTCCCCCTTTGTCATCAACAAAAACTAACTCCCCCTTATTCTTGGACTTCAGTACCTGCATTGATAAACTATACAATGGAATATATAATATATTGATTAAGAAATAATGATATTATGAGCATAATAACTTAATTAAAGACTATATTCATTTCAGTTTATATATATATGTTTCACACACCAAACTTCAAACTAAATAAAATCAATCCACACAAAGTATCAAATGAAACCAAATTAAATCAAACACATTAATTCAAACAAATCAAACAAAGAAAGAAAATTAAACGTTTCGAGGAACATCTACCCATCCATCTTCTCCAAATATAGGGTCTGCTTTAATTGCATCCCAATTCTCATTGTCATTGGTGAGAGAGACAGAAGGATGTGCTTCATTATCATCCTTATGTAGAGAGGAGATCATCCATCGAATTGCATCGAAATGCCTTTCTTGCTCCTTGATCATCTGCATTTGACTCAACTCTAAGTGACGTTGGTTTCGTAGAATAAAGAGAGAATATTCTTGAATGAATTGAGTGTTTCTTCAAGATTTTCAGATAGATTGTGAATAGGATTGGACATAATTGAATTAGAGAAAGAAATGAAAGATATAGATAATGAGAAATAAATTTCAGTGAAGATTTCTGGAAGAAAAAAGTATATATAGGTGTAGAAATTCGTTTGAAATGAATAGACATTTGGTAGTTATTCAAATTTCAAATTCAAAACCAATAATCACTTCTGACCAATACATGTCGACATGGTCTTCTAGGGGATGTCGACATGGGTTAGTGAAAATTTATGACAACTTTGATTTTGTGAATAATTGTGTATATGTATATAAATTTATATAATATACTAACATTTATTCAGGAGATAAGATAAGCTAGATAACAGAAAGGAAATTCAATTTCATTACGATAATACAAAGATTAAGCATAATGAACTACACGAACATTCGAAAAAAAAAACAAACTAAGACAACTACAATAAGATACTAAAAGATAAAACTAGTTAGAAGATGACGATGATGAAGATAGTCCAAGTTTCTTGCTGACTTTTGAAAAGAACTTGTTCACCTTCGAAGAAATGTTATCCAACTTCTTACTAACGGATCGTTTTAAAATCCGTTGATTCTCCACAATTATCTTTTGGTTTTTGAGAATGGTTTTGTTGGAAGGATTGGAAGGATATTCAATACTTTCCAAAGAGATTTCACCTTCTTCTTCTTCTTCTTCAATTTCCATTTCATCCCCTTCTTCTCTTTCTTCCTCTTCCTCTTCTTCCATTTCCTCATGAGCCAAACGCTCTTCCTTTTCGGTAAGGGTTTCATAAGGTTGAAATACATATGGGATTTTCATGAAAGAAATGTTTGAGATATTAAAAACTTCTCTTGAAATAAATTCTTCTCCTTTGAAATTTACTCCAAAATAGTTGAAAATCCGAGTAAGGTAAATTCCATGATATAAAGTGTTTTCCCCCATTTCAAAATTTTTAGGACGAAGTTCATCCAAAATAACTTGCGCCCAATTGATATCATAATTTCCGAAAATAGCAAAAAGTGCTTTGCACACTTTTGAAGTAGGATTGTTAAAATTTCCCGATCTTGGGGTCAAAGTATATTGTAAAAGAAGATTGACAATTCTTGCTTTAGGACGAAAGTTTTGATTCTTAAATTCAAAGTTTTCATCTCCTTCAAAAATATGATGAAATGTCTCACGATCATGTTCATTGATTTGAAAACTAGAAAGATCCATTCCCGTGCTTTTGCAATTGAGAATGGTACCCAAAAGGTCACAATTCAAAACAATTTGAGTGCCTTTGACATTACTCCAAATTTCATTATCATTTCCAATATAAAAACCACGGTTTAAATTAGCATACAAGATTTTGACAAGATTAGGATAGCAAACAAAATCATTTTGAGAAGAGTCAATAAGACTTAGAACACCATTGTTTGCAAAAAGTGAATCAATTTCATAAGAAGAAAAATCTTGAAAAATAGCAAATTTTCCGGGATGGACTTTGGCATAATTAGCATAATTGATGTATGCTTTAATTGCCTCCGGATCATTGAATAATTGCTCTTTGATTTTTCTGGAAATTCTCATGGTTGAGGGGTTGCTTGAAGAAGCCATTAGAGTAGAGAGTAGATAGCTTGAAGATATGAAGAGAGAGTTTGAATTTGAAAATGAAAGTGAAAGGATATGATAAAAGATAGTGAATAAATAGACTTTCAAAGGACATATTCTCTGGTCAAAAGGTATCTTTTCAGAGAAATAAATGAAGTGAAAAGGTGGAGGGAAATTCAAACATTTGAATTCAAAATTTGAAATTCAAATTCATGTAGGCATGTCGACATCATGGTAGAGGCCATGTGGACATGTGGCTTTGAATTTTCATGACATGATTTTTCCTAAATTATCTAATATACATATATATATATATAAATATTATTATTAATGTCTATATTTCTGAAATATTATTGTACTTGTAATATATTTCAGAATGTGTCAAAAATAATAAAAATAATAAAAAAAAAATAGAAAATAAATTTTAAAATTCAAACAACATATCAATTCCAAATTAATCAATCAATTCAAGCATGCAATTTCAGCCAATGTATTGTAAACGTGTACCTTTTTCAGAGTCCGTGTCTTTGGTATCGACTAAATCGAGAATTGCTGTGAAACACAGATTTGAATTATCTTTCTTCTGTTCATCGTCGCTGGAGGATGAGTCAGAGTCATCTAGAGTAGCAGTGAATGCACATTTCCGTTTCTTTGCAGAATCATTGTTTGTAGGAGGGTTTTGCTTATCTGGATGCAGACAGTCTCTTTTGATATGACCTGGTTCGTCACAATTGAAGCATTTGATAAAGTTTGGTACGGTAGTCTGATTACCGGAATTCTTAAAGTTGTTTCTCTTGAGATTATTCATCTTTCTGTATTTCAGAAATTTCCAAAAATTCCTGGTCATAAATGCTGTCTCTTCATCATTATCACTGTTTGAATCTGATCCGTCGGTTAATGCATTGAATGCCATTGATTTCTTTTCAGATGCTTTCTCTTCTCCCGATCATTTGAACTTCAAACGACATTAGATTTCCAACCAATTCTTCTATCTTTAAAGTACTAATGTCATTTGCCTCTTCAATTGCAAGTGTCTTTTGATCCCATTCTGGAGTGAGAGAATTAAAAAAAATTCTGACTTGATCTTCTTCCGAAAATTCCTTTCCTAAAGATATTAAAGAATGCACAATATCTTGAAATCGACTATACATATCGGAAATAGACTCATTAGTATTCATTTTAAATAACTGAAACTGATTTGTGAGCATGGAAATTTTGGTCTGTTTAACTTTGCTTGTTCCTTCGTGAGTTACTTGCAAAGTTTTCCGGATTTCATATGCAGACTTACAAACTGACACTCTATTAAATTCATTTCTTTCAAGTGAACAAAACAGAATATTCATTGCTTTAGAATTATTTTGTGCAACAGTCTTTTGCTCAGTGGTCCACTGTGCAAAATTAGTTGTGCGTTCAGAATATTCAGTTTGTGTGATATTCCAAGTATCTAATCCTACAGATTGTAAATATATTTTCATCATACATGCCCAATATGCATAGTTACTGCCATTAAAAAGTGGTGGTCTGGCAGTAGACTGACCTTCTATAAATGAACTAGTGTTGGTGGTAATAGCAGTACTAGTGTTAGTAGCCATTTTGAAAATTTTCAAAATTCAGATAATGAAACTTTTGAAAACAAGGCTCTGATACCAAATGTGAGAAATGCGGATTAAGGATCTTAAGGCTAGAATTAACACTAGAGGAGGGGGGGGGTGAATAGTGTTTTAAGAAATTTGTTAATCTTTTTAAGTTTATCTTAATTGTTAACAATGTATGCACTAATCAGACATAGATATGAACACAGAATCAAACACAGATGCAAATATAAAGTAAAAGCAGTAAAGGAAAGAACACACCGGATTTTATACTGGTTCGGAGTTACCCTACATCCAGTCCCGCACAACTAAGTACGGATTTTCTTTCAAACTCAATTCAATAATTACAACCCTCGGTTTCAAGATTACGAGGTACACCCTCCAGAATCACAATCCTCTGGGTAGAGATACTTGATTTCCGGGGCAACAAGTTCACCCAATTGATTTCCAGGGCTACAATCACACCTTCTCTCGCTCAATTGATTACAAAAAGTCTATAACTCAGATTAGCACTTGGATCTTGTAGAGATAGTGATGGAGAATCACACTAGAAGTAATCGAGTATGATTCGATGTTGATTTCGGCAGAGTAATGGTATGATTTTGAATTAAGAAATGTGGAAGAAGAAGAGGAGTGAAAACCAGAAAAAAGTGATTAAAAATTCGTTGAAACTGACCCCTATTTATAGAAGAGCAACAGCCATGACCATTCATGAAGAGTTATGGCGAATAGACACTTCTTTTGAAATTTGAATTTTGAAACCAACTGACACTATGTCGACATGGGGTACTTGGGCATGTCGACATCCCAAAGGGATTTTTGATGCTTTGATTTTCTTTGAAAATAACCTCTATCTTATATAAAAATTATTTTAAACTTTATAAATATACTTAACTATAGTTAAAATACATAAGTAAATATAAAGAACAATATATACATATTATTTAACTATAATTTAAATCAAAGTATAAATAATTTAAAAGTTAAATATATTATTTGAAAAGATAGTTTAAAATCAGGAGTAATTTTGACTCTGAAAATAAAGATGTTTTTGAGGCTAAAATTATTTAAAATCAGGATAGAGAGTTTTGAATCTTTTAAAAGGAAAGTTTTGAAATCATTTTGAAAACAAGATAATTTTGTAAAATCATTTGAATTAAAATTAGTGGATTCAAAACAATGTCCCACTAGATTTTCATAGGTTCCATCCTACTTAGGGTTGCATCCCTTTAACGGGCTCGAAGTGGATTCCATTCCACGAATAAATTGGATATTAAGATGCTAGTGCTTTTCTACGAGTTTTAACAAATATTCCTAATAAAACAAACTTAACCTTGAAATCTTGAACTCTTGATAATCTTTATACTCATGAGTCTTCTATCTCTATATCTTGAATCTCTATACTGTACAGTCTTCATTCTTGATACCTGCATGGTTAGATCCTGCATATACATATATATCTAAACTTGTAATGTTAGTATTTATATTTTATAATCTATTCTAAGGTTGTTGTCATCAAAACCATCATCTCATCATCTCATGGACTAACAAGGTTCTGCTTAGTTTATTGTTACTTTATCCTTGACTGTCACTCTACATCGATCGGGTACCGCTATAGCACACTACTTAGGTATTTAGGTATTATAGGTGTAAAGTGATCGTCAAATTTTACGTGGTTATTTCAGGACATCTTCTTCCCATTTCCGAACCAACCACGCAAACATAGAACGTGAAGCTTTCAATTACTCCACGCTAATGCAAACGTGGTCCAAAACAATTTTCATGCTAATAGCGTATGAGGTATTTTTTTAAAGTCCAATGCTTGGTTCATACGAGTTTTGGATTATAAATCATGCTCGACATTTGCATGGGTTCTTTCTTCCAAAATATAAAATAAATTTTAGAAATAAAAATATCCAATTCAACCAAAATCATATTCGACGCAATACAATGTTTTATCGCATAATATTGCAACATTGTACAAAAACAAAACAAAATATCAATCATCAAACAATGATGTATTACCTTAACTTTGGAGTATTATTTGAAAGCTTGATCAATTGCAATGGTGATGTAAGAATTTTGGATCTAGGTATCTTGGGTATTTTTTGTAATGATGATTGGATTTGTTCTAGAGTTTGAGATTTAGAATTTAGGATTGGTTTTGAGTTTTGAAAAAGAAGATGAGTAAAATAAGTTTTAGGATAATTTTTTATGTGGGGTATTTTTATCATTGGATTTTGGATGTGGGGTCGGTGTAATTTGGGCTAGTCCCAATTTTAAGCCCAACCAAATCAACTGAATTTATAGCTGCCTGTCTATTCGGTTTACATGAGAGTCGGAGATTTATATGGCGGGAAACAGCGACGCTGTTGATCTGGGAAAGACACTAGAAAACGACGGTATATTTGTATGGGATGATGCGTCGAATCTCTATTTCCATTCTGGGTAAGCATATATGATTTCTGCGTAAATCTTCTGTTTTTTCTAGGGTTTCATTTTCCTGTTTTGATAGTTGTTTTGAATCCTACATTTTTTAGTCGTGTTGGTTATTTTCTCAAATTATTTGGAGGATACAATTTAACAACTTCTGTTTATGCTAGCAGGACAATTATTTAATGATTCAAACTCAACTTTAGTCTTACAATTTGTGAAATCTAGGCTGTGATTCTACGGTTGATACCTTTAAGTAAAATATAGACTGGTCATGTCCAGCAACGAAACCAGAATTTTCGGTTGCGATGGGCGAAAGCATAGTATTTATGACCAGATCGCGATTCAAACCATAATGATTCAAAGTTTCAGATTTTGATGGTTTAACCGGTAAAACCGTCGATTTTTTTATGAAAATTTACATATTTAAAAACAAGCCATATTAAAATAAAAAATGCTAGACGAGCTGTAGACGGTCTTCAAGTTCTACAACCGACGTTGTATACTACTGCAGTGCACAACCGCACTAGCACAACTACAGTTATGTACACGGTAGCAGTGCACAACGAGAAAAGTTCGGTGATGAACTTGACGACTTGCAATGGTTTTGGATGAACTTGCAGCAGTGAAGAACGAAGTGATGGAATTTACTATTTGGACCACTGGTTCGAAGGTCCAACCTGGATTCATGCACACCTAAGATATGATTATTCTCCGGACCAAAGTAGTCCATTATTAAGGCTTATTCGAGATCGGACCGTACTTGTGTCTGATCATCAAAACTATGGACGAGAGGTTTTTAAGTGGTTTTTGGATAATCAAACTTCAATAATAAGGAAAGCAACCACGCATTTGCAGAAGAGCTGATGTAACCAGAGAAGTCAAATTTTTATCATGGTTTAAAACAATGTGAGAAACGTTTAAATTGTTGTCTAAAGCACATATGGTACAATTTTAGTTCTCGAAATTCCATAAAAACAAAGCAATAATAATGAATTAGTTATATATAGTCATATGCATATGTATACGGTTAGTCATTAATAAAACTAAGATGATAAATGTTATTTATCGCAAAACTAATTTATATTGCAATACCCATTGAGTTATATATTCTTTATAATGTTCGCAACTTTAAATTTGAAATGTAGTAACCAGATTTATACAAGTAATACATACTAGTTTAAGTTGCATTCTATAAATAATACGTGACCAAAATAATTTATTATACTAGTAATTTTTATGTTTTCAAAATCTTGGATAGGGCAGTTGCCCACCCCATCTACAATCTAGTCTCGTCACTGGTCATGTCGATACCCTATCATCCATGTCCATAACAACCTTAATCCTAGCATGGGATTCCATAATGCAAGGAAGAAAGTAATGCATAATTTTAGTTATGATAAGGATTACACATGGTCGACGTACCATTTTCAATGTTATATTATAACTAAGGAACAAGATCTGTATGATTTTATACGATGAAGATATCACTGCTTATTCAACATTGGCTAACCAACTTAGTTTGAGGAGGGTATCTAACAAGAAATTTTCACATCAATTTCAGACACAGCTTGTATTTTTTCTGAAGCAGCTGCCTATTTCAAAATTCATATTAGGGAGGGTACATTTTTCAAATAATGGGACTAAACGAAAAAGCCGAGGAACATCTTAAATAAACCTTTATTCCAAGGGCACAGCCACGAGAGGTTTTGCCATGTTGCTACTAACTTTGTTTCTTAATTTCTTGCAGCAGTGGTTTTTATCATGACCCAAATGCTGGATGGTATTACAGTACTAGAGATGGCCTCTATTATACATTTGAGGATGGAACTTATGTGCCATTCAAATCCGATAAGGTAATAATATGCAGCTAAGTTTTAACAGCTGACCATGTAAGCTGTGCATCATTTGTATAAATCACATGTCCTTTTCTGTGATTGGTTTAGGATAACGAAGCTGAATCTCAAGACTGTACAAGCCTTATTAGCAATCAACATGTTGAAGATAACCAATGTACGTACATGCATTGTTCTATATGTATCATTTCTAAAATCATTCATATTCTTACACTATGAATTTATCTTGTATTTTTTTCATGTGTGGTAATAAATTTTGGATGTATTTTCACCTTTTGCTCTTCACTCAAATCACGATACAAATATGGAAATCCAAAATTTCTTGTAGTTGTTTATGGACTTTATAATATTACTAATATTTTTCTAAAAAGTGTTCATTCACATGGACATGTGATAACTTGAGTATTCTCTAGTCTTTACCTATATTTTAGGTGAGCTATTTTGAGAAGTTAACGAATCAATTCTATACAAACTCTAAAGAATGAAAAGCGTATGAATAATTCTGAAGAAAAACAAGTTAAAATCTTCTAGTTTTGAGAAAGTTGAAAAGTTAAAATTAGTGGAAATGGATCAGACAAACTTCTTTGTTTCTACTCTAATGTGAAAATGGGTAAACAAAATAAATATGAATCACGAACCAAAATTAGAGAGCATCTTTGATGCAGATGTCTGTATCCAAATGTTGATACAGAGCATCCAACTAATTGCCACTTGTACTTTCTTTCTTGCTTAAATAATATTTCGTTTATAACAATCATTTATTATCTATATCGAATAAAAGTGAGATTATCATGCAAGTGTCAAATTTTCATAGGTTCTATATCAAATGTTTGATACAACCTTATGTATACTAGTTTTCCCCCAAAATTTTGCAATCAACTTGTTGCACGATGCTATGATGTAGTTTGATTAACATTATGAAATCTTGCACATAAATTGTACTTTGTCCATTAAATATATTATGAATGACTAATATTAATGTTGATACCATAACAAAGTTATCATGATAAATTATTTCATGTCAACATCATCATTCATCATTAAATCAATACAATGAATCATATTTAGATTCAATGCTTACATTTAAGTGTCTGTTACATTGTCATTGAAACTAGCTATTAATTAATTATCCCTATATACAATTTTAAATGTAATTAGAGTATTTTGGTACAAGACAGAGACTAATTCATATGTATTTCGAGCGTTGTTCTACGAATTCAATAGTAAAAATAGAGAAGGGAAAATTGAGGTATTAAGTTCTTAACTACAAGAGAATATGAAGAGCAAAAAAGCAAGTTATGAGTACAACCAAATTCATCTTCAAAATTATTCTTCCAGAACTTTTTGTTATGAAAATGCCCGTGATGTTTATAAGTTAAATTTGAACGACAAATGATAACAACACAATCTGAGTGGCAGTCAATAAATATCCTGATTTTCTGAAGACCTAGGTGAATCGGACAATTTCCATCAACTCTTGAGAGAATATGCACCAACCGCACAACACATATTTCAAGAAAATAAATAGGATTTACGTTGCTGGGTTTGAACTCGCGACCACTCGTTTGTCAACATAAGTTGTCACTGGATCAACTTTTCGATTACTATTCCAAAAAATGGGCAGGAAGTTAAGCACTACATTCATATGAGAAAGGCACAGAGTTTGAATTATGATGACGTTATAAAACACATCCCTTGATTTACTCGGATGTATGTTAGATGTAGACATACATCTCTTATGATTGTTCTAGAATCTTTCAATATCTCATATAATACATAATAAAACTAAAAAGGAACTATCCATAGGCTGAGTATGTCATTCCCATGTATCGAATTAGTGTGAATTTGCCTACCTTTTGTTTTTGTTTTCTGTTCATACTTTATTGTTCTTGCTAACTGTTGTGTGCCAAATTTAATCGCGAATCCTTCTGACTTTGGTTTTGGACTTTTATTGTCACTGACTCACTTGTTACTAACAACTCATTTGTTCAATTTCTTTAAGCTCGACGAAGTACTTTCATAGTAAAGTTCCAAAGCCGTCTATATTAATCTGAATTAGGTTTTGTGTTTATATCAACAGGATCATGCAAAATGCGTTGCATAGTATTTACATGTACAAATGAAAAATATTACATACAATTAAAACATACATACATACATATATAAAGGCTAATCTGCAAAACGATTTGGGTTACTGGGAATTTTGGCAGTGAGAAACACTGTAATATTGAAGTAGCTAATACAGTTTCTTTTCTTTATTCCTTTCCTTTTTCTTGGTAGGTAATGAAGAAATTATCAATAATGACAGGCTTGAAAGCAATCGACGGCCATCGGAATGGTGAGTAACAGAGTGTCTTTGATGAATGAATATCTGAAGTTTTATTCCAAATTTTAATGGTTGAGCTCACTAATTAAACAAAATGCATTTTTCAGGTTAGAAGAGACGCTCATTAATATGTATTTATCGGGCACTTCCAACTTAGAGTCTGGTGCTGAGAGTTTGGCAACAATTCAGATTGATGGTTAATATTACTTAAATTTTATTTCTGCCAGTTTACTAATTATTATACGTAACTGCTAAGCGGAAGTAAATTAGGCTGAAATAACCTTATAAAGTATTGACCAGAAGAAGAACAAAGCAAGATCCCTTCTGATGAATTGGCAGATCAAGTCGAGGAACTTCAAGAAGGATGGATGAGGGGATATATTGAAAATGCCGAACTGTCAAGTGAATTAACTTCAAGAAATGGTAGTAATGCATTTATTTTCGTACTCTCTTTTTTGGTAGAATTAAAGTGTACAGTATTATATTTAGTATTCAACTAAAAGAGAAGCGGATATGCATTGTAGCTTCCTTAGAAAACAGTAAACTTGGTGAAGATCATCATATTAACTCTAGGGCGGGTGTAACTATCTCTTTTTTATCAATTCAGAAATGAACTAATCCTGCTTTAATAAACAACCCCCGTGCATCTTTTACAGTCTCGATCAAGATATGTCCTGTGAAGCAATGCTAATAATAACATGGAAATAAAACTCACATAGTTACTTAATAATAATCCATCAGCACCATCCAAATATTGGAGCTATCAACTAGTTTTACGCTCTCTTAGATCTTTCCGTGGAAGAAGAAAATTGGCAAGCTCAGTATGGTCAGGTTGTAAAAGCCATTGATGAGGATATACCAAATTTATCTGCAATTGATTTATGGGATTGGAAAGTAGTTGTTGAAACTGTTAAGAATAAACAAGCTACCAGGCTGTCTGGTAGAACCGTAAGGCGTTCTAGTAAGCTGCATCCATCAGTCTCTGCTGGGGGTGGTGTTTTGAAAACTGCACCAATTCGTGATGTTCATTTTGATTTGGTTCGTGTAGCATCTGGTATGTGTTTTTAACCTTCTTCTTCCTTTTTTTTCCTTCCATTTCCAGTTTCTATTGTATGCTTAAATCTGTGTGCAGTTGAGTTGTTTTGTTTTTGTATCCTTTTCTCAGGTAAATTGTACAGGCTGAGAACTCCGAACAACAAATATTTAGCTTCTTTAACATCATTTGACTCTTCAAACCCAACAAAGGATTGGGATTTTCCTGATTTAATTTTGAATAAGAATGATATCAGTTCAGCAATCTCAAATGAAACTGGAGTAGCCCACGATACACATGCATGTGGAAAAGTTGTAGCTACTGCATCTCAAAAGGTGCTGTATAATGTGCTATCACAAGTTAAACTCTTATTTTGCTAACTCAGGAATGCAAAATATCTTCATGTGCTATTATAATATTTTATCGTAATGTGCTCGTATTAGATGATTAAGAATCGATTGAATTGTTTCATCTACTTAGTTTATTCCCTTTTATCTTAGCATTGGGTACTTGGTTACTATTTTTATATTTAGACCCTGAATATTGTTTTGTTGGCATGAGCTCAGTATTCAATGCTTGTGAATACTACAAAATTTATCTTTGAATGGTAAGTTTTTTTAAGGAAATTTTGCTCATATAGGCCATTTTTTCAAAAAAAATAACAAGAATAGGCCTGTTTCAAAAGTATTTACAAGAATAGGCCTGTTTTGACCACGTCAGCTGTTGGTTGGGAAATTATTGAATGAGACTTTTGAAAAGTCGTCCAAAGGAGACTTTTCAAAAATCGCCTATGGGCGACTTTTCAAAAGTCGCCTTCAATAATTTCATGCACCCAATGTTCTTCTGTATCATTATTACCTGGTAAGGCGATTTTTGGTAAATCGCCTTTGGACGAATTTTGAAAAATCGGCTTCACCGGTAAACCCAGTCAGCGCTGAGGTGGTCAAAACCGACTTATTTCTGTAATTACTTTCAAAACAGGCCTATTTGTGTTATTTTTTTAAAAAATTGGCCTAAATCGACAAAATTTCCTTTTTTTACAAAAAAATCTTCTTGCTATTTCTTTGTGCTCAAGATTGAGTTGCTACATTTTCATGCTTTGTTAGTATGTATACCCTTGGTGGATATACAAGGTACAGCTACTTGAAGAAGTATAACTAAAGATCATAAGAGTTTAAGTTGATTGAATTTTAACCGAACTCTGTACTGTGGAGGGTTGACTTGATGAAGCGATATATCTTGGTGTAACTTGCAAAAAGAAATCAGACTGATTTTAGTGTTTTTTTTAAAATAAATTCTAGAATCTGGATGGGAAACATTGTCACTATGATTTTCTTTTTGAAATAGACAGTGGTCAAGTAAAAACTTCAAGTGCTGGGATGTCGAACCAAAATTTGAAAAATGTCGAACTTTACAATATTAGTAATATATAGGAGGTGTTCAGGCTCAATATTTCAGTAACATTTATGTTGTATTACTAGTCATGGAAATATATACAATTAGTGTGTTGCTAAGGACACCTCATTTTTCTCTTTCTAATATCATTGCTAAAAAATATCATAAATTTTTACACTTTACTCTTTATAATATCAGACTTTTTAAAGAGCTACCAAGACACCATTTTTGACTATTTTAGTTCGATGGTTGTTCGCCGTGGAAAATGATGTTGGTCGTTGGTTGTTCGCCGTGCATAACAACTTTATGCAGTGGTCGATTGCCGCGTGAAATTGTTTTGGTATTATGAAACACACAAATTTTATCACGTTTATGTTTTTTTCTATGGTATAATGAAGAGGAAAACCGGATGCTCTTAGCAACACACTATAATTATATGTTATAAGTGCAAGCTTAATTCATTGTATTATGTTACAGGGTCACAATACATCTTATAGAGATAGAGCTGCAGAAAGAAGAAATTTACATGGCCAATACGGTATTGGTCCAGGGCAAAAAAGTCATTTATCAAGCAACTTACATGAAGAAGAATCAACTAGTATCGATACTCAAGAAGCTGCTGCAGAAGCAATGAACATGTCATTTGGGAAAGGGAGTTATGCCAGAAAACTTTTAGAAAAAATGGGCTGGAAAGATGTGAGCAAAACTTACAGAATACTGTTACTTGTGCTATAATTTTTAATTTACAACTTTTATTTGAAGGTAAATTGCAAAATGATAACTCCAGCATACATGCGCCTTTTATCAAGTATATTACATAAAAAGGACCATATAATAATAAGTTTGGTAAAAGGAAACCAACCCGTTACTATTAATGTATATTTAAGCAACATCAGTCCAGTGGCTGACAGAGACTAAAATTTGAACTCAACTTGACTATGTTTCATCACACTGGCACTGCTGTGTCCGCATATAATATAGAGTTTTGTTCAGCAGAAAAAATATTTTATGATCCCTAGGGTATGCATCCCTTGGTAATTATATGATATTTCCGCACAGGAAAAAAGAAATGGTTTTCTTCAAATTCCCTTGAATTTAACTTTGAGGTATTGGGACGTTGATATAAAGATACAAAACGAATTACAGTCACATTGAAAAGTGAACTTATGTTATTGCACACTTGGGTGTTCCCCAAGTTACTGTCACATTTTCAACTCTTTTATTTGTATACTTCGAACTTAAAAGGTAATTTGGCTTATTTGGCAAACAAAGGGGAAAAAAATAACTTTTATTAGAATAGTCTTGGATCTTTAAAAGCCACTAATAATATTTTTTTTTTGTTATAACTATTTGTTAGCTTACTTTAAACATATATATTTTCGAATAAAACCAAAAAGTAACATTACAAGTCTTCTGTATTTTTGGGTCAAATCTAACTTTCTGATTTTTGTTAATAGAAAACAAAGGTTAGACGAACCTACAACGAATGAAGCGATGCCTTTTTTTTCTAATTTGTTGTATCCATATTATATCTACAAAAATTTATAACTACGTAGAAATATGAACATGTGATTTGCTTTGTCTAATCCAAAAACAATTTCATGCTAAACTATATGATTAAAATGCATGGTACTTTTTTATTACAAGGTTAAATTCTTAATCTTTTTGATGCAGATTTTATATGCTTTGTTTATTCTTCAATTCTTGTTGAGAAAGTTTGAGTGCTATGGTTTTGCAGTCGCGTTGCTTGGGAATAAATTTGGCTGAATGTATATAATCAGAGAATAGAACACTAAATCAATGGAATAAGTAAATTAATCACAAAGTCGATACATACTGATTCGAACTTTTCAACAATAGTGATACTTAATTTAAGGAGGACACTCATTTTGATGTCTTAGATGGTTGAACCTAAAACATCTAAAACTACAATCTTGAGATCATACCACTTGAGCTTGTGGTCCTTGATAAAAAAATTGAAATTGAAAGAAAAATTGGAAGAAAAATTGAGCAAATTGGAAGAATAAAAAAAAATCATATGGAGAGCATTTATAATAATCTTTAAGTATATAACATTTAAAAATTAAAAGTTAAGCTTAGATACGTCATTTTCTTAGACGAGTATTTAAAATTTTGTAGAAATTAAGGTTTGATAATTCTCAAAAATTTAAATGATTAATCTCAACATTTTATTTTAGAAGAAATAATATATCATAGATTTACCGATTTTGCCGACGTCCTTTTTCATTAGAACCCAATTCCCCTGATATATGGAACATTCACATTCATACTATATTCCTTATGCTTGTTCTCCAGGTACCTACATGAAATTATATTTGCTTTAGTACCCAGTTCCTACGTTAGGATACATGGGTGGGTTAGTCAGATGGTGAAAACCATACCAAAAAGGTGCGATTGTACCCTTAAAAGAATTATATAAATAAAATGGTATCTTATTATTTAATCACTCAAGCATAATGATACCATAATTTCCATATTTTTCCTAAACTTCAAAAAACCATACCCCAAGAGGGTATAGTTGTAACTTTAAACAAGTAATTTTCATTATTTACAAATTTATCGAAATAATCATTATATATATGTGTGTTTGTGTGTATATTATTTTTACTCATTATCCACAAGAATTTGTATTTTAATATCACTCGTAATTGATCTAGTACTTGAAAAATATCTTTCATCATTCTTATACGAAGTACTACTAATAACTATAAGTGTTTTAGAACTATCTATATTTTTTTGATGAAAGAACTATCTATATGTTTAGTACTACAAAAGCCTATTTAGCGTAAAAAAACGCATATCTAATACTATTTTCTTTTTTAGCCTTATTACAATCCAAACTAAATTTATTATTGAAAGGTCTAAAATTAGATAAAATCATATTTAAACCACTTCGATTTTTGTTAAAATTTGCAACTTCATTGTTTTTATGAAATTTATAGTTGCAATTTTTTTTTTCACAATATAATTTTCCTTTTTCAAAATATCAATTTCTTTAATTGATTCCTCTCGTTCTTTAACACACACTCCTCATTTTCAAGAGTTAAAAATCGAGAATTTGAATTATTGAAAGAAAATCAGTTTCAAATCGTTTATTTTTGTGGTAGATTCACTTATTTTATTTTGAAGTGGTTTTATGGATGAATGTAATTCACAATTTTTTTGTGATAATTTGACATTCTTTTTTCTGATGTTTTAAATTTTCTCGTTTAGCTCACAAAGTTGAGAATTCAAATTTCCACTGGAATTCCATAGTTTTAACAATTTTTCTCAAAAATCACTTTTTCGTTTTTCAACTTGGCTACTAATTTTGTACTATTTAACTACCCTACTAAATCAGCACTTATTTCCTTAATATGTTTGTATTTATTATGCATATAACCACAAAATTTAACTAAATCATCAAAGTAAAATTGTGGTACTCATTGTTGCTTGCAGTTTGCTTCTGTAGTACCAGTGTAACCCCAGTGTTGTTCTTTGTTGCTAGGTATATGTTGATTGAATTTTCGTCTTTTGTTGGCCATAGTTCTAGGATGTTTTTACGACTTGTAGAACACTAGACTTAAATACAAATGAAAGTTCGAGCGTTATGGTTCTAATACCACTGATAAGTCATTTTGTTTTGAATCGAATATGACCAAATGTATATAATTAGTGAACATAACAATAAATGCAACATAATAAATAAAGTAATCACATAGTTGATTTATACTCGTTCAGACCTCTTGTCCTATGTTCAGACCCAGAACTTCCTTTGGAATCTGCATTAAACAACCCCCACTTCATGCAGAGGAACACGTTTGTAACGACCCGGAATTTTCGATCGCGAAAATCCCAGATAGTTAGGAAAAGAAGAAAGAGATAGAAGAAGAAGAAACAGAAACACAACACTGATTCTCACAAATCGCAGCGGATCAAAATATAATATCAAATAATAACAGTTTACAAAAGAATACCTGTATCTGTCAATTATATTTTTACATCAGAGTTACACTCATACACAAACACTGGACATATACAAATCGCATGTCTCAGATAAACAGAAATAATATCACAGCGGAAACACTCCATACGTTCCTGCCATCCAGCTCGTCTTCTGAGCTCCAGAACGTCCTTACGTGAAAATCTGTAATACTCGGTCTGACCCGAGCATTACATCAAAGTAACATCCGGGTCAGGCTGGAAACCAGCGTGAGTAAACCCATCTAACATGAAATACCAATGCATAAAACTTATTTAAAACCTAGGGTAACTCGTACTTTTACGAGTTCTTATAGTCAATCATTTATCACACAATAGTTCTCAGATTAATTGTCACACAATAGTTCTCAAATTAATTGTCCATGTTTCTCAATTTATTCCATTCCAGCATGTTTAATTCCACATATCCAATTTATAAAGAATTTAGTTTACTAATCGAAATGGTTTCGGGTATTACAGATACCCGATCCCGATCTCTTCGAATTCAATATCATTTCTAATCCAAATTGTTAAGTTTAAAAACAATACAATTCATATTCAGAATATCACACCACACAACAATTCAACTCAGATAGAAAACCCACGGTATCACAGTTCAACCCATTAATACCACAGCACCTCTCAACGCTTATCAGAGACATCAACAATCCAAATCATTCAACCATCCAAGATTTTTTTTTAGATATATAATTCCTAATTAATTTAATTAGTCTCCAATTAAATTAGTCACCAACTTTATTCACTTGGATTACCTTAATCCTGCTCACTTAACATTAATTAATTACAACCAAATTAATTAATCATTCTTTAATCATCTATCTTAATTAATCATCCTTGATTAATTAACCTTAATAATTACCTTGATTAATTAATCTTAATTAGTTACCTTGATTAATTAACCTTAGCTATTAATTAATCTTTAATTACTTATTAATTACTTTTTAATTATAAATAAATAAATCAATTAAATGATAAAACACTTAACTTAATTATCTCTTCAAATATCATTTAAAATCTTACTTAATAACCTTGGAATCATATTAACTTAAATTCTTTAAGTTTAATTAAAAATTTGAAACACTTAACCTTTAATTTAAAACTACTTAATTATTTGCTCAATTAAGCTTTTAAACATCTTAAGGATTAACTTAATAACTTAAAATACTTTTCAACTTTAATTATCAAACATTTAATAATCAATTATTATTTAAAATAGTTTAAAGATAATTAATTTTAAACTTAACTTTGTTAATCTTAAAACTCGTTAACAATTTATTTATAACCCGAGGCAAACCCAGGTTTTACTCCAACAGATCCCCGAGTTTCTCCAACTTTTTCCCGAGTTTAAATTTTTTTAAACTGTTTTAATTATTAAACTGTTAAAGCTTAACACACTCTCAAACACGAGACAAAACCCGAGTCCACTCATCCTTTTCCCGAGACCAACCTGCAGAAACTTCATCGTTCCCAAAATAACACTGTGCACAGATAACTGGTGCACATGCACCCATCGCCGGCGACACTTCGGCACCCAAGACCACCCTCAACAAGTCGACAACGATGTGTTCTGGCCATCAGACCATCCACCATCCTCAATCGAGCACAGAAACAAAATCGAACTCATCAGAGCTCCCTGGACCAAAACTCGACAACCAAGCATCGCCTTGACAGGCTGATTCCGGCCACCAGAAATTCCAGTCTTCTGTCCAAAACATCGCCATGACCTCAGGCTTCATTTCCCCCTCAACCCGATCGACTTGATGCTCCGACGTAGGCGCGGCAGCACGACAATCTACCCTGACCAAAAACTGCAACAAAACCCTAGATCGACGATTCCCATCGCCACGTTGGTCATAAAATCCAACAACCATTTTTGCCACCATCTCCGATCACCCAGCTAGCTTCAGCAGAAGCCCTGACCATACTAAACCTTTTGACCATCAACAATTGCTCAAAAACCCAAATACAGTCAATCTTAAATTGCTCATTCAATTCAATGTTAAAATTTATGATTTTCTTTTTAAAAATCATGATTTCCTAAGTCAATTCAAAATATGTACTTGAATCAACTTAATTCAACACTTAATTTTATCATGTATTTACATTATCATCTGAACTATCTTGATTCCAGTAGTATTTCAAACTTATTTGGCTAGGAATAAATTTTAAACCTTAATTTATAATTAAACAAACATATTATGTTTGAATCTCTAAGCCTAACAAAGATCAGATGATTAGATTTAGGATTTTTGATCAAACTTTTTATTTATTTTTTTAACCAAGAACAGAGATATTAAAATACAATAGGCATGCACGCATACAATACTCATAAACACAGAGATATCATTCATATATACACAAACAAAACACCATTCATCTCAGATATTTTCACAAGCATCAGACTAGTATTTACTTAGCTTTTAAATTTAAAAAGTGTTTACTCACCGAAACCAAAAATTGAACTGCTGCCTGCCTTCTCTAGCTTCCAGGCTTTTAAGTTTGCTCTGTTTAGTCTTTGTTCCTCTTTTTATTTTTATTTTTTTTTAAAAATGTTTACTTGCCTTTGTTCTGATCTTTTCATACTTGAGTTGTTTTGTATTTGTGAACTAAAGTGTATGTAGAGGTAACTAGGCAGTATATATATAAACATAGAAATTAAGTGTTGAAGAAGCTAAACTGAAGTATGGGTGTGCAGGCTTTTGCCTCTCTTTTTTCTTCCTTTTTTTTTCTTTTAACTTTGGTAAAACTGATTTGATTTTTCCTTTTACATGATTTGAAGTTTTGTAAGCTTGAAAGGACAGGCCTTAAACGCTATGTTCCCTAAGGTGTCTACCTGTACAATGTATGAATTGATATGTGCATACATATCCCTTTGTAACTTATATATATATATATATATATATGTGTGTGTGTGTGTGTGTGTGTGTGTGTGTGTATGTATAGTTATGTATATTGTTGTTATTTACTTATGTATATCCACACTTGTCTCCAGTTTCAATTGATATGTGCATACACACACACACACGAAACACACACACACACGAAAGAGTGTACTGCTGCTCTTTGTTGTACATAGCAAACTTCAGCTCCTTTTTTTTTTTATCTTTTCTTTTGTCAGCCTTTGCTATGACCAGATGTTGTCTCCTTTTTTGTTTACAACCATTTTCATATGAATTTGTACATGTATCTTTTTTTTGTGTACATGATTATATACTTCCTTATTTACAAATACTATATACACTTTAGCTCATGTCTATGAAGCTTTTCCACATGCATATCTATATATATTTTACATTCTATATGTGCTATTTTTATACTCATTTACATCTACCTGCATGTGTTTGTTATCATATACATACACTTACATTCATATATACTTACGTATGTATATTTTATCCTAATATGTATATATATATATATATATATATTCACATTTTACACCTCCATATATTTTACTTCACATAGGCATATATATATACATATATTATTCACATCATAAAGCTCATATATGCTTATATATATATATATATATATATATATATTTGGGTGTTTATCTTAATTTTAAATGGTGAAGTATATATTATTTATTTTCCAGAGATTTTATAATGCAGTATTAAATATGACTTTTTAAATCAATTTACATATATCCCGATATTTTTAATTATCAGAAATTTTATTCGTTCGACTTATAAAATCAACATTAATAATTAAAATCAGTTAATTGCTCAATTGCGGTCGTCAGGAAACCCGGGTCGTCACAACGTTTCTACAGCTGCAAGAACTTCCCTAACTGAACTTATAAAACTGCTTGAGACACCACACATGACTTCTCAAACTTTCAATAATATAGTGACTTTGATTGATTTGTCTCCGAGTTAGACTGGTTGTCAATGTTGAAATATAAATTTCCTATAACCAGCATAAATGAATGTGAGTGGAGGTGTAAAGGCTTATTAGACTTGAATCTTGAGGTAGTGAATTGCATGATCACCGATCGTGTATATTTGACTACAAATATGATGTAGAAATGAGTGATCAGAGATCAAATGATATAGGAAGCAATCGAGAGCATTACAATATGTAGATAGAAAATTTTGAATTCACAACTGATGTACTGCTTCTGAGACCGGGGGTTTATATAGATGATGTAAAGATGTTGTGGAAATGTTTTCAGAAAGTTCAGAAAATGAAGAGGAACGATCATTAGTATAAAGAAATGTGATGTCAAAGTGATGAGACCGTTAAGAATAGGTTTGTTAACGGACACTTTCGGATGCAGATAGTATCATATCCGCATCCGCATTTGAAATCATTTTCGAATATCGGATATTCATCGTGGATACGAACGAATATAGGTTAATTATCTTATCCACCAACAAAATCGATAAATTAAGAAACATAACAAAAAAAATTAGTTTAGCATAATTATTTTCGATCTCACCAATTATAAAAGTGTAGAAAATCAACAAATATAATAATAATAAATGATTTTGAGCAATTAATAAGTGCATAATATAAACTATTAATTTAACAAAACAATAAATGTATATCTTTCATTCTACTAAAATATACATAATTTAATCTATAATCTTGATAAAAACCGAACATATAATTTTCGAATGTGTATGCTTTCGTATCTGCATCCGTATTCGTTTTTTCAGATATCAGATTATCTGCTTTTCGAATATAGATACGAACAGATTATAGAATCTTTAGGTATCCATTAACATGCTTAATCAAGAGAAAAGAAACCTCAAAAAGCTAGATAAGTGGGAGTTGGCTCGGAGATGTATTGCAGCTATAAAAGAAACCATCAAGATAAATTTCTTTAAATTCAATCCAAGTCAAAGTGCAATGGAGTTATAAATTGCATGGAATATAAACTGGGGTTGGAGGGAGTGGTATTGGTGGTTTGTTGTAATTTTTGCTAAGGCTTTTTGTTAGCGTTTGTCTCCTCCTTTTTGGTTTTGGTTTTGGTTTTTTGTATGTTTTGTAGTTGTATTATGATTTTGATTCAATAAAAGGTAGACGACCACTATAAAACCAACTGGCTTCGGCAAAAAATAAAGAGATGCGATGTCAGAGCAAAGAGGCAACGCAACAACAATAGGAACTTGGCTACAGGACTGTCCAGACGGTCAACCTCTTTCTTATAACCGGCCGATCGGTTATCCCTAACTGGTCGATTAGTTTGAGGGAAGGCGTTGGCCGGCCACGGTCTTCCTACCCTAGTTTTGTGCATGTTTCGTGCTTTTTCATCTATTCTGCACACTATTTGAGCTCTGAAGATTTAGGAAAATTTATATAAAATATTAGAACATTTTCCGCAGGATGTGACAAAGTTTGGAGTGATTTGAATATCATTTGTGCGATTTTTAACAAATCTATACTCTTCCTTTCAGCTCTGTGATCCATCTTCAACTCCAATAGATTTGTTAACTCTATTATAATGCTTTTAAAAGCTCATTCACTCCGTCGCAAGTCTGTATGCTCCTTTTTTGTTGATTTTTTCATTGTCGCATTGTTTCTTTAGGCATCTCTCCTCGCATAATTATACAAATTCTGTAATTTTTTGATAAACACATTAATAGTATTGTCGCACAGTCTTTCATCAAAATACTAAAATCGTGTTCCTAACATTTGTTCTCCATGCATAAAATGTAAAATCAAAGATAGATCAATTAAATCTTATGCATATAAAGTAGACAGTTCTATATGGATTAATTGTACATTGCAGAGTATAAACTAACCATCGTTTGAGCAGTGCTTAAACTCATAATGCTAAGCAATCGTTTTGTTGGCTCACCTATATTTTTGCCTAACACAACAAGGGTTTTAACAAAGCAAAAAATTCTTTATTATAACTTAGAAGCCATAATTGATCATTCTTATTTAAACAACGGCTGGGCAACTTTACCATTAGAAGGAATCCATCTCTACCTACATTTTGTCAACAGTAGATTGTGCCGAGAGATTAACTGAAACTGAGCACATTTTAGCTTATTAACCATGGAAATTCAGTTCATATTTAATTGATATGGTCATATGTTGAAGTACTTGTATGCATGTACAAAGTAAAGCCTTGAGTCTCATTGCTGCAACAACATGAATACCTGGTCTATTTGTTTGATTCAGCTAACATGTTCATCAATACAGAAATACATAGTTATTTGTTTCAATTTCAGTCTCTTTTCTTTTGCAACCAGATCCAAAACTAACATATAGATTTATTTAAAACTGATATCATGCTTTGAAATTTTGATTCATGTGTTATAGGGAGAAGCCCTGGGAAGTAGCAGGAGAGGAATACTAGAACCTCTAGAGACTGTTGGTAATAAAGGTAATGCTGGTTTGGGATGGAAAAATACTCGCAGAGGCAGTTGAATCTATTGATATCATATGCATCAATTTTGTTTGCAGCTAGGTATTTTATGAAGTTTTATACCTCAATATTATTAGTTGTTTACTGGCTAGTGTCTAGCACATAGTTTCTGCAACTTCTAAGTATCATGTATGCATAGATGCATCTCATCCTAATTTTTTGTGCCTTTTCCATAGAGTTTATCATACATATATAATGCAAGGTAGCACTGGTAATGGTATGTTAATTGGTACATAGTTTATATTCCTCTTGAAGAAACAGATATGCCATTTCAATGTAGCTTATATTTATCCTTCTGAAGTCATGTTACTTCAGATATTCAGATTACTGCTTATACAATTCCAGTTGCGTGACCAGGAATTTGCGCTGGTTTGGGGGTTGGAGGGTGGTAGCCTCAAATTTCTTTTTAGCCAATTATTTATTAAATGCTATTTCTATTAATATTTCATTTACCAAATGCCCATATTATGCTTATTTCATCTCATTCACCAACTTTATGAGAATTAACTAGGAATGATGATTAGTTTTATAATATTCAAAATATTTAAACTTATAATGCCCACAAAAGGAATATGTTAATATGTACGTTCAGAGCAAAAGTTAAGGTTAAATTATCCAAATGATATTGAATTTTAACTACTTTTTATGGTGTAAAGATAAAATAGGTATTTTAAATAATTTTATTTTCCCCTTTAGCATAAAACAATCAATCGTTGCATACATTAACTATTATCAATAATGCCTTCGACTGAACCATGTACGTTGTTGCTTTCTTGAAGACGTTTCAGTATTTTGTTCTATGGTGCAAAACGGACTGCAAGTGCCGTCGTCTTTCGGATAAACAGCCTTCTTATAAATTATATCGATCCGACTCTGCACTGAAGGAATCGATTCGTTTGAAAATTGGTAGAATATTGCTAAGTTTTTTAACAGAAGTAAGAAAAAAGTTAAAAGAGATGGAATGTATGTCCCTTGTAGCAATCGTTTTTCCGTTAAGAGAAAATAAGGGCACGTTCATTGTTTTAGTGCGGAGAAAAGTCGGGTTAATCTGATAAAATGGGATATGAAGTTTTACCATATTAAATAAATAATAGTCAAAAAATTAAAACTATTTTCGTACAAAAATATATGTGCTACACCATGTCAAGCCCAGTTCGGGTCGAATCGATCGGCGCACACTTGCATGTGTGGTGGTCAATCATGATCTTCTTCTTCATAAAAGAGCAAGCATTAGATGTTTTAAGGGTTCAACCTTTTCTAAAGAAACAAGTATAAATACTTGTTTCTTTATTTCTAACCATGGTGTGAGATTATTCAAAATAGGAGTCAAATACACTTCTTCAATTTGTTGATAATTCATTTTAAAAACTTTAAAAATTTCCAACAATTCCCTACTTGAACTTTTTTAAATATTTTTGAGCAATTTCTGAATAAATAAGATTGAGCATAAACAAATGCGTCTTTCAACTTGAACCTTTGCATAGCGAGGAAGATTCAGATCATACTTTAGTGACACGTAGTTTTGAACTCTATCTCTGACATCAAACTACACACAATCTTTCTAATTTGTAGTCTAATAAGTCCGTGTCTTTATGACCATGTACGTCTATCCAGGTTTAGTAAGCGCCCTAAAAATTTTGCCCTAAATTTCATAAGGAACGACCACTTTTCCACATCTACATAGAAGAGTCTATCAAGAGTACTCCTATAGGTAGATAATACTCCATTCCATATAGAGTATAGTTCTCATTGAGAATTTCTATTAACTCATCCTCTAATCACTTCAAGAATATATGCTTTATTTTATATCATGCTCAACTCATATCACTTCACAACTTGTTATTACCCATGAATCTAGTTCTTGGGATCAGTCATTAGGTTGGGTTACCGTTGTGCGTGACTTGTCAATATAAGGGCAAGAGTCTCATTCTTTTAGAAGTTTTAAAGATTTTCTCTCTTGTCGGTCCTTTCGTTAAAAGATCTGCCAAATTTTTCTACATCCTAAACACTATCTATTATATCGTCATATGTACTTATTAGACTGTGTGGTTCTTTTGATAGAAAAATTGTTATGGTGATTCGAACGGTCTCAAAAGATATTATTACACGAGGCCTCATAATTCTTTAGTTTCTCACATCAGATCTATGTCTGACTTGTGGTTTTATCTTTCCCTCAATCCCTTGAGTGCTCTTTCGAGCAGTTCGAGAAAGGAATGTTTTCGCTGATATTCTTTGGAGCTCGAGGAGGCGAGCGGGATGCTTTCACCTACTGTAGTATTCTTATTTCCCCTGCACTACTAGTATGTATATCAGTATTCATGAGGATGAGTTGTTAAAACTGTCTAGGTCGATGATAGTACTTATGATTTTAACTCTAACTTGATATGTATCCTAGAGTGACACTTTGTACTGTCTTTTGATATTATATGCTATTGTTCCGCTGTGAGATTCTGATGTTATGTTCTTCTTTCGTGTTTATTTTGTTTTTTTATTTATCCTAACAATCCGTTTTTCCGGCACTTGGGTACTCAATACGTGAATATCATGGATGTATTAGTGTCAACATTTGGGGTATGTAAAGGCTTGTCGTTACAATGCCAATGCTCACTACTAGGTTTACTAGTAAACCTGCATAATAATCGCACGACATATAAACCTGCATAATTGTAAAGGCCCGTAAATCCGTACCCCTTTGAGTCGACCATAATTCAGGTCAGTTCAATTCAAATTGAACGGAAATACGAATCTTTAGGGGTGAAGAAGAAAAAGTAGAAGAAGAAACAGAAAACAACATCATAGAATCTCACAATCGCAGCGGAACAAAATATAATATGTAATAACAGATTTTTATACAAAAGAATCTGTAGCAGTATTATATAATTACAATCATCAGAGTACAACAATCCATACATAAATCTGGACAGTTATAGTAACTTGTCCTTATGCAGCGGAAATATACACTAAGTATGGAGATACGTCTCTGTCATCCAGCTCGCCTCCTGAGCTTCATAGCATTCTAACATGAATCTGTAATACTCGGTCTGATCCGAGCATTATAATAAAATAACACTCGAGTCAGTTTGGAAAACCAGCGTGAAAGAACACACTCAATTTGAATTATCTTACGATAGCCAAAACAATTTTATCAAAATCATCTGATATTATGATAGTGTCTAAGTACAAATACTTATTCAAATAACCGAAATTGTTACATTAATTAAATTCCAGCATACTAGGTTTCTACAAACAAAACCGTAAAGCTCGTATTGGAAAATGGATTCCATACAATGACTGGGACACTGGGGTACTGCCCACCACAGTACACCTTTAGAACAATGTACCGAGGACCATCGCCGGGATCCCCTACTACATAAGACCGGCCTACCCCTAACCTGGATAGACCGAATATGTTATCACTCCGGGTGTTTCCATCCTTACAATGGAGCGCTTCTTCTTTCATGCACAACCATATCCATAATATATAGGTTTCCGAGGACATCTAGAAAAGTGATAACATATCCTAATTGGGTGCGACCTACTTAGTCTTGCTGCATCTTCCCTGTTTTAGTCATTCCCGGTTGATGAGGCTTGAGGCTAAGCGTTACCTTTCAAGAAACAATTCTACTTAGAATGTTCATCGTTCTCCAATGACGATGTTCTGATAGCATTCATCCATACAAGTTGTCCTGGGTCTGGACAAACCGAATCACCGTCTTCATCATCTTCACGGTATTCATTCGTTACGTTTAAACCGGATCGAAGTGATTTTCGGATCATTAAATTCGATCCCGGTCTCTTCGAAACGATCAACGAATTTGGCCAATATTTAATAGTTGGTTATTTAACTATCAAATAACATCCAAAAGCAAACACTAGGCCTTATTTTATAAATCTTCAAAATATTTATTCCAAAACATCTTCACCAAGATATATATATTTAATCTCTTTCAATATTTCTATATTTGAAAACAATTTCAACACTTGTATCCATAACATGATATTTCACCATTTTCAATACTTAGAAATATTTCGAACTTCCATTTTTATAAAACTTAGAAAATATTTCTATTCCAAATCATTTTCCACTAAAAATATTTTCAAAACCTTCCTTTCAATGCTTAGGAAAATATTTATACGTATAATTTTCCAAAATCATCTCAATATTAAACTTGGAAATATTACATAACTTATCTCATAAGTCTCCGGAATTTTAATAAATCCTTCCTACGATTTCCAAACCGATTATACTTATTTATAATCCCAACCAACCATTTATAGCTTCTTTAAATGAATTCAAATTCTTTTCGAAGTTATCACATCCAAACATTGGAAATTTTCTTAAGTCTCGAGAATTCCATTTATAATATTTCTCTTATAAACTCTCATCCTTACATTAAAACCTGTTTATACATCTCGAGAGAATTTTATAAATAAATTTTCAATCATTTCAAACTATATATATATAATGAGCATTTTTAAAGAATAGTAATTTTATTTTATTTTTTTTAAAATATGTTTTAAGTTATTATTTAAAATATTAAACACTTTTAATAAACCATCAATAACTCATTTAAAAATAAAACAAATCAACTTACAAAGCTGATTATAAAAATTAAAATTTTATTTCAATAAATATTAGATATTTGAAAATCCATTTTCCGAAGTATTCCAATACTAACTAGTTTAAATTTCATAGTTTAAATAATAAAGTTTTCACTTTAAAAAAAACAAACTTAACTTCTTATTTTTTTTTTAAATCTCAATAACCAATTTAATTTATAACTTCCTCTCGATTTCACAACATATCAATTCATTGTCGATTCCCTAACCATTCTCATTTCAAAAATAGAATCTACTATTTTTCTCAACCCTGTTTCCATATTCTAATATTATCATCTGATATCGAATTCCTTTATTTATAAAGATCGTTTATAAATTTTATAACCCTTTTGGTTTTACCTGTTTATAAAACAAATCTTATTTATAAAATTCCATTATATAAATTCATTTCTTATAAATTCTATTTATACTTCCAATCTATTTTTAATATTGATTTTAACTCCTTTTCATATTTCAGAATACCATTTACAAACTCCTTTATATAATTAATTTTTTTTAAAAATCTCTATTTTAACCCATTCATGAATAGTTACGTACAATCCAAAATTTATATATATATCATTCCTAATTCAATTTTCTTAAAAGTAATCCAATTTCCACTATAAATATTTTTATATCAAAAATCTTCTTTTAAATTCTTTTAAACTAAAAATAATAATTTATGGTATTTAAAATGCCAAATTTAAGGCCCGTGCTACCATAGCATTCAAAGATTCAAATCATAGCAATAATCTATAAAAGATTATTCACACAAATCATGTATCAATATATATGAAAATAAATCAACATTTTTGAGGAATCCAGTTGGATCCCTCCAACCTGTTTTCCTGCATCCACAGATGTTAGTCAACAGTAAAAATACCAATCCCGCTTCGAGGGAGATATGGCGGTATATAGGGTCATCCGCTATTATGCGGGGCGCATAGGGTCTCATCCGCTATAATGTGCGGGAATATCACTCCAACTACTAATATATATATTACTATATATATTATATCATTCAACAGACAATAATTTATAAATTCAACATGCATCCAAAATTTAATTTCAACTATTTAAAACTTAAATTTTGGTAATCCAAACGAGTGAGAATTTTTCTCACCTTTATTTTTAATTGCAATCCGTTCCAATTTAAATCATTTTGCTTAGATTTCGCAGCTCTGAACCCCTCCTTCACGATTTTTGGACCTCGTATGCAATTTTATTATATTTTATTAGCATACGACTAACTAACCAAAATTAACAATTTATAAAACAAGTTAAATTTTAAACTTACAGTCCCTCACCTTCTCTCCCGTAAAATCACGCTGCCCAACACGTGACCACGAACGCTGCCGTGCACGCGACAAGTCGCGCCCCTGACATCACCGCTCTGACATCCCAAGTCGATCACGATCTCACCTCCAAAACATATGCACGCCTGCTGAGTTCGACCTCCCCACCTCCACGTGCGGTGCCCATCTCCTCCTCGTTCACCCTTGCCTGCTCGCGACCCAACTGTCGCATCGCCTTCTCCTTCCAACCACGAGCGCGACCCCAAAAACCCCATCGCGACCAAACCCTAACTGCTGTCGCACGCCGCCTCGTCTCCACGCTGCACGCACCCATCATCGAAACCCTACTACCATCGATCACCTTCAGGTACCATGCGCCCATAGTGGCTCCCTCCATCGATCGCCTCCATCAAGTGCTCGGCCGTGACTTCGGCCTTAGCTTCGCCTAGGGTTGCGATTCAATTGTATTCTCTCTTTTTTTGTATGAATTCATTCGACTGAAGGAAGAAGGAAAGATCGCGATTTCCTTCAACGCGCGATATATATACTTTTTTTTCTCGATCGAATTTTATTTTGATTTAAACAAAGCAGAGAGGAAAGAGGGAACACGATTTAAATGGGGATAGCGTGTTTGAAAAGGTAAAGGAAGCGTATACATTTAAACCGAGGAAGACGGCCATGATTTGACTTTTACCCGATTATATATATATATATATAAATACACACACCGGTACACATGCACGTCCGATGGACGAATGCGTAGAAAAATATGATCCAGTTTGTAATATGTTGTAAATAGCGTCACCAATATCATATGTTTAGTTTGTTGCTTCAAAGTTGAATCTTTTCGGTGGATATACATGAAATATTTGTATTAAGACTTGGACCACTACAGAGCATATACGCAGAAATAGTTAAAAAATAGAGAAAAACATGATTTATGTAACTTTTACGTTTACCATATTATTATATACTACACATATTGCAAGATACGTGTAAGCCGTAGGCATGCACGTTTGTTATTAAAGTTAAATGTAAATCAATGATAAAGTACCTTTAACTCTTAAAGCCAGTGCAAACAGTGGAAAATATCAACATAGGTGATAAGTTTTTATATAATAAAGAAGCACCCATAATAAAATAATGAAGAGATGTTGTAGTTTTTTTAATATAAAATCCACACACAGAAATAGTAGTAATAAACAGTAATAGACAACAAAACAGCAAACAGAAAGTGATACTAATATAGTAAACACATGCAGAAATGTAATTACCACCACAAATATTGCTTCAGACAAAGTACTTGTAGATTGATGTTCAAAAAAATAGTACTGTCATGATTTAAAGTAAAGGTATCATAAAATTGCAAAGGGGATTCAACCTTTTTTATACAGTAACTATGAAAACAGTTTCCAGCAATGAATCATGGATGGAAATAAATGTTCGTACACAGAAATGCGAAATGTAGGGGCATAACCGAAATATGTAATATATCGACAAAATCAAAGCACCTGTGCATGTAGTACTAATTTTCAGATTGTAGTTTCTATCCAGTAAGGTAGCACCATCAACCATAGCTGAAATATGTGATATATCGACAAAATCAAAGTACATGTGCATGCACTATGCATTTTCAGATTGCAGTTTATGTCCAGTAAGGCAGCACCATCAACCATAGCTGAAATATGTGATATATCGAAAAAATCAAAGTACATGTGCATGCACTACGCATTTTCAGATTGCAGTTTCTGTCCAGTAAAGTAGCACCATCAACCATAGCTGAAAAATGTAATAAATCGAAAAAAACAAAGTACCTGTGCATGAAGAATATTATGGAAGTACATAATGAAGGCTGATTTAGTTTTACTAAACAATCCAAGTTTTGTTAATTTCAATAATGAAGGATCCTCGGTCTATCCTCTCATCTATTTTGGATTTTAATGCATCCTTTGGAGAATCAAGTTGCATCTGTTTATAAGCATGTTGTGTGGCCAGAGTATCAATCTATTACGTTACAAATAACATACCAATCATATTAAAAACAATGTTCCAAAACAAAAGTTAAAAAAAAACTAGGCTGCCCTTTTTTTGCAATTTTTTGTCCTCAAGAACTATGGTTTACATAGAATTTTTTTAAGTATAAACACCTTGATTAGATTATGCTAATTTATAAAGAGTACATATACCCTATCTAAACATATTACGTAGAAGCAAATAATGGCTTTAAAAACTTACCAAATGATCTTTAGCCCATATAAAAGATTTAAAAAATGTAAGATTAAATTCATCTCTTTCTAGCATTTAGCTAATTCCATCTCAAGACATGCTTCTATTTTATCCGTTGGTTGACAACGCCTCATAGCATCACAAATTTTTCGACGTAAAGAGTTGAGATGCTCAGTGGGTTGTGCAAGTTTTTCTCGGCATTCACAATTGTTTCTTCTAACACACTTTAGTTGACCGATGTGCCCATTCTATCACCTCTTCGTTTCCTTCACCACCACTCATTATTCTAGTTTTTTCAAAGAGTGCTCATTCTAAAGTAATGACATGACGAAACTCTTTATCTCACCATATGCTCTCCTAGTTTCCTATATACTGAAGGATTAAAGAATCGATTATCAAAATATGAATAATTTCTCATTGTAATATTTAGCATTCTTTAGTAACGATAATGGATGTAATACTTAATTTTAATATAATGGTATAGATAATAAGGTCTTTATTCATCTCATTTCTAGACTAACTATTCTGAAAACTTATGCCTCAAAATATAATAAAAATGATACATGAGATAATGTCAAGAATTTGTTTTCTACATTTATATAATAAGCAGAGTTCTATGTATGCACCATTGCGTTTTTCAAGAAATATTCATATATTTTTCTTAAAAATTGATTGTGAGGATGATATAAAGGTACCATAAGAATACCTTCCAACAGGTGCTTGTTTCCATGACGCACTTTAATGGAATTAAGTTTGCAGAGACCTTAAGCATAATATAAAATGGAAAAATATAGATGGCTATACTATACTAACTTATTCTAGGAATATTTTTTTCATATATGTATTATGTTATGCTCTAAAGCTTACATGGGTAGCGTGGAAGATGAAGGAAAAAATTAATATTAAAGAAGTGGATGAATAACAATTTCAGCATACTCTTTCTTTATGCATTTTGTTCATTACAACATATAGATAATTCAAGCATTATTACATGAATGTGTGGATGTGTTGAATTCTGTGCTTATCTTTCAAATAGTCATAAGTTGGTATTAATATAAGTAAACAGTACTGAGAACATAAATGTAAATTAAGAGTAGATTAAAAATTCAATGGCTTGATGAATAATTGAACACAACCATTTTCCAGTAAATGTAGTAGAAAAATGATTGAACAAATAACCATCAGTTGTTATTGATATTAGTAAATAGAAATTATTAGAATCCTTGAATGCTTGTTTCTCTACAAAAAATTCTTCAAATATTGTTGAAAGGGTGGTTGCCTTAATATTCATGCTTAGAATTATCAGTTCGGTATTTTTTACCTCACTACTCGCAGTACGATGTCAGACCGTCCATAGATGATAGTTAATTGTCGATACTAAATCGGGTTGAACTTTGAAGTAGCAAGCTTCAAATAGGTATATCGAGGCCGTAAACAAATCCCATATATGGTTTGCTGCACAATTAAATTGTCGAATTAATCAATTGAAATGCAAATTCAACTGTAACCTGACAACCATTTTGATTTCAAGTAAAACTAAAGCTTTAAAAGAGTAGTTTGTATTTTACCCATGTTGTTATCAGCATTTATCAACCCAAGTTGCGGCTTTCAGTGGATATATACATATCAATCTGGTGCCTCCATGAACATAAGTGATGGATAGGTGGTAAACCTATCACAACCTACTGAACTATCAGAGCAGTAATAGAGCAGGAAAAGTTCAGTTTAAATATGTTATTAATTCAGCAAGGAAAGCTGATGGAAAACAGACTGTTGGTCCAATACATAACAGACAGGCGGTAGATATGATTGCTTTCAGTGATAGATCATACAGTTTTAAATCGTAAAGAAGCAAAGAAAAATGGATCTACCATCAAAGTTAAACAATTCAAAATCATTTAGTGTTGGAACACAATGGCCATGAAGTTATTATTTTTCATTTCATCAAACAGTTGGAGTGCAGAAATGAAACGATATTGTTTCATAACGTAAGCCATGTACAGTGACGATGGCCAGCGATCAGCAGTAGCAAAAAAAAAGAAAACCGGGAAAAAAAACAGAGAAGAAGATACAATATTCAAAGCTGTTCAAATATCAACTGTCCGTCCGAACTAAGCAGATAAAGGAATTCGTGGCAAAGAGAGGGAAAATAAGAGAGGGAAAGGAAAACCGTAAGAAACCAAATCAGTAGAGTAGGCAGTAAATTTGAGAGCTTACCTGGAGGAATATAGACGAACCACTGATTGGGTGGCGAAGTTAGTGGTGGGAAGCAAAGAAATGATACGTTGATTTAGTATCCAGATGGTGGACAATCATCGCCGTGGCAGAATGCGCCTACGCAGGCAGCGCAACGGAAGGAAGGGGAGAATAGGGTTTAGTCAGCTTAGCTCCGTCGTTTTGAGAAGTGGAAAAAGGGAAGTGACAATGTTTTCGGCGGGGAAGATAAGGGAAGCAAATGAAAAACGAACTGGGAGAAGGGAAGGGAAGAAAACAGCAGAGTAAGTTGGAGAGTCGTGCGGGTTGGGGAACGTGGGTTGAGGCGGTGGTGGAAATACAAAATTGTCCTAGCAGAATTGTGTAGTTGGAAGTTGAAGTGGGGACAGTATGGACAATCAGAAAAAGGCTTCAGTTTGACCCTTTGACCAAAGGTTTTGCTTTATAGTATAAGATATTATTTTATTCCAATATCTCATATTACATACCTTGAAATTTTTGAACCCCTATGGAGGCGTGCAGCTAGGCGTTCATAATGTTATACCCCTATTCCGAATGCAATGGAAAAGGTTTCGAGTCCTAATTCGATCGTATGGAGAAGATAGTTTTTTGGACCAATTATTATATTAAATTTCAATATTAATTTCAACGTTTTTCTATCCCGTACGATCAAATGATAACTCCAAAAGCTACGAAATTTGAAATCCGATAATAATACAATATTACAGATCCAATGGATCTGGTTTCGTCGAATTCCGAGACTGTGCTCCGGATCGCTATTTTAACACGTCGATTAAATCGACGATTTCCAAAATTTGTGAAATTGCTTGAAATTTCAGTTTTAAAAACTTTCTAACTCAATTATAACTCAAAATCAAATATTTAAAACCATTTAAAAATTCAAAAACAAACGACGAAAAATCCGGATCGTTACATTCCTCCCCGCTTAAAAGAATTTCGTCCTCGAAATTGCTAAGTAGGAAGAATGCTCCAAACCCATTAACTTATCCAAAACCCACTTAGTGAAACTCGATATTTCACTTTTCTAAACTTTTAGTTCCAACCGAAACAGTTAGTTTTCAATTCTAATTCCAAAACTCTTTATTCCAATTACAATTCGAAATCAAATTGCCGTTAACAAAAAATTTCCCAAAATTTTCATTTTTTTTTTCTAACACCCTAAATTTGCAATTTTTTTTGGAAGAGTCTCCTTTGTATATAAATAGATAAATATGACAAAATAGATAAATCTATATATATCGACCCACAAGGTCGGAAAACAATATATATATATATATACACTAATTTTTGTATTTTGCAGTATTTAATCCGAAAAGTACCTTATTTTAGCGTTTTTAAGCATTATTAAGCAAACATTTACTTCAAAAGCAATTTCGCAACCCAAATCTAGCCAAATAGTCCCTCTGTACCTGTACTTACTCAATTTAAACCACGTAAGCACCAAAACATGAAAATTTACTAACATTTCATTCGTTTAATTAGTTAAACACATAATTTCATAAGCGATGCATGCTAAACATATATCTATAAGAAATTATGAGGTTCCAACACCAATATAATTACTTCCAACCAATCCATATACCATTTCATTCAATTTAAATGATTTACAACTCACTTTACATGCATTCAATTTATTTTTATACCAAACAAACCCATATCCATTCCAAATTTATTAAAAATCAATTTATTCACATTCTATTAATTCATAGGATTTTATTCACTTTCGTTAGTGTCGAACAACAATTTTTCTATGCAATTTCGGCAATATTCATTCAATAAAATAACCATTTAAGCTTATAACTATTTTAAATTGATTTCAAATCGATTTATATTTAATTTTATTCTATTTCAGATTTGTTCACAATCAATTCAATTACATTTCATTCATGTTCACATTCATTACATTCAAATCCATTTTACTTAGCTCGGAATCATTCCATGCTACTTCATTAAATAACCATTTCACAAATTTATTTGAGCCAAACTTCCATACAAAATATTTACTCAAGTTAATCCGTTATTTTTAAATTATTTCCACCTTATAACTTAAGTTTTATTTTCATTTCAACCAACCTCCATTTCGTTTTCTAATTATTAATTAGTCCATTCATTTAATCCACCTCAATTTTAATTCCATTACTCGAATTCATTCTCGAATTTATTTAATTCGTATCCAAGGACACATTCAATTTATTTACACTTTAAACTGAATTTATTTATAACTCAAGTCATTTCTACTTTAATCCAATTCCATTTTATTTGTCCACATTTCAAAATATATTTAATTCGCTTATAATTAAGTCAAATTTTATTTATAACTCAAGTTCCACATTCAATTTCTGATTTTTTATTTCAAAAATCACTTCATTTAATTTTCTTGAGTCCCACATTCATTTTATAATTCAAGTTTTGGATTTATTTTCCTTACCGAAATATCAAACAATTTTATTTTGGGTTTTTCTTTATACATTTATTTATAGCCCAAGTATATTTTTATTTCATAAATTTCAATTTTTATAAGCTATTCCAATTTATTTATTCATCATTCCAATTTTCACTTGAATTTTATTTCATTCAAAATTTTATCACCTATGGTTATATAATTACTTTACCACTCAAAATTTATATTTGCTTCATTTCGACATTATTTCTAATCCAATTAATTTTTTTATAACTTATAGTTATACAGTCACTTTATAATTCACATTTACATATTTTAATTCAATTCCATATAACTCAAATCCAATTCACCTTTTTATTTAAATTTCAATTCCTTTTAACCAACATTTCAAAACCAAATTCGAGTCATTCATACTTAAATTAAATTTCACTCCAAACAAATTTTTTTTAATTAATTCAATTTCATTTATGTATTTCAATTACTTTGCTTATGTCAACTCCCATTTCATTAATACACTATTAGTTCAATTCAAATCCAGTCAATTAAATTTCTAAAATTTAATTTATCCAATTTAACTTAAGTTGAATTTCATTTCAACTTTCTCACTTTAAATTTTATTCGGACTTTAATTTTTTCACACTTCCCTCCTTATATATATCATCTTCCATAGGATTTCAGAATTTTTAAACCCCCGGTATTTATTTTAAATCACTTTGAAATCAAATATATATATACTCTTTTTGGTTTAACAAACCACTTTCTTCGAATTTCAAAATCAACCTGATTTTATCCAAAACAATTCCCTCGGAATTTTCAAAACAATTACTTGTTTTCACCGAATAACTCATATCAGTTTACTATGGTAGCAATCCGTCACCTACAAACCCGAAAATGAACACTGATGATGCGGCCGTCATCATCAGAATTATTTTCCAGCGACTAAAGTGAGTTCAGTGCTTCATCACTTCCAAAATCCATTCAAAACAATTTTCTCTTCAGAAATGTCTCCAAAATAATAATACTATTACTTATCTTCAAACACTTTGGAAATACTTTCACAAATCTTCGGGATTTAAATTTTCAGAGCTGGAAGCGGAAAAGACAAAGGAAAAGGAAGAGCTGATGATGACTTCAGAGAATCGAAACGATGAAGGAGGGAATCAAAATTATCTTCGTGCACTGGTCTAACCAAAATCCTGGAGAGGATATATCTGGATACTAGGGGATAGATCCCCTATCGGAAGTCAGCTATAAGAGAACCCACTGATCAGGAGAGAAGGTCAGGAAAGTTTTGCATCTTTCATGAGCTAGAGAAAACTTTCCTGACCTAGAGAGGCATGAAACGAACGAGTGCCGACACCTTCATGATCTGATAGAGGAAATGGTTCGGAGTAACCAGCTGTAGCATGTGAGGAGAAATACTGCGATGGTGCAGCTAGAGAAACCACCATCTGCAGCGAATGCATCAAGGAACAACCAGTGATCTGGTTCGAAACTCAAAATTCCATGATCGGGATGGTCGGGAGTCAAGTTCGACTCCATCGCTTTGCTTTTTCTTGCTTTGAATAATTAGGATAATAATAACCTTAGATATCTTACACGTGTATAAGGCCTAGATTCGTCTCTAGGCACACTCTGAGTCGGATGTCTGGGATGATTATTTAGGACCATAATAACCTCGGACTGCTTACACGTGGACAAGACCTAGATTGGTCTCTAGGTACGCTCTGAGTCGGATGTTTGGGATGGATAATTAGGATTTCTGCTTGTTTTCTTTGATTTGAATATTTGATTTCTGAAAGATCTACTTGAAAGTGAAGACTGATATTAATCGCTTTAAGTCCCGACTGGAGAGTCAGGATCAGAGTATAGGGTACAAGTTCCCTAGTCGGAGAGCAAGTGGATGAACTTGTACGATATTAATCACTTTAAGTCCCGACCGGAGAGGCGGGACTGAGTGCAGGGTACAAGTTCCCTTGCTGGAGAGAAAGTCGATGAACTTGTATGATGTTAATCGCTTTAAGTCTCGATCGGAGAATGGGACCGGAGTGCAAGGTGCAAGTCCCCTTGTCGGAGAGCAAGTGGATGGTATTGTATGATATTGATCCTTTAAGTCCCAACGGGAGAGTTTAGACTGGAGTGCAAGGTATAAACTCCCATGCAGAAGAGCAAGTGGATGAATTTGTATGATATTGATCGCATTAAATCCCATCCGTAGAGATGGGACCGAAGGGTAGGGTGCAAGTTCCCTTGCCGGAGACCGAGTGGGTGGACTTGTACAAAAAGTAAGTCCCCTCATTGGAGAGTGAGTGGATGGGCTTGCTTAGTGGTTGGGTCCCCTCACTGAAGAGCGAGTGGATTGGGCTCAGCAATGATCCGGAGAGATTGAAACCCCAGATTTGGTGATAAATGATCTGGAGAGATCAAACCCTTAATCAAAAGATGAACAGTCCGACGAAACCAAGCCTCGAAGTGGATGCAGATTTGACAAAAGGATTGAACCCCTTACAGTCAAAGAATGGGAAATAAATTCCGAGCGAATACGGAGTGACTTAAATGTAAAAGGATACCCTTGGATGAAGACATCTTGATCAAGATTCATGACAGACACTTAAGCATAGGATGGAGTTCTTAGCTAAACCGGGTCTGGAACGACCTTTGATTTGCTAGAGAATCCAAAGGAACTAGATGATTCACCAAGATTGAAACAGCCGGAGAGCTCAATTATCGAAGACTGATTTTTAGAACTTGTTCTCGAGCAAAGCACACCTTACATTCGAAAGGCGTACTTTGGAGGGCAAGTATTAACCTACTTTTTAGCCAAGCATAGTTCAACTGGACTCAGAAGATCAAAATCATGACGAAACAATTCAGAAAATCAGGAACACGATCAAAAGGACTAGAGAATTGAATCCAAAAGTTTGAGTGGAAAATTGGCTAAAGGAACAACTCGACCCCTAGTTTTTAGGTCGACACCGACCTATTCCTCCCCTCTTTTTACTTCTTGAACACCATATACCTCTTGAACACCATATACCTCTTGTGCTAATCCGATAACTCATGGTCAGGTGATTTTCCAATGATTTGGACGAGCAATACCAAGGATTAACGAGAAGAAAGCAAAAGAAGAAGCAATCAGAAAGATTGGTAGAATCAACTCAAAGTCGATGGGAAAGATTTAGAACAACTCAAGAAGGAGATAGAAAAGCTAGCAAATGGACAAAGTTCAACTTGGATGAGTAAAAATAAATCGGCCCCAAGCTATTTGACTCGGCACCGAATTATTCCAATGACTCGTGGGACTCTAAGCTCTCTTGTGCAATGCTAGGCTATCTTATGGGTTTCAGTGCAAGCAAGCTTCTGGACCTGTACACCTGTTTCCCTATAAATACCAGCCTACCTACAACCAAAAAGGGGTCTTCTCCCTGATCTTTTGATTCTTCACTTCGGATCTACTTCTTAGACTCTAGAACCTAGGAGTTATCATCTTCTCCACCTTCTCTTCATAAAACATTATAAAACTCCATTGTAAATATGAGATCCACTAGATTATGATCAAATTTGATAAAAATAGTTGTAATCCGGAGAGAGAACAACTAATAAAAGAGATCAAAGTGGACGTAGGTCGGAGATTACGCTGAACCACTATAAAAATTCTTGTGTCTCTTTTTTACTTTCCTGCTGTTTCTACTTGTTTGATTTGGATTTCTACATATTTGGTGCTTTCATATGATATTTGGGTGTTTGTGCCATTTTTGGTGCAAACAATTTGTATATGCTTGGAATGAAATTATCATATATTCTATATATATAGTAAGGGATAATTATTATCTTTGTCTAACATACATAACAGATGGATTGAGTTATAAATACTATATTATGCTGGCCTTTAAATGTACAAACAGAAGAATATCACGAGCTTTTGTACTGATGTTGAACAGATACTCTAAACAAAGTTCATGTCTAATATTTGAAAGGTCTTTGAACGAGAAGTCAGCAAAGTTGAAGTCATGTTCAGCAACTTATCCAAGGTCGTGTTTGTTGGAATTGTGCCAGCTCGTAGTGGAGAAATTGGGTAAATTTCAATTTTTTTTATCTATTTGGATTTTTAATGAGCCTATGTAGTTTAATTCATTTAGAACTTTTCTAAATTTTCTTTTAAATAAAATCAATATTTTATTTGAATTTTATAAGTAAAATTATTTTAAATAATTCGTATTATATTTCATATATGTGTATTATATACACATATGCATGTGTGTGCACGTGCAAAAGTATAACGTATACATGGTTTGGCATGCCCGTGCATAAGTGTTGGGATTTACACAGCAATGGACATGTTAGCCCTTGCATATACTAACGTATTGTCTAAACATACATAAATGTGCATCAAATTATTATATAATAAATATACATATATATATATATGTATGTATGTATATATAATTAATTAAATATTTATTATAAAATATTGGCTATAAATTATTTATATAAATCATTTATGAGATATGTGTGTGTACGTGTATTATAATTAAATTTCAAAATTATTTTAAATATTACTTTGTAAAATAATAATAAAAAGTTTATCATATATTATGTAAATAATATATATATATATATAACCATATCGCTAGTCAATTAATTAATATATTAATTATAATATTTTTTTAAATACATTTTATTGCTGTTCACGACCATGATTTTTTCATTAATTTTATATTCGGTTTAAATAATTTTAGATAAAATATACTATTAAAATTAAAATCCATATGGATTAAATAAAAAATTTATTTAAAAATATTTTTAAAATCAAAATGCATGTTTTATATTATATAAAATTTTCTAGAGAATTGCATTATAAATAAATGTATTATAAAATATTTTGTTTGTTTAACTAATTTTAAATCATATAAATAATCTAAAATGTTTATATATATAAAAATAATTATTTTCTTTTTTATTTTGCTGCCGAAAGGTTTTAGTTGTGTATAAGAAAATTTAAGAAATTTTAAATACATATATCATATGAATTAATATTTTATTATTAGGTTTAATTGCTGAAATCATATAATGATAATATTTCAATAATAATTTTTTTTATCATTAGGCCATGATCTATAAGAATACCTCCATACAATTTTTTATATGCATATATATGTATATGTATATGTATATGTATATGTATATGTATATGTATAACTATCCACATGTGACAATACAGTAATGTACCGATTCATGATAAGGTCTATCTAGCTACATATGAATAATTGATTAACAAGTAATTAAAAATATTAATAAATCAGAACCATGCCTCTCACTAAGGCCTAGAGATCTCACTTTGAAATGATGAAATGACTTCTTGAATCGAATTTCAAGTTCTAGAGTTGCTAGCTCTCGAACTGCTTTACCACCGATGATCAAATCGAAGTGATGTGATTTGTGCTTGGATATTTTACAGTTTAGTATGGGATTTTTCTAGCTAAAAGACGGAGGTAGAAGGGGAGCAAAAGTATTTAAAAAAATGGTGTAAAATATGGAATATAAATTGGAAGTAAAATGGAGAGAAAAGTGGATCACATCATTTTCTCTCTCCTCCCAACTCCACTCTTTTTAACCATTCAAAAGCCTCCCTCTTTAGCCAATATTTGGTCAGCATAACCAAGATATTTTTGGCTGAAATATGCATGCCCCATATGGGCCTCAAAACTAGTCCAAGCCCGAATGATGTCCGTTGCGTTTAAATCAAAATTTAAACTCGTACTGATATCGTATATCGATCAGTATATTTATAACTATTATAAATACATTGTTTAACATTGTTCGTGTTGGAACAGAGCCGGCCCATAGTGGAAGAAAATGGTGAATTTCAATTTTTTTTACTATTTTGGATCTATATTGGACCTATGAAGTCTAAATATATATTACATCCAATCTAATAAAATTTTAAATAAAATCTTATTTTGTTCAAATTGTTAAATTATAGACCTGATTCCAATTTTGCTGATATGGTTGGTATAGTGGTCAGGGAGTCTTCTTCTTTCGAGCATTGTAATGTGAATAAAAACTTGTTAGAAGATCTAGAGATTAAGGGTGGTGTCGAAGCAACTATTATCTCTCAATTAAAGGGTGGTGAAGAAAACAAAGCCTCTTCTGTTTCTTCATTGTCAAAGAGAGGTAGGCATAGGAAATCTGTTGCCGTAGGTGGGTCCATTGTTCGTAGTGCCAGGATTCGTAGTAGTCACTCTCATTTTTTGGGCGAGTTACCTGATTCGAGTGCCATGAGTGGCGCTACGAATTCAGGCTCAGGTATGAGTTCTGATTTGGGCAGTACTTTTTTTTCTTATGCTCTAGGTAGTTTTTCATCCATTGAGTTATGTCAATTAGCTAGGAATACCGCTTTTGTTTTTTCTGATGTTGAGTTAGATACTGTTTATATTAGGAGTTGGGAAATTGAGAGAGCTAGATCTGTTGGTTTATGAGGATTATTAGCTGGAATATTAGAGGTTTGCACGATTTAAATAAATGTGATAAAATCAGAACTTTTTTAAAGACTATTTTATTGACATTGCATTATTACAGGAAACTAAAATTGAATGTCCTGGCATTCATTTTTATAGAAGATTAGGTGGTTATCACTTTAGGAATTGGGTTTTCTTACATTCTTTTAGAACTGCTGGGGGTTTACTTATAGGGTGGCGAGATAATTCTTTTAAACTTCTTCAATGCATTTCTAAGCAACACTCTTTGCATATTATTCTCATCAACCTTAACAATAATTATATTTTAATTATTTCTAATGTTTATGGGCCAAACTCAAAAATTGATCGTCGAGTTCAATGGAATGAATGTCTAGAATTTAGATCATTAGCTCCTGGTTCTTGGATTATGGGGGGTGATTTCAATGTTACGCATTTTCTAGGAGAGCTGTCACCATAGGAAGGTGATTTCTCTGCTATGGAGGAATTTGAAATTTTTATTATTAATTCTAATTTGATTGAAATTACTCTTTCTCATAGAGAATTCATATGGATTAATTCTAGAGAGTCCCCATCTATAGCCCTTCTAGATAGGGTTTTCATCAATGACGAAATTGAGAATAAATTTCCTATTTGTAGAGTTTCTGGTTTGCCTTACACTTATTTTGATCATTGTCTTATCATTCTTACTTGTGATCATCATAGAAATGTTAATAGAACTTTTATATTAAAAAAAATGTGTCTATTAGAATCCAATTTTTCAAATTTAATTAAAAATAAATGGATTTCAATAAACTTTTATAATATTAAAAATACGGATAATTCTACAAAAAATTTGTTTTAAAACTTAGGAGTCTTAGGAACTTTCTTAAAAATTGGACTAAGAATTTTTTTGATAGTATTAAAATTAAAAAAGAAAACATTCTTTCTGAAATGCTTAAAATAAACAAGATAGAAGAAACTAGACGACTAAATTTAGGTGAACGTAACGTTCTCGCTGATTTAAAAGAAGAGCTTAATTCAATTTTAGAAAAAGAAGAGGTTATGTGGAAACAGAGATCTAGAATTCAATGGATAAATGAAGGTGATAATAATACAATTTCTTTTCATAATATGGCTAATAGTAGAAAACATAGTAATACAATAAATTCTATTTTTGGGAATAACGTGGAATTGGTCGATCAAAGGGATCTAAATAAGGCATTTACTGATTATTATAGAGATATTTTTGGTAAGAAGAATAAGCATAGAATTAGCGCTAGATGGAATGATCTTTATCTTACTGAATCTAGAGTTGACCTTCCTAAATTTGATAATCCTTTTTCTGAAAAGGAAATTTTGAACGCTATTAATGTTTAACGAATTGTATAATGGGAAATTACAATTAGGTAGATTTAATTTTGCAAACATAACTTTATTACATAAAAAAATTGGAGCTAATAATTTAAAAGATTTTAGACCTATTTCTTTAATTAACTGTTCTGTTAAAATTATTTCAAAAGTTTTAGCTAATAGATTTAGTAAAAGAACGAATGATCTAATTGATTGTTAACGAACTGCTTTCATTAAGGGTAGAAATATTACCGATGGTGTGGCTGCAGTTCAAGAATACATTAGTCACTGTTGTTAGAATAATATTACTTATGCGATTCTAAAACTGGACTTTGCGAAAGCTTTTGATTCGGTGGATTGAGATTTTCTAGTTGATATGTTATTGGCTAGAGGTTTTAGTCACAAGTGGATAGGCTGGATTATGAGTTTGCTTAAAACTGGAAATTATAGTATAATGGTTTATGGTATTTTAGGGAATAAAATTCAATCTATACGCGGTTTAAGGCAGGGGATCCTTTATCGCCTCTTTTGTTTAACTTAGCCGCAGATGTTTTTGCAATGATAATTAAAAAAGCAGTTGGTAATGGATCTTTGGGGACTGTTGGTAATGAAATCTCGTGCAATGGTATCTCTGTACTTCAATTTGCGGATGAAACGTTATTATTTTCCTCTCATTTGCCTAATAATGTCAGTACTCTTAAATTTATTTTATATAGCTTCGAACTTCTTTTAGGACTTAAATTCGATAAAAGTTCCATTTTAGTATTAAATGATGTTGATAAGGTTGAAGGATTAGTTGCTAATATGCTTAATTGTAAATCTATGACTTTCCCTTTTGATTATCTTGGTTTTTCGATTAGACCAACTAAACTTAAACATGATGATAGGTTAATTATAATAGATTAAATCAAAAAAAGAATTTCTAATTGGAATGGGAGGTTTTTATCGAGAGCGGGTAGATTAGTTCTCATTAACTCTGTTTTATCTGCTCTTCCGATCTATTGGATGTCTATGCATCTTTCCCTGATTGGGTAATTAACAAAATTGATAAAATTAGAAGGGAATTTTTATGGAGTGGAGATAACTCTAACAGTTGTTTGTACCAAAATTAGGCACAACACTTTTCAGAAGTGTTTGAAGAGATAAAATGAAGAAAGTAAATGTAAAAAGAGGATAATCTAACAAACACTCCAAATAATAATCAGAAAAACAGAAAAAGTACACAGAGATTTAGAGTGGTATGGCGTGTTGCCTACGTCCACTATGAAATGGTTGACTTTTATTAACTTTTGCTTGGTGGTTAAAGCGGATTACAACAGTAAATTTCGAGTACAACAATGATTTTGGAATGCAACAATGATTTCGGCAGAGTCTGAACGTCAAAGAGCCAAAAGGTCCCTTTTCTGTAGGTTCTGGGCTGCTATTTATAGGCGTAGGCTGCAAATATCTTGCCCAGATCTCGGAAGACCTCTTCTGGCATGTGGGTGGGCCCATGCAATCGATCCCATGCGGCGTGCGCTCGATCTGTGATCGATACGAACGAATTTCGTATCGATCGTAATTTGGTCCAATCGAGTCGAAATCGATCATGAACAGTCTTGAGGATGTACGCAAGCTTCTGTGAAAATTTGGTAGCATTTGGACTTGTAGATTGTGAGTCATGATCGATGCAAACTTGCATTTATCAAAGGCTGTTTTCTTCGTATCGATGTCGTTCGCATTGATCTGTTCGTATCGCTTTTTGGGCACGTGCTCACAAGTTGACGTGGCGCTTGATTTCTGGATAGATCCACTTTCGACGTCGGATTGACCGAGTCTTTCCAATGTTTTATGCCTTGTTCGTATCGATGCATTTCGGCCTTGTTCGTATCGATCGGCTATGCTTTCTATCCGTACCGATTGTCATTGTTCTGTTCGTATCGATCGCTTAGTGGGTTACTTTGTATCGATAGCTGTGGGCCATTTCGTATCGATCGTTTGATGTTCTATTCGTATCGATCGTTGATCGATCGATATGAGCTGTGCAATAGGGATCGATACGAATTGATTCCAATTGATGGATACGAAGTTGGGCGTACGTGATGGATACGAACAATAGATAATTGATGGATACGAAGCGATGTTCATTGATGGATACGAACAACAGATAATTGATGGATGCAAATTAATTCCAATTGATGGATACGAACCGCGGCTAACTGATGGATGCGAATAGACGAAGCTTGATAGATGCGAACAAGGCCTTTCAGTTGATGGATACGAAGAGTGTGGTCTCAGATGGATGAAAGCGGAATCGATGCGAAGAGAGCGCAATGATGGATTCGAACGAATCAACTTCCTTGGCTTGCATCGATCATATCTTGAGCATACAGACTCGGATTGACTTGAAATTTGGAACGTTAGCTTCCACAGCTTTGCATGTCGTGTCATGTTGATTGTAGCTTGATCTGGACTCAGACAAAATTCATCGATATTCATAGTGAGCTTGCATATAACCGATCTTCGGGATAAGATGTCCTCGGTTTCTGGTTAAGTCCTTAGTGTCACGGCCTTGCCAAAAGGCGGGATAACATTTTGCCCCCCAAAGTACGTCTTGTGAGAACATGACGTGCTTTGAAAAGTTGCAATCTTCATTCTAAACATTTCCGTTTGACTTGTCTGTATGGTTGTCGTCTTTTGTCGAAAAATGTAACCTTTGACTGATCTTCAGTAACATGAATTTTTGACTGCCAATTGTTGTACTGTGTACTGTTGTAACTGAGTGTTGTATGATAGTGATCTGTTGTTTGTTGTTGTAATTTCCACCAGACGAGTATTCAATTCCTGTCAATTTTGAAAATTAGATGTTAGTCCATTATACACGAATGTATGTTAGCCTGACTCCCGTTAACGTTCACACGTTCACGAGTCGTTGCCAGTTTTTTAGTTTTTTTTGTTGAGTTCCGTATTGACCCTCTCCTGAATCAACATGAAATTCGATTTGTAACAACGCCTGACGGTTGTTTTGGGATGTCCCTTCGTATCGATCCTCTCCTGGATCGATGTAAAATGTTGAAATTTTGTTTTCGTATCAATGTCGATCGACACGAATTTAGTTGTTGTTTTAAGGGGCATTTCACCAGAAGGACAAACTATGCAGTCCAATTAGTTTCTAGGACACACATTCAAAGAAATTACTTTCAAGGCCAAAGTCAGAAGAATTATTACTTTCAAGGACAAAGTCAGTAGTCCAATTACTTTCAAGGGCATAATTTCATAGGTTTTTAGGCCCTATAAACTAATTATTTTACGTTTTGTCCTTGAAAGTAATTATTTCAGTTGTGCGTTCTAGAAACTAATTCCACTTGCTAAAGAGGCTCTTGTGGCTAATTTCCACTTGTTTTAATGTAGTTCGCCTCGATGGATATGAACTCAGACAGTCTTCAAAATGATGGACGCGAAATTATCATCTCGTATCGATGATATGGAGCTTAGGCCTCCAAGCTTATGGATACGAAATGGTGCTTCGTATCGATGAAATTACATGGCTCCAGCGCAGCCTGGCCTCTCCTTTCGTATCGATGGATTCGAAAAGCTTCACCCACAGTCAACCGTAGATGGATACGAAAAAAGCTCTTTCGTATCATCTTGTTCCTAACCGTTTCGACCGGTTCATTGTCACCGGGATACGAATCGTTTTCTCTCTCACATTTGAGTCCATATAAATATGCTTAGGACTTAGCTGAATTTTCTACTTGTCATTGTTTTCTTCTAGCATTCGCATCATTCCAGACTTCACAGAATCGAGAACCGTTCTTGCCTTTGAATCGAACTGAACTCTAATCCTTCCAACCAATTACCACAGCTAGGTAAATAAAACATAAATTTGTATCGAAAAAACAATAAGACTTGGAATTCCGTGCTGTCCTGCTTGCCTCTGTGACCGATTCTTACGAAGTGGTGGCCGGAGGCGATCGTCATGAGGTCGAGGAAGGAGAGGGTGGCACCGAGTGGTTTTGGAGAAGATGGAGTGTGGAGGGCAGCTTGACTTCAATTTCGTATCGATGAAAGGAAGGTGAAGACTTGGCTTCGTATTGATTTAGGGCATAAGTTGCGTATCGATGAAAAATGAATTGATAAAATGGTGAATTTCGTATCTATCCAGAGTGATAGTAGTTCGTATCGATCGAAGTCAATCAATACGAAATCGAATGGCCTCCACTGGAAACAAAACCCACGACAAGCGATCGATACGAACTTCATGGTTTTAGATCGGTGCGAACTTCGTGGTTTGAGATCGGTACGAAACCAGCAAATGTTTGATCGATACGAAATGAAAACTTTGAACCGATTCGAACTTCGTTGCAGCTCGATCGATGTAAAGCCAGTGTGACTTGATCGATATGAAATCAACAGTGTAATGATCGATACAAAATGAGAGCTTCGGGTCGATACGAAGTAAATAAGCTATTGATCGATACGAAATTAGAGTCTTTGACTGATACGAAAATAAGGCCTTTGAAACGAACGATCCGAACTTCGACTTTGATGGATACGAACTTCATGAAGATTCGAACATTTGATTCCGCCGAGCTTCGGCCTTGCACAATTGAACTTAACTACTAAACTGCATATTTGGCTACCTTTTGAAGCTCGTCGATGGAACTATAACTTGACAACATTTAATTACCCTCAACTTGAATCGATTTCCGAAGTCTGGATGGCACGGTTGTGATGGTTAGCGATGACAGTCACTCCGGTTGAATTCCGAAGTCTCGTCGTTCGAATATTTCTTCAAACTCTGTAGAATTTCTCAAGTAATATGTAGCACTGCACTACACAACACATTCATACACTTCACACTGGGGAACACACGGGCTTATTATCATCTAATGATGGGTTTTGATAAGTTAATTAGTTATGGAGTCTACAAGCTCACAACAACAGTAGCTTCAGAGTTCATCTCCTTTAGTCATAGAGATACCGGTCATCACGGCCGAAGTTATAGATCCAGCTCCGGACGAGCTGCCTGGTGCCAGGTTTATCATGAACCCACAAGATTCTATGTTGTCCAACATCTCCGAAGATATGTTGGGGGCGGATATGCCTAAGGCATGGTCTACCGTTGGACGACGTCTTATTACCGGGACCGAATGATAGGCCGCATGCTCCCCCGGAAGGGTTTACTGCCTTCAACGGGCATTCATGTACAACCGGGACGCATCCTCCGTTCAATCAATATATTCAGAAAGTTTTGTCTTTCTTTGGAATTGCCCCATCACAGTTACATCCCAATGGATACGCGTTGCTGAACAGTCTATTCATTGTATTCATGGAGCATCTTTTTCGACCCCCGACTCCAATCGAAATTAGATACCTCTTTAATGTTAAGAGTCGGGGAGATAGCCCTTCTTTCACATTCCTGGAGGCGGTCAGGAACTGCCAAGTTGTGACTGGTGCCTTGACCAGATTGAGCTACTTCAAAACTGAGTGGTTCTATGTTCGATGCCCACCAGGGTTCGCTAGTCGATGGTTAGCCAGACGTAAGTGCTGCACTTATTCCAGTAGTTAACGAGATAGCCGTAGTTGATGTTGAAACTAATATCGTATTTTCTTTACAGCTGCAATTCCGCGACCCGAAGGTGCTCACTTCAAAGAAATAGTGCGAATTCTCCAAGAATTGCCGAGTGAAATGAGAGATTTTGACTCGGTGCTTACAGACAGAAACTTGAGGATCGTTGAGCTGATCGAACGAAAACAAAGCATAAGACTTAAAGGAGTGCTTAGGGAAGTCCCGACGAAGTGGGTAAAGTGAAAAGCGCCCAGGGTCGTAATTGCTGAGGAGGGTGATGAAGAACATACGCCTACGAACGATGAACCCGTGGTCGGGCCTTCTGACAGCTTTCTGGGTTTAGAGGGAGGGAGAAAAGGCAAGGCAATTGCACACAAGCGTCATAAATCTTCGAGATGGAAATCTGTAGTTGTCGACAATCAACATTATGTTATTGTTTTTAGAAACTCTCCGATATAGAGGACCTTCGGGAGGGACGGGGGACCGACCAACTCTAATGAGGGGATTAAGTTGTGTTATTTACTTATTGGTTTAGAAATATCTATGTACCTTTTAGCTTTCTCTCTTATGAACACATGCTTCCTTTTAATTTTAGCTGTCAATCAAACTATTTGATATTTCTACCAAAACACTTCTTCAATTTTGATGCATGTTGGACGACACTTTCGTATCTATTCTTGGATCATATCCACAAACTCAATATCGCACCCACTGACTTCGAGACACTTTGGTTGTTATGTGCAAATAGTCAATTCTAAATCATTATTTATATTTTTCCATTTCAACACATATGTACCAAAACACAAAGTCATACCAAGCGATAATTTTGTGAGAAATCCAAATTAACTTGGGCATGTTGAATAACGAATCTATCACACAAATTTCAACAATTGAAATTTGTGATGTTATTCTTATTAACGTTTCTCATTATATTCCAACTGCATTAGCCTTGCTCTTGAAGACATTTCTTGGCCGATGGATCATATCCCTTATGGTACAGCTACTAAAATCATATTTCGGTAATGTACATGAAATCCATTTTGGATTTATGCATCGTACCATATCGTAGAATCAAGACTCTTGATGACTTAATTGACAGTTGTGGATTATCTATTCTCGACATTGATAAGAAACTCATTATTTCTATTCAATGTGTGAGAATACTTATTAGACACTCTAATACGATATGTTCGTTTAGGTTAGGTCAATTTTATTTCATCCTACGTAATAAGTTTCATCTTTGGATCATCTCCAAATCCATTTTAATACCAATAATTTTTCAAAGAAATTTCTTCGCTATGAAATTGGTACTTTGAAACAACAGTTGTTTCTTAATACAATGGAACATGTATTCATAAACACTTTGTTGCCTTGTATATAAAACTGATTTGGTTTTTAGTCTACAAAACTTATGTTCAAAACATGAATCGGCCATCCAATGGCAGTCGTTCCCAAACTCCTTTTGAGGCTATTCATATGAGATCCCTCATGAACAATTATTACGTGTAGTCTTTTGACTCACACAACCTGCCAACTCCTTGGTCTAGGATATGTTGGGATTTCTTCTAAACCCTTATCTTATGTGATTTTGTAAACCATTCTTTAGATGAAATCAATTTGGACTTTGTGTACTACTCTTAAGTACACGACCTTATAGAAAGAAGTTAACTCAACTTCACTCATAATTAATCGTACTTTGTTCAACAAAGTTCAATTACTCCTTATCGATACATCAAAGGCCGTTGAACTCTTGTGTACTACTATAATCTCCTAAGTACATGGCCTTATATAAACTCTTTCCAATATACTCACATATTCGATCGAATCGAATCATTTTATTTTATTTTGCACATTATTTAGTTTACTTCCAACTTGTATTCTATGAGTTTATCATAAACATACTACATGTGTATCAAATACACATGATCATGTTTATGATAATTCATTAGTCAATAAAATGAAATACGTGGGACCATATTAAAATTAATAGACTTTCGATTGAATACATTTATATGTATCAATCCGTAGTATTCACCAACTTTTATGACCGCTCCCACCAAATGGGTGCATTGCATTTTATCGTTTGAGGTATAATTTACCAGTACCATATGCTTCGTAATCATATCATCAAAAAATTGTTTCTCCAAACTTTGGCTTAGTCCATAATTCTAAAAAAAAAATGCAAATAATTTAGGAACTTCTGTATATTCTAATGCATCACAAATACCACTATTATATAGTAATGAAACTTTGTATATTTTTTAGCCAATACTGAGAAATAATTATTATTTCATAAAAAAATATTCGGTATGTTTTACGAAAACAATTTTTGTAACTTAATGCGACCTATAAGGGTTATATGGCATACTCTCACAATTTTTGTAACATGAAGCTCCATTTAACCACTTATTATATGTTATTTGTTTCATTTACTGTAACTGATTTACAGTCTAGAATTTTTAGATCAAGCATCTTAAATTCAGAGAAATAAATATCATAGAAAAAAAATTTCTATATGAAAATAATTTTGAAATAGAAATCATATTTCTCATTCCAATGTTAGGTATCTATAATTATTTTACAATTCTCGTTTTCGAATTTCTTTATTAAGTAGAAGTGACCATTCACTATATTCATCCCAACTGTGTCTTAAGTTACATCCATTCTTATACATTCGATATCCTTTCTAAATGGTCGAACCATTAAAGGAAATCCTTACTGTAATATCACAACGAACTCTTTACAAAAGTGCATTTGGTTATCCTTCACTTTTAAGGATATCAAATAAATTGCACTTTAAATAAACTGGTCAAACTAACATTTCAACGATCGAATTTTTAGATCCATCTTGTAGCTCTTGGTCTAGTGTTACATTTAACATAACAAAATTATTATTGTAGTCAATCATATTGAATATTCGATCTCATACTGCAATTTACTTGCTTATTTCAATGAACTAATTTTATCGATATTTCGTACATTACGAATTATAACCATTCACCATATAACATTTATATGTGATAGCATATGGATCAAATATCCATATTCTTATATTGCTTTTAGAGTTCAAAACTCATTAAAGACAATACATAGTCTCGGGCAAGTAAATTCGTAGCCCAAGTTATGAACATATTTAGTGGTTCTATAATTAGGCACTTACATGGTCAATATGCAAAAATTTATTGTTAAGTATATTTTATATTTCTTTGTCAATACTTAATTCAGTTCCTTTGTATTTTCAATTGATAAACATTTTGTCAATTATATTTAGTGCACAAATTTATAGAAATGGATTATTTTAATCATACATTGGAGATGTTCTTACAATGCTAGAAAGGTTAAATATTACTATTTCATTTTTCTAATTAGGCTCTCACTAGTCTTTTACGTTTATCTAAGATGAAACATAGAAGTCTTTCAACTTCATTAGTAGGTGTTAGGACTCATTTGCCTTGGGATTCAGACCTTGAGTTTCTCAACAAGTTATAGCCCCACAAATAATGGATAACTCTATATTGGTTATATCACATACAACTCCTAACCTGTGGTTCTTTGTCCTAATCTCATTTTGACCTTGAGTTTACTTAACAAATCGAAAAAGGTTATTCACTCATGATAGAGTTAGGGGTATGCCCTAGTGGAAATTCTATAATTTATTGTAAATTAATTAACTTTGTAATCAATTCTCATTCGTAATAAATGTGTTTTTCTTTTTGTTATTTTTTTTATAATATGTTAAAAGTAATTAAATGTTCAATTAAAATATATTTAACAAAAAATCCTCAAATGATGTGTTTGTGATAGTAATTACAAATGGTTGTAATCATGAGTATTGTATCACAATATTATAAAACACATCATTTTAAATGTTCCTAATCAAGATGCATCGAGAATGGATATCGATGTATTCGTTGAGACTAGAGTATATAACACTCTCCAATTGTTGGGCAGTGGATTACTATGATTGCTGGAGGCACCTAGAGATTACGTATTGATAGTTACTGGATAACTATGGAATGAATCACTTGATAGTGTTAGGATCGAGTAATATATCCTAAAGTGGAGTGAATAGGGTATTTAAAGATATTTCGCAGAGATGCTAATAAAATATAAAATAGAGTGCGGAAACGTAAATGCAGAATATAAATAACACAAGATATACCCATCTTCGGCCTAATTCCGACTATTGCCACTAAAGCTATTACTAGAGTTAAACATTCAAATGCTTACCAACAGTAAACTCGCAGACACTGCTAACAAATATTATAATCATATGCCTAATAACTCTGCCTGAACTCAATCCCCTAATATCATAATCCCCGAACTACAATATAGCTCGAATAGAAAAAGGAGTTAAAAAGGAAATACAAAAAACGACAAAAAAGACTAAAAAAAATCTTCTCTATCTTTGTCTCATATGACCTACCCCCCTTCACAATTCAATACCTTTATTTCTTCTTCAAAATTGATGCCAGAAAGTTTGATGCTACCTTTGATTTGCTTGAATTCTAACAACTAGAATTTATAATAAAATAACACCCGAATCGGTCTGGTAAACCAGCATGAGAAACACACCTCAATTGAATTTTAATATTATTAAAATCTTTAAGGTATCTCTATAAATATGCGATTTTCGGCATTTTACCTCACAGATTCCCATTTGAATATGAATCCCAAACATAAAACAAAAATATGGTCACGCTTAGAACAACGACGTGACTCCAAAACAATAATAATATACACTAGTTATTGAGTTCTGTAAAATCACAAAAACACGGTCGTTTGCCAATAAATCGTCAAATGGATAATTTCAATATTTTCCAAATTAAACAATTATGGAAAAATCAAATAAATTAAATTAAAAATACATCAATAAAAATCATGTCATAAAACAAAAAATATATTTTCTTATTATTTATTTAAACCATTTATTACTGCAAATAGATTTATAAGATAAATTCACAGTTATTATTTATAATTTAAAAGGAGCTAAATAAGACCATTAAATCAAATTAATTAATATCAATTTAAAATCCGGCTATTTGAAATACTATTCAAATATTAATTCACAGTTCAAATATTTTTAAATGATCCTTATATTTGAATACAAGTTTAAAAACCTTAAAAACGAATTATTCAAATATTTGAAATTCAATGACCAAAAATCATGGGTTGTTACATTTTCCCTATTGTGTAGTGATTTACCAAAACCAAGTCCTTTTCTATTATTCGCATATAGTTGATTTCCCAAAAGCATATTCATTGACCTTTCACCTCTAGAAAATTTATAAACAATTGATTCAAGGGTTTGGACTTTGGATTTAAGTGATGTGTTCTCTTCTATTAGCATGGTACATTTATTAATGAAATTTTCCTCTTTGCATCATCATTTTTCTTCAAAATCAATATCTCATCTTTGAGAGTTTCAAGGCTTGTCCTACATTTATCCAACTCCCTTTTTAAAGACTGACAACTTTCACACTCAAGGTTTCGAGCTTCTCTAAATTTTTTCGAGTTTAGTTTCTAATTTATCATTTATGAGAAGTAGCTCGACCTTTTCAAATTTCAATTTTTTGTTCTTAAGATTAAGATTATCAATTATTCCAGTTAGCTCATAACACATTAAGTGCAAATCCTGATAAGTGTAATTTGATACCTCAATGGAGTCATCATCACTATCATCATGAGTTGAATGTTCTATTAAACAAAGATTTGCTTCTACTTCATTATTATCAGTGCACTCTTCTCCTTCTTCATCATACCAAGTTGCAGTGAAGACCCTCCTTTTCTTTTTCTTTGCTTTCTCACTTTGAAATAACGGAGAGTTGGTTTTGATATGACCCGACTTTCTACACTTGTAGCAAATGATTTCTTCATCCAAACTTTCTGAGCTTTTGGATTGCTTTGATTTAACACTTTTTCTCTTTGCTATAAATTTGGAATTTCTTCTGGACCAATTTTTAAGATCGCTTATCAACCTCGCCAGCTCAGCAATATGATTATTTTCATCATCGTTGCGAAGAGTGCTGCTGAGTGCAATTGATTTCTTGGAGTCTGAATTGTCACGATCATCCCTAGCTTTTAGTTCCTTTTCATAGGCCATCAAATTTACAATTAGTTCCTCTATGCTTTGTTTGTTCAGATCTATGGATTCTTGTATAGAAGTCACCTTTGCCTCAAAATTCTTTGGAAGAATTCTCAAAATTTTCCAAACCAACTCAATTTCAGCGTAAACCATGCCCAAAGCTCTGGAATTGTATACCAACACTGAAAAACGTTCATACATCTCTTTTATGCTTTCTTCCTTTAACATCACAAAATTCTTTTATTCATTTCTGAATAAGGCGAGACGTTATTCCTTGAATGTAGATGTACCTTCGTGTGTAACCTCCAAAGTGTGCTAAATTTCCTACGCAATCAAACAATGAGAAATTCGATTAAATTCAGTCTTATTAAGAGTACAAATAAGAGCATTCGTAGCTTTAGCATTTAATGAAAGCAATTTCTTATCAGCTACATCATCGATTGTCATTGTGAGTGGAGTGTACGCTGCCTCTACTATAGCCCAAACATCATAGTCAACATAGATCAAATATATTTTCATCATAGCCTTACAGTAAGCACAATCGGTTCCATTAAACATAGGTGGCCTAGCTATTGACTAACCCTCAGAAAAAGCATTATTTGAACTAGACATGTCTCTAGAGTATAGCATCTAGGCTCTTGTTAATGAATTTCTTCGCTAACACCCAAAAATTGTAAGGAAAATGAAACTAGATGGAGTAAAATCTTTAGTAGTCCTATGTTAATTTGCTAGGAAGGCACGTGCTCCATGTTGAATCAATATAAACCTCAAAATCACAAAAGTTTAGGAATTCAAAATAAGTTATGGTCAAATCACAAGTGTTTGGGAATTCAAAACAAATAACAATTTAGGAAGTGTTCCTTAATATGCTATGAGGTTTTTGAATATCAAGGCCTTATATGCCAAAGTTACAATAGTTCAAAATGTTCTACAGTGAAGCCAATGATCATGTTGAAGTTATATATGCTTGAGAATCATAAACAAACAATCTTGTCTCTTTATACTATGTGATTGTACATATACAAGCCCATATTTGTAACAAGGTATGCAAGGTTACATTTGGCACTAAAATCCCCAAATTGATTTAGGGTTACAAAGTTTAATAAGTAAGAAATGAGAAAAGAATTGATCGCCCCTTCCTCCATGCCCCTAGGTCCGTATTTATAGGGGTTGAGAGGTGCAGGATGACTGCCAAATGTCATTTCCGGCATACTTGGCTTTCGACATCATTAACCATATCAATGGAATTCGGCATTAGGTCTTAATTTGAAGATCTTTGGCATTCCTTTGTATGCTAATGAGTTACATCATCATGCCAAGCATTCGACATTCACACTTGCCTTAATAACCTTTAAAATCACTTCAGAAAGGAAGGACTTATGATATCCCATATTGAATGGGCGACATGTGGCACTTGCTTCCTTTTGATGGTTCATTATATCCATCTTGCATATTGACTTGGTTGATGAAGTGCGGCATCAATAAGACGTGGCATTGATGATAAGCAGCATTGAAGAGATGCGACACTGAATAGAGGAATATTGTCGTGACATTGAAGATATATGACATCTCTAAATTTATTGATCACCTATGACAAGCTTCGATCTTTAACACTAGGCAATTGCTATTGACAACATGCAGCATCGATGGGATGCAGCATCAATAATATGTAATGCCTTCATCACATTGATGGCTTATGGCATGCTGCCTAGTGTTGATGGAATATGATATTAATGATATGCACCTCCACTTTTCAGTGATACTTTATGACATCTACTTTCTTTGCATAACTTGGTGATTCACGGTATCACATGCATTTCGATATCCTTTTTCCGTTTGATGGCATGCGACATGCATTCGTTCACTATTGATATATGGCAATTTCCTTTATTGATGAAGAGCGGCATTGATGACATCCTCAATTACACTGATGGAGTGTGGCATTCCATATCGCATTGATGATGTGCGATATTCTTTAAGGTGCATTTAGATGCAACATTCTTTGTTGTAAACTTTGCTTTTCCTTTAACATCGACTATCTCCTCTAGTATGCTTTCTTGCGACATCATTTTTGTCGACATGCTTGATTTCGATATTCTCCCATATCTTTGGTATCAATTTTTGTAGCAACATTTCCCCCCGCTTAATATGGAGAAAATATGGACTTTTCAAGTCAACTCTTTGATATTAGCGCTTGCCGCTTTGTCAAACATATTGCCACCTATTGGCATTACATCCAGATCTGGGTCATTCCTTTAAATTGAGATCGGGCTCTTGTTCCTTCTTTTTCTTCTTCCTTTTACCTATGAATTGAATCTCAAAGAAGAAGTTTTTAGTTTCCACTCTTACTTATAAGTTTTAATCTCAACAATAGGTTAAGGTATTTCTAAACAAAATTTAACCTTATTCACCATCTATGGATTTGATAATTTTATAAACTCGATATTTGACACCCACTATGATTTATAAAAAATGTTATATGCACGATATCTTTACTATGCCTTGTTAACTAATTATAAATTTAATATCTAGGAATGAATTCAATAGTTAAGCATTTCTAACTGGTTATAGATTTCTCAAGTAGTCTATAAGTTTGCCATATAATTGTGAGTTCAACATCAAGGAATGGACTTTTCAATAGACTATTAACATGTAGTTCACTCTGGCTTTGACACTTTATCATTTAGAATTGAATAGCTCTTAACTAACTATCTACTCCTTGGTTATGCATTTGATTGTCTATTTTGCATTTTAAGTTTTGCAAAATGAGCAGCACTTCCCTGGTTTTGTGTAATATCTCCTGGCGGATAAATGGATAGCGAGAAGTCCAACAAAAATTCCAGATCTTCTCCTTTTTAAAGAAAGAAGACTATACGCTTAGTTAATTTTCTCACCACTGCTCAGAAAATGGTAGATGCCATTTTCCAATCATTTGGGATTGCAGGCATGGACTCTCTTCCTGAATTTCCTTCTGCAACTTGTTACTTGATTCAGCTGACTCCTAGTTCTTCCATCTTCTTGAGTAAGAGAAAGCAATTACGTCTGGCCATTTTGGACCTTCGGTCTAAGAATTAAAGTTGATGTAGAGATTTCTTGACTTCATAAAAGGTCTTGGCTCTTAATAGAGAGTTGCTTGTAACCTTTTAACTAGATTCTCTTGTTGTTCAACCCTTTTTATTCCTGCAATCCTCATAAATGTAATATCCATTCTTCCTTTTAACATTGTCCAAGAAACACAACTTGCTTTTCCAAAGCTTTAATTTGATGCAATATGATATGTAATCCTTGGTTTGTCTTCTTAGTATAATTCTTATCTCTAAACCCGAAATCCGCTTTAATAAAAGGTTAGTAATTTAAGAAATTAGGAATTCATTTAATAGAGAACTAGAAAATTATCTAGCATTAATTTTGAAGAGATGGCCAAAAAACCATCTGACATTAAGAAGACTAGAATTTCATCTGATAATAAGAAGACCATAATTCCACCTGATAATAAGAAGACCAACATACCATCTGATATTAAGAAGTCCAGAATACCATCTTCCGATAATAAAAAGTCCAGAATACCATCTTTTGATAATAAGAAGTCCATAATACCATCTTATGATAATAAGAAGACCAGAATATCATTTGATAATAAGAAATTTAGAATACCATCTGATAATAAGAAATCTAGAATACCATCTGATAATAAGAAATCTAGAATACAACCTAATAATAATAAGTAGACCATAAATCCATCTAGCAATAATAAGAAGACCAAAAAACCATCTGGTAATAATAATATGAATAGAAGCTCAGAAAACCATCTAGCAAAACTAAGAAGACAAGAAAACCATCTGGCAATACTAAGAAGACCAGAAAAACATCTGGCAATACTAAGAAGACCAGAAAATCCTTTGGTAATAATAATTTGAATGGAAGACCAGAACACCATCTGGTAATAATCTGAATAAAAGACCAGAAAACCATTTGATAATAATAAGAAGATCAAAAACCCATCTGGCAATAATAATCTGAATGGAAGACTAGAAAATCATCTAGTAATAATAATCTAAATAGAAGATCAAAAAACCATCTGCCAATGATCTAAATTGCTTTAGCCATGTCTTGGAGCAAAATAGCTCGGATTTAATTCTTCTTTCTCTAAAAGATTGCTTTGATCCATTCTTTAGGATAGAGATTGATCTTATTTGCCTCTTCTTTGGGCTTTGGACCTTCCCGTCCTTTCTAGGTAAGGCTGAAAATTGTTGATCGATGCTAAGCATGTTCCTCCCTCTAAGAGGCGCTTTAGAAATACGTCGAAGGATTTTATTGGCGCTAAGTCCTCCTCCATCTAGGAGGCGCTCCGGAAATACATCGGAGGCTTTAATTGGCACTAAGCCCTCCTCCCTCTAGGAGGCGCTCTAGAAATGTTGGAGGCTTTAGTTGGCGCTAAGCCCTCCTCCCGCTAGGAGGTGTTTCGAAAATGCGTCGGAGGCTTTATGATTCTTACTTGCTAGTTCAAAGAGAGTTTTTGTAAAACTTGTTTAAGAAAACATTTCTGAATACTAAACTTTAATTTTTCTGATATGAAATTTTCCCTTTGGAAGAAAGAATTTTTTGAAAAAGAACTTCTTTCATAAATCAGGAAATATTTCTTCAAAATCGGTCTTTCTTTCATAAAACACTTTTTTGGCTTGGATTTTGAGTCAACAAATTGAAAAGATTTTGGGAATTTAAATTCTTTAATAGAGAAGCCCATTTTTAATGTTGCCACCAAAAATGATTTTTGAGCTAATCTCATAATAGAAATTTAATTCTCAAATAAGAGACTGATGGTCATGATTCATGAACCAATAGTCCTTTAATCGAGAATATGCTCTTCTAATTAGAGTTTTAGCGACGCTAGTGAGTCTTAGTAGTTCCAAAAGGTTTCTTTAGAACATTGTATTGGTTCCTCTTTTTCAATGATTTCTGAATTTTTGAGAATGCTCTTGTCAGCAAATTCTGGATAAAAACCTTTTGTAGATGATTACTAATGCTAAGCAACATACTTTTCTAAAGGTTTTATAAATCATCCATGAAATAAATAAATATACATTTTCCCTGAGCCATTGGGTAATTGGTAATAGTCCTTTTGATTTTTGAAATATTTTTCTCAAAGATTTGTTTGGTAAAATGTAACGACCCCAGATTTTAATTTAATTTAAATTAATAATTAAATGAATTTTTGAATAAAAATTTGTAAAATAGAAGTAAACATATAAATTTAATTCTAACAACATAAATATATTAAGTAAATATGTATTGATATAAACAAATATATAAGATTGGAGTAAGTGATACAAAATAAATACGTATAGTTAAAATTCAAAACAAACACATTAACTAAGATTTTAACAACATAGAATTTCATTTATATTGCTAAGCAATTAGACTAGACAAAAGAAAGAAAAGAGTATTGCAAAAGTATGAAACAAAATCTTCTCAATATCATTTTCAGCCGAGACAAGCTTGCAAAGGCAAGTAAAAGAAGTACATAAAAACAAATGAAGACAACATCACTTTAGCCACAAAAGTATCTTCATGTACGTGTACAACTGAAATAAAAGAATGAGTATGTGGTACAAACTAATAAATACAAGCATCTTCAGCCATACCTCTACTTTTATTAAATCACTTCACCCTAACCTTATCTTCAGCCATGCCTAGTATTTTAAAACAAACATACCCTGCTGTACAAACTTGTAAAGTTTTCTTTGATAAATATTAGCCTTCTCAGTTCGTTTATCAAGCTAAGTAAATTCCATTTCCAAGCTGAGACAAACCTTAACTGAAACAAAATTCAATTTAAACCAACAACAAAGCAATTCAAGTTTTATCAAAACAATTCAATCAATGAAAACCAGAAATGATCAAAGCAAAACAAACAAGATTTAAAAGAAGATCAGTACTGCAAATTCAAAACACAGAGCTGCCTCTGTTCTTCAAGATTTAACGGTGAGTAACTTATTTTCTTAAATGTTTTAAAGAATAAAATAGTTGCTTAACTTATGTAGATATATCAGTGAATATAGTTTGTATATATATATATATGTTTTTGCCCTGTGAATATAGAATGGCTTGCATACCTCTGTTATGGATTACAGAGTTGAACATTTTTCAAACTCAAAAATATATTTTCTTCTAATCATTTGTTTAGCTTTAAGTCTTCATTTAAACAAGATATTTTGAACTTAAGTTAAGATTTTAGAAGTTGATTTAAACCATGGTTATAATTATCATCACTGCAACATGGTTTACAGGTGTTCAAATAAAAAATTGATAAAAATTAATTGTTGTAAAACATTGATTCAAGATTATAATCTGAAACTATACTTCAAATTATGATTTTTAAAACTTAAAAGAAGATTTTTAGTTTAGTAACTCAAGAACAGTTTGCATTTGAATAAAAATGGAATTTTTACCAATCTCTCGTGATTGAAACAATAATAAATGCTTAAATTTGAATTGAAGATAGTTTAAACCTCAATAATGATGAGAAAAATACTAAATGATTTTTCGAATGGATGGAATTGCCATTCGAACCCAAAGTAGGGTTTAGGGACAGTGAAGAGTGCGGTTGGGATATTGGGCTCGTGCACGCTCGTCAGTGCGTCGAGCGTGGTTAAATTTGGAGGGGGTCTACTGGGGACGTGGATGTAGGTATGGACGAAGGCGTGGCGGCTCCGGTGGCTGGTGTGAGGATGACGAGGCGTTTAGGCTGATGGGTTTCGAGTTGCAGTTCGATGAAGAGGTGAGTTTTGATTCGGGGATTCTGCAGTTTCTCTGATGGTCGGATTGTGGCTAAGGGATGGTCGCCGACTTGTGTGGATGGTCGCGAGGGGTCGGAGTTGGTTGCGGTGATCGTGCACGTGCACGATCTGGAGGAGGTATCAGTCGTATCGTTTTGGGGGAAGATGGGAGGAAGCTCGAAGCAATACTCGAGAATTTGAAGGGAAAGCTCGAAGTCGAACCCGGGGTTTTCAGCGTCGTATCGAGTAAAGCTTTAAACTTAAACAAATTTTTGTAAAACTTTATCACGGGTCAGATTTAGTTTAAACTCGAAGCAGGGAGGTGTTTGGATCGGGAATGACTGGAAGACCTACTCGGGTTGTTTTATAATGGGCTAAGCCCATTTAAAATCTTCAAGTTAACATGTTAGGAAAATTTTGTGATTGAATGTAGGTTTTGTTAAGTTAAATTATTTAACAAATGTTTTAGAATTTGTTAATTAAAGAATTAAGTTCTTAAACGAAAATTAAATTTTCCGAGTAGTTCAAAATATTTAATAAAGAAATTTTGAGTAATTTTGTTTAATAGTTGAAGAGATTATTTAAGATACGTATTTTAAATAGTTTGAAAGAGATAAAAGAATTTATTTCAAAAGGAAATAAATTTAGAAATAAAATTTGGAGATAAAAAAAAATTTGGTTTAAATAAAACTATTAAACGGTAACTGGTTATTCGATTTATTTCGGATATTAATGAATTTTATAAAAATTGTTATACTAGGTCTGAAATGGAGAAACAAACTGGATTGGAAATGGATTACAAATTAAAGCTAAGGTGAGATTTTTCTCACTCAAATAAAATTTGGATTTTACAGTTATTGATTGATGATTGACTGTTTGGATGTGATATTAGATATAGTAGGATATATCTATATATATGTAGCAATATATACATATTGGCATATGTATATATTGGATTGATTGATTTCCCGCATTGTATAGCGGATGAGACCCTATTGCGCCGTTAGTAAGCGGATATTTTTATAAAACCCATATACCGCGATATTCCACCTCGAAGTGGAATTGGTATTGTGCTAACATCTGTGGATGCAGGGAAACAGGTTGGAGGGATCCAACTGGATTCCTCACCAGTATTTATTTATTTACAGATATTGTGATGTATATTCTGTTATCATATGATGTTATATGATGTATGGTTGTCGTGATTGACGAATTTTTGTGTTGCATCATCAGATTCATTTTTGAAGTTTAAAAATGACGATGTTGATTTTAAAAGGGATTTTTTTAAAGTGATTTTTGAAAGTATACGTTTATTTAATTTTTGAATTGATTTATAAACGTTCAACTTTTAAAGTTATAGAAATTATGATTTTTGTGAAATATAACCAAAGTGTCATTTTTGAAATAAATAGTTGATTGATTTATAAAATGGTTTAAGTTGGGATTTTTGAATAACTATAAACGATTTGCATAAAAGATTTATAAAATAGATATTTATAAATTAAAATTATTGTAATTATAAAACGAGTTTTATAAGTGTTAAAATGAAGTATAAATGGATTTCATAAGTGAATGAAATTAATAGATTTATATTGAGAAGTATGAAATGAATAGGTGTTGTGAAATAAAATGATTTTATAAGTTGAAATCGTTATAAAGTATAAATGGGATTTAAAAACGTTGTTTTATAAATCCGAAATCACTTATTTTGATAAGTGAATTATAGAAATTAATAAAAGAGAATTTATTAATCGAAGTTGTTAGAAAATAGAAATAGAATTTATAAACGTTGTTTTATAAATTCGAAAATCAATCAAATTTGATGAATTTAATATAGAAGGTTATTAAGGAAATTTTATCCACGATTTTGGACAGTGGATAATCCTTTAAATAAAATGTGTAGAGATTATTGAAAATTTGGTTAGTGAAGTATATTCACGATTTTGGACAGTGAATATATTTTTAAGTAAAATGGATATGTTTTGGAAAAGTGACATTGAAAAATGAAGTAATTATTTTAAAAGATGTTTTAAAATGTATTAACTATCGAAACCATAGATTTCAACATTCATTGTTGAAATAGACGTTTTCGAGGAAGAAGGAAATGGTGGACTATAACACTGTTGTTATAGTAAATGATTTCCGAAAGGAAATGTTTTTATCTAGTATTGGGATTTATATATCTATCTAAATTTGGAATCCCTATACTAGTGATTTTGAGTCGTCGTAACGATGTTTTACGTAACATTCGTTTTGACTCAAATAAATGTTGTTATAATAAATGATTTCCTTAAAAGAATGAAACATATACTTAATTTTGATTTAAGTATATTGAATATTTTCAAATGTTGAAAATAAATAGATTTGTGAATTACTTATTTTTAAATAAGTATGGAATTGTTTTTTCAATTTAAAATGAAACGTTTTGAGATTTATCTTCTTAAAGATAAATCGAAAGTGAATATTGAAATCGATTGAAAATCGTATATCAGTAGATATTTTGAAATATAAATTCAATATGGAATTTACAAGAGAAAGGGGAATTGTTTAGAAAAAATAAATATTGATTTATTTTTGAAGTGTGGAAATTCTATATCTAGTAAAGATGTTTTGAAAAATAAATAATTTGGGAAAATTATTTGGAATCTGATGATGTTGCGCATCTTTATTGATAGTTAAATAACCGACTATCAATAATTACCTTGAATAGGTATTTGTTGTGAATTTGAATGCCACACTTATTTTTAAATAAGCGCTCACTATTCGGGTTAGCCGGGAAAGGACCATGGGGTCGTATAACCCATTCCGAATATGTGATACGTCGTTATGAATCGCATTTGATGACCGGTGTTGAAGATCAGATATTTGTGAAAACGGAAGGATTACCGTCGAGTTACTCTACATCGGCTGATCTCCGGTTTAGAGGTTTTATCACCCTTAGTGACGGGAAGTCCGGATGTGATTGGAAATTATCCGGATTTGCAAGGGCTTCGTGAGAAGTGCCTTCGGTTCTGTTCGAACCCGGAACAGACTTGTATGGATTGTGTGTCTGACGTTACAAATTGAGATATAAAGCCGATTTCTTTCAAATACATATCTGTTGGTGGCGGAGAATTTATTCTCTTAGCTTAACACCCTTCTTTGAGACATACGAGCTCAGAGGTTATGTAGTTGAAGGTTATCAGCGATATATCCCAATTTGGTCATGTGGCATGCTGAGTGTTGCTGTTTGATGATCAATGTTTGATCATTTGTGATATGATCATTTGTTTGATCATTTATCTTTGTGATCATAGGTTGATCATCTGTTGACCCAAAGCGTGGCTTTTTGAAAAAGCGTAGCTTTGTGGACGAGACTTCGTCAGGGCCTCAACAACCCGGAAATGGTCGAAATAGGAATGTTGCGGCAAGGTTATGAGGGTCGCGCCCTTTAGGGTATGTCATTTCCTTCTGGAAAGGGGTGGTATCATGGTATGGAGCCCAAATACTTACTCATGTGGACACACTTTATTTATGATGTGTGATGTTGGTTATCGAGCGCTCGGATAAAGATCCCACAGGACCGGGAGGTGGCATATTCGTGAGTTACCTGTTATAGGGGTAACCCGGCCTTGTTTGGCAGAGAGCAGTTTGTCTCTTGGGACGTCCAGCCAGAGGCGATCCTATTCGGCAGGAGGAAAGGAAGTTCCTTAGCCTGAACATTTGTTGGAAAATCCAAAGAAACAATATGAACCTTTACGATTGCAATTGTATTACCTGCTATGGAATGTGGCGGTAACCTGCTATTGAACATAGTAGCTATAGTAGGCATACGATACTGGTCGTATGCTGGCTAAGATTAATATTATACTTTCGAAATGTTTTCTACACTAGACATTAATAATAATATCCAATGATTGGCGTAGTAAGCATCTTTGACTATCATAAGAAGAAATCTCCTCCAATTCTGCGTTTGCATTGTGTATGTGGCGGGAGGTCTTATGGTAGTTTCATTTTCCAAAAGCATTGCGAATCTGTTTTATTTCCTTTGTGAAAAAAATACTGTTTTACGATCTCACACCAGTCACCATGACTGACTCGGAGTTTATTGTTTCCCTTCTAAACTCTGGGTGCCCACCAATATTCACACGGGCAGTCTAGAGTTAGGTTATCAGGATATTCTGGATATTTTGGAGATAAGCTGGATGACGAGACGTAGTATTTGTATCTGATATTATTTATTCCGCTGTGTATTCTGTATGAGGACAAGTTATATAACTGTCCATTGTTGTATTGAGTTGTATATTGACTCTGATTGATGTATGTATAAAATGATATAGTTCTTTGTTTTAAAAGACTAGTGATTATCTATTATATATTGTTCCGCTGCGAAATGTGAGGTTCTGATATTGTTTCTGTTCTGATGTTGTTCTGTTGTTCTTCTTTTCTTTTTCTTCTATCTTTTCTTCTACCTCTTCTTTTAAAACCCTAATGGTTCGGTTTTTCGTTCACCTTGAGTAAATCGATGGAGATTAGTGTCTATTCAAGGAGTACGGAAAAGCGGGTTATTACATTTGGTATTAGAGCATATGGTTAAGCGACAACCCTGCTCTGTTGGGTGTTACTCATTAGAGATAGAGTCAGTAGTACTCTAGAATGAGTTTGAGTGTAATAATAGATACGAGCGCGTATTTGTTAGTTAATATAAAAATTGTTTTATATTGTGATGATTGATTTATTGAGTGGCATATGAACCTTCGTCGGCACAGTCTGCACAACTGGATCGAAGAGGTTTCTAAACACTTGAATAGAACAATTCGACACAGTATGTTTTGAATAGGGTAAATGAGATAATTTTGCCCAAAACTATTTTTGTATAGAAAAGAAACGATTTTCTATGAATTATCATAGTAAATGGATGTTTGGTTGTTAGGAAGTAATAATATTGAATTATTATCATTGTGATATGAAATTGAATAAGAAATTAAAATAACAACCAAAGATTTGGAGATAAATCCATTTAACAAATGAGATTTATAAATGTGAATAGAAAGATAAGGCAATAAAATTCATATCATAAGTTTGAGGAATTATAGGAGATCGAATCTGTCTATCTCTGTGTTGTTTTCGTGCTCGAGAATTTCGAGGACGAAATTCTTTTAAGGGGGGAAGTTTGTAACGACCCCAGATTTTAATTTAATTTAAATTAATAATTAAATGAATTTTTGAATAAAAATTTGTAAAATAGAAGTAAACATATAAATTTAATTCTAACAACATAAATATATTAAGTAAATATGTATTGATATAAACAAATATATAAGATTGGAGTAAGTGATACAAAATAAATACGTATAGTTAAAATTCAAAACAAACACATCAACTAAGATTTTAACAACATAGAATTTCATTTATTTTGCTAAGCAATTAGACTAGACAAAAGAAAGAAAAGAGTATTGCAAAAGTATGAAACAAAATCTTCTCAATATCATTTTCAGCCGAGACAAGCTTGCAAAGGCAAGTAAAAGAAGTACATAAAAACAAATGAAGACAACATCACTTTAGCCACAAAAGTATCTTCATGTACGTGTACAACCGAAATAAAAGAATGAGTATGTGGTACAAACTAATAAATACAAGCATCTTCAGCCATACCTCTACTTTTATTAAATCACTTCACCCTAACCTTATCTTCAGCCATGCCTAGTATTTTAAAACAAACATACCCTGCTGTACAAACTTGTAAAGTTTTCTTTGATAAATATTAGCCTTCTCAGTTCGTTTATCAAGCTAAGTAAATTCCATTTCCAAGCTGAGACAAACCTTAACTGAAACAAAATTCAATTTAAACCAACAACAAAGCAATTCAAGTTTTATCAAAACAATTCAATCAATGAAAACCAGAAATGATCAAAGCAAAACAAACAAGATTTAAAAGAAGATCAGTACTGCAAATTCAAAACACAGAGCTGCCTCTGTTCTTCAAGATTTAACGGTGAGTAACTTATTTTCTTAAATGTTTTAAAGAATAAAATAGTTGCTTAACTTATGTAGATATATCAGTGTATATAGTTTGTATATATATATATGTTTTTTCCCTGTGAATATAGAATGGCTTGCATACCTCTGTTATGGATTACAGAGTTGAACATTTTTCAAACTCAAAAATATATTTTCTTTTAATCATTTGTTTAGCTTTAAGTCTTCATTTAAACAAGATATTTTGAACTTAAGTTAAGATTTTAGAAGTTGATTTAAACCATGGTTATAATTATCATCACTGCAACATGGTTTACAGGTGTTCAAATAAAAAATTGATAAAAATTAATTGTTGTAAAACATTGATTCAAGATTATAATCTGAAACTATACTTCAAATTATGATTTTTAAAACTTAAAAGAAGATTTTTAGTTTAGTAACTCAAGAACAGTTTGCATTTGAATAAAAATGGAATTTTTACCAATCTCTCGTGATTGAAACAATAATAAATGTTTAAATTTGAATTGAAGATAGTTTGAACCTCAATAATGATGAGAAAAATACTAAATGATTTTTCGAATGGATGGAATTGCCGTTCGAACCCAAAGTAGGGTTTAGGGACAGTGAAGAGTGCGGTTGGGATATTGGGCTCGTGCACGCTCGTCAGTGCGTCGAGCGTGGTTAAATTTGGAGGGGGTCTACTGGGGACGTGGATGGAGGTATGGACGAAGGCGTGGCGGCTCCGGTGGCTGGTGTGAGGATGATGAGGCGTTTAGGCTGATGGGTTTCGAGTTGCAGTTCGATGAAGAGGTGAGTTTTGATTCGGGGAGTCTGCAGTTTCTCTGATGGTCGGATTGTGGCTAAGGGATGGTCGCCGACTTGTGTGGATGGTCGCGAGGGGTTGGAGTTGGTTGCGGTGATCGTGCACGTGCACGATCTGGAAGAGGTATCAGTCGTATCGTTTTGGGGGAAGATGGGAGGAAGCTCGAAGCAATACTCGAGAATTTGAAGGGAAAGCTCGAAGTCGAACCCGGGGTTTTCAGCGTCGTATCGAGTAAAGTTTTAAACTTAAACAAATTTTTGTAAAACTTTATCACGGGTCAGATTTAGTTTAAACTCGAAGTAGGGAGGTGTTTGGATCGGGAATGACTGGAAGACCTACTCGGGTTGTTTTATAATGGGCTAAGCCCATTTAAAATCTTCAAGTTAACATGTTAGGAAAATTTTGTGATTGAATGTAGGTTTTGTTAAGTTAAATTATTTAACAAATGTTTTAGAATTTGTTAATTAAAGAATTAAGTTCTTAAACGAAAATTAAATTTTCCGAGTAGTTCAAAATATTTAATAAAGAAATGTTGAGTAATTTTGTTTAATAGTTGAAGAGATTATTTAAGATACGTATTTTAAATAGTTTGAAAGAGATAAAAGAATTTATTTCAAAAGGAAATAAATTTAGAAATAAAATTTGGAGATAAAAAAATTTATTAGTTTAAATAAAACTATTAAACGGTAACTAGTTATTCGATTTATTTCGGATATTAATGAATTTTATAAAAATTGTTATACTAGGTTTGAAATGGAGAAACAAACTGGATTGGAAATGGATTACAAATTAAAGCTAAGGTGAGATTTTTCTCACTCAAATAAAATTTGGATTTTACAGTTATTGATTGATGATTGACTGTTTGGATGTGATATTAGATATAGTAGGATATATCTATATATATGTAGCAATATATACATATTGGCATATGTATATATTGGATTGATTGATTTCCTGCATTGTATAGCGGATGAGACCCTATTGCGCCGTTAGTAAGCAGATATTTTTATAAAACCCATATACCGCGATATTCCACCTCGAAGTGGAATTGGTATTGTGCTAACATCTGTGGATGCAGGGAAACAGGTTGGAGGGATCCAACTGGATTCCTCACCAGTATTTATTTATTTACTTACAGATATTGTGATGTATATTCTGTTATCATATGATGTTATATGATGTATGGTTGTCGTGATTGACGAATTTTTGTGTTGCATCATCGGATTCATTTTTGAAGTTTAAAAATGACGATGTTGATTTTAAAAGGGATTTTTTAAAGTGATTTTTGAAAGTATACGTTTATTTAATTTTTGAATTGATTTATAAACGTTCAACTTTTAAAGTTATAGAAATTATGATTTTTATGAAATATAACCAAAGTGTCAATTTTGAAATAAATAGTTGATTGATTTATAAAATGGTTTAAGTTGGGATTTTTGAATAACTATAAACGGTTTGCATAAAAGATTTATAAAATAGATATTTATAAATTAAAATTATTGTAATTATAAAACGAGTTTTATAAGTGTTAAAATGAAGTATAAATGGATTTCATAAGTGAATGAAATTAATAGATTTATATTGAGAAGTATGAAATGAATAGGTGTTGTGAAATAAAATGATTTTATAAGTTGAAATCGTTATAAAGTATAAATGGGATTTAAAAACGTTGTTTTATAAATCCGAAATCACTTATTTTGATAAGTGAATTAAAGAAATTAATAAAAGAAAATTTATTAATCGAAGTTGTTAGAAAATAGAAATAGAATTTATAAACGTTGTTTTATAAATTCGAAAATCAATCAAATTTGATGAATTTAATATAGAAGGTTATTAAGGAAATTTTATCCACGATTTTGGACAGTGGATAATCCTTTAAATAAAATGTGTAGAGATTATTGAAAATTTGGTTAGTGAAGTATATTCACGATTTTGGACAGTGAATATATTTTTAAGTAAAATGGATATGTTTTGGAAAAGTGACATTGAAAAATGAAGTAATTATTTTAAAAGATGTTTTAAAATGTATTAACTATCGAAACCATAGATTTCAACATTCATTGTTGAAATAGACGTTTTCGAGGAAGAAGGAAATGGTGGACTATAACACTGTTGTTATAGTAAATGATTTCCGAAAGGAAATATTTTTATCTAGTATTGGGATTTATATATCTATCTAAATTTCGAATCCCTATACTAGTGATTTTGAGTCGTCGTAACGATGTTTTACGTAACATTCGTTTTGACTCAAATAAATGTTGTTATAATAAATGATTTCCTTAAAAGAATGAAACATATACTTAATTTTGATTTAAGTATATTGAATATTTTCAAATGTTGAAAATAAATAGATTTGTGAATTACTTATTTTTAAATAAGTATGGAATTGCTTTTTCAATTTAAAATGAAACGTTTTGAGATTTATCTTCTTAAAGATAAATCGAAAGTGAATATTGAAATCGATTGAAAATCGTATATCAGTAGATATTTTGAAATATAAATTCAATATGGAATTTACAAGAGAAAGGGGAATTGTTTAGAAAAATAAATATTGATTTAATTTTGAAGTGTGGAAATTCTATATCTAGTAAAGATGTTTTGAAAAATAAATAATTTGGGAAAATTATTTGGAATCTGATGATGTTGCGCATCTTTATTGATAGTTAAATAACCGACTATCAATAATTACCTTGAATAGGTATTTGTTGTGAATTTGAATGCCACACTTATTTTTAAATAAGCGCTCACTATTCGGGTTAGCCGGGAAAGGACCATGGGGTCGTATAACCCATTCCGAATATGTGATACGTCGTTATGAATCGCATTTGATGACCGGTGTTGAAGACCGGATATTTGTGAAACCGTCGAGTTACTCTACATCGGCTGATCTCCGGTTTAGAGGTTTTATCACCCTTAGTGACGGGAAGTCCGGACGTGATTGGAAATTATCCGGATTTGCAAGGGCTTCGTGAGAAGTGCCTTCGGTTCTGTTCGAACCCGGAACAGACTTGTATGGATTGTGTGTCTGACGTTACAAATTGAGATATAAAGCCGATTTCTTTCAAATACATATCTGTTGGTGGCGGAGAATTTATTCTCTTAGCTTAACACCCTTCTCTGAGACGTACGAGCTCAGAGGTTATGTAGTTGAAGGTTATCAGCGATATATCCCAATTTGGTAATGTGGCATGCTGAGTGTTGCTGTTTGATGATCAGTGTTTGATCATTTGTGATATGATCATTTGTGATATGATCATTTGTTTGATCATTTATCTTTGGGATCATAGGTTGATCATCTGTTGACCCAAAGCGTGGCTTTTTGAAAAAGCGTAGCTTTGTGGACGAGACTTTGTCAGGGCATCAACAACCCGGAAATGGTCGAAACAGGAATGTTGCGGCAAGGTTATGAGGGTCGCGCCCTTTAGGGTATGTCATTTCCTTCTGGAAAGGGGTGGTATCATGGTATGGAGCCCAGATACTTACTCATGTGGACACACTTTATTTATGATGTGTGATGTTGGTTATCGAGCGCTCGGATAAAGATCCCAAAGGACCGGGAGGTGGCATATTCGTGAGTTACCTGTTATAGGGGTAACCCGGCCTTGTTTGGCAGAGAGCAGTTTGTCTCTCGGGACGTCCAGCCAGAGGCGATCCTATTCGGCAGGAGGAAAGGAAGTTCCTTAGCCTGACCATTTGTTGGAAAATCCAAAGAAACAATACGAACCTTTACGATTGCAATTGTATTACCTGCTATGGAATGTGGCGGTAACCTGCTATTGAACATAGTAGCTATAGTGGGCATACGATACTGGTCGTATGCTGGCTAAGATTAATATTATACTTTCGAAATGTTTTCTACACTATACATTAATAATAATATCCAATGATCGGCGTAGTAAGCATCTTTGACTATCATAAGAAGAAATCTCCTCCAATTCTGCGTTTGCATTGTGTGTGTGGCAGGAGGTCTTATGGTAGTTTCATTTTCCAAAAGCATTGCGAATCTGTTTTATTTCCTTTGTGAAAAAAATACTGTTTTACGATCTCACACCAGTCACCATGACTGACTCGGAGTTTATTGTTTCCCTTCTAAACTCTGGGTGCCCACCAATTTCCACACGGGCAGTCTAGAGTTAGGTTATCAGGATATTCTGGATATTCTGGAGCTTTGGAGATAAGCTGGATTACGAGACGTAGTATTTGTATCTGATATTATTTATTCCGCTGTGTATTCTGTATGAGGACAAGTTATATAACTGTCCATTGTTGTATTGAGTTGTATATTGACTCTGATTGATGTATGTATAAAATGATATAGTTCTTTGTTTTAAAAGACTAGTGATTATCTATTATATATTGTTCCGCTGCGAAATGTGAGGTTCTGATATTGTTTCTGTTCTGATGTTGTTCTGTTGTTCTTCTTTTCTTTTTCTTCTACCTTTTCTTCTACCTCTTCTTTTAAAACCCTAATGGTTCGGTTTTTCGTTCACCTTGAGTAAATCGATGGAGATTAGTGTCTATTCAAGGAGTACGGAAAAGCGGGTTATTACATAAAACTTTTTGAATAAAACCGCTTGTTGAAAATAATGTTGGTGTATATTACTTTACCTTTGTATAATATGTATAATTGTACCACTTCAGGTTTTGCTTAGCAAAAAGAAATGCCTTGTTTGTAAGTCTGAAAAGTCATAATTTATGAACTAATAGACTTTATAGATAAGTACACGCTTTTATTTAAGAATCCCTTCTTTTAAAAGGATTTTGAATATTTACCTTTTTTCGGAATCTAATCTGTGATGAAGGATTTATGATGATTCCGAAGCCCATAAAGAAATCCTTTATATTGTATAGATTCAGGCCTTGAGATAGAGAGTTGTTTTATCTTGGATATTTGAACCATCCTATTTCACGGAAAATCAGAAATCTGTTATGCTTTGACAATGAAATCCAGCACCTCTCGGATGTTTATTCATAGTAGATTATCCTTCGTTTCAACCTATAAAGAAACATGAATTCTATGTTAGCACATGGTGAATTTCAAGCATAAATCAAATTATATTTTTTGATAAGTAGAGTTGATCCATGGTGGGCAACTGACACAAAACTTTTACAGTTTGACTGGAATCTGAGTTTGAAGTTGTAAAAACTGCTTTTCTTTATGGATTATACTACCAATTCCATAGATATACATGTTTCGATTTCTTTATTTATTTCATGTAGAAAAGGTTTGGTTTAAGGTGTTTGGTCTATTCTCTTCGGAGTAGAAAATCTTTTAAGTTTCCTTAATGAATTCTTTTAGAAATCCTGATTTGATCACTTTCTGAGTTATTCATGCTAAGATGCGTCATTTGTCGGTCTTATGTCCATTTATTTTATGGTAATCGCAAAAATCTCTTCCTCTATTCAGTTCAGGATGGCTCCATATTTTGTAGGAAGTGGGATAATTTCCATCATTTTTTGCCACAATGAAATGTGGAAGAGGAGTTTGTTTAAGTCTACATAATTGGATTCGGAAATCTCCTTCCGACTTTCTCTTCTACTTTCATTCCATTTTGACCTTTTTTGGGATAATTGAAGCCGAACTTTTCTTCCATTTTGTCTTGTTGAGATTTCTTCTTGGCATGGTACATCTCGTCCACGCGGATTAATTTGTCAGCCCGAAAATATAAGTGTTGTAGATTTTTACATCCATGAATATAGAGCCATTTCCAGAAAGGAGTTTGTTCGATTAACCTCGAACATACTGCCATTGGTTTTTCTCTATCGATCACATCTCTTCCTCTTAGCACTTCTGTGTTAAATCTCTTTAGGTATTTGCCAAGCAATTACCCTGCCCTTTGCTTGATAATAGCTAACATACTGGAATCTGTAGTTGGGTCTTTGTATATGTAAAACTATGCCGAGAATTCATAAGAAAATTGCTCCCAATAGTAGGTGGTCTTTTCTTGGTAATGCCTATACCATTTGGCAGCTACTCCATGAAAAGTTACAGGGAAGAGCTTACAACAAAATGCTCCAGAAGCTTTATACAAATCCATTTGATTTTTGAAAGCTAAAAGGTGATCATCTAGATCAGTGGTTCCATCATACTTTAGTGAAGGAATTTTGATGTAGGACGGAATCCTAACAGCCACTATTTTCTCTGTAAAAGGAGTTTTTCGAAAACTATTCTTATTTCGGGTCAAGGGTCCCTTCCTCCTTAAGGGAAAGCATATCCTTTATTATTTGGTTGAGCATGTCCCTTTGGTAGGTTTCGTCATTATAGTAGTTCCTCTTGTAAAGTTTATATTCTTTGTATAGAATCGAGCTATTGGATTGTTCGGGAAACCTTTTTGTCAATTCTTCTTGATTCACCTTTTGATGATCCATCTTAGCCTTATTGCTTTCTTTTGTTTGCAATCTTGGAGAATACATTTCCGGCCCCTCAAATTAAGTTCTTCTCTTTCCCTATGGGTTTATAATACTTTCGCCTTGACTTTTGTATACTGAGGTTTCAAGGTCTATTCTGGGAGATTCCACTTCATCTCTTTCTCCATAGGCTTTATTGTTTAAGACGGTTTTTGTGATAAAACTTTCCCAAGAAGCTCTTGCATAGCTGCTGTTAGTTTTCGTATCAAATCCAGAATTTTAGCCTCACTACTTTTGAGTTTTGTTAGGGATGAAGGTTGTCCAACCTCCGTATTCTCTAAATTGAAGTTTGGGGGTGATATTATCCTCTAAAGTCATCTGTTGTGTAACTTTTTTGTTTAGGATGTTATCTTTCTTGGTTTTCTCTATTTTTCTTGAAACAAAAGTTTTGCCTAGTTAGTTTTAAGAAAAATAATTGGGAGGTTAGAGGTTCAAGCCCTCCTTCTAGCGCCAAAATGTTAATGAATTTCTTTGCTAATACCCAAAAAGTGTAAGGAAAATGAAACTTGGTAGAATAGAATCTTTAGCAGTCCTAGGTTAACTTGCTAGGAAAGCACATGCTCCATGTTGAATCCATATTAACCTCGAAATCATGAATGTTTAGGAATTCGAAACAAGTTATGATCAAATCACAAGTGTTTAAGAATTTGAAACAAATAACAATTTAGGAAGTCTTCCTTAATATGCTATAAAGTTATTGAATATCCAAGGCCTTATTTTCCAAAGTCACAAGAGTTCGAAATGTTCAATAGTGAAGCCAATGATCACGTTGAAGTTATATGTAACGATTTGGATTTTTCGCGCTCGAAAATCGACATTCATACTTTACATCGTACTCGAATGCCATAGATTCGACCGTTCAAATCCGAGTCGCCGGAGCTTATAACAACATTTAAGTAAATAACACAGAGGAAGAAATGAATAATACATTGATATACAATATCCGATACAATATCCAGATACAATGATGATACAATGATTATCTATATACATCAGAGATATGATACAAGAAATAGCAGCGGAAAATAACAACAATGGAAGAGATCACTCCAAATGATCTACAAAGGAGAATGACTCCAACAACTCCAACGTCAAGCTCGAACCACAAGGAGAAGCAAGTGCAGTCCTGAACTCCAAGAACTGAACCAACTCCAGATAATCTACTCAACCTGAATATCTGAAAACCCCAACTCTAGACTGCTCGTGTAGAAAATTATGAGCACCCAGAGTTTAGGAAAGGAACAATAAACTCCGGATCAGTCATGGGACTGGTGTGAGCAACAAAACAGTTTATCTTTAAACAAACAATAAAAGAATTTAAACATTGAAAACCGCAATGCTTTTGGAAAATGAAACTACCATAAGACCTCCCGCTACACACACAATGCAAACGCAGAATTGGAGGAGATTTCTTCTTATGATAGTCAAAGATGCTTACTACGCAAATCATTGGATATTATGACTAGTGCATAGTGAAGAAAACATTTCGAAAGTATAATATTAATCTTAGCCAACATACGACCAGTATCGTATGCCTACTATAGCTACTATCTAAACAGTGGGGCGCCACCATAAGTAAATGGCAGGTTCTACAACTAATACCGTACAATATTCGTATTGGAAAATGGATTTGCCAACAAATGATCAGGCTAAGGAACTTCCTATGCCACGAAGGAAACGCCTCTGGCAGGACGCTTCGAGAGACAAACTGCTCTCTGCCAACAAGGCCGGGTTACCCCTGTAACAGGTAACTCACGAATATGCCACCTCCCGGTCCTTTGGGACCTTTATCCGAGCGCTCGGTAACCAACATCACACATAATAAATAAGTGTATCCACATGAGTAAGTATCTGGGCTCTATACCATGATACCACCCCTTTCCAGAAGGAAATGACATACCCTAAAGGGCGCGACCCTCATAACCTTGCCGCAACATTCCTGTTTCGACCATTTCCGGGTTGTGAGGCCCTGATGAAGTCTCGTCCACAAAGCTACGCTTTGTCACAAAGCCATGCTTTGGGTCAACAAATGATCAAAGAAATGATCACAAAGATATAAGATCAACAAATGATCATATCACAAATGATCAAACGATGATCATCACGCAGCAACACTCAGCATGTCACATTACCATATTGGGATATATTGCTGATAAATTTCAACTACATAACCTCTAAGCTCGTACGTCTCAGAGAAGGGTGTTAAGCTAAGAGAATAAATTCTCCGCCACCAATAGAAATGTATTTGAAAGAAATCTGCTTTATATCTCAATTTGTAATGTCAGACATACAATCCATACAAGTCTGTTCCGGGATCGAATAGAACCGAAGGCACTTCCAAGGAAGCCCTTGCAAATCCGGATAATTTTCTAATCATGTCCGGACTTCCCATCACAAAAGAGTGATATAAATCTCTATACCGGAGCAACTCAGTGCAGAGACATTCGACAGGTTGTCCTTTCATTTTCGAAAATATCCGGTCTTCACCACCGGTCTTCAAATGCTATCCATTTATGACGTATCACTATTCGGAATGGGTTATATGACACAAAGGTCCTCTCCCGGCTAAACCGAATAGTGAGCGCAATATTTACAAGAAACATATGGATATTGGGATTTCAATTAAGTCACAACTTATTAATTCAACTTCTTTTTAAATGGTTTCAATCGATTACCATTTTCATCTTTTAACAAAAAGATTCATTTTAAACAACCTTCAACGGTTTAAACAATTTCCACATTTTTAATCTTTTAAATAAAAGATTTAATTCATAAAGTTCACCCAGTTTCACAAAGATTCATTTATAGATTTTCCAAATCAATTTCCATTTCAATTTGATTTACTCGTTAAATCTTTAAATCAAAGATTTAACTCATAGCTTTCAAAACAATTTCATTTCGAATGGTTTAAACAAATCATCATTCTAAATCTGTTAAAAATAACAGATTCAATTCATAGCTTTCAAAAAGAATTCATTCATAACTTGGAAAACCATTTTTCAATTCAATCTTGAAATTCCTTTAATTAAACTGGAATTTCATTTCTTATCTGAAAGCTTTTATCCTTTGAAAACAAACAGTTTTCATTTCAGAAAATCTGATTCATTCATACGAGTTGAAATTCTTGGGTTAAATTCAAATTATCAAAATTATACTTTTAAAATGGTTTAAATTCATACAAACACATTTATATCATCTTTAATCCCTAGTTTCAATTCATAGGATTCAATTTCAAATATTGAATTCAAATTTAAATCAAATTATTTAAATTTTCAAAACTCGATTAAGTTATTCAAAATAACTTTTATCCTTGAAATCCCATTTCAAAAGCTTTTCACTTTAAACCCAAATTTCCAATTTCAAAATCAATTGAAATTAAAATTTCACTTTCAAAACATAAATTTAAATTATCTGTGACTTAACCGATTTCCACGTGAAATCCATATTTGTGTGTGTAAAAGTGTAGTCCAGGGGTTTCACACAGTAGTGCAACATCAATCATCACAGATATATCGATAAGCGGTAAAATTGATAACGCTTATCTTCATTCACAGATTCAAAAATAAATTTATCAGTCACAAAGATTCACAATTATAATTCGATGTGGGTTTCGGATAACCAACTGGAATCCGACTCCCTGTCGCATCGAAATTCAAGTGTCGTTTTACGGGCCAAGGGTTTCATATTCACATAGTAATATATCACAGAAACAGAAATCACAGCTCAAGCACAACATAAATCTGGGTATATCACAAATGATCATATATCAAGGATATCAAACAATTCACATTCAATAGAATTCAAAACATTCATAAGTAAGGTCAGTTAATTGTTTGATTTATTCAAATCAGATTAATTTCTTATGAATTACTAATTCTGGTTAATCAACATCGATAAATTACAAATCATTTCGATTAATATTTTATTAAAAATCCTTAATTCACAAATTTATTATTCCTTAATAAATAAATCTTTAAACCTCAATTAATTAATTTAAACCTTTAATTACTTTTTATTTATCTCTAACTTTAAATTAATCTAAATCATTAATTTATAATTTAAATAATTTATTCTTTAATTATCTTATTAATTAAATCACTTAATTGCCTTAATTATCTCTAAGGTAATTTATTTCTTTATTAATGACTTCATTAAAGTGGATTTAAACATTACATTTCAAATTTAAATTTTCATCCTTAAAATTCAACCCACTTACATATTTTAGGTTGTTAAACAAATTTAAATTTAAAAACTTATTTTATTTTAAACTCAGATGCAAACTATCTTGAATTCAGATCCAAACTTAGATTTAAACTTGTTTTAACTTTGCTTGACAAATTTAAATTTAGTTTTTAAAGTTTGGAAACAAAACAGGTTATTAAAACCTGCTACCCAAACATACCCGAGCCCTACCTAAAATTCTTCGAGCCAAAACATCACATACTAGAAGTAAACTTCGAGCTTGCACCCTTCTTCTCCCAAACCCAAACCTGATGCACGAAACCGTGCATGGTGCACATGTACATCGTCGACCATCACCGCTGGTCTTCGCCACACCCTCCAGCACTTCACTCTTCATCACCGCAACACACTTCGGCCCTCAAACCATCATCATTAGCCAGAAATCGAAATTCAAGCCAAAAAGTCGAAACCTGGAACAAACGAAAGCACCCACCTCCAACCTGTCAACACCACGTTTTCCATGCCCCGACCACCAGAAGTCACGCGACTTCGACCACGCGTTCCCTGGCCATTGACGCTTCATTTCCCCGAGATTCGTACCACTCGATCTACTAGAGAGATCGCGGCGGCTTCACTAATCTCAGCGTCTTAAAAGCAAATTCGAACCCTAGAGTTGCTTCAATACAACAATATACCCAATTGAAAAATTATTTGATAATTTTCCTAAGATCAATGATGTTCACACTAGCTTTAACACGATTTTCAACATTTATAATTGATTTAATGATTCGAAAATGGGGAAAATGCAACTTCAGTTCACCTACAAACTACCCTTAAAATTCCACACTAAAAATCACTAAACCCATCTTAAAAATCATAGTCTTCAGTAAGGATTTGAGTCGTATACTCGTATCAATATTTTGCGAGGTTCGAAATTTCCAGATTTTTAAAGTTTCACTGTAAAAACTTGATTTTTTCATTCTATATCCATTTGTACTTCATGAAACCATTTTTAGTTTATAGTTCATTCTTAAATACGACAAATTTATTCTAAAACCAAAGCCTAATATTGGTTAGAAAAGAAGAAATCAAATTTTCTTTGTTGTTTCATACCCTGTAACTATACAGAGAAGAAGAAATACTAGCATATGTATATATATACAGAACACTTTCAAGATATATATACTTAAGTTTAAATTACTAACTGTTACTCACCTTCCAAATCATGATTCAGAGCTTTCAGATTAAAGTTGAAGACCCTTTCAAACTTTGAAATGTTGAGAACCCTGTTTGAGTTTGCTAACTGGAACTTCTTCCTTAATTCAGGCTTGCACTGATGGTTGTTTTAAATTTTGAAGCAGCCTTTGCTAGAATCTTCTCTGGTTTGATTTGTTTTTAGATTGAAGTTTGTTTCAGTTGAATGGTTTAAAATGATGTTTACTTCAGACATTTTTTTCTCAGTGAAAATGAACGAAAATGGGATGAAATGTTGATGTATATAAAAGGAAGTTTACAGGTATTATTATGGTTTGTTTGTACAATGCACATCAGAGATATATTTTCTTAATATGGTGGCTTGAGATGTTTCCTTGTTTTCGGCTGACCATGATACATGAATCATCATCCTTCACAATCCCTTGTACTAAAGTTATGGGCTGCATTATATTTTTAAACAATTCGAATTTACCTATTTGTGCTGAGATGTATTAGAGGTATGGCATTGAATGCCTTGTACAAAAATTATACTATTTTATTCTTTGTTTTCCTTTGCCTTGCATTACTTTACTCGGCTGATAGATGATATAGTGAAGGTTTGCATTAATGTTGTTTGTCTTGTTTTTTATATTTATACTTTATGTTGTTTTAGTCTTTTTATTATACTATGTATCTAGTTTGTCTCTTTGTTATGTTTCACACTATACATTTTCAAATGTATTATAATTTCTTGTGATATGAATAAAGTCCTATATTTAATATAAGTGATATTTATTTATTTTTCAAAAATCATTTATTTAAGATTCAAATTCAAATCAAAATATACATACATATTCAATTTTTACTCATATATGCACGTATACATATATATTCACATATATACATATATACACAATATTTTAAATTTAATTGATTTATACAAAATTTATTTGAGTTCGGGGAAACTCACATCCCTTTATTGATTCATTTCACAAATTTAATTCAAAACTTAAATTAATTATCAATTTAAATATAATTAAAATCTAGGGTCGTTACATTATATGTGCTTAAGAATCATAAGTCAATAATCTTGTCTCTTTATACTATGTGATTGTACATGTACAAGCCTATACTCGTAATAAGCTTTGCAATGTTACAATTAGCACTAAAATCCCCAAAATTGATTTAGGGTTACAAAGTTTAAAAAGTAAGAATGAGAAAAGAATTGATCACCCCTTCCTCCATGCCCTTAGGTCCGTATTTATAGGGGTTGAGAGTTGCGGCATGACTGCCATGTGTCACTTCCATCATGCCAGGTATTCGGCAATCACACTTTCATTAATAACCTTGAGAATCACTTTTGAAAGGAGAGATTACGATATCCCTTATTGAATGGGTGACATGTGACACTTGCTTCCTTCTGATTGTTTACGATATCCACCTTATGTATTTCTTTAGTTGATGAAGTGCGACATCAATAAGACACGACATTGATGATAAGCAGCATTGAAGAGATGCGGCATTGGATAGAGGCAGCATTGATATGTGATGGCATTAGCTTCATGCGACATCATTTACTAGTGATATGCGATATAGATGAGTCGTGACATCAAAGATCTATGACATCTCCAATCATATTGATGACTTACGACAAGCTTCGATCTTTTAGCACTTGGCAATTGCTATTGACAATATGCAGCATCAATAATATGTGACACCTTCATCACATTGATGGCTTATGGCATGCTACATTGTGTTGATGGAATATGATATTGATGATATGCGCCATCCACTTTTCAGTGATACTTTATGGCATCCACTTTCTTTACAAGGCTTGGTGATTCACGATATCATATGACATTCGATATCCTTTTTCCATTTGATGGCATGCGACATGCCTTTATGCACTATTGATATGCGACAATTTCCTTTATTGATGAAGTGCGGCATCGATGACATCCTCAATTACACTGATGACGTATTGATGGAGTGCAACATTCCATATCGCATTGATGATGTGCGATATTCTTTAAGGCGCATTTTGGATGCGACATTCTTTGTTATAAGCTTTGCTTTTCCTTCAACATCGACTATCTCCTCTTATATGCTTTCTTGCGACATCATTATTATTGACATGCTTGATTTCGATATTATCCCATATTTTCGGAATCAATTTTTGTTCTAACAGCTCTGATACCACTTGTTAGGATCGAGCAATATACCTTAGTGAGGGTGAATAGGGTATTTAAAAATATTTTGTAGAGATGCTAGTAAAATATAAAATAGTGTGTGGAAATGTAAATGCAGAAAATAAATAGCACAATATATACCCAACTTCGGCCTAATACCTACTGCTGCCCCCAAAGCTATTACTAGAGTTAAATATTCAAACACTTACAAACAATAAAATCGCAGACACTGCTAACAAATATTCTAACCTTATGCCTAATAACTCTGCCCAAACTCAATCCCCTGAGATCAAAATCCCTGAACTACAATGTAGCTCAAATTAAAAAAGGAGTTAAAAGGGAAATACCAGACGAAACGATAAAAAAAGTCTTTCCTATCTTAATCTCACATGACCTACTCCCCTTCACAATTCAACACCTTTTATTTATTCTTTAAATTCTATACCAAAAAGTTTGATATTACCTTTGATTCGCTTGAATTCTAGTTGCACCGGAATTTGTACGACTTGCTATGTTGTTGAAACTCGTGTACGCCTAGTTAAAGTTGAGTGAATGTTGTTAAGGAAAGAAAGTTGATGTGTTGAAAATGAAAAGGAATTGATGCACAAGCTTTGATCGAATAATTGGAGTAGAAATAAAGAGAGGATCTACTTGTTGTGTAATCTATGATCTTTTCTTTTGCTGTAATATGTGTTTATATAGGCTCGTAGAGGGGATGTGTATGTATGGAAACAAATATGTGTAAGGATATACGGAGAAGGAATTGATTTGTGAGATAGTTTGTTTCCCTGTATACAAAATAAAATCTGTATATAATGGGGAAACAAATATGTGTGAGGATATATGGAGAAAGAATTGACTTGTGAGATAGTTTGTTTCCCTGTATACAAAATAAAATCTAAATATAATGGGAAAACAAATATGTTTGAGGATATATGGAAAAGGATTTGATTTGTGAGATGGTTTGTTTCCCTGTATACAAAATAAAATCTATATATAATGGGAAATAAACCATGTTGTATCTTTCAAAATATATCATTTGATTATGTACACAATTCTTTGCTTCCATTCTCTACTTATTTCACTTTCTTCATATATACTGCCTTTTATATTGCGTATATTTCCTTGCTTCTTATTTGTTTTTGTTTCCTTTTCATTGTATAAGCAGATTTTTATTGCACTGAATGGAAACTTCTCCACAAACCTATAAATATACAACACTAGACAAACACATTAAATATAATATATATTAATTAATATCAAACGGAAATTAACTGCAATATCTAACAATATTTCCCTTTTGGTAATAATAAATATATATTATTTACAAAATATAAATATATGTGTTTGAAATGTAATATGTGCAAAAATAGGCATATGAGATGTACTGGATGACAATTTAATTAGAAACAAAATTGTGCTTTGATTATTTTTAAATAATAATACACTATGAAAGAAAAAATCAAATATAAAAATATATTTGTTATCATCTAACAAGACATATACTCCACAAATAGTTTTCAGTTGGTTAATATAACTAAGATCAAACAGAAAATATCGACATAACTGATTAACACAATTCTCTCGACATGAGAATACTGTCTATCTTTAATATGAATGCTCCTCTTTGATTATAGTCAAATCATGACATGGTGTCCATCGAGTAACTATAGTTGATTCAAGTGGAAGTATTGGAAGTGAAGCATTATTCAAGCGAGGATTCGTCTCCTTAGTTATACGAGGTTAGTATTATGATCAACCCAAGTCAACTCAAAGTCAAAATCTCTGGTCAGAGTAGTATGGTTAATAATAATTGTTACTATTGAACCAAGGACTTTATGTTTAGGATATAAAGTAGAATATGGATGATTTTGGAATTTTGACCATTAACAGATTCCATAAATCCAAAGTGATATAGTTTTGACGAAGAGAATTGATGTAAATAAAAGTCACAACCAGGCAACACAAAGTGAAATTGGATTTTACTGATACTAAGTAAGTGATAAATTTGGCCAAAATGTCACACCACCTGCTAAGTGACATGTTTATAATAAGACTAAACGATTTATTTAGTTTATAATTGTTATAAATTAATTAAATTAATTAATATCTATGAAATATTAATATAAAATTTTGAATATGATTTGAGAATTAAATATTATTAAATATATTTATAATAGTTATAAATATGCCGATCGATATGTGATATCGATAACTAATTAAATTAGATTTAATTAATAATATTTATTTTGGCTTACTTGGGATATTAGCCCATGATGATAGGTTGATAACTTCGACTATTATGAGGGCTATAGAGGACGGCTAAAAATAGGTTAGAGGGTTTAAAAATGAATGGCTTTGATTTAGTGAGAATTGGTATGAGATATGATCCATAACTTTCTCTCTTTCATCCACTATTTAAAGAATTGGTATGAGGTATGGTGGCTTAGGGTTTGGTGAAACATTAATTAATATATACATATTAATATGTCATTTAATTATAATTATATGGTTTGTATTTAATTATATCATCATTTCATGGTAGTAATTGAACATACATTTTAAGCATGTATATTTACATTAATTATAATTTTTGGTAGTTGTATATTATTTTTAAATAATTATTTACTATAGTTTAATATTATTTAAATCAATACACTATCTAAATAATTATATAAAATAAAATAAGACTCAAAAATTAACTTTTAAATTTTATAAAATTAATTTATCATGAAATAAACTCTCGGCCAGAAAACTAATTTTTATATTTTTTAAAATTATTATAATATACTGTTGAAAATAATTAATTAATAAAGAACAATTTTGACCAAGAAAAATTGTGGAAAATATTTTCGAACCTCAAAATATCATGCTAGATTTTCTAAATTTAAAATTCGAATAATATCCTTCGAAAATATTTTTATTAATATTTTATTATTTTTGACTAATTAATCGGTTTTTATATATACTAATATAATAAAAAAATTTGTGTTATGCATACGATCTAGAAGTGTTTAAAGATTAAAAAATAAAAAAATTATTTAATTTTATTAATATATACAATATATAGGGGCATTTCACTAGAAGGACAAACTTTGCAGTCCAATTAGTTTCTAGGACCCACATCCATAGAAATTAATTTCAAACCCAAAGTCAGCAGAATAATTACTTTTAAGGCAAAGTCAGCAGTTCAATTACTTTCAAGGACATAATTTCATAGGTTTTTAGGCCTTAGAAACTTATTGTTTTGCATTTTGTCCTTAAAAGTAATTATTTCGGTTGTGCGTCCTAGAAACTAATTTCACTAGCTAAAGAGGCCCTTGTGGCTAATTTCCACACACATATATATAGATATTATAAATATGCTTTTGAAAAGCAAGCCGGTTTTATAGTGGACCGTCCACTTTTTATTAACAACATTCAAGAATACACATAGAAACAAGAGAGATGAGAAAAAAAAACAAACATCAACGCAAAAAGCCCAAATGAAATAACAATGGCCCAGAAGTTAAAATTTAATTAATATACATGTGTGTATGTGTGTGAGTGTATGCTTATATATATAATTATTTTGTCTTTATAGTACATACATACATACATACATATATATATATAAGTTCATAATTTTAAAAAAGCTTTTATATTATGTATGTATGTATAAATATAAATTATTTTAATATTTATTACAATAACATATATACATATACATACATACATATATATAATTAATATTTTACTTATATATAAGCACTATATATATGTATGCGTGTGTGTAGATTTATAATATTTATATAAATAACAAATTTACATACATACATACATATATTGGATAACATATAATATATATCGAAGAGCTAACATGTCCGCTGTAATATAAATCTCAGCATCTATATACGGGCATGTTATACCTTGCACGGGTTATCGTGTTACACATGTACACACATACATATGTGTATATGATGCATATGTGTACTTATGTATGCCTAAAATATAAGTTAAATAAAATTGTATATAATTTATAAATAAAATAAAATAAGGGATTTTATCTAAATAAAAGTTATAAATCCAAAGTGATATAGTTTTGACAAAGAGAATTGGTATAAATAAAAGTCATAATCGGGTAATGCTTAATAAAGTGAAATTGGATTTTTACCAAAACTAAGTAAGCGATAAATTTGGCCAAAATGTCATACCACCTGCTAAGTGATGTGTGAACATTAACATTCGAATAGTTCGATGCTAATCGTTGACCAAATTTACACCTAACGAGTCACACAACCGGAATGATGAATTGATTTTAGATCAAATGATTTAATAAGTTTATAATTATTATAAATTAATTAAATTAATTAATATCTATGAAATATTAATTATAAAATTTTGAATATGATTTAAGGAATAAATATTATTAAATATATTTATAATAGTTATAAATATATCGATCGATATGTAATATCGATAAATAATTAAATTAGATTTAATTAATAATATTTATTTGGGCTTAAATGGGATATTACCAAATGATGATAGGTTGATAATTTTGGCTGTTAAGGGCTATAGGGGGTGGATAAAAATAGGTTAGAGGGTTTAAAAATTGGATGGCTTAGATTTAGTGAGAATTGGTATGAGATATGGTCGATAACTTTCTCTCTTTCGTCCACTATTTAAAGACCTCTAAACCTATTTGTTTAAAAATATTTTTGCTGCCGCTATCCCCTTCTATTGTTGGTCAATTTCATCCCCTAGGAGCTCAGGCAGAACCAACTCAAATCAATTCAAAAGACAATCACTATTTATAGCCATATGTCTACGGTTCAAGGATTAGCAGTCTGCCGAATTGGAAAACTTTCAAAAGAGAGAGAGAGTTCATCATTACTAGATGTGCTTCAAGGCATTAGTTTTTGGTATGTTTTTATTGTATGGTTTATAGTTTCTGAATAATATTTTAATATTCATATATATTATTGTTATTTTGTCAATTAGGCGATGATTCTTATATGTATTGATGTTGTCACATACTAGATTAGTTATATGTATGTATTCAATAAAAAACAACTTTTTTACAAATTGATCAGATATGCATAGCCAAATATTTTATTTATAATTTATTAACTAATATACATATTAATCTGTCATTTAACTATAATTATATAGTTTGTATTTAATTATATCTTCATTTCATGCTAATAATTGAACATATATTTTATACATGTATATTTACATTAATTTCAATTTTCGGTAGCTATAAATTATTCTAAATAATTATTTACTATTATTTAATATTATTTAAATCGATACACTATCTAAATAATTATATAAAATAAAATATATTTTAAAAATTAACTTGTAACGACCCGATATTTTGGACCATTCGCATCCATTATAAGTGTATAGGTAGACACTCATGCCGGAGTTGAATTGCTCAAAATACCGCGTTGTAAATAAAATTTGGCAAATCTCAGAATATACAGTAAATAAATATAATCACAGATCACAGACACAGAGTAAAATAATGCAGCGGAAGTAAAAGAAATAGTAGTTCATGAAGCTACTATATAAATATATCAGAGTTACATAAGATACAACAGAAGAAATAGAGTACAACAAAAGTCTCAATAAAATAACCAAGTACAAGCTGAGTAGAACAACGGAACTGAAATAGATAGGACATGACAAGCAGATAATCTCCAGCGATTCAAATCTCCAAGAGAGTGGAAATCCAAATCTGTGAATAACTCAGGCTGACCCGAGCGTAAAGCAAAACACAAAACACTCGAGTCAGGAAAATATATACTTATATAATGTAAACCAACTCAAGTGAACTGTAATAAAGGTACAAGTAACTTAGAAGATGCTTGGGACCGCCCATCCTCTAAGGATCCGTTAAACTATCTACTATGTAGTAATATTCGATATTATAATAGTGTCTAAATAAGTAAAGTATAATCATATCGGAAAATAGCGTTAAGGGGATGGAGAACCTTAACGCGGTCGGATCTTAAAATCATAATCGTAGTAAAGCTCGATATGGTAGGTGACACGGCACAACTAGGCAATGCCAGGGTAGATATACCAATTACGCATCCGGACTGGTGGTGACGCATAGCAGCCACTACCGCCCACCTCGAACAACACTCCCAAATCAAGGGTGCGCACCAAATCAATCACAAGTAATAGAATGGTATCGAAGAAGTGTGTCCGATCAGAGGTGCTACCTCATTGGTCCGTCAATCGCTCCTGTTTTAGCCACCTTATGCCAACTCACGGGAGTTGGGTCCACGTATATACCTTAGGATCGTCGCCACCATCCTACTTCATTCTGGAATCTCCACCGCGTACACGGTTGCCAAAGTGGTTTTCGGTAAGACAGAGAGTATGTCCATATCCGATCCCGGTCTCTTTAACAACCCAACGTTATTATAACCCGTGGTTATAACTTTTAAAAACAATACTTTACTTCAAAATAAAATATCATTTCAAACCATATCTTTATCAAAATAAAGATTAAATCAATTCCAAACCATTTCCATATATTTAAATTTTCATATAATTTCAAAACTTCATTTCATATCATTTTAATATAATAAAATATCATATCCTTACAAAACTTCATTTCAAATCATTTTAATAAAATAAAATATCCTATCAGTTCAAATCCAATATTCAACTTTAAATACCTTTTAAATTCAAAGATATCGTTCATTTACTATCATTTCAAATCACCTTTAAATAGTTTATATTCCAATCAAAATAATTCATTTAAACCTTTTAAAAGTGTAATTATTATATTTTCAAATCAAGTATTCAATTTCCAAAGTTTCAAACCATTCTGAGTTCGTTTACTAAGTCAAAAACCCTAATTATTAAAATTTCAGCATTTCACAGCATTTAAAAACAACTGCTATAGGTTATATTTGAAAACATTTTTAATTCAGCAAAGACAGCACTTAAAACTGTTGTTAAAACTCAGTTTTAGTTGAATTATAGTTCAAAACAGAAAAGACAGCAATTCAAAAGTGCTGCGGTAGTTCAGATTTCAAAACAAGGGTTAAATTTGGTTTCAGCAAAGACTGCAGACCATTATAGCATTTCCAGAGAATGCTATAATAGACCTGGGTTCAATATTAGCCTATAAGTTCAACTGCAGCAACTGCAGCATTTCAGAAATGCTGTAGTAGCCCTTTTATTCAAATTTTAGTGTAATTCAGAACCATAGCATTTCTGAATGCTATTAAAAGTGATTTCCAGCTTTTTAGTGTATTTCCAGCAATTAAATAACTTCATTTTAAACTCTTTAAACATTTTAAAAATCATAATTTAACATTTAAAATGTTTATTTACATATCATTTAATATGTATCTTTTTCACAATAAATTTCTTATAATTAAATCCAATTTTCAACAATTTACTTAATAAATTTAAGTGTAAAAGTTTCCAATTCTTCACATTTCAACAAATAACTTAACACTTCAAATTTAAATTACCATTTCACAAATTTAACTAAATTTCCAATTTTATTTAATTAACTAAAACCTTTAATTAAAACCAAATTTCACATTTCCAAGTCAAGTTATATTTTAAAAGATCACTTTTAAACATTCATTTATTTAACCACTTAAATTCATAGAAAAAATCAATAATACTTTAATAAATCACTTAAATTCACATTTAATCAAATTATCATATTTACCATTTCCAAATAAAATTTAATATCCATTTTATTTATATAACTTAAATATCATTTTTAACCAAATTCCAAATTTCCAACTTAAGTTATATTTCAAAAATCCAGTTAAACCATTCATTAATTACATTTTTAACACATAGAAAAATCATAATTTCTTTATTTTAAACATTTCAAAATCTATTTAAATCAAATTTCATAAATTTATATTTTTAAAATACTTAAAAATATTCAAAACACTTTATAAAATAACCACGGGCCTGTATATAATTTTCTAACCTAGGTCAAGTGATACGGATATGTATCATTTCAATCCGCAGTTAAAAAAGAAAAATCCGGGTTCTATCATTTCAAACCCGCAATCCCAAGTTAAAATAATTTAAATAAAAATCATTCAGGCCTATCATTTCAGCCCATAACGATTTTTCCCTATTCTAAAGTCTGTTCGGGTATGTATCATTTCAACCCATAGTGATTCTAATCTACAGGGAACTTGCAATGGTGATAACAGATATAAATAACAGAATAACATTAAATAATAGTAACATATGATATAATAAGTGTAATAACAGGTGTGAACATCATATGATAATAATATAAACATATATAACATGATGATATACATTACAGATTCAAATGGTGTCGGTTTATCAGTTATATAGGTACATATTGTCTGGTGAGAATAACTCACCGTTTTGTGCTGGAGAAACGACGACGACTGCACGAATGGGATCCAAACAAGCACGATAACACGAATATGATTTGATATGGGAGAGCCAAAGATAAATTCCCTTGTCACATTCAAACAAAACAAATACAGACAACATGAGTTTTTAACTCAAAATTCAATAAACAATGTTAGAAATGAATGCATGAACCAAAGCCAAAGTGATTGCACATGCTTTCTACCATCTATGCTTCAGCTCCAGATCTGAAATGCATGGCTAAGGGGTGGGTTTGGATCTGGTTTTGGGTTCCATAGGGTTGGCCAAACATGTATGGTGATGGTGCAAAGATATGTGAGCATGAACTACAACACAAAGGCAAACTACATGGTTTCTAAGCCACATAAGGTCACGGCTACGGCAATACAAGTCATGGTTAGGTCTGTAGTGGGTTAGGTACAGGTGTGGCAGTGGTGTCAGGGTCCACTATGGCAGGTGGTGGTGATGTAGGTGGCGGCCAAGGAGGAGTTGGAGGTGGTGGTGATGTATGGTGCTCGACTAGGAAGATATAGGTGAAGTTTGCTCATTTTTGTGTGGATCAACATCATGGGAGGCCACGGCTTGGGCTTGGGGTTGGGCTGGAGGAGGTAGTGATAGGTTCATGTGGTGGTGGAGGAAGCCAAGGTGCTGGAGTTGAGAGGAGCCGAGCCTAAAAGGAGAAGAGAGCAAGTGCAAAATCACAAACAAGTAGAAAACAATGGAAAAGAAAGGGAATTTTACCAAATCTTTGAACAAGGGAGAGGCCGACATTTTTTTTCAAGTTAGAGGTGAGAATTCACGTGAAAAATGAGGAAGATGTTGCTGGAAAAGAAAAGAAAAGCACGGCAAAAAAAATCATTAAGGTGGAGGTTGAGAAAATGAAAGGTCGGAAGATTAAAGGACCTTAAGCAACTAAAGAGACATAAACTTTTCAAATTTCCATTATATATTTATATATATTTATAAATATGAAAATAGCTGAAATTAAAGATAAATAAACTCAGAAATAAAGTAAATAAGAAAAATAAATAAATAAATTTTATATTAATTAAATTAAATGAAGAAAAATAACACTATATACAAACTAGGTTAAATAAACTGAAACAAATTCAAATAATCTTTGGAAAAATCTATTCTAATCTAAATACATGTAAAGTGAATATTAATAAAGTAAAACAAAGAAAATAAAGTGAATGTATAAAATAAATAAATAAATTTTAATTATATATAGTTAAATTAAGAAAATAGCAAAGAAAATAGAAATTAGGCTTTAAAATTACAAAATAAATTCAACAAGCTTTGGAAAAATTTTATAATCACTTTAAAATTATTAAAAGACAAAATTATACATAAAATAAAATATTAACATATATTAGAACAAAATATGACAAATAAAATATAATTTATATGTTTTAAAATAAATAATATTGCAAAATAAACAGTTTATACACAAAATTGAAAATTACATAACTTCTACAATATAAGTCCGTTTTCAACGAAACGAAAAGCAGTATTCATGGAATTAAATCTATTTTCATAATAAAAGATAAAATTTAAGAATTTTAAATATTTAAATTTAAAGTTTAAAAGTCAAAGTTTGACCAGTTTGAACAGAAATTCACTTTACAGTAAAATATCCAATTTTTACCAGTTTGAAATTATAATTTACATAACAATCAAAATATATTTTTAGAAATGAAATATTTGAAACAAAACAAGTTTAAAATAATTTCAAATTAAAATAAAGTTTTTCAATCAGGAAATTCAATTTAACAGAAATAAAATATAAAATAAAATAAGCCTAAAATGTAGGGTTGTTACACTCTCCCCCACTCAAAACTTTTCGTCCCCGAAAAGGAATGAGGTACAGGAAAGCACAGAAAAAGAAAAAAATGAAATAGAATTAAGACAAGATGATAAGAAGATTGGAATTACACCTGATAACTATTGTTATAGGTAAGTTTGACAAGATGGAGGTGATCAAATCAAGAATATAAGCACGAAAAAGATCCTCTAGAGTCTGAATCTCCCTTTTCACTCGACTGACGGTCTATGAATGGAAAAACAGTGTTCAGATCCAGATGAGTAACAAAGGTTATCAAAGATTACAGAAAGATTTCTAAACAGACTAGTATAAGCAATAGCCTTCCCATTCTGTAACAAGATAAGAGAAATAAGGACAACCAAAAGGTAGTTTGAAAAACAAAATAAGATAATAGATTTGTAACCATAATGTTTTGAAATCATAACAATTTAGAGATGTTATCATTTAGAAATCATACTACTTAAAATCATAACACTTTGGAAATGTTATTCTTAAAAAAAAACATAATACTTTGAAAATCATAACACCTTTTTAAAAATAATCTTCATTTAAACCATTTAAATCCAATGTCAAATAATATTCATTTCAAAGCTGTAACATTTCTAAGTTCATTCAATTATAAAATTTCCAAAACATTGTATTTTCAAAACAGCAGCACTTATAAAATGCTACAGTAGATATATTAATATTTCAAATCAGTTTAATTTCAGAAATATTCATTTGGATATCATTTAACTTATGACTTATTAAAACAAACCTTTATGAATGAAATATCCAAATAAACTATACTTCATTTATTAAGTCAAAAGCTCACTATTTTAGTTAGCTCTTAATTTAACACATAACCTAACACTTATTTAAAATACCCATTTCATAAATAGATATTCCTTTAATAAGTTACACTTAAAATTCCATTTGAAAACCAAATTTTCAATTATCAAATTTTAGTGATGTTAAAATACATTTTAACTATTTAAATCATAATTATTCAATTTCCAAGACATATCTATTTCATAAATAAACATTTATATAGCAAATATAACAATCAAATTTCTTTACACATTTATTCATTTAGACATCAATTAAACTATGAATTCATGTTAAATAAACTTTATTACCAAAAGTCCAATTCAAATGTATTTTATTTTATCTATTCAAAGATACATTATTTATTATACAACATATTCGTTTCAGGAAATAACCATTATTAAAATTCCTAGGTTAAACTTAAGGTTCCATATTAAATCAAATTTGATTATTAAGTTATTTAAATAAAATCTCTTTAAATCCCTTTTCACTATTTACCTCTGTTAATCTTTTATAACTAATATTTAAGTGTATAAAAATCCTTTTTATATTGTATATTATCCAATTACATTGTTAACTTCTAAAAAAATTTAAGGTAAGTTATATTTGAATGCAATTGTAATATACAAATAAAACTATCCAATTCAATTATCTCAAGTTTGAATCATTTATCCAAAATTTTGATTTTTCTTTTTATAATTGAAATTATTCTTTAAGAAAAAATTTAAGAATTTGAATCTTCGAACATCTTCAAACCATTTGGAGATAAGTAATTATATATACATAATATGTTAAATCAAATTTAAATCATATATCTTTATATATATTATAATCCAGTCATATTTTAGAAATTCAAATCAATCAGATTTTCCAAAACAAAGCTGTAGCAAGACTACAGAATGGTTTCTTCACTTCGAAACTCGAAAATGAACGTCGATGATGCTGCAGTCATCACCGAAATTATTTTCCAGCGACAAAGAGAAAAGTACTAAAATTTTAAACTTTAAAATTCTTTAGAGACAAATTTTTATTCAAAATACTTTAAATAATATCCTTTTAAAAATTTTAAACACAAGGCTTGAAACCATCGGAAATTAAATTCTTTAACTTTCTTGTTTTAAATTCATTTCAGTTCCCAAATAAATTTATAAACAACTATTTATAAATTCATTTGTAGAACAATAAATGATAAATCAAGTATTATCATTTCAAATTATCAATTTAAATCAATTTATTAAGTTCCATAAAATTATATATCCAAATTTATTTCATAAACCAAATTTTAACATAATATTGTGTCAGTTTGTTCTGTCAAAGTGTTTTAGAAATCCTATCGATAGCGTTGATCAGACGAATCGATCGGAAACCCAAATCAACATTAACAACTCAAACAACACAATATAAAACAAAACATAAATTTACAAGTACAGTTCAAAATGTTTGGAAGATAGATTGGAACAAAAGACAAGATGATTAAACAGAGTAGAGAGATGGGTAAGCTTAGATAAATCGCGGACAACCTTAACCGGGTCAACCGTGACTCAATGGATAAGATCAAATGTGGATTTTCTGGGGTAAATCTACCTTCAATCTCAAGAGATAGAGTTTGGAATAATAAAAGATATTAGCATCTAAACCAAGGATAAATATAAATCTCTGGTGAATCGATGCTGATTATAAAGAATTTTCACCCTTTTACAAGAAAATTAGAATATTGGCGAGACCGCCAATTCACTATAAAGATCATTGGAAGTGGAGTCATGGAATACTCCAGAATCAAAAGATGATGAATAGTGAGGGACACGAATGAATTTCGGAACCGCAGGGAACGTTCCAAAATTCAAAGGAAAACGAATCAAAGGAAGAGATTCAAACTCGAACGAAAGTGATTCTGTAAATAAATTTACCATACATTCTAAGTTTTGCCTCAAAGCCAAAGCTCTGATACCAACTGTAACGACCCGATATTTTGGACCATTCGCATCCATTATAAGTGTATAGGTAGACACTCATGCCGGAGTTGAATTGCTCAAAATACCGCGTTGTAAATAAAATTTGGCAAATCTCAGAATATACAGTAAATAAATATAATCACAGATCACAGACACAGAGTAAAATAATGCAGCGGAAGTAAAAGAAATAGTAGTTCATGAAGCTACTATATAAATATATCAGAGTTACATAAGATACAACAGAAGAAATAGAGTACAACAAAAGTCTCAATAAAATAACCAAGTACAAGCTGAGTAGAACAACGGAACTGAAATAGATAGGACATGACAAGCAGATAATCTCCAGCGATTCAAATCTCCAAGAGAGTGGAAATCCAAATCTGTGAATAACTCAGGCTGACCCGAGCGTAAAGCAAAACACAAAACACTCGAGTCAGGAAAATATATACTTATATAATGTAAACCAACTCAAGTGAACTGTAATAAAGGTACAAGTAACTTAGAAGATGCTTGGGACCGCCCATCCTCTAAGGATCCGTTAAACTATCTACTATGTAGTAATATTCGATATTATAATAGTGTCTAAATAAGTAAAGTATAATCATATCGGAAAATAGCGTTAAGGGGATGGAGAACCTTAACGCGGTCGGATCTTAAAATCATAATCGTAGTAAAGCTCGATATGGTAGGTGACACGGCACAACTAGGCAATGCCAGGGTAGATATACCAATTACGCATCCGGACTGGTGGTGACACATAGCAGCCACTACCGCCCACCTCGAACAACACTCCCAAATCAAGGGTGCGCACCAAATCAATCACAAGTAATAGAATGGTATCGAAGAAGTGTGTCCGATCAGAGGTGCTACCTCATTGGTCCGTCAATCGCTCCTGTTTTAGCCACCTTATGCCAACTCACGGGAGTTGGGTCCACGTATATACCTTAGGATCGTCGCCACCATCCTACTTCATTCTGGAATCTCCACCGCGTACACGGTTGCCAAAGTGGTTTTCGGTAAGACAGAGAGTATGTCCATATCCGATCCCGGTCTCTTTAACAACCCAACGTTATTATAACCCGTGGTTATAACTTTTAAAAACAATACTTTACTTCAAAATAAAATATCATTTCAAACCATATCTTTATCAAAATAAAGATTAAATCAATTCCAAACCATTTCCATATATTTAAATTTTCATATAATTTCAAAACTTCATTTCATATCATTTTAATATAATAAAATATCATATCCTTACAAAACTTCATTTCAAATCATTTTAATAAAATAAAATATCCTATCAGTTCAAATCCAATATTCAACTTTAAATACCTTTTAAATTCAAAGATATCGTTCATTTACTATCATTTCAAATCACCTTTAAATAGTTTATATTCCAATCAAAATAATTCATTTAAACCTTTTAAAAGTGTAATTATTATATTTTCAAATCAAGTATTCAATTTCCAAAGTTTCAAACCATTCTGAGTTCGTTTACTAAGTCAAAAACCCTAATTATTAAAATTTCAGCATTTCACAGCATTTAAAAACAACTGCTATAGGTTATATTTGAAAACATTTTTAATTCAGCAAAGACAGCACTTAAAACTGCTGTTAAAACTCAGTTTTAGTTGAATTATAGTTCAAAACAGAAAAGACAGCAATTCAGAAGTGCTGCGGTAGTTCAGATTTCAAAACAAGGGTTAAATTTGGTTTCAGCAAAGACTGCAGACCATTATAGCATTTCCAGAGAATGCTATAATAGACCTGGGTTCAATATTAGCCTATAAGTTCAACTGCAGCAACTGCAGCATTTCAGAAATGCTGTAGTAGCCCTTTTATTCAAATTTTAGTGTAATTCAGAACCATAGCATTTCTGAATGCTATTAAAAGTGATTTCCAGCTTTTTAGTGTATTTCCAGCAATTAAATAACTTCATTTTAAACTCTTTAAACATTTTAAAAATCATAATTTAACATTTAAAATGTTTATTTACATATCATTTAACATGTATCTTTTTCACAATAAATTTCTTATAATTAAATCCAATTTTCAACAATTTACTTAATAAATTTAAGTGTAAAAGTTTCCAATTCTTCACATTTCAACAAATAACTTAACACTTCAAATTTAAATTACCATTTCACAAATTTAACTAAATTTCCAATTTTATTTAATTAACTAAAACCTTTAATTAAAACCAAATTTCACATTTCCAAGTCAAGTTATATTTTAAAAGATCACTTTTAAACATTCATTTATTTAACCACTTAAATTCATAGAAAAAATCAATAATACTTTAATAAATAACTTAAATTCACATTTAATCAAATTATCATATTTACCATTTCCAAATAAAATTTAATATCCATTTTATTTATATAACTTAAATATCATTTTTAACCAAATTCCAAATTTCCAACTTAAGTTATATTTCAAAAATCCAGTTAAACCATTCATTAATTACATTTTTAACACATAGAAAAATCATAATTTCTTTATTTTAAACATTTCAAAATCTATTTAAATCAAATTTCATAAATTTATATTTTTAAAATACTTAAAAATATTCAAAACAATTTATAAAATAACCACGGGCCTGTATATAATTTTCTAACCTAGGTCAAGTGATACGGATATGTATCATTTCAATCCGCAGTTAAAAAAGAAAAATCCGGGTTCTATCATTTCAAACCCGCAATCCCAAGTTAAAATAATTTAAATAAAAATCATTCAGGCCTATCATTTCAGCCCATAACGATTTTTCCCTATTCTAAAGTCTGTTCGGGTATGTATCATTTCAACCCATAGTGATTCTAATCTACAGGGAACTTGCAATGGTGATAACAGATATAAATAACAGAATAACATTAAATAATAGTAACATATGATATAATAAGTGTAATAACAGGTGTGAACATCATATGATAATAATATAAACATATATAACATGATGATATACATTACAGATTCAAATGGTGTCGGTTTATCAGTTATATAGGTACATATTGTCTGGTGAGAATAACTCACCGTTTTGTGCTGGAGAAACGACGACGACTGCACGAATGGGATCCAAACAAGCACGATAACACGAATATGATTTGATATGGGAGAGCCAAAGATAAATTCCCTTGTCACATTCAAACAAAACAAATACAGACAACATGAGTTTTTAACTCAAAATTCAATAAACAATGTTAGAAATGAATGCATGAACCAAAGCCAAAGTGATTGCACATGCTTTCTACCATCTATGCTTCAGCTCCAGATCTGAAATGCATGGCTAAGGGGTGGGTTTGGATCTGGTTTTGGGTTCCATAGGGTTGGCCAAACATGTATGGTGATGGTGCAAAGATATGTGAGCATGAACTACAACACAAAGGCAAACTACATGGTTTCTAAGCCACATAAGGTCACGGCTACGGCAATACAAGTCATGGTCAGGTCTGTAGTGGGTTAGGTACAGGTGTGGCAGTGGTGTCAGGGTCCACTATGGCAGGTGGTGGTGATGTAGGTGGCGGCCAAGGAGGAGTTGGAGGTGGTGGTGATGTATGGTGCTCGACTAGGAAGATATAGGTGAAGTTTGCTCATTTTTGTGTGGATCAACATCATGGGAGGCCACGGCTTGGGCTTGGGGTTGGGCTGGAGGAGGTAGTGATAGGTTCATGTGGTGGTGGAGGAAGCCAAGGTGCTGGAGTTGAGAGGAGCCGAGCCTAAAAGGAGAAGAGAGCAAGTGCAAAATCACAAACAAGTAGAAAACAATGGAAAAGAAAGGGAATTTTACCAAATCTTTGAACAAGGGAGAGGCCGACATTTTTTTTTCAAGTTAGAGGTGAGAATTCACGTGAAAAATGAGGAAGATGTTGCTGGAAAAGAAAAGAAAAGCACGGCAAAAAAAATCATTAAGGTGGAGGTTGAGAAAATGAAAGGTCGGAAGATTAAAGGACCTTAAGCAACTAAAGAGACATAAACTTTTCAAATTTCCATTATATATTTATATATATTTATAAATATGAAAATAGCTGAAATTAAAGATAAATAAACTCAGAAATAAAGTAAATAAGAAAAATAAATAAATAAATTTTATATTAATTAAATTAAATGAAGAAAAATAACACTATATACAAACTAGGTTAAATAAACTGAAACAAATTCAAATAATCTTTGGAAAAATCTATTCTAATCTAAATACATGTAAAGTGAATATTAATAAAGTAAAACAAAGAAAATAAAGTGAATGTATAAAATAAATAAATAAATTTTAATTATATATAGTTAAATTAAGAAAATAGCAAAGAAAATAGAAATTAGGCTTTAAAATTACAAAATAAATTCAACAAGCTTTGGAAAAATTTTATAATCACTTTAAAATTATTAAAAGACAAAATTATACATAAAATAAAATATTAACATATATTAGAACAAAATATGACAAATAAAATATAATTTATATGTTTTAAAATAAATAATATTGCAAAATAAACAGTTTATACACAAAATTGAAAATTACATAACTTCTACAATATAAGTCCGTTTTCAACGAAACGAAAAGCAGTATTCATGGAATTAAATCTATTTTCATAATAAAAGATAAAATTTAAGAATTTTAAATATTTAAATTTAAAGTTTAAAAGTCAAAGTTTGACCAGTTTGAACAGAAATTCACTTTACAGTAAAATATCCAATTTTTACCAGTTTGAAATTATAATTTACATAACAATCAAAATATATTTTTAGAAATGAAATATTTGAAACAAAACAAGTTTAAAATAATTTCAAATTAAAATAAAGTTTTTCAATCAGGAAATTCAATTTAACAGAAATAAAATATAAAATAAAATAAGCCTAAAATGTAGGGTTGTTACATAACTTTTAAATTCTATAACATTATTTTATCATGAAATAAACTCTCGGCCAGAAAATGAGAATTTAAAGTAATTTTTTATATTTTTAAAAATTATTATAATATACAGTCGAAAAAAATTAATTAATAAAAAATAATTTTCGACCCATGCATTTATTCAAGCGAATAATGTATTTCTTATGAAATACCCTCATGATTCAAGTGTCGGACACATCAAAAATCACGATATATGTACTATACATATGTATTTATTCTTTAAGTCTATTTGGATTTCTTACGATTCCACCTTTAGTTTATAAATTCGTATTATATAAGTTTCAATTATCGTATAACTTTTATATTTTAACAAACTTATTGTAATATCCCCTATCTTGAGGCCCGAAACTAAGCGCTACAGATGCTGCAGTCATCTATAGTATTAATTTTCGGCGATAAAATGTGGTCATGTTAATGGTATCCATAATATCAGAAGCACAAGAATATGAGATAATTTTTAACATAATTTCAAAGCAAACATCCACATTTCATTTCAAAGTCATAATTTCATATTCAGTACATAATCCCAAACATTGCCAAGGTTCAGATAAAATATAGTTATTACAAAATACTCTAAGAGCGACATATGAAGATGCCCCCTTGGTTGATATGCGTTACTAAATAGACATATACATCTACTGTCAATACATTCATAAAGAAACTGACATAACACAACAAATAATAGTTAATAGGTAGCCTTCTAAATAGCTTGCCATGGCGTCCAACATGTCTTCGGAAGCTTTATTCACCAAACCTACTAAACCTTTAAAGACCCTTACTCTCGGCCTACTCAAATCAAATTTTGAGCACCCAAGGGTTTAAGGGGAAAATATAAACTTCAAGCCAGACATAAAGTCTGATGTGAATAATAATATGCTATCTCGGTTTATAGATATTAAGTGAGACCATGCCGCTCAGCAGAAAAGGTTTTCCCCTCACTAATATCCCTTTCTAAAGTATATCTTTTGCAAATCAAATTCCTGCAACCAAAATGGTTAAAATAAACAATATAAATAATAAGGTGCACGCATGCAACATGGGTAATCATAAAAAATTTGTTTAAACCAAAGGACAATCCATCCCAACATCATAGTTTTCTCATGTTGACTATAAACCTATAGCTGACTCGTGCCTACCAGATATATCAAATTATCTAACCTACTATTAGGAGACAACTGAACGGTCTGTCTGAAGCTTAATATTCCTAGGGTTAACTGATCCTAGTGGTTTTGCGGGCTCGCCAATAACATATCTCACCTTTATGTATTCCTTTCTATGCGTACACCTATTTTAGTCTTACCCGTGACAAAGCCTTACACTGGAATTTTGGACTTATATTAGCTAGGGGCAGCTAAAGTATAGGACGCGACCCTACACCAGTCCAGTTTGGTTTTCTAAGTTCCGAGTCTTTTCATCCTATCACAATTTACCCAAATGTGATAAAACATTAAAATCATTAATAAAATTCTTGGCTAAATACACTATTGATTCCTTAAAAACATAATTCTTCATAAATGATTTAACCATTGAAATCATACTTTAAAACAAGGAAAACGTAGCCCTTTACTTTATTTAAACATTTATGCCATGATGTATGCTTTTATGAATAATTGTGATGAAAGCCAAAAACACTTGGAAGTTATCTTACTTCGAAATCATAGGCTATAGAGCCAAAACAATATAAAGCCTTTATATTGATAAACGCGACAAGGTTAAAGTCGATGAAAGTCTTCACACCTCATACATGTTAAAGTCTTTCATTTATAAAACTCAAGGCTATAAGGCGAAAATAAACCACTTCGCATATATAGGTTGCCGTATATGATCGGTGTCCCCAAAGGTTTGTATAATAGAAAGGTATAACACTTCAAAATGAATAAGGTCGGCATCATAGAGATGAAGTGAAAATAGGCAGCAACATAGCCCTCTTCGAAAACATGTTACAATGGTTAAGGTCGGCGACAGTATAGAAAGCATGTGGCGTCTCTACCACGGCTATAGGGTCGGCAACCTTATAGATACATGCGGCCTCTCTCTTCTTTATATAAAACACGGAATCATTATCGCCATTATAAACTACTTCGAAAGCATCGGGTCAATGACACTATAGAGTTTGGCGGTGTCAAAAGGTTTCAGTAAAACGGGCGACAACAATCACGTCGAAGACCATGGCATCGACACCACCCACGCCGATGTCAACTCCAACTCTCCTGAATCCATTCCATATCATCAAAGATGATATCCTATGTATTCATTAGGGTCGGCAACGTATAGCAGCGGCAATGAGGACCTTGACGACCATGACTTCGGCATGCAAATGCTGTAAATAAACAGAAACTTGAGTTATTGCCAATAAAAGTAAGTTCTTTTCACCAACTCCAATTGTCTGTCAAAACCTCATTGGTTAATAACAATCTTTATCAACTCTTTTCCAAAAAACTGCCAAAGAGCAGATTTATCATTTCCAAAAACATTTTCCAACTCTTAATATTATATTAATATTTAATAGTAATAATTATGTTTTTCTAGCTCAATAATTCATAATAAATCGCAAACACTTGGGAAAAATCCCCAAAAATTATAATAAATCATATTTAACATATTCTTTAACATATAAAATTTTGAGGTCAAAACCTAATTTAATTATTTTTTATAATTAAAACCCAAAATAAACCATTTTCCAATGTTAGGAAATTCATCAAATATTCTCACTAATTCGGAAAATTATGAAATTAAAATCCCACTTCCAAAATAATATTTCTAACATTATATTAGAATTCTAAGTCATTCGAGTGTCATATGATAAGTTTTATAACTCAAACATATCACTTAATTAAATAATTTAATTCTATAAATTCACCAATAAGCATATAATTATTCAAACTATCATAGCATAGCATAATATAAGAAAAAGATTCAGGTTTGAACTAAAAGCCGAAAACAACAACAAAAACTTGAGAAGCATAAATATTATTCACCTTGAATGGATTAAGAAGGTTGAGATTTGTATTTTGATTTGATTCCCCTATCTTTGATCTTGTTTTCCTAGCTTATCTTCCCTTTGAAACCCTTGTTAATGGCTGGCCTTGGTCTATTTCGTTTTCTTTAAATGAAGTGATAATGAAACAGGAGGATGGATGGGTAAGTATTAGGAAATGAACTCCTTTTCCTAGTTTTTCCCCTTGCATGCTTTCCTTTCTTATTAACGTTTTAATTAATCCCATTAGCTCATTAGTTAAGGCTCGACCCATTATAATTGTCAAATCTCAATCTTCTTACCATTTTACATTATTTTATTTTATTTATCTAATTAAATACCCTGAATAATGTTAATCAAAATTAGGGTTTACACTTATATAATGACCTTATCTATCACATTATATTAATTAAATCTTATTCAATTAATTTTAACTAATTAACTCTTTAATTAATTTTATATTATATCAGTATAACATTTATATTGAATAATATACGCATACACACACATACATACTATAACCTTTATAGTATTACTCATATATATCATAGACGTGTATTTTTATTTATTTAATTAACCTTTAATAATTTATTCAAATAATTAACCTTTAATTAATTAATTTAATTATTTAAATTTTAATTTATTTAATTAAAATTTTTTAATTAAATTATATTAATTTCGAAAATTTATTTTATATACATACATGTATACTTATGTTATCTTAAACACTTTAAAATAACATAAAATATATCAACATGTATATAATGCATGTATACAGTATTAATTAATTAACATATTTAATTAATTCATTTTATTAATCTTACTAATAAATTTTAAATTTTGAAATTAGTATTTAAATATTTTCAAACATTTTGAAAATATCAATATTTTTCATACATTTTGAAAACTTATGTTGTATTATAACTTTTATAATAAACAAGTTTTTATTTTAAATTTAATTTTAAAATTTAAATCTTTTATTTTGATTTTTAAATTAATTTTGAAAATTAGTCGAAGGCCCAATTCAAATAAGGCCTTTTCTATTAGGGGAAACCTTTGGGTTTACATCACCTTTTAGGTCAGGCCAGTAACCATGTAAGACATGGTACTTTATTACCTAATTCTTGTAACGACCAAGAATTTTGGTTATTTGAAATTGGAATGTTTAATTAATTTTAATTATTGAAGTATTAAATAACTTGAATTTCAAAAATAGCGATTTATTGGATAATTTAATTGTTAAATTTAATAATTGAAATTTGGTAAATAAGGGAATCTTGAGTTTTAAGCTAGATAAAAAATAATTTCAAAGCTTATTTAATTTCTATTTATAAGAATGAAGATAATAAATTTTTTTAAATTGGATTTAAAGGTGATTTAACTGATTTTGAAATATCTCGTTTAATTAACGAGTGAAAATAGCCTTCTGGGGTACAGTCCCGGATTTGGACGAAACCAGTGTTATTGGGTCCGCAATAGTGAATTATATTACACCGTTAAATTTCGTAGCAATCAGATGCACCGTTTGGTCATACGGAATAGAAACATGTTGAAATTAATATCGGAAATTTAATATAATAATTAGGTTCAAAAATCTATCTTCTCTATACGATCGAATTAGGTCCCGAAACTTGTTCCATTTCGTTCAGAATAGGGGTATAACATTAGGAACACCAGGCGACATGCTTCGATTAGGATCCGAAAGTTATAGCTAGATATTTTGGGACTTTGATATATATATATTATTATCTTCATTCACATCAGCCGTTTTTATATCACTTCAGCCCACCCTACCCTGAAAACAAGCCCACCATACCCTGTACTATCTCCTATTGTCCCCTCCTTTTTAAACAGAGCATATATAGTGATGAAAAAACAAATGGAAAGTTTTAAAAAAATTATAATTCACATTTTACCCAACGGAAAATTTTCAAACAAATTTTAAAAATCATGCTTTGGCGAGAGCTTTGATCTGAGATGCTTTTTGAAGAGTGTGGTGCATGTTCTTGGAGTTCGATAGTAAGTCGAGTGGCAGTAAATGGTTAGAGTGTTTGGGAAATCGAAGGATGGAAGTTCGATTTGGAAATTGAAGGTCGTATTTGGATTCGTTGTGGAAAATCGCATCTCCGGCCAAGTTTGGGTGAGGCTCAGTGGTTTTGGGAAGAATGCATCGCTACAGTGTTGAGTAGAGGGGAGGATATGGTCGCGAATGGAGGAAGTTGATCGGAGCGTGATTTGAGGGTATCAGTAGGTCGAGTTCGAGGGGGTAAGAGTTTGGCGTCGTCAGATTTTGGTTAAAACGAGCGGCGCTTTGTATCAGTGAAGGCCGTGCACATTTATGTCGTGCATGCACGGGGAAAGGCAAGCTGATTTGGGGAAGAAGGTATGAAGGAGGGCAATTTTGTAATCATATAGTAAGTTGTTTATTATTAATTTAAAATTTTGTCGATAACTTATAAAAGCTATAACTCATTCATATGAGATCGAAATCGAGCGCCGTTCTCTGCATTGCACTCATATGGACATTATCTTCATGATGGAACTGGTTTGGTCGAATTTGGAGATTGTGGAAATTTTGGCTAAAATCGGACGACGTTCGGTTTTAGTTCCAAACCGAAATGCCTCGGCGACAACAGAAAATAAAGGTGAGTAAATCTCACTCATTTTGGATAATTGGTTTGTTTTAAATAGTTAAAATTATTGGTTGATTAGATGGATTGATAAATTATTATTAGTTCGATGTTATTTTATATATATATTAATATATATTAGTAGTTGGATTGAATATTCTCGCCGATTGGAGCGGATGAGACACTATGCGCCCGCATAATAACGGATGACCGTTTTTTATTGTGATATCCCACCTCGAAGCGGGATTATTATTATTTTATGTTATATCACATCTGTGGTTGCAGGGAAACAAGTTGGAGGGATCCAACTGGATTCCTCAAAATTGTTTATTTAAATTTCATATATAGTGATATATGATGTGTTTTGAATAATCTGTTATAGATTATGATGTGATTTGATTTATTGGATGCTATATTAGCACTAGCCTTAATTTTGGTATTATAAATACCATAAATAATATTTTTGAATTTAAAAAGGAAATTCAAAGGCGATTTTGAGAATGAAAATATTTATATTGAATTTTGGGATTATTTAAAAGGGAATTGAATTGGATAAAATAAATGATTGGAGTTTGGATATTTATTTAGTTATTTCATAAAATGGTCTCAAATGGAGATTTTAATTGGAATTTCTGGAAATACGAAATAGAAGTCGAAAATCGAGATTTGAAATGTTTTGGAATATAGTCCGGATTTATTAAGAAATAGATTTATAAATGAAATTTTAATTAGAAATCAATTTATAAATTATAGTAATATAAACCTTTTATAAACTGGGAATGAGTTTATAAAATTTATAAACAATGAAGTGAAATGATTATCATTTGATAAATTGGAATATAAATTCACAGTGAGAATTTATAATGAGATATGGAAATCGATTTAGAAGAAATAGTGGATTCTGGGTATGAAATTTGGAAAAGGGTATGAAATTTGGAAACGAAAATCGATTTGTGATAAATCGAGAGAGATTTGTAAATATAAAATTGGTTATATTGGAATTTTAAAAATGTATTTTATCGAGAAGTTAGGTTTGTTTTAAAAAGGGATTTTTATTTATTAAACTATGTAGTTTAAAAACGGTCATCTATATTTAAATATTTCGGGAAGTTGGTTTTTCAAAATATTTAATATAAGTGGAAATGAATTTTAATTTTTATAATAAGCTTTGTAAATCGATTAGTTTTATATAAAAACGAAACGGAAATGAGTTATCGTTGATTATTTAAAAGGGTTTTGATATTTTAAATAAATACTTAAACGTGTTTTGAAAATAAATTATTATTCTTTAAAAATATTTATTATTTTACATAGAACTTAAAAGTAAGTAATTGAAATTTATTTATAAATACTCTCGAGATTTGTAAACCGAATTTTATTGAATGGATGTGATTTTATAAGAGAAATCTTATGATGGGATTTTGGAAACATAAGAAATTTCCAAAATAGTTAGATACAGAAAATTCAAAAATGACTTGAATTCATAAAAGAAGTTATAAAATTGTTAAATGGGATTATGAATAAGTATAATCGTTTTTTTGGAAATTGTAAAAAGAATTGGAAATGGATTTCGAAAATTTATAAAATGAGCTATAATGGGTTGAGAATTTGCAAATGAATTTGAAATGTTTTATTAAGTGGAAAAAAGGGAAATCCTCTTTGTTTTGTAATTATACTCATATAATCGAGATAAGCTATGAAAATTCCTATGTGTTGATATTAGAAATGGTTTTGGAAAATAAACCTGTAATATTTTCCTAAGTATTGAAAGGGAAGGTTTTGGAAATATTTTAACTATGAAAGGATTTATACGGAAACATTTTTTCTATGTAATGGATTATAAATTGAATTTGGAAAAATATTTCTAAGTACTGATATGGTTGAAAATATCCTGTTATGGATATAAGTATTCGAAATTGTTTTCAAATATTGAAATATTGAAAGAGATTTGTATATATATCTTTGTAAAGATATTTTGAAATAAATGTTTTGACGATTTATAATATGGGACTAGTAAATGCTTATGTATGTAATTCGATAGTTAAATAACCGACTATCAAGTATGGCCAATTCGTTGATCGTTTCAAAGAGACCGGGATTGGATTTAATTATTCAAAAACCAACTCGATCCGATTTGTGCATTACGAATTGTGATATCTCGAAGATAATGGAGATGGTGATCTTGAAGGAGATTCGACTTTGCTCAGACCCAGAACGGACTTGTATGGATGAATTCAATTAGCACATTGTCATTAGAGGGCAATGAGCATTCTAAGTGTGAATTTCTTGAAACGTAATCGTAGCCTCAAGCCTCATCAACTGGGAAATGAAAAAAACAGGGCATGCAGCAGGGCTAGGTGGGTCGCTCCCATTAGGGTATGTCATCATCTTTCTAGATTACCCTATTATTATGGATTTGGTTGTGCATGAGAGATTTCGATTAAGGTTGGAAGACCGGGATGATGACATATTCGGTACTACTAGTCAAGTGGTAGGCCGGTTCTGTGTGGCAGGGTACATGATGTTCTTGTCAGATTAGGGTGCCTTGATCTAGAGATGCACCCATCGAAGGTAGTTCCTTACCTGGTCATAGTATGAAATCCATTCTCCAATGTGTGCCTTTACGCTTTTGATTATAGAGCCTAGTATGATGGAATTTAATTAATGTAACAATTTCGGCTATTTTAATAAGTATTTTTACTTAGACACTATTATAAGATCATTGGATTTTCGATAACAGTGTTTTGGTTATCGTAAGATGAAAACCCATCGTGTTTTTGTGTGGCGTTGTCCTACGAGATACCTTTTTGATTTTAAAGATTTTCTTATAACTTTAAATCAAGTGGGGTGTGTTTTCTCACGCTGGTTTTCCAGACTTACTCAGGTGTTATTTTATTATAATGCTCGGGTCAGACCGAGTATTACAGATTCAGGTTAGGATGCTATGGAACTCAGGAAACGAGCTGGAGGATTCTCAAGCATATTCCACGTACTTGATTATATTCCGCTGTGTGTGTAGGCTGTATATTCAGCACTTGTGAGGACTAGTTATTATAACTGTCCATATTGATTTGTTGTACTCTGATGATGGTATGTATAATAACAGTTATAGTTCTTTTTGTATAAAGATATGTTATTATCTATTATATATTGTTCCGCTTCGATTGTGAGATTCTATGTTATTGTTTAGTTTTCTTCTTATCTTCTTCTTCTTTTCTCCTAACAACCGAGTTTTCCGACATTCGATTTCTCGGCATGTGATACGGTGAACGTATTAGTGTCGATTTTCAAGGGTCGAAAATCCCCGGTCTTTACAGTTGGTATCAGAGCCGAAGGTTAAGCGAGAACCATGGCTTTGGTGGGGTAACTCATTAGAGATAGGGTCAGTAGCACCCTAGAATGAGTTTGAGTACGTGTATATATATATATATGAGCGTGTATTTGTTAGTGTTATAAAAAAATGTTTTATATTGTGTTGGTTGATCTATTGAGCGGCTTATGTATTCTGGTCAATACGAGTAATTAACGTTATTGATAGGAATCTCTAAACACTTGAACAGAGCAAATTCGACATGGTACTGTTTTAAAATCGGGTAAATGAAATAATTTTACCTAGATTATATTTTATATATAAAGGAATAAACTTTCAGAAATTATTATGGTATATATGGTGTGCTTGGTTGTTAGGAAATGATAATGTTATACTATTATCATTTGTTGTTTGTAATCGAATAAAGGTTGATATGATAATGCAAGTAAGAATAACAATTAAGGAATGATTTTATATAACCAAAGTAAGATTATATAAATATATGATTTATAAATGTGATTTATAAATGGAAAAGAAATGAAATTCCTGAAGTATATTATAAATATGATTGTAAGTAAAAGGAGTTTAAAGGATGGAATTTGAGAATTTAAATCCCGTTGGTTTTGAAAATGGTTTCTCAAAAGTTTTGGGAAATAATAATAGTATTGTGTGGGAAATATGTTTAGATGAAAATATTTTTAAAAGGAATCGAAAGCACTGAACTAACTTCGGTCGTTGGAAAATAATTTCGGTGATGACTGCAGCATCCTCGACGTTCATGTTTGAGTTTCCAAGAGAGGAATTGCTACCAATGGAGTTTTGTTTTAGTAAAGCTAGTTTTGATTTTGAAAATCCATGGGAATGATTTGATATACCAAGGGATTTTGTGTATATATGATTTCAAAAATAATTTGAAATACTTAGAACAAGGTGTTTAAACTCTAGGGTTTTTATTTAAAATGTTTTATTGAATATGAGTAAGTTTGATAACTTATAAAATTTGAAAATTAGCAAGTTAAATCAATGTGTTAAATTGTTGCATGTGAATGTAAGGAAGGAAAATTTGGAATTGAACTTAACTTAAGTATAAAATGAATTATGGAAAGAAATTTAGCCTAAGTTAGGTTAAATAAAATAATTGTTGGAAATGAATTAAGGAATGAACTAATTGAATAAATTAATATAGAGTGAAATGTGTTAAAATAAAGGTTTGATGGAATTGTTCTTAAGGGATAATTCGTATTGAAGGAATATACTAAGTAAATAATAAATGTAAATAAAGCAATGTGAATAATTGAACGTAAATGGGGTAAATGTGAATAAAAAGAATTTGGGATAACTAAGAAATCAATTGAAATTAATACGTAAGTTGTACGTATATTATTTTATTTGCATAACGGTTTCATCCAGATTCGAACATAAAATTTCAAAATAATTTATATCGATCCGAGTTAGGATTTTTCACTCGATTCTCGACGGCGAACACTGAATATGGATTTTTGATTGATTTTGGAGTTCTCTATCATAGTATATGGCTATGCAAGGAGAATGATGGTTTCTAATCACGGAACCGAATCTAAGTCCGCACTAGAGTGGTCATGTGAACGATACTAATTCGAAAGTGAAATTGTGTGATCGAGTGAGCGATCGGATTTGATATTACGTACGAATGATATATGTACATTATACGGTTTTAGTGAAGCAAAATTTGAAAATTGGAAATGCATAATAATATGATTATGAACTATATGATTAGATATCATAGGTAAATAAGATGCATGTATTTAAAAGCAGGTCTAATTCGATGCCTTTGGTTTCATAAGTAAAATTTGATTGCCCAACAAAAAGGTACAAGTTTAAATTGTTGTTTGAATTTGATGTTTTATGATTGAGCCACTTGGCTTTTGTTTTCTTTTGCTGGTTTGGGCCCGTATTGGTAATTTGTAGTTGTTCTGATCTAGCCGCGCAAGGGAGACGCTGGCGAAATTTTTCAAAAATTTAATGAGTTAGAAAATTTTGATAACTAAAATTTGATTTTGAGTATAATTTGAAATGATTGAGTGGATAATATTAGTTGGAATCTATGAATGAATTAGAGAACTTAGTAAAAGTAATAACAAGGTTTCAACAAATTGGTTTTGGAAAGTTAATGGCTTAAATGGGTTTGGGAGGTTATTTCAACTAATTTGTTTTAGAAAAGAAATGGGTTTAGGCATTTCTCCTACCTTGGCAATTTCGAGGACGAAATTCTTTTATGGGGGGAAGAACGTAACGACCCAGAATTTTGGATATTTGAAATTGGAATGTTTAATTAGTTTTAATTATTGAAAGTTAACTTTATGTATTAAATAACTTGAATTTCAAAATTAGCGATTTATTGGATAATTTAATTGTTAAATTTAATAATTGAAATTTGTTAAATAAGGGAATCTTGAGTTTTAAGCTAGACAAAAAATAATTTCAAAGCTTATTTAATTTCTACATATAAGAATGAAAAAAAAAAAATTGGATTTAAAGGTGATTTAACTGATTTTGAAATATCTCGTTTACTTAACGAGTGAAAATAGACTTCCGGGGCACAGTCTTGGATTTTGACGAAACAGTGTCAATGGGTCTGTAATAGTGAATTATATTGCGCCGTTAGATTTCGTAGCGATGAGATTCACCGTTTGGTCGTACGGGATAGAAACAGGTTGAAATTAATATCAGAAATTTAATATAATAATCAGGTTCAAAAATCTATCTTCTCCATACGATCGAATTAGGTCCAAAAACTTGTTCCATTTTGTTCGGAATAGGAGTATAACATTAGGAACGCCAGGCGGCATGCCTCGATTGGGATCCGAAATTTATAGCTAGATATTTTGGGAATTTGAAATATATATATTATTATCTTCATTCACATCAGCTGTTTTTCTACCTCTTCAGCCCACCCTACCCTGTGCTTTCTCCTATCGTCCCTTCCTTTTTAAACAAAGCATATACAGTGATGAAAAAAGAAATGGAAAACTTTATAAAAATTATAATACAAATTTTACCCAACGGAAAATTTTCAAACGAATTTTAAAAATCATACTTTGTTGAGAGCTTAGATCTGAGATGCTTTTTAAGAGTGCAGTGCATGTTCTTGGAGTTCGATAGTAAGTCGAGTGGCAGTAAATGGATAGGGTTTGAGAAATCGAAGGATGGAGTGCTCGATTTGGAAATTAAAGGACATATTTGGATTCGTTGTGGAAAATCGCATCTCCAGCTAAGTTTGGGTGAGGCTCGGTGGTTTTGGGAAGAATGCATCGCTACAGTGTTAAGCGGAAGGGAGCATACTGTCGCGAATAGAGGAAGCTGATCGAAGGGTGATTTGAGGGTATCAGTAGGTCGAGTTCGAGGAGCGTATGAGTTTGGCGTCGTCGAATTTTGATTAAAACGAGCGGCGCTTCGTATCAGTGAAGGTCGTGCACATTTATGTCATGCGTGCACAGGGAAAGGCAAGCTGATTAGGAGAACAAGGTACGAAGGAGGGCAGTTTTGTAATTATATAGTAAGTTGTTTATTATTAATTTAAAAATTTGTCGATAACTTATAAAAGCTAAAACTCATTCAAACGAGATCGAAATTGGACACCGTTCGTTGGGTTGCACTCGTATGGACATTATCTTCTTGATGGAACTAGTTTGGTTAGATTTGTAGACTGTGGAAATTTGGGCTAAAATCGGATGTCGTCCGGTTTTAGTTCCAAACCGGAACGCCTCGGCGACAACAGAAAATAAAGGTGAGTAAATCTCACTCATTTTGGATAATTCATTTATTTTAAATAGTTAAATTATTGGTTGATTGGTTGGATTGATAAATTATTATCAGTTGGATGTTATATTATATATACTAGTGTATATATTAGAAGTTGGATTGAATATTTCCGTCGATTGGAGCGGATGAGACACTATGCGCCCGCATAGTAGCGGATGACCGTTTTTATTGCGATATCCCACCTCAAAGCAGGATTATTATTATTTTATGATATATAACATATGTGGTTGCAGGGAAACAGGTTGGAGGGATCCAACTAGATTCCTTAAAATTGTTGATTTAAATTTCATATATAGTGATATATTATGTGTTTTGAATAATCTGTTATAGATTACGATGTGATTTGATATATTGGATGCTATAGTAGCACTGGCATTTTGGTATTATAAATACCATAAATAATATTTTTGAATTTAAAAAGGAAATTCAAAGGCGGTTTTGAGAATGAAAATATTTATATTGAATTTTAAGATTATTTAAAGGGGAATTGAATTGGATAAAATAAATAATTGGAGTTTGGATATTTATTTAGTTATTTCGTAAAATGGTTTCAAATAGAGAATTTAAATTGAGTGTTTTTAAACAGTGGATTTTTAATTGGGATTTATGGAAATATAAAATAGAAGTCGAAAATCGAGATTTGAAATGTTTTGGAATATAGTCCGGATTTATTAAGAAATATATTTATAAATAGAATTTTAATTAGAAATCGATTTATAAATGGATTTTAGTAATATAAACCTGTTATAAACTGGAAATGAGTTTATAAAATTTATAAACAATGAAGTGAAATGATTATCATTTGATAATTGGAATAAAATTCACAGTGAGAATTTATAATGAGATATGGAAATCGGTTTAGAAGAAATAGTGGATTCTATTTTGGAATTTGGAAAAGGATATGAAATTTGGAAACGAAAATCAATTTGTGATAAATCGAGAGAGATTTGTAAATATAAAATTGGTTATATTAGAATTTTAAAAATATACTTTATCGAGAAGTTAGGTTTGTTTTAAAAAGGGATTTTTATTTATTAAACTATGTAGTTTAAAAACTGTTATCTGTATTAAAATATTTTGGGAAGTTGGTTTTTCAAAATATTTAATATTAGTGGAAATGAATTTTAGTTTTTATAATAAGCTTTGTAAATCGATTAGTTTTATATAAAAATGAATTGGAAATGAGTTATCGTTGATTGTTTAAAAGGGTTTTGATATTTTAAATAATTACTAAAACGTGTTTTGAAAATAAATTATTATTCTTTAAAAATATTTATTATTTTATATAGAATTTAAAAGTAAGTAATTTGAATTTATTTATAAATACTCTCGAGATTTGTAAACCGGATTTTATTGAATGGATGTGATTTTATAAGAGAAATCTTATGATGGGATTTTGGAAACTTAAGAAATTTCCAAAATAGTTAAATACAAAAACTTCAGAAATGACTTGAATTCATAAAAAAAGTGATAAAATTGTTAGATGGGATTATGAATAAGTATAATCGATTTTTTTGGAAATTGTAAAAAGAATTGGAAATGGATTTCGGAAATTTGTAAAATGAGCTAAATGGGTTGAGAATTTGCAAATGAATTTGAAATGTTTTATTAAGGGAAAAAGGTAAATCCTCTTTTTTTTTGTAATTATACTCATACAATCAAGATAAGCTATGAAAATTCCTAAGTGTTGATATTAGAAATGGTTTTGAAAAATAAACTTGTAATATTTTCCTAAGTATTGAAGTGGAAGGTTTTGGAAATATTTTAACTACGAAAGGATTTATAGAAATATTTTTTCTAAGTAATGGATTATAAATTGAATTTGCAAAAATATTTCTATGTGCTGATATGGTTGAAAATATCCTGTTATGGATATAAGTATTCGAAATTGTTTTCAAACATTGAAATATTGAAAGAGATTTGTATATATACCTTTGTAAGGATATTTTGGATAAATGTTTTAAAGATTTATAATATGGGCCTAGTGAATGCTTATGTGTGTAATTTGATAGTTAATAAACGACTATCAAATCTGGCCAATTCGTTGATCGTTTCAAAGAGACCGGGATCAGATTTAATTATCCAAAAACCACTTCGATCTGATTTGTGCGTTACGAATTGTGGTATCTCGAAGATAATGGAGATGGTGATCTTGAAGGAGATTCAGTTTCGTTTAGACCCAGAACGGACATGTATGGATGAATTCTATCAGCACATTGTCATTGGAGGGCAATGAGCATTCTAAGTGTGAATTTCCTGAAAGGTAATCGTAGCCTCAAGCCTCATCAACCGGAAAATGACTAAAATAGGGCATGCAACAAGGCTAAGTGGGTCGCTCCCATTAGGATATGTCATCATCTTTCTAGATTACCTTATTATTATGGATTTGGTTGTGCATGAGAGATCTCGATTAAGGTTGGAAGACCGTGATGATGACATATGTAACGTTTTCGACTTTTCGACGCTCGAAAATCGACATTAATACATTCACTGTATCAACTGTCGAGCAATCGAATGCCGGAAAACCGAATTGTTATGGAGAAAAAGAAGAGGTAGAAGAAGACAAAAGAAAAAGAAAGAAGAAACAACAGAAAAACACAAAAACGGAACAATATCAGAATCTCACATTCGCAGCGGAACAACATATAATAGATAAATGAAAAATCTTTAAATCAAAGAACTATATCATTTAATACATTACATCATCATCAGAGTTTACAGCAACAATATACAACACAACTGGAAGTTATATAAACTTGTCCTCATACAGAATACACAGCGGAATAAATAATATCATATACAAGTGATACGTCTCGCCATCCAGCTCGCCACTGAGCTCCACAGCATACCCTGAATCCAGAATGACCTGAAAACCTGAATCTAGACTGCCCGTGTGGAAATTTGTGGGCACCCAGAGTTTAGGAAGAAAACAATAAACTCCAAGTCAGTCATGGTGACTAGTGTGAGAACTAAAACAGTTTATCTTTAAAACAACAACAACAACAAAGGAAGTGGGAAAATATTCGCAATGCTTTTGGAAAATGAAACTACCATAAGACCTCCCGCCACACACACAATGCAAACGCAGAATTGGAGGAGATTTCTTCTTATGATAGCCAAACATGCTTACTACGCAAAATCATTCGATTGTTATTATTATTAGTGCATAGTGCAGAAAACATTTTGAAAGTATAATATAAATGTTAGCCAGCATAGGCATTCCGCACTTATGCCTACTATAGCTACTATGTTTAATAGCAGGTTACCGCCACATTCCATAGCAGGTTATACAACTAAAACCGTACAAGGTTTGTATTGTTTCTTTGGATTTCCAAAAAATGGTCAGGCTAAGGAACTTCCTACTGCCACATGGGAACGCCTCTGGCGGGACGCCCCGAGAACCTAACCGAATCTCTGCCAACACAAGGCCGGGTTACCTCTGTCACTAGGCAACTACTACTCGAGTATGCCACACCCCGGTCCTTTGGGACCTTTATCCGAGCGCTCGATAACCAACATCACACAGTAATAAATATAGTGTGTCCACATGAGTAAGTATCTGGGCTCCATACCATGATACCACCCTTTTCCAGAAGGAAATGACATACCCTAAAGGGAGCGACCCTCATAACCTTGCCGCATCATTCCTGTTTCGACCATTTTCGGGTTGTGAGGCCCTGACGAAGTCTCGTCCACAAAGCTACGCTTTTTCACAAAGCCACGCTTTGATCACAAATGATCAATAAATGATCATCACACAGCAACACTCTGCATGCCACATTACCAAATTGGGAATATATCGCTGATAAATTTCAACTACATAACCTCTGAGCTCGTACGTCTCAGAGAAGGGTGTTAAGCTAAGAGAATAAATTCTCCGCCACCAACAGAAATGTATTTGAAAGAAATCAGCTTTATATCTCAAAATGTAATGTCAGACATGTAACCATACAAGTCTGTTCCGGGTTCGAATAGAACCGAAGGCACTTCCAAAGAAGCCCTTGCAATCCGGGTATTCACAATCCCGATAAAACTTCCCATCACAAAGGAAATCTCTATACCGTAGCTAATGGTGCAGAGACAATCGATAGGTCATCCTATCGTTTTCACAAATACCCGGTCTTCACCACCGGTCTTCAATACGATCCATATCGTCGTATCACTAATTCGGAATGGGTTATATGACACAAAGGTCTTTTCCCAGCTAACCCGGATAGTGAGCACAATATTTTAAAACATATGAATATTGGGATTTCAATTAAGTCACAACTTATTACCCAAATTCTTTCCTTTAAATGGTTTAACAAATTACCATTTCAAATCTTTAAACAAAAAGATTTACATCACAAAGTTTACCCAGTTTCACAAAGATTCATTCACAGATTTCCAAATCAATTTCCATTTCAATTTGAATTAACCTATTAATCTTTAAATCAAGATCTAATTTATAGCTTTCTAAACTATTCACAATTCAAGTCTTTTATAATATAAAAGATACACCTTTTTTGAAATACTCTTTTATTTCAAAATAAAGTTTAATTATCGTCACAAAGGTTAATTCATAGTTTTTCCCAAACTATTTACAATTTCATTTCAACTTGAAATGTTTCAATACAAATTGGAAATCTTTTCACTTTATGAAAGCCATTATTATTTGAAAACAGATAGTTTTTGTTTTGGGAAAAACTGGTTACAATTATACCGTTTAAAGCCATTCAAGTATAAAATTTGAATCTAAATTTAAATTTCCAAAACCATATTTTAAATGGTTAAAAACCCATATAAACATCTTTTATACTTATAAAAATCTTTTAAACCAAAATTCCTAATTCATTGAATTCAATTAAAAATATTGAATTCAAAATTTAAATCAAATGATTTAAATTCCAATTTTATTAAGTTATTTAAAATAACTTTTATTTTTGAAACTCATTTTCAAAAACTTTCAATTCTCCAATTCCAAAACTATTTTGGATTCAAAAACTCAATTTTTCCAAAATTGATAAAAATCTGTGACTTAACCGATTTCCACGTGAAATCCACATTTGTGTGTGTATTGTGTAGTCCAAGGGTTTAACACAATAGTGCAACAACATTCCACCATCACAGATCAAATATAACAATATATTTGATAAGCGGTATAAACGATAACGCTTATCTTTCATTCACAGATCACAGATATATAAATATCACAGATAAATAAATCACAAATCACACACAAATCAGAATATATCACAAAGTATCACACATCAAAGATGTCAAACAATTCAACATCCAATATAATCCAAACATCCATAAATAGGATTAATTAAATTATCTGATTAATTTAAAGTCAGATAAATTTCAATAAATCAATTTTACTAGTTATAGTAAATTAATAATAAATTAATTTCAAATTGATTTTCAAATCTATTTCAAGACACCAAATCAATTTCCAACATTTTCAAAATTATTCCCTTTTAAAAATAAATTTCTTTATCTCTTCAAATCTATTTAAAAATCCAATTTCTAATTAATTCTTCAATTTATAATTGATATTTCCGAAATCCATTTATTAAGCCTTTTTTCCAAAATTTGAAATTTAATTCAATACAGTTCAAAATATAAGACTTTATCTTTTAAACTCCTTTTAAATTTATCCAATTATCAAAAATAAAATTTTTGATAAATTTTCAACTTATATTTTCAAAAATCCAATTTTACTTATTTCTGGTATCCATCGATACCAAAAATATATTCAGCTAAATTATAGCCGACAACCATTTCAATTTCAATATAATCACACGGCGATTATAAATAAATCAACACACAAAATTGAAATAAATTCAAATGTTTGAGGAATCCAGTTGGATCCCTCCAACCTGTTTTCCTGCATCCACAGATGTTAGCACAATACCAATTCCACTTCACAGTGAAATTATCGCGGTATATGGGATTTATAAAGATTATCCGCTATTATGCGGCGCAATAGGGTCTCATCCGCTATATAATGCGGGAAATCAACAACTCCAATATATACATATACCAATATATATATATATATATATATATATTGCTATATACATATATAATACCAATTCCACTTCACAGTAGAATTATCGCGGTATATGTTTTTAATAAATAACCTCCGCTTAATATGCGGCGTACCAGGATCCGCAGCAGTTGTTGCTTGCTTATGGTCTATTTAACACAATAGATAACAAATATCATCCAATTCACACAATCAAGCAATTTTTAAATTTAACTATTTAAAATTTAAATCGAAACAAAATATTCGATTGAGTGAGGAGTTCTCACCTTGCTTTCAATAACGGTTGCAATGTTTTTTTTCCGAATAAAATTAAACGACCGTTTAATTTTACCCAAAATTTTCACTAACTCCAATTGACTCCAATCCAGCTCCATTGTGAAGAGGTCATCGAAATGATTCCAACGCAAAAAGTTTCGTAATTTTTCGACCTCGTACGAAAAAGTTATCACAGTTTAAAGATTACACGATTTAATATATACAAATCAATTTTTTTTTTATATTATACAAACCCTAGATCAAATCTCAGCCACATGTTTCATTGCAAATCAGATCTGGATCGCTCCCCTCTTCTTCCCCCTCACGTTCATTTTGCACGCAACTGAACCTAATCGTCGCCCTCTTCCAACAATTTTCGCAACCACCATCGTTGACTTGAATTCGATCGGAGACCACCGCTGGAACCGCCACCGCTAACTCCCCCCACGCTGTGAACGACGGCGAGCTCGGCTGTCTCTCCCTCTCTAAAAACACACGTGAACATCCCAGCTTCGTTGCCAAATTTTGTCGTCGATGATAAGTTTTAGACGATCGCAGCCGTATGGATTCGTCGAGCTCGACGAGCTCCTCAAGTTTGCAGTTGAAACTATTTGTTAAAAACTGATGGATTGAGAGAGATTAGTGGAAAAAGATGTGAACATTTCGGCCATTGATTTCTTTGAACTGACGGCCACGAGACTGTCTCTAGGGTTTGTGCAAACGCATATATATATACATATTAAATTAATATTAAATTCACTTTAAAACGACGTTTTCAAACGATCTCCAAATCACACGTGCCGGCTGGCGTTTCTAAGGTTTTACCCGCATTCCGGACACAATGGAACGTGTTTCGGAAGCTAATTCGATCGTATGTGAGAGTTATGGAAATAAACGATCAAATTTAAATCAAATCGATTTAAACCGATTTCGATGCGTTTTGGCTTGCCCCGGACAAACCGTACATCCGATTGACACAAAATTTGAAATCTTACAATAATATCACATTACGGATCCGATGAAACTGGTTTCGTCGAAATCCGAGACTGTTTGAAAAATGGTCATTTTTACTCGTCAATTAAATATTAAAAAAAATCAATTTTCACAAATTAACTTTTAATTCGATTTTAAAAGTTCACAAACATCATTCTAACTCCCATATGATTTATTATAGCTTTATAAATCATTTTTAATCACATTTAATTCAGATTTCAATTATTTACCCAATTTCAAGTATTAAATTAATAATTAAATCGCCCAATTAAATCACTATATCGAAATTAAATTAATTTGACTTAAAATTCTTACTTGTTAATATTTAAAATCAATTAAATATACAAATTTAAAATGACAGAAATTCTGGGTCGTTACAACATATTTGGTACTACTAGTCAAGTGGTAGGCCCGTTCTGTGTGGCAGGGTACAAAATGTTCTTGTCAGACCCGGGTGCATTGATCCAGAGAAGCGCCCATCGGAGGTAGTTCCTTACCTGGTCATAGTATGGAATCCATTCTCCAATACACGCCTTTACGCTTTTGATTGTAGAGCCTAGTATGCTGGAATTTAACTAATGTAACAATTTAGGCTATTTTAATAAGTATTTGTACTTAGAAACTATTATAATATCATTATATTTTCTATAAAAGTGTTTTGGTTATCGTAGGGTAAAAACCTGTCGTGTTTATGTGTGGCGTGGTCCTACGAGATACCATTTTGGTTTCAAAGATTTTCTTATAACTTTAAATCCAGTTGGGTGTGTTTTCTCACGCTGGTTTTCCAGACCGACTCGGGCATTATTTTATTATAATGCTTGGGTCAGACCGAGTATTACAGATTCAGGTTAGGATGTTATGGAACTCACAAGATGATCTAGAGGATACTCAGGCGTATTCCACGTACTTGATTATATTTCACTGTGTGTGTAGGCTGTATATTCAGCACTTGTGAGGACTAGTTATTATAACTGTCCAGATTGATTTGTTGATTGTTGTACTCTGATGATGGTATGTATAATAACAGTTATAGTTCTTTTCGTATAAATATATGTTATTATCTATTATATATTATTCCACTGCGATTGTGAGATTCTATGTTATTGATTAGTTTTCTTCTTATCTTCTTCTTTTCCCTTAACAATCAGGTTTTCAGACATTCAATTTCTCAGCATGTGATACAGTGAACGTATTAGTGTCGATTTTCGAGGGTCGAAAATCCCCGGTCGTTACAATTCCAATCCTAGACATTGACTTTCTAGAGACCATACTAAGTGGGCAAGCTTAATTAGTTAGCTCCAACATGACTAATTTGGACCGCATAGGCTATTAGGCTCCGATACCATTGTTAGAACTTGATTAGCCCATAACGAAAGAAATAGATGATTTTTTTTTACCATTTTGGATTTTTATTGGGCCTATGAAGTCTAAATGTGTATTACATCCAATCTAATAAACTTTTAAATAAAATCTTATTTTATTGAAATTATTAAATTGGCGATTTAAATATAACTTAAACTTATAGGTATTATAATGAATGTATTAAATACATTCATTCGTGTGAAGTGTAAGTGCAGTATATAAGTAGTGTGTATATGTGTAAACAAAACACGTATAAATGAATTTAGAGAAGGAAACCTTTTGTTTCCCTCTCTAACCTTATGCAATTAATAAAGACAAGATATGAGAATATATAAAGAGAGAGAAACCGTTCATTTCTCTCCCTTCTTAATTGTAATAATTAATGTATTAAATGACATTATAATTTATCAACCAAATTTACACACGCCTTTGTTGCCCAAGTTTCTGATTAATGAAATATATGCATACATCTATAATAATTATAATTATATACATACATACATTCAGATATATATATATATATATATAAATATGTATGTATGTATGTATGTATAAAGTGAAAACCTATTAGTTATTTTAAATAATTTGAAATTCGAAATTAACATTAATGGAAGTGATTTCAATTAAAGAAAGATTTGACTACAAAAGGTTACATTTTGCGCAAAATCCTCTTTCTCTCTCTTATATGGCCAACCAATAATGAGGAATTATAAGCTTCAAGTGGTCCAAATCCAGTAGCATTTATTTCATTTAAATCTAATTTAAACAATCTATCAATACCCCATATTGATACGTGCGTTTATAACTTTTATTTACACACTTTATTAAATGCTAATGGTATATAAATGAATCAAATAAAATTTAATAATCAATATTTCAGAAATATTAATCGATTTAATTAATTTACAACGATTATAAATTAGTTAAATCGTGTGGTTAATTTGGAGTTTTCATTATTACGGTTGTGCGACTCAAAGGTGTAAATTCAATCAGCGATTAATATAGAACAATTTGAATATTAACGTTCGTAGGTCACTTTAGCTACCATTGTGACATTTTGGCTGAGCCTATCGCTTACACATCTTTTGGGTAAAATCCAATTTTATTTATTTAAGCATTACCCGGTAGTGACAATCATTTACACCAATTCTCTTCATCAAAACTATAATCACGTTGGACTTATGGAATCTGATAATGGTCAAAATTCCAATATCATCCATATTCAACTTTATAGTCCAAACACAAAGTCCTTGGTTCAATAATAACAATTATTGTTAACTGAAATGCTTTGACTAGAGACTTTGACTTTGAGTTGACTTCAGTTGACTTGATATTTACCTCATATGACTGAGGAGACAAATCCTCTCTTGAATAGTTTTTAACTTTCAATGCTTCCACTCGACCCAACTATAGTCGTTCAATGGATGTCATGCCATGATTTAACTATAATCAAAGCAGAGTTTCCACATTGAAGGTCAATGGTATTCTCTAGTCAAGTGTACTGTGTAGTTTTGTCACATCGATATTTTATGTTTAACCTTAGTTATATTAACCAACAGAAAACTATTGAGTGGGTCATTCCATAGTTATCCAATAACTATTAGTACGTAGCCCTTTGGTTCCCTCAGTAGTCATGAGTGATACACTGCCTAAAATTTAGAGAGCGTTACGCACTCTAGTCTCAAAAGATGTATCGATATTCAGTCTAGATATATCTGGACTAGGAATATTTAAAACAGTATGTTTATTTTATTGTGATAAATCACTCATGGTTACATCAGATTGTAATTACTAACACAAAACATACGATTTATGGATTTTCTACTAAATATACTTTTTATTTACAAGTATATAACAGAAAGAAAACATATCTTATTTCGAACAAGATTGATTATCGAGTTAGATATGTAATGATTACATAATTGCCCCTAGGGCATATCCCTAACTCTATCAGTTCAACACATCAAATGCAAAATTTTATAAATATTAACTAATTTTATTAATTTATAACAGTGACAAATTAATTAAATCAGGTGACAAAAGGAGTATTCATCATATTGATTGTGTGACTCTTAGATGTAAATTTGATTAGCGATTAATATCAAACAATTTGAATGTTAACGTTCACATGTCACTTAGTAGGTGGTGTGATATTATATCTAAATTTATCGCTTACTCGGTTTTAGTAAAATCCAATTTTATTTTATTAAGCGTTATCCAGTAGTGATAATTATTTATACCAATTTCCTTTGTCAAAACTATATCACTTTGAACGTATGAGATTTGGTAATGGTTAAAATTTCAATATCGTACATGTAACAACTAGCTATTCAGAGGTAATTAATAAAAGATAATAATAATTATTTGATTGATAAAAATTGGATTTTGTAAATTAATATGAATAATTGGGATTTATTTTGGAATATTAAAATTTTTATAATAAAGAATTAGAGATGAAAATTTAATTATTTTAGAATTGAATATTTCAGAAACTATGAATCATTTAATTTATGGACATAGAATATAAAAGTGTGATATTTAAATAGTCTCAAATATGATAACTAAATTTTATAAACTTTCATAATATAAGTAATTACATAAGAAATTAAGTATAGTGATTTTGACATGCATGTATGGGCTAGAATGTATGTGTTTAATTCATAAAGCAAATAAAAGAAGAAAAGAAAATGAAGCCTAAAGTCCAAATAGCCCAAACTCTAAAATTATATTAGACGACTCTTCCCACTTTCTAGAGTTTTCCTTTTCTCGATCCTTCTTTTCTAAATATAAATAATGAACCCAAGTTCATCTCCAGGCTTTAGAAAGTGGAAAATTTACTCAAACTCCACCACTTTAAAAATTAAATTAAAATCAAATAAATTATTAAATCTTCATACTGGGATATGTTCATTTCTATAGTTATTTGCATCCATGGCATGAAATTCGTTTGTTGCGGTATTGAATTGTCGCACGCATGCATGATAAGCAAACAAAGGAAATGAATACACGGTTCATAAGTGAGTGTTTCCACTCACGAAACCTATGCTCTAATCCATTCAAATCCTATTTTTATATGAATTAGCATGCTATGTGGAATTAAACTCATTATACACAACAAGTTTTAAATGTACCGTGTGCGTGAGTGTGTTGAATTGTGTGCGTGCATATGCTACTCTGTGTGTGTGGGTATGTTAATATATACTATTTAGTTCCTTTAGTATCCTATTGATGAACTAATTTGGGTTATACTTTTGTGTAGTATTTTTATTTTCACCATCTAGTTGCATATCTTACGTGAATTATATACTAGAATAATCGACCTATCTTTGGCAATCTTGTGAGTACTTTTGTGGTTTGCTTATGTGAGTTTTGGGGTCGGTGAGCATGCATTTGTGTGGATCACTGTGTGTACTCTTGATGTGAACATATATGAATGCGTGAGCTATCTAAGTATATATTTACTTGATATTTTGTTTGCTCTATATTTTTAGTTGAACCAAATTTAGTTGTCACCTTTATGTATATTTCTTAGGTTGATGCTCTTGCACACTTGTGAATTCAATTGTAGGCTTCGTTATTCCTTCTATACGTGTGACTGTATGGGTGAATCTGAGCGTGTGTGTTCATTTTCGTGAGTGTGGGTAGCTGCGTGTGTGTATGCTGGGTGTCTTCGAGCAAGTATGTGTTTGTGTGTATATCGTGTGTGTAAGTGCAAGGTTAAAAATTATACGTGTGAATTTCTCCAATATGCGTTTGTTATTGCATGCGTGGCTTTTGTGTGTGTGTGTGTTCAGGATGTAAGAGAGTGTATAAAAGTACATATGTGTGTAGATTGCTGTGTGATGAGCGTCTGTTTCAGGGTATTGAGTTAGTTTGTATAGGTCACAAGTGCGCGCGCTTGTGCGCGTGCGCGTTGGGGTATGTGCAAATTTTTGTACGAATAGTTCTATATATCCCTATAACATGCTCTATTGATGTCCATATTTTTAAGTGACAACTTTGCATTGCTGTGTGTGTTTCATTTTCATATCACAATCCCATTGTTTAGTCCTTTTGTTATATAAGCTGTTGATACTTCATTTTTAGTTTAAACTTGTTAAATCAATGTGGAGCATATTTAAGAGTTTATATTATTAAAATAGGTTTGTTCAATTTTTAGTGGTGTGTACATTTCCCTGTTGTTGTTCTTGTTTTGCTGTGAATTAATCTAAGTTTCAACTTTATTTGTTTAATTACTTTTTATACTAAATTTCTGATACTTTGTATTTACTGTAAATGCTAGGTTCTTACTTTTTGCATGTGTGTTTGTCCTTTGCGTGTGTATGTTCGTGTGTGTATGGATTGATTTGTAAGAGTGTTCTGTGTATGTATGTGTATTAGTGCATATTTATACATAGGTGTAGGGTTCTAAGTATATATGCATGAGTTGTGTACACCTATATAATTGTTATCCTCAGGGCCGGTCCTACATGTTTTGGTACCTAAAGCCAATTGCAAAACCAAGGCCCTTATATGAAACTAATGCTATCATCGTTAATTAAATCATTAAAATAATTTACGTTGTTTATAAATAATTAATGAGAAGAGGAAAAAAGAAATAACTTTATTCATAACAATAACTCTTATACAACATTAAAATATCATCATCAATATTATCATCATTCTCATCAATAAGGGGGGCATTATCCACATTCAAACTCGAACTTTCTACCGGACTATTTCTGATAAAATTTTATTAAGAGCGTCTTTCAGTGAATTAGTGAGTTCCTTTAGCTTTCCTTTTCCAACCCTTTTAGCATGTCCAGATTCTTGTTTATGCATTATAAAAAACTATAAAAGTAACGTCAAATAATATTATATGTTCATAATTATTATAATAACAAAAAAAATTATGAATGCCTAATCTACTAGTTATAATTTATCAAAAATATTTTCAACGTTAATCTGAAACAAAAATTCTTTTTGACTAATTGATTAAATTAAATAACTTTAACTATAAATTTCTATGAAAACATAGTTATTTATCGACAATTGTACCTTAACTAACCATTAAAAAATTTATTAACTATTTCCAAATAAATCATTGTTATACGATTATCAATTATGACAAATATCAATTTGAATATACAAATTTTGATTTAATCCTTATTAATTATTATACAAATCAAAAATGTACAAATCAATCCTGAAATTAATATACACCTAACCAACCTAAAATTAGAATAGGATCAAAATTGAATTTGCATTGTATTATAGAATATAGATGCTGTTCATTTTACAAATTACTGAATTAGTAAATTACAATACAACAACTAAACTAACCCAACAATTAAAATTTTAAAACCTGAAAATCCAAACTAAGTAGCAGTACCTTCAACTGGATTTCAGAATTTGTGCGATTTGTGCCCAAGCTGCCATCGAGGAGAATGGAGATGGAGCTTGCTGTACCTGTGCGCCCGTAGCCTGTGCCCTAGCTGTCAAAGTGCCAAGAATCGAGATGGAGCCTGCTGCTCTGCCTCTGCCGAAGTGTCGAGGAGATGGTAGATGGAGCCCTATAGCTATGCGGTTGTTCGTGATTTAGGTTTTTTTTTCCGGTTCCGTCTGAATTTGGTGCCCTGCATATTCTGGGGCCCTAAGCGGTTGCTTCTACCGCTTTGCTAAAGGGCCGGGCCTGGTTATCCTACTGTTTCTCTATGCCTTTTTCTCATTGAATTAACTTTGAGTAAACTTCTTTGTGAATTCTTTTGTTTTACTGCACCTAGTTGACCCTTAGATTCCATTTAACAAACCTGTATACCCTAACTACCTAAGAATTTATACACAACATGCTATATTGAAAGTTGTTTGAATCCAACTTTATATGGGTTTATTACCTGATATTTACAAATTAGGATTAAATATATACATGGGTTTTAGTGTGTGAGGATTTTTTCATTTATTTTATTTTATTTAATACATATATATTAGTTAAGTAATAAGATTTACAATTTAAAGTGGTTTTGTCGGTTGTGTATTTAATAAAAGAAGATGTTTTACTTAATAGTAGTTCTTAATCATTTAATTTAGAAACTTGTTAATGATGATGTAGAGAATACTATTTTGTAATTTAATAAATTATTTATTTAATCTAGAATATATATAATAATAATTATTTATAACCCAATTCTAATTATTAATTGTAAATAGTAAGATTTTTATTAAGTTTATTTCTTGTTAAATCGTGTATATCCATTCTTGGTTCATTTATAAATATTTATTTTCTTTATGAGCTAATATGCATGGATGATTTTATTACGAGTTGATTTAGTTATTTATAATTACATTCAGATAATATATTTTATAGATTCTTATTTAAACTTTATCATATATTGATTTTTAATATATAAAATAATTTATATATGAAGTACTTAGTTTTTCAATTTATTCTGGAATATGAATTTATTAACTATCTTTTAATAATTACTTTCTTATATATTAAATTTTACGTTTTGAATGTTTCATTGTTAAATATATTGATTCGCTATTTATATTTGAACAATCCACTCTATATCAATTTCTGATTTTATCTTTTCCATATTGGTTATAATGTTATGAATGATTCACTGTTAATATGGATTTGATTGATGATTTCAATATAATATGGTGATGGCATCTTCTTTATTTGATTAACTTTATGTGATGAGAAATTTAAATAAACGACTTAGTGATACCGTTTGATATGGGACTTTCGGTAAAGTTTTTCCAGTTACTCATTGGACTTGTCATATAGAGATACCTAGCGTGGATCGAGTTTAGTTTATGAGCATTGAATAATTATTTGAATAACATGCGGTGGTATAGGATGCCATTATGTTATTTATTTGATTATTCCTTACAACTAAATGTCATTCATAAGGGGATTACTCATGTATGTGATGATACTTGCTACAGTGAGTATATTATAGTCACGTGGTGATTTATGGGTATAGCCATGTGTCGGCGTGGAATTAGTGCTCTAGTATATTATTGTCATGAGGTAACTTATACAGAGCCGTGTGTAGGCTTATGTCAATAGATATTTAAGACAAGACTATAGACGGTCACTCCTAACCAGCCCTATTCTCCGCATTATCAGATGGTATTACATAGTAATACTCTTTGTTAATGTGGGTCTCGGGGTGGGGCGTCAAAGCTATCAGAGTCACATGAATGAAATTCAAGATATATCATCCACGTCTTGAAACTCAAGAGTGAATACAGAGACTTCAGAATCATCGTTAACATTCCTAAGGGTCAGGTAATTTTGTACGAGGGGGAGGACCTATATGGCCATGAACTAACGCGCGTGCGTCGCCCACCCGTCTCGAGCCGGGCCGGGCCGGGTGCAATAAGGCTGGACCATGTTATATTTGAAGGATTTGGTATATAAGCACCCACTTTATAGTATTATCCATGATGTGGGACTATTATTCCCATTTTTTAAAGGGGTGTTACACAGATGCCAATGGATTTTGCATTTTTTGAGTATCCATTGACAACCCTAGTATCAGAACAGATTTAGAACAACATATCATATATTAGGGACACTAGTCGAGACCTTAGATTAGACTTAAAGTGCCTGATCCTTGGGTGAGTTGGAAAATTTTCTATAAAAAATAGTGTGTGTGTGTGTATTGGATGATTAATGGGGTAATCATCAGGGAACATATTTGCGGCTTTACAAATATATATTTTTAATTATATAATTAATTTTTCTTTAGAGTATGAAGTAAATTATGATTGGAGTAGCAAGGACGAAAAGAGTGAATCCAACCAGTAGTAATTGTTTTTATGATTTTGGATGGTTTTGTATTATATATAGCGACGTTTGGTCTAGTTTAGATTTGTTTTAGGTTTTATAATTTAGATTTATTTTGGAATACTAGAAATTTTATAATACAGAACTAGAGATGAAAATTTGATTATTTTAGAATTAAATATTTCAGGAGTTATAAATCATTTAATTAATGGACTTAGAATATAAAAGTGTGATATTTAAATAGCCTCAAATACGAGAAATAAATTTTATAAACTTTCATAATGAAAGTAACTACATAAGAAATTCTATACAGTGATTTTTTTATGTATGTATTTAATTCATAATGCAATTAAAAGAAGAAAAGAAAATGAAGCCCGAAGTCCAAATAGACCAAATTCTAAAATTATATTAGCTAACTCTTCCCACTCTCTAGACTTTTCCTTTTCTTGATCCTTCTTCTCCAAATATAGATAATGAACCCACGTTTCATCTTCAGGCTTTAGAAAGTGGAAAATTTATCAAAACTCCACCACTTTGAAAAATAAATTAAAATCAAATAAATTACCTAAAATCTTCAAACTGGAATATGTTCATCTCCATACTTATTTGGATCTATGGCATGAAATTCGTTTGTTGTGGTGTTGAATTGTCGTACGTGTGCATGATCCGCAGATAGATGAAGACGAATACGCGGTTCATAGGTGAGTGTTTCCACTCATGAAACCTATGCTCTAATCCATTCAAATCCTATTTTCTTACGAATTAGCATGCTTTTTGGAATTAAAATCATTATACACAATAAGTTTTAAATGTACTGTGTGCGTAAGCGTGATGAATTGTGTGCGTGGATATGCTACTATAACGACCCGTAATTTTATCACTTTTAAATGGAATATTTAATTAACTTTAAATATTCAAATATAGAATTTTAAAACTAAAATAATCATGTTTTATGTAATAAATAAGAATGATAAACTTATTATTATAATTTGATTACAAAATCAAAAAGTTTGGATTTCCTTTTTTTTTAAAGAAGAAGAACATATATATATAAAAAGCAAAAAGGAGGATAAAGCCTTCCTCCAGAGGCTTACATCAGTAGGCGAAGCATATGGAGAACATATACCTCCCTAGAAAAAGACATCAAAAGAAACGACGAGCAAATAAGACAAAACACAGACATTGGGCCGTCAGTAGTCTAAGACAAGGCCCAAAAACCGAAACAACCAAAAAACCCTCTCTCCCGCCACACCCATAAGGTGTAGTCCAGACCACCCCACATACCACCAACGAACACCAAGCCAAGCGAACAACCAGACAGAAGCAGCAAAACAAACAGAGAGAATCCATGGCAGCCGCCGTTCTGCCCACACCATCGAGCTCCGGCAAAGCCACCGCCCAAAGGTGTAGACAGGAAAAAGTAGTAGGAGAACACCAAAGAGGAATGAAGAGGCCACAACCACAAACTATTGAGAAGCAGACCCAAGCGCTCAGACAAGAAGATAACAGAGCTCAAAAGCGAATCCAATCTAAACAAAATCGCACCAAGGAGGTAGCAGAAACACCTGAAACTTAAACAAGCAGCTGAATTAAAATAAAAAGGGGGGGGAGAGGGAAGCCAGTTGGGAGGAAAACACCACCCGACGGCAGAGGCCTAGCCGACGCCTAGACGAGCGGCAGTTGTAGAGCACGAAATCGACAGAAGACCAACTAGCCGCCTAGAGCGGTTGCTAATAGGACCCCTGAAAGGTCTACCCCGAAAAGCCAGGAAGACGTCATTCCTAACTCGATGGATAATAGACGGAGGATCCATCGAAGTACTCTCGAAAATAGCCTTATTCCGCGCACACCAGACGTGCCAGCAGATGAGACATGGAATCAAACGGAACACGATAGACCGAAGGGATTTCCCAGGACTCCCAGCCCACCACGAATTGAGAAGTTGAAGAGGAAAGCTAGGAGAGCTCCGAACACCGACCAGGTTGCCAAAGTAATTCCAACACGCTCTGGCCGAGAAACCGCCAAAAAACAAATGGTTCAAAGATTCCGTTTCACCGTTTCCGCAGCATCTACAACGGGAAACAGATGGAATGCCAATCTTTTGAAGATTCTCGTCAAGCGGTAACCCATCATGTAACAAACGCCACATTAAAATGGATACCTTGGGTGGAATGCGAGAATCCCAAATGAAGGAAAATTCATGGTGAATGGGGAAAGGAGTTCGGATTGAGGACCAGGCTTTCAGAATAGAAAACGAAGCCCCATCCCATCCAGACAACCCGCCATGAGAATCAGCTAAAAGCTTCACAGACTGCATGTGCTTCCAGGTCTCGCTAGCATAGGAAGGCGAGCCTGAAAAATCAGAGCCCGCAAGTCTGTGGTACTTGGCATGGAGGAAAGACGCCCACAAGGAGTTGTTGGCGCCGAACCTGTACCACAACTTACAAGCAAAGGCCGCACAAAGGTCTCTGGGGTTGCGAAGACCCAACCCGCCTTCAATTTTGGGGCGACAAATCTTATCCCACGACACCCAGTGGTGACGACGGGCGTTGTCCTTGCTTCCCCAGAAGAAAGACGAGGCCAGCGACTGGTAAGAACGGAAAATCATCCTTTTTGTTCTTACTCCAAACTCCACCTCTTTCTCTTAAGTACATAACCACCACTGTCATCACTAAGGCCGAGCTCCACCACCCAAACAAGGCTAGGCCGAGCCTAAAAAGGAGAAAAGAAGGAATTTGGAAAGCTCCGGAGCAATAAAATGCGAAAGAAGTGCCGCCGGTTTCGTTCTAAGAAGTTAGGAAAAAGTTCGAAGTGCCACGGAAGCTCTACCGGATTTTCTAGAGCTTGGGAAGGAGGGAGCAATTGTGATTGTCAGTACTCACATTTAAATTTATTAATTAATCTCTAAATAATTCCAAGTTTAATGATATGAAATTATAATATATATTGGATGATTAAATGTGTTATTGCTTGGTTGATTGCTTGGTTGAATATATGTATGTTAGTATGTATGATTACTTGGTTTGATAAATGATAAGAGCAATAGTTAGTAATTAACCATAGTTAATTAAATGAGAATTAAATCCATATAAAGATGTGCGTGGAAATTGTTTAACCTCTTAATGATTTTAAACATCTAACAAGGTTTAAACTGAATATTATAATAATGCAATATTATAATATGAAATGAAATGGAAAATGAGTTTGAAATATGAAAAGTATTTGTTTAAATGAGTTTAAAATAATTTAGAAATGTTTTATAAACATTTAAGAGTGTTTCCATGAAGTTCGAAAAAAATTGAAAAAATTGTCAAAACTAGACGCGTCGTGTAACGGTAGTTTGCGATTTCGCACCGAAGTATTCAAATGAGTATATGAAATGGGATATAGCTCAGAATTGTTCGAGATAAGAATTTTTTGGACTATTATATCCATATTTTTTAAATTAAGAAAGAAAATCAAGATTTTATCTTGTAAATTTTTAAATAAGTCTAAAACAAGTTTTTAGAAAAATCGCGGTTTTGTTGTTTAAAACCCGAATTTGAAATTGATTTAAAATGAATATTTTTAAATGTTTAAAATATAAAATAAATTTTATAAATCTTTTAAAATGATTTAAAAGAGACTTAAGTTATATAAATCAATTTCCAAAAGATAGAAAAGTCGTTTTGATCAATATAGCTTTTAAAACACTTTTCGTAGGTGTTTTAAATAACTTGTGAAATATAATTTTAAACTTAACCATTCTTTTTCATATCTTTTATAAATGGTTTTTAAAAGAATAACTAATTGTTTTAAATAATGATTTTTTAAGTTTAATAAATCATTTCTAAAATGAAGATTAATAACTGAGTATGCGAAAACGACTAGTACATTTGGCCCGCCTGTAAGATCTAGAAAGGTAAAACGAGGTGTGCAACCAAGGCTAGGGATGGAGCAACCAATGCCCTGAACTTACCTGGCCTCTATTTTCTCTTTTTAGACATGGGGTAAAACAGATCGAAAGAAAAGCCCAACTGCTTTAAAAAGATCATATTAAGGTTTTCCCAAAATAAAAAGAGATTCAGAATTCTGTAAAAGTTAAACAAGTTAAGTATAAAAGATTTAATTTTCAAAAACATTACAACTTAGATTATATAAAAATAAATCTTCTTATATTTGGTATTAAATTCAAAGGAGGGAACTCATACCATCCACGTGAATTTAAAAGGTGATTCCACCATTATTCCATGAATAATACGAGTTGAATACGAAAGTTAATTGGGGGTATGATTAGTCTAATCTTTTACTCAACACAAATCGGTTTGGGGTTTGCAGTAAACTATGTAGCATTGCTTTGACCCATTAAAATGTTATGATTTGAATATAAGAAATCTTTGATTTAGATTTAAATAAATGATTTGGAAATGTTTTTCCCGTAAAAAGTGAAACGATTTAGAATTATTCCAAGATTTAAAAAGGGGTTTTAATTAACCAAATGATTTGATAAATGAGGCTTAATGATTACATATACTATTAAGAAGATAAATGGAATAATTTAAAATAATGTCTCTCTGAGATATTTATAAATGAATAAAAAGATGAATCAAATTGAAATATGATTAGTAATCACATATGAATTCAACATCTTTTTATCGATGATTTGTTCAGATAAAACAGGGTCGGATTTGGGTAATCCTTATCCGAAAACCACTTCGAACCAATGTATATATTCAGAAGTGAAGATTGTGTTGAAGATGATGATTATTGAACACCAGATATCTTCAGAATGTAGGGATTGCTGTCACAAGTCCCAGTGGTTCACCCCATATTATATTTATATGGCAGTGGTGTCTACATTCTGAAATCTTCGTAACGCAAGGAGTACTCGCTAGTGATCCTAGGGGTGATTCCCAAAGATGTGGTAGGAGGAGTGCCTTCGGTTTTATTCAATCCTAGAACGAACTTGTATGGACGAATTCCTGACATTGCATTTTGAGATCACAAACGTTGACTTTTACAAACATACATCTGTTTGGTGGTAGAGAAGACAACTTCTTTTAGCATAACACCGTTCTTTGAGACGTATGAGCTCAGAGGTTGTATGTTCATGAAAGTCAATAGTAATCAAGGGAATGACAGTGTGGCATTCAAATTGGAACCTGTTATGATCAAAGCGTAGCTTTGTTGAACGTAACCTCATGAGCCTCACACCCCAAGAATGATACGGGATACTATGTGATCTGAAGGACATATTTTGGGCTAGTATGAAGGTGACCAGTGGAATCTGGGCCTTGTAGAAAGGTATTGGAGGCTGACGGAGATCGTGTAAAGCCACTGAGTAATAATCTGTTCCATAGTAGTGTAACATCATAGTTTGGAGGCTGACGGAGATCGTGTAAAGCCATGCGGAAACTATGTGTTATACATGGATTTTTCTGGTCTGAATGGTCATTAGTTCCCTATCATATTGGAAATCCAATTCCAATACATTGCCTTTAAGGTTTTGATTGTAGGACCTACTTTTAAAAAATTGCTAGTAAGCCGTCAAATTTAATCAATGTAACAATTTCAGCTATCTTTGTATATTATTTGAATAGTGTTTTCCAAGGAATGCCATTAAGGATAACATCAAATTATTTTGGCACAAAGTATTTTGGTTATCATAAGGTATAAACCTGTCTGTGTTTATGTATGGGCGTGGCCTTATCAAATACCCTTCTTTTCAAAGGTTTTTGATTAACATCAACATTAAAATTTTGAGTACTTCATGCTGGTTTATCAAGCCTGATCCGAGTATTTTTAGTACTCGAGTCAGATTCGAGTAGTTTCAGATTTATTTGAAGACGCTTGGAGTTTCCAAAGGAGAGCTGGAGATCTTCGTCTACGTATGGACGTATTCTATTATCTACTGCATCTATTGCATTTGTTTTTATTTTCCAGCATTTGTAAAGACATAGGGTTTATAATTGTCCAGGCTGAATCTAGGTTAGACTCTGATATTGTATTCAAAATTTTCCACTGTAAAGATGTTGTTGAAATAATATATGTTATTCCATTCGTGTGAGATTCTGTTCTATGTTTATTTTCTTTTTCCCCTAACAATCGGGCTTTCTAGAACTTGGATTTGCGGCACGTGAATACCGAAGATGTATTAGTGTCGATTTTCGAGGGTCGAAAATCCCGGTCGTTACAGCTACTGTGTGTTGGTATATTTATATATATTCATTTGCACGTATACCTATTATTTAGTTCCTTAAGTGCCTTATTGATGAACTGATTTGGGTTATAATTTTGTGTAGTATTTGTATTTTCACCATCCAGTTGCATATCTCATATGAATTATATACTAGAATAATCGACATGTCTCTGGCAATCTCGTAAGTGCTTTTGTGTTTTGCTTGTATATATTTTAGGGTCTGTGAGCGTGCATTTGTATGGATCAACGTGTGTCCTCTTGATGTGAACATATATGAATGTGTGAGCTGTCTAAGTACATATTTACTTAATATTTTGTTTGCTCTTTTTTTTTAGTTGAACCAAATTTAGTCGCCACATTTATGTATATTTCTTGGATTGTTGCTCTTGCACACTTTTGAATTCAATTGCAAGCTTCGTTATCCCTTTTGTACATGTGAGTGTGTGGGTGAATCTGAGTGTGTGCATGCATTTCTATGAGTGTAGGTAGCTACATGTGTGTATGCTGGGTGTCTTTGAGCAAGTGTGCGTTTGTGTATATACCATGTGTTTAGGTGCAAGGTTAGATATTTATACGTATGAATTTTCCCTTGTATGCATGTGTTATTGCATGCTTGACTCGTGTGTGTGTTTGTGTGAATATTCATAATATAAGATTGTATATAACTATACATATGTGTGTAGATTGCTGCGTGATGAGTGTGTGTGTATGAATATTCATGATGTAAGATTGTGTATAATAGTACATATGTGTGTAGACTGCTGTGTGATGAGCGTGTGTGTGCGCGTGTGTTTTAGGGTACTGAGTTAGTGTGTATGTCAGGTTAAATACATGTGTGTGTGCGCGTGCGTGCACGTTAGGGTATGCGCAAATTTTTTGTAAATAGTTCTACATCCCCTTATAACATGCTCTATTGATGTCCATATTTTAAGTGACAACTTTGCATTGTTGTGTGTGTTTCATGTCACAATCCCATTGTTTAGTTGTATAAGCTGGTGATACTTCATTTTTAGTTTAAACTTGTTAAATCAATATGGAGCATATCTAAGAGTTTATATTATTAAATATGGGGTTGTTCTATTTTTAGTGGTGTGTACATAACCCTGTTGTTTTTCTTATTTTGCTGTGAATTAATCTAAGTTTTAACTTTTTTTGTTTAACTACTTTTTATACTAAAATTTCTGATACTTTGTTTTTACTGTAAATGCTAGGTTCTTAATTTTTGCATGCGTGTCCTTTGCATGTGTATGTTCGTGCGTGTATGGGTTGATTTGCGAGAGTGTTTTGTGTATGTACGGGTTATAGTGCATATTTATATATAGGTGTAGGGTTGTAGGTATATATGTGTGAGTTTTGTACACCTATATATTTGTTATCCTATTGTTGCTCTGTGCCTTTTTCTCATTGAATTAATTTTGAGTAAATTTCTTTGTGAATTCTTTTGTTTTACAGCACCTAATTGACCCTCAGATTCCATTTAACAAGCTTGTATACCCTAGCTACTTGAGAATTTGTACATAACATATTATATTGGCAGTTTTGTGAATCCAACTTTATATGGGTTTAGTACCTAATATTTACAAATTAGGATTAAATATGTACATGGGTTTTAGTGTGTGAGGATTTATTCATTTATTTTAATTTATTATATATATATATTAGTTAATTAATAAGATTTACAATTTAAAGAGGTTTTGTGTATTATATGTATAATAAAAGAAGATGTTTTACTTAGTAGTAATTCTCAATCATTTAATTTAAAAACTTTTTGTTGGTGATGTAGAGAATACTTTATTGTAGTTTAATAAACTATTTATTTAATCTAGAATATATATATATATAATAATTATTAATTGTAAATAGTAAGATTTTTTAAATTAAGTTTATTTCTTGTTAATTCGTGCATATCTATTTATGGTTCATTTACAAATATTTATTTTCTTTATGAGCTAATATGCATGGAAAATTTTATTAAGATTCGATTTAGTTATTTATAATTATATTCAGATAATCTATTTTATATATTCTTGTTTAAACTTTATATCATATATTGATTTTCAATGTATGAAATAATTTATATATGAAGTGCTTAGTTTTTCAATTTATTCTGAAATATTAATTTATTAACTATCTTTTAGTAATTACTATGTTATATATAAAATTTTATGTTTTAAATGTTTCATTTTTAAATATGATGATATGGATTTGATTGATGATTTCAATATGATACGGTGATGACATCTTCTCTAGTTGATTTACTTTGTGTAATAAGAAATTTGAATAAACGATTAGTGGTACCGTCTGGTATGAGACTTTTTTTTTAACAAGAAAAGGAAAAAAATTACTTGTGAAAGCATCATCCTTCCATAAACTAAAAACATACACCCTTGAATAAAGAAAACATACAACTTGTTGCCCGGATCAACGAGGCAAATTCAAGCATTCACATAAACACACACTATTGTGAAAGCTGAAAACAAAAATATAAAAAAGAAATACAATTTAGATTATAGTAATATTCATATATTAATGGCCATTCGCAATCAAACCATTCGAAATGCCAGTTGGTTTCGGCTCATTTGAGCCCTTTCTTGCATAAAACCTCCTATACATGGAATCCACCTCAATAAGGTAATATGTTCCAGGCGATAGCAGGCTCCTGTCCTTCGAGGTAACAAAATCTTTGGCTCCATAACGGTGCTCCATTAGCTTCATTGTTTCTACAAACTTTTCTGGTGGAAACACATGACGGGATTCAAGTTTTCCTCCAACATTCATCACGCTAACGATATTTGATACACTGAAGGGATGTTGACCTTCTTTAATCCTAAATGAGAACATTGTAGAAGCCAAGCCACTTCCGTATGAGAACATAACTATTCGCTGACCAGCCAAACTAGTATTTTTGTTGTGAAAGACAGATACAAAGGCAGCATACAGTGAAGCAGTATACATGTTTCCAACTTGCTTTGGTACCAACGTAGCTGGTTGAACCTTCTCATTATACAAGCTCTTCGCAACTTGTTGAGACACCTTTTCGAGGTCACGATTTTGGTAGCTTTCACTGCTGGACAAGGTTGCGAATGGCTCGAACTTTTCGCTGTCATCCTTTGCAACAGAGCTGCATTTGCGCATGAGACTTTTGATAACACTTTCCAGTGATTTATTGGATTTGTCATATAGAGATATCTAGTGTAGTTTATGAGCATTGAATAATTACTCGAATAACACGCGGTGGTATGGGATGCCGATATGATATTTTTTTTATTATTCTTTGCAAGTAAATGTCACTCAAACGTGGATTACTCAATGTATTTGATGATACTCGCGACGGTGAGTATAATATAATCACGTGGTGACTTATAGGTATAGCCGTGTGTCGGCATAGGATTAGTGCTCTAGTATATTATTGTCACGAGGTGACTTTACAGAGCTGTGTGTAGGCTTATGGCTAGGGCTATATGTGGATATTGGATATGAGTATTATTCTCCCTTTATGGTTCAGGAGTGAACCAGATTAGCTAGTATCTACCTTGGCGGCCTGATTGTGGGGTTGCATCCTAGATCTTTGACACCGTTGTTGGATATTTCGGATGCTCATCACAGGATTTTAGTTGGTAGGATAGGTGCCCTACAACACCTTGTGTCGCATAGGCCAGTAGTCTGTTACCTATAGGAGCAAAGAACAGTCATGATCGGGGCTACGCGTAGTCGAGCCACTAGTGGATGGGGTCACAATGTCCATCGAGGTAACTAAAGACTGTAGGGATAGACAGTACTTTATTGAAGGCGAGTAGTCTTGGGTCTCTAGAGCATGTTGTGTGCTATCAGTGTCTCTTTCTGGTACAGGGTTGTGAGTGTGTTGTGGACCGCATATATTATTCACTATCCCATGAGGTGGCTATACTAGATACTAGATGAGTCTAAAGTGTAGTCAGTCCCCGTTATATCCATACTGTTTGATGATTTGATATTTTGAGATAGCCTTTGTTATTGACTATGATATAGATTGTGTTTGATTATCTTTGTAGTTTGTATAGTATTGGATATAATTTGGATGATTTGACGGGCTATCTCGCATTATCTATTGGTTTATGATTTTATTGGTATTATATTAAGGCACGGGTATTTTTTAGCCCTATTCACTGGATAATTTCATTTTATATATGATGAGGTTGTATTGTATGGATGATTAACCCATTAGATATAGTCTTCATGATTTCTATTGATTTTTTTTATATGGATGATGACATCTTTTGATATCAGTTCTAATTGTTTTATATGGATTTGAGATATATGAGTAATGTGATACCTTGGGGATTACTTATATATACATACTTTGACACATCGTTTGATATTTGATAATCTTTGGTAGTTATATTATATTGTTCTTCTTCCTATTTTAAATTGTATCACCTTATTAAGGATCCTTGATTAGACATAGTCTGACCCCTATAATACTCGGGTCAGTTTGAGACATTTTAGGTACAAGGACGACAGGACCGACTTGTGTTTTATTTGGCTTAGAGGAGTATGATATAAGAATTATTATATGATATTCGATTCACTATATATATTGTAACAACCCGCATATTTTTACGATAATATATTTAAATGATTTATTTAAATATAGCATCGTTAGTTGAATTTAAAAGTCCAAAACGTAACTTTTTCTAAACGGTCGAATCTGGACTCGAGATCATTTCCATTGAGTCCAAAACGACATTTGCGACCTTTGTGAGTATAAACATCGATATGTTTGGAGTTGATTAGAATTTTGATATTCTCATTTAGGGCTTTGGGTTTGGGTTTCAGCCCACTAACCTAACAAGGTAACCCCAACTCCTCTACAATAACAAATCCCACTCCACTCTTCTTCATTCATTCATAACATTTCCTAACACTCAAGCTAAAGGAAAGAATGGGGGAAAAGAGAGGAGATTAGAAATTCCTAAGCCCTAGTTCTCTTAGGAAATTCAAGTTCTTGCTCTAAAATCAAAGAGAAGCTTAGGTAAGCATCCTCTTCATCTTCTCCATCTCAATCTCCCTCCAATTTCAGAAATTCCTATAACCTAACTTAGGAAAAACTTCACATTTGATAATAGATTGAAGATTGTAGATGTGTATTGAAGAGGAATTGATCTTGCCTAGTTTTAGAGCTTATCATTCGTTGTTTTTGGGTTTAAAGGTGAGTTCTTGAACTCACATCTTTGTCTATAGCTTCCATTGTTGATGTAAGGAATGCGGAATATGGATCTTAAGGCTAGAATGAACACTAGAGGGGGGTGAATAGTGTTTATAAGAAATTACTAAATCTTTTTGAGTTATTGTTGATTTATACACAAATGTATGCAATATTCAGACACAGATATAATCACAGAATCGAACACAGATGCAGAAATAAAGTAAATGCAGTAAAGGAAAGAACACACCGGATTTTATACTGGTTCGAAGTTACCCTACATCCAGTCCAGCACAACTAAGTACGGATTTCCTTTCAAAAGCAATTCAACAATTACAACCCTCGATTTCAAGGCCACGAGGTACACCCTCCAGAACAACAATCCGCTTAGTAGAGATACTTGATTTCCGGGCAACAAGTTCACCTAATTGATTTCTTAAGGCTACAATTACACCTTTTCTCACTTGATTGATTTCCAAGGCTACAATCACACCTTTTACTCTATTGATTACAAAGAAAGCCTATAACTCTGAATAGCACTGGGATCTTGTTGAGATAGTGATAGAGAATCAAACCAGAGATGATCTAGTTAGATTCAATGTTGATTTTGGCAGAGTGATGATAGGATTTTGAATAAGAAAATGTGGAAGAAGAAGAGGAGTGAAAAACCAGAAAATCTATTCTCAAATTCGTTGAAACTAACCCCTATTTATAGAAGAACAACAACCATGTCTATTCATGAAAGGTTATGGCGAATAGACACTTCTTTTGAAATTCAAATTTTTGAATCTAACTGTCACTATGTCGACATGGGGTACTAGGGCATGTCGACATCCCAAAGCATTTTTTGAAGATTTGATTTTCTTTGAAAATAACCTTTATCTTATATTAAAAACTATTTAAACTTTATAAATATACTTGACTATAGATAAAATACATAGATAAATATAGAGAATAATATATATATAATTTTACTATAATTTTATATTTAAATCTAAGTATAAATATATTATAATTAAAGATAGTTTAAAACAAACGAAGTTTTAAAACAAGAGTTTATTAAAAACAAAAACAAAGAATATTTTAAGGCTAAAACATCTTTTTGAAAATCATTTGAAAAGATAATTTTTAAGGCTAAAACATTTTGAAAAGCAGTTTTGAAAATCATTCTGAAGTAGTTTTGAAAATCATTTTAAAGTAGTTTTGCAAGCTTCTTCCTGCAGAATATCTCATCATATCGGGACTCGAGAACTTGTACAAAACCAGGATGTTCGTGGGTTTGTAAGCCACTTGTCGTAGGTTTGTAAGCTACTTGTCGTGGGTTTGTAAGCCACTAAAAAGGTAGAAATGGGTTCCATCCCAAATGAAAATACGGAATGAAGATTTCAGTGCTATTGTGAAGTTTTAACATAATTCCAGACTCAATACTTATCTTGAAATCTTGAACTCTTGATAATCTTGACATTCTTGATACTCATGAGTCTTCAATCTTGATATCTTGAATCTCTATACTGTACAGTCTTCATTCTTGGTACCTGCATGGTTAAATCCTGCATATACATATATATCTAAACTATAATGTTAGTATTTATATTTTATAATCTTATTCTAAGGTTGTTTTCATCAAAACCATCATCTCAAGGACTAACAATCTCCCCCTTTTTGATGATGACAACCTTTGTTTATAAAATATTACTTCTATCCTAATAACTCCCCCTAAAACTGATAACTCCCCCTTAATCTATGCCTAATTCTTCTATTTTATATTTCTCCCCCTTTGTCATCAACAAAAACAAACTAACTCCAAACTATATAACTCTTAGTCTAATATCCTATATGATTATAATGATAGTGTTATCATACATAATCAATACTTACTTGTAAACCTAAAACTTAGTCCTAAACTACTAACATTCCTAACCAAGTACCTATATAAAACTTATATATATATATAGGAATCATATATAAGAACACACAATATTTATATATATATATATGTTTATATTTACATTTTCGTACAACGTGAGAAATATACACATAACGATGAAAAACGAAAAAGAAGAAACTACTGAGTATCTTTGACAATTGGAGATCTATGGATTGAACAATTTGGATAATGGAAATAGAAATTTCCATATTGTTCAACCAAGTTTCCATCCTTGTCAAAACATACTTCGCCAACGCAAATGACTTTGTCGTTGTCTTCCGCATGCTCTTCTTCCATTGGTTCTTCTTCTTCTTCACTTTCCTCTTGTTCATGATCTCCTGAAGAGTCCTCATCAATCAAGATTGGATTAGCATGATTGTCCATTAGAATTTTTTGCAAATTTCTAAGGATTTTCCCTTGCCTTTCCTGTTCTTTTTCCATTCAGAGTTGCACTATTTGAATTTCAGTCATTAACTGAATTGCATCCTTCATAGAATCCTCCATTTTTGTCACTCGGGCGAGCGTAGTACGTTGGAACGGACCAGAGGTAGGAGAAGGGAACAAAAAGGATGATTTTATGTTTGATTTGGAAGGGGAGGCCATTGATAAATTGATTTCAGAAGGTAGAACAGAAAGAGAACAGAGAGAATGAAGAAAATTTTGAAAATAAGAAGAACATATAACCAATTATTTGAATTTTGGTGGGAAAAAAATTTTAAAATTAAAAAAAAAACGTTATATGTCGACATGGGTATAGGGGGGATGTCGACATGGTTCTTAATATTTTTACTATTTGATTTATTTTGATTTAATTTTTAATTATACTTTGTTATTTATATTTTATATTTCAGTTAATGAACAAATACCTAATTCTCTTCTTAATTTAGTAAATGTAGATTCATTTAAGGGTTTTGTTAAGATATCAGCAATTTGATTTTCAGAATTGATATATTCGAGAGTAATTACTTCTCTACTTATATTATCTCTGAGAAAATGGTGTATGATATCAATATGTTTAGTACGAGCATGTTGAGTAGTATTTTTGGAAAAATTTATTGCACTATTATTATCACAATAAATTTGTGATTTTGAGATATTTAAACCAAAATCTTTTAAAGTTTGTTGCATATATATTACTTGAGAACAAGCCAAAGCAGCAGAAATATACTCTGCTTCAGTTGTTGATAGAGAAACTGTGTTTTGCTTTTTACTAAACCAGGAAATCAGAGAATGCCCTAAAAAGTGACAAGTTCCACTCGTACTTTTTCGGTCTGATTTACAACCAGCATAATCAGCATCACAGTAAGATATTAAGTCAAACGAATCATTTTTAGGATAAAATAAGCCATAATCAAAGGTGTGTTTAACATATCTTATAATAAGTTTTACAGCTTTTAAGTGAGTTTCTTTAGGTTGGGATTGATACCTTGCACAGAGACAGACACTATGCATGATATCAGGTCTACTCGCAGTGATATAGAGTAGTGATCCAATCATTCCTCTATATAATTTTTGATCTACATCTTTCGAGAGATCTTCTTTACTAAGGTACTCATTGGTTGCCATGGGAGTGGGTTTTCCACTCGCAGTAGTCAAACCAAATTTACTAACTAGGTCTTTAGCATATTTTTCTTGACTAATAAAGATACCATTATCTAATTGTTTTATTTGTAATCCTAAAAAGAAATTTAATTCTCCCATATGACTCATCTCAAACTCTTTTGTCATTATTTCAGAAAATTCTTTATTCATTTCAAAATTAGTTGATCCAAAAATGATATCATCTACGTAGACTTGTACTAGTTGAATATCATTTTTATTTCTTTTAATAAAAAGAGTATTATCTACTTTACCTATTTCAAAATTTGATTGTAACAAGTAAGATCTTAGTCTATCATACCAGGCTCTAGGAGCTTGATTTAGACCATATAGAGCTTTCTTAAGTTTGTAAACATGATTTGGAAATTTATCATTTTCAAAAAGTGGTGGTTGTTCAACAAATACTTCTTCTTTTACAAAACCATTTAAAAATGCACTTTTAACATCCATTTGAAATAATTTGAAATTATTATGATTTGTGAAAGCAAGTAGAATCCTAATGGCTTCTAATCTTGCTACGTGGGCAAAGGTTTCATCAAAATCTATTCCTTCTTCTTGACAATAATCTTGAGCGACTAACCGGGATTCTAACAACCTCTCCTTGTTCATTCATTTTATTTTTATAAACCCATTTAGTTCCAATTATTGTTTTATTTTCAGGTCTAGGAACAAGTTCCCAAACATCATTTCTAGTGAATTGATTTAATTCTTCTAGCATAGCCAAAATCCATGAATCATCAGTTGATGCTTCTTTTGGATTTCTGGGTTCAATAGTTGATATAAAAGCTACATTACTCATTTGACTTAGTTGGTTTCTAGTTTTAATAACAGATTGCATATCTCCAAGTATATTTTCTATAGGGTGATCTTTTAAAAGTTTAATCCTTTTATTAGGATGATTTAATTCATTATTAGTTTCAGTTGACTCTTGGTTTTGAGTGATTAAATCCTCTTCATCATTTATTTCTTCAAAATTTTTGAAATTTTCATCAAATGAAACATGCATTGTTTCTTCGATGGTATTAGTTCTTAAATTAAATACTCTGTACACTTTACTTCTATTAGAGTATTCGATAAAGATACCTTTGTCGGATTTAGGATCAAATTTATCTAAGTTATCTTTTGTATTTAAAATAAAACATTTACTTCCAAAAATTCTAAAATTAGATACCTTATGTTTCTTTGAGTAAATAAGTTCATAAGATGTCTTATCAGTTAAAGGTCTAATTAAAATTCTATTTAAAATATAACAGGCGGTAGCAACTGCTTCTGCCCTAAAGTACTTTGGTAAACTACTATCAGAAAGCATAGTTCTCGCACACTCTTGAATAGTCCTATTTTTACGTTCTACTACTCCATTTTGTTGTGGAGTTCTTGGAAATGAAAATTTGTGAATTATTCCCTTTTTATTGCAGATTTCTTCAAACTTTTCATTTTCAAATTCACCACCGTGATCACTACGGATGGTTATAATTTTTTGAGAAAGTTGATTTTGAACCCTTTTTGAAAAATTCTTAAAATATTCAAAAGTATCACTTTTATGTTTTAAAAATATTGTCCATGTAAATCAAGAATAATCATCTACAATTACAAAAACATATTTACTATTATTTATTGATAGAATTTGAGATGGACCAAATAGATCAATATGAAGTAATTCAGGAGGTTTTGAAGTAGAAATTATATTTTTTAATTTAAAAGAGCTTTTTCTAAGTTTTCCTAGTTGACATGCATCACATAGACTATCTACTTTAAAATTCATTTTAGGGAGGCCTCTTACTAGATCATGTTTTGACAGTCTAGATAAGAGTTTGAAATTCAAATGCCCAAATCTCTTAGGTCAAATCCAAGGGTCACTTGCATTTGCCAAAAGACACAAGTTATCATTTGAAATTTTCATACTAAGAATATAAATATTCTTTGCCCTAATTCCCTCAAATATTATGGTTGAATTATTATCTTCAATGTGACACTTATCTTTTTCAAATTTAATTTTATATCCTTTATCACATAGTTGACTTATACTTAGCAGATTGTGTTTCAGATTCTTAACTAGCAAAACATTAGTAATAATAGGAGTTTCAGAGTTACCGACTTTGCCGATGCCGATCACATAACGTTTTGAATTGTCTCCAAAGTTAACCAGTCCTCCGTCTTTGTATATTATATCATTCGGCATATCTGGATTACCAGTCATGTGTCTAGAACATCCACTATCAAGTATTCATTTGTTCATTTTGATCTTCACAATTTGTTTGTTCTGGATTAATTCCTCAACTCCCATAAAGCATGATTCCTGCACATCAAACAATCTTAATAGACAACTTGTATTTGAATATTGATTATATGCAGACTCAAGAGACAATGATGATCTGAATATTTCTAAACATGCATTAACAAATTTCTTAAATATAGCAAAAAAAATTTTAATACTTTTTCAAAAATCAGATTATTAAACTTTTGAAAACCTTGCTCTGATACCAAATGTGAGGAATGCGGAATATGGATCTTAAGGATAGAATGAACAATAAAGGGGGGTGAATAGTTTTTATAAGAAATTACTAAATATTTTTGAGTTATTGTTGATTTGTACACAAATGTATGCAATATTCAGACACAGATATAATCACAGAATCAAACACAGATGCAGAAATAAAGTAAATGCAGTAAAGGAAAGAACACACCGGATTTTATACTGGTTCGGAGTTACCCTACATCCAGTCCCGCACAACTAAGTACAGATTTCCTTTCAAAAGTAATTCAAAAATTACAACCCTCTATTTCAAGGCCACGAGGTACACCCTCTAGAATCACAATCCTCTGGGTAGAGATACTTGATTTCCGGGCAACAAGTTCACCCAATTGATTTCTCAAGGCTACAATCACACCTTTTCTCACTTGATTGATTTCCAAGGTTACAATCACACCTTTTACTCTATTGATTACAACGAAAGCCTATAACTCTGAATAGCACTAGGATCTTGTAGAGATAGTGATAGAGAATCAAACCAGAGATGATCTAGTTAGATTCAATGTTGATTTCGACAGAGTGATGATAGGATTTTAAATAAGAAAATGTGGAAGAAGAAGAGAAGTGAAAAACCAGAAAATCTATTCTCAAATTCATTGAAACTAACCCCTATTTATAGAAGAACTACAGTCATGTCTATTCATGAAAGGTTATGGCGAATAGACACTTCTTTTGAAATTCAAATTTTTGAATCTAACTGTCACTATGTCGACATGGGGTACTAGGGCATGTCGACATCCCAAAGCATTTTTTGAAGATTTGACTTTCTTTGAAAATAACCTTTATCTTATATTAAAAACTATTTAAACTTTATAAATATACTTGACTATAGATAAAATACAAAGATAAATATAGAGAATATTATATATAAAATTTTACTATAATTTTATATTTAAATCTAAGTATAAATATATTATAATTAAAAGATAGTTTAAAAAAACGAAGTTTAAAATAAGAGTTTATTAAAAACAAAAACAAAGAATATTTTAAGGCTAAAACATCTTTTTGAAAATCATTTGAAAAGATAATTTTTAAGGCTAAAACATTTTGAAAAGCAGTTTTGAAAATCATTCTGAAGTAGTTTTGAAAATCATTTTGAAGTAGTTTTGCAAGCTTCTTCCTGTAGAATATCTCATAATATCAGGAATCGAGAACTTGTACAAAACCAGGATGTTCATGGGTTTGTAAGCCACTTGTCATAGGTTTGTAAGCTACTTGTCGTGGGTTTGTAAGCCACTAAAAAGGTAGAAATTGGTTCCATCCCAAATGAAAATACGGAATGAAGATTTTAGTGCTATTGTGAAGTTTTAACATAATTCTAGACTCAATACTTATCTTGAAATCTTGAACTCTTGGTAATCTTGACATTCTTGATACTCATGAGTCTTCAATCTTGATATCTTGAATCTCTATACTGTACAGTCTTCATTCTTGGTACTTGCATGGTTAAATCCTGCATATACATATATATCTAAACTATAATGTTAGTATTTATATTTTATAATCTTATTCTAAGGTTGTTGTCATCAAAACCATCATCTCAAGGACTAACAGTTGTTAGGTATAAATTCCTAACATCTATTTCATGTTCAATTGCTTTTGATTTGAATTGATTTGGTGAATTTTCCAATTTTGGTATTTTAAAGTCAAAATCTTTAAAGATCCTTTCTTGGATGTTTTGACATGTTTATGGTGGTGTATCGAAGAGCCTATAGGGCTGGGTTGTCGATTGGCATAAATCCCTAGCATCCATCGCTCGTTCGATCGCATTTCGGTTTGGATTTTTTCCCTTTTTGGGCTAGGCTGATTTTTGCCTAGCAGGAAATTTCAGACGTCTAGATTGAAAATCCAGATGTCTGGTTGAAAATCTAGACACCTGGTTGAAAAATCCAGATGTCTGGAATTGGTCCCTGGAAAAAAAGAAAAAAAGGCAGAGGCAAAATCCAGACATCTGGAAATCCAACTAGACGTCTAGTTAGTGGTTCAGACGTCTGGTTGGTAATTTCAGGCGTCTGGAACTATTCAATTTTGCCTATTTTGGCTGTTTTTGAGTGGATTTCCAATTTTTATCGATTTTTGTTGATCCGGTTAGTTGATGTCAATTATTATCGACTTTGATGACTTCATTTATGGATTTTTGGGAATATCCATTTGATTGGATTTGATATCCATTTTTATGGTTTGAATTCATCTCGTCGAATGTGGATTTTTGGTGATAGATTGTTTTTACAATCAATTCTGTGATTTGTCACTTTTAAATACAAAGGTTTCTATACTAGTAGTAAATACTCAAACTCTTTCACAAAAACGATCTCAACGTTACTTTTAATACAAAGCTTGTTTTTAAAACTGTTTTCATATCTATTAGTATATACAACATTTCCCTCATTCGTATGAGAAATTTAATTAAACGACTTAGCAAAACAAGTGGTATGAAACGCTTGCGTTTACTTTGTCGGTTAATTCTTAGACTTGTTCGATTGAAATCTTGTGACAATTTTCGAGTGGAAATCTACAATTTGATCGTAAATATTTAAGTTAAGCCAGTGGTTATGGGACATGAAGCTAAACTCATTTATTTCCTAGATTAGTGTAATTCACACTTCTTGTTGATCAATGATGATCATTTTATGGTTTAGACTAGCGATATGCGATGTCTCTTTGTCCGCGCAGGGACTATACCCCGTTTTGTGGAGCTTCGTCTCATTTTGTGGGGCTAACAACCCAGTGACTTTAGACCGTTCGTGGAGCAATCGGCTTGATAGTCGGCGCATGGGGCTCATCTTTTAGGTGCGCCGATGTTCGTTTGTGCATGGGGCGTATCTTTTAGGTGTGTCGATGTTCGTTTGTTCATGGGGCGTATCTTTTTAGGTGCATCGATGTTCGTTTATACATGGGGCGTATCTTTTTAGGTGCGTCGATGTTCGTTTATACATGGGGCATATCTTTTAGGTGCGTCGATGTTCATTTATACATGGGGCATATCTTTTTAGGTGCATCGATGTTCGTTTATGCATAGGGCGTATCTCTTTATGTGCGTCGATGTTCGACAGTGCATGGGGCGTATCTTTTTAGGTGCATCGATGTTTAGCTCATTTTATGGGTTAGCGACCCATGGGATAACATCCCGTTTATGTTAGGCCTACCCCTTCTTTGTGTTTTCTGGATTTCTAATTATTGATTTCCGGAATTTGTGTTTCACCGATTTTTGCGATTGCATTGATATGTTTTGTCAATATTTGAGGTTTGGTGAATAAGCTAAGAATGTGATATTCTTTTTGGATATTTGAGATGATTTGAGATATTGTATGATTTTTGTTGTTATCAAATGTATGCTTGTTAAAGTATGACATTATTGTTATCATATATTTTTGTTGTATCTCTTATCCTATCTCATCTTATATGATATTTATAGCTAGACTGATCCGTTTATTATTTTTCATCTTAAATAATACTCGGGTCAGACCGAGGTGTTACAGGTGCTTCCACTTGACTTCTTAGCAGGGGCTAGCTTCTTACTTTTGGCTAACTACTTTAGCTTAGTAGTTTTTACTTTTATACATTTGAGATAGAGACTCCTTGATGTATACTTATTCTTTTGTGATGTTGTGGATCTTGTTTGACCACTACTTTGATGTACACTTCTATGTGTTATATTCATGTCTGTTTCCGCCTTAGTGATATGAATATCTATGACTGATTCTGTGTTGTGCTTATTTGATATTTGTTTCCGAAGGCCTCATAGCCACTGTGTAGTAGATTTGAGTTTGGATTGGGTATGTCAGATTTCCTCTTGAAATGAAATGCATGATATACTATCTAACATATCGGTTCTCGCTCAAAGCAATTACACAGATGGTCGCTCCTCAACAGCCTTATTCGTCGTACTAATTGACGGCATTACCCAGTAGTGCCTTTGGTTAGTGTGAGTACAGAGGTGGGGCGTCACATATATCTACAATTGACATTGAGTTTTATTATATTCTTATAATATTATTGTATTTTATATATTATATGTTATCGCTGCGATTGACTCTGTATTTTCTGTGATGTACTGTATATTATGTATTATTCTGATCTAGAGGTACATGTGTTTATTGCTTTGTACCGATACTGTAACACCCTATATTCTTGGTAACATTATTTAAGATATTTAATTAGTTAAATTAAATTAAATAATGTCTTGATTAAGGAATTGAGATTTGATTTTTATTAAGGGATGGCCGTGCCATTTAACCTATGAATTAAAATAAGGGTTAAATTGAAATAGAGGAGAGGTAAAATAGGAAAGAAGCTATTCCTATATCCCTTAAACTTGGCCGTGCATTCTCATATACACGTTCATTTCATTTTATCAAAAAATTTAAACAAGAGATTGGCCACCATTAACAAGAGAAAGGGGAAAAAGATACAGAAAAGCTAGGAAGAAGCTTAAGCAAATCAAGTCCATTCACGTCTCAATCTTTTTAATCTCTAAAGCTAAGGTGAATAATGTTTATATCTCATATTTCTTTTGTTTTCGGTTTTAGGATGAAATCCGAACCTATTTGCAATGATTTGCCGTGTTTTTGAATGATGGAATGATTGTATATACATGTTGATGATTTATGTATGTTCAAATTGATTTTATGATATGTTTTAAGGTGAAAACCCTATTAAATGACATCCAAATGCCTTGCGAATTTTTATATAGACCAAAAATATTATTTTGGAGATGGTTTTCAAAATTTCTGTGGATTTTATATGACTTTTTTAGTAAAAAAAATGTTTTTATGGGTTATAAATTATTTACTTTTAAATAATAAAAATTTTGGGTCTGAAATTTTTATATGTTGGAAAACATGTTAAAAAAGATTTTTTGTAATTTTTGTAGATTTTTCCTAAGTGTTTTAATGGATATATAAAATTATTTAAGGTATGGGACTTAAATGTTTTATATATTTATAAAAGGAGAAGGGGCTTTTTACAAATATTCCAAATAGTAAGTTCTGAAAATTGCAGCACTTTTTAGTGGTAAAGAGAAGAGGCAACCAATCAAAATTTGACACGTAAAGCATGTTAGTTAATAAGAACTATTTGCTACATGTTTTTTTACTGTTTTGTTGCTTTCGGCACCTGCTTCTGCCTTGGTTGGCTTTCGTCTAAGTCCCTCCGCCTTTAACACCACCGAAACCAATGCACATGGTATAAATATATTGGTACGTAGTGAATTGGATAGAAGGCGAAAGGCATGAGGTTGATACCATGGGTTTCGAAGGGATCGAAGCACCACTTTGCTTTTAAATTAAAAATGAGCCTTCTTGCTTTCGACTAAATGGCTTTCGACTCAGTTAGCCTTTGATTGGGTTTAATGGATTTAAAGAAATTGTATCGAGTGGGTTGCGCTTTTGTTTTACAAATGACTGCTTTTGACTAAGTCGAAACCTTTTTGCTCCCGTTTTCTACCTTTCGACCCAGATGGTTTCGAAAGGATTGTTTACCTTGTTTTCTAAAATTTGGCCATTTCTCCAATGCTTTTGACGTGATGGTAGGGATGGATTCGACACCATCACTTCTTTACTTAGGAAATGGTTTCGAAACAGGTGCTTTCGACTTAAATGTTTTAAAGGCCTTTTTCTATGACTGAAGTATAACCCAAATGGTTTCAAAAGAGACAGTTTTAATGGTTTCGAAGGAAGTGCTTTCGACTTTAATGGGTTTTTGATCCTTTTGCTCTACTTGAAGGCATTATCCAAAGGATTTTTACCGAAACAGTTTTAAAAGGTTTCGAAGGGGTAAATTTTTGAATGGTTTCGAAAGGTTTCCGCATGTTTTAAATTGAACCCAAAGGCTTTCGAAAGGTTTAGTATTTTAATGCTATCGAAAGGGTTTTAGTGAATGGTTTCAAAGGGGTGGTTCCCCAGAGTTTCGAAAGGGTTGAAAGGAAAGGTTTTTCCTATGTTTTCGAAAGGCAATATTTAAAGGTCTTAAAGAGGGATGTCTAATGTTTTGAAGCTTTCGAAGGAAAGGCTTTTAATGGTTTTGAAAGGGTCACTTTCAATGGTTTCGAAAGGGTTACCTTCAAAGGTTTCGAAAGGGTTGTTTAAAGGTTTTAAACAAAGGTTTCGAATGTATTAAATAGGCAATATAGCCTAAGTATTTTCAAGTTAAAAGGGGTTATAACTTGTTTTGGAAGGATAGCCAATCCTCATTAAAATTCATCAACATTATTTTGAGTAAAGTATATATAACATGTGCAGTTAATGCTCCGCTATTACCCCGTTATAACCCTGAAATATCTCATAGCGGATTTCTACCGCTACAATTTTTCCATACAGCCCCAAATATAGCCTTTTCGCTTTAAGCCTTGCTATTTCCGTTATATCCCGTTATTCCCGCTATATTCCACTTTTTCCGCTATATCTTCTTTAAAAGAAATGAATTGAAAAATGACATTTATACAGTATAAAAATTATGAAATTAATTTATTTAGTTGAATTTTTAATATATATATTTAGAAATGAAAATACTCTAATATTCTACTAAATTCAATTATGTTATATAACAGTTTTACGTTTATTTATAGTATATTCGCACATGTTTTTATTTAAAATTATTTATGTATTAATTATAATTCAATTGAATGTTAATTTTTCATTTAATTACCATTTATATATTTATAAAAACATTAAGTACGAGTTTTATATGCTAATTTATAGTCATCCGCTATATCTCGCTATATCCTCGCTGTATCCCGCTATATCCTCGCTGTATCCCGCTATGACTTTTTGCACCTCCGCCGCACTGAATCTGCTGAGCGCATTAATTGCAAAGTATATAACATGGAAAAATAGCTTAGAGTAAAGCTAAGAATATATTTTCCTTGTATAAGTATGATTTAAAAGGTTAAATCATTTTGAAAAGGTTTTCAAGGAAAACGATGAAGGGTAGTTTACCCAAAGAAAATGATTCGGACAGATAGTCCATTTTGGTTCGGACAGTTGGTCCAGTTTGCGGACAGTCGGCCCAGTTTTCGGACAGATAGTCCATTTACTACTTATGGACAGATAGTCCATTAGTTACTTGATTATAGCTTAACGGACTTAGCTATTATTATAATTATTATACTAGTTTGATTAACCAGTTTGGTTGTAGGAAAGGAACTGCAAAATATATGTTTTAAAGAGAATATTAGTGAGGGGAAACCCGTTCCACTAAGCGGTGTGGTCTCACTTAGTATCAATAAACTGAGATGTAACAGTATTATTCACATCAGGCTTTATGTCTGACTCGAAGTTTTTGTTTTCCCCTTAAACTCTCGGGTGCTCAAAAATTGATTTGAGTAGGCTGAGGGTTAAGGTTTTCAGGTTTTAGAAATTTTGGTGAATAAAGATTCTGGAGACGAGCAGGTGGATGACAGATAGCTAATTAGGAGTTATAGTTTTATCTTGTTTTGATTATGCTGTGTATATCAAGTCAGATATGACTATAATGATTCTAATCAACCAAGGGGGGTGTCATATGTCGCTCTTGGCATATTTTGTAATGATTAGATTTGATCTTTACCTGGGAAACGATATGGGATTATGTAATTTGGATATGAATTTGTTTTGAGATGTAATTAGTAAAATGTTGTTTTTTGGAAATCTATGAATTTGTTCATATTCAAGTGCTTTTGATATTATGGATACTATTAACATTACCGTATTTCATCACTAGAAGTTAATACTATGGATGACTGCAGCATCTGTAGCGCTTAGCTTTGGCCTCCAGATATGGGATGTTACAACTTGGTATCAGAGCAAAGGTTTATGAAAAACTTTAAACTAAAAATGATTTTGAAAACATAATCCTAAGGAATTAGAGTAAGATTGGGGTAGTGGATAATGCTATAGTAACGTACTTGTATTTGCTATATATAAGTATACACTTTATCTCTAGTCTTCTATCATTGTTAGGTTATTTTTCTGTATCGCATGAGGTTTGAATAGAGATATGGATGGTAGAAGAGGAAGAGTTAATCCAAGAGGGGAGGGCACTAATAGGAATGCCAGACCTAATGCGAGGAGGAAGCAAGGTCAGGCATAAGCAGAGAATGTAGGTGCTGGAGTCCCATAAGTGGACATGGGAGCAATGTATCAGTTTTTTGTGAATATGATGCAAGCTGGAATTGCAACTAGAGTGGTAGGAGGAGATGCTGCAGGGGCAAGAGTTCCGAAAGTTCCGATAATTAACCATTATGCTAAGCCGAGTGGAGATTACGCTAAGCTTGGAAGGAAGCCATTTCTGAGAACAGAGGATGCTATATAGGTGGAAAATTGGTTGCTGCACTGTGAGAGAATCGTTGTAGACTTGGGGCTCAATGATGAGTAGAAGAGGAGGCTTGCATCGAGACAGCTCCAGGGAGTAGCTTTGTTTTGGTAGAACAGTGTGACGGCTAGTGTGGATGAGGAAACTTTGACATGGGCAAATTTCAAGGGGAGGTTCTAGGAGAGGTTCATGTCTGCAATGGCACAATCAGCTCTGATCAGAAAGTTTGCTGAGTTAGAGCAAGGAAAGATGTATGTTCTGGAGTATGCTAGAAGGTTTGAGGAGTTGGCCAGATATGGGTATGCTTCAGTGGATACAGTAATGAAGAGAAATGAGAAATTTATCGGGGTTGGAGCCTGAGTTAGCAAGGGCTACATTACCTCATATTAAAGATCCTTCTGATTTTGTAGTGGAGATGGCCTTAAGGCATGAAGAGATTCTTGATTCTCTAGAGAAGAATAAGGCTAAGGAGGTCCAGGTTAGGCAGAGTTAGAAGAGGAAGTTCTTTCCTAAGAAAGGTACTCAGAAGGGTGGAGCAGCTAAGAAAGGGAAGTCTGAGATTATTTGCTTCAAGTGTGACAAGAAGGGGCACTTTGCTAATGAGTGTCGTGCTGGAAAGGCAAAGGAGGTGGTCGGGAAGAAGAATGTCAGGTGCTTCAATTGTGACTAGATTGGCTATTATAAGAACCAGTGCAAGTAGCTCGCTAAGGATGGAAAGGGCAATATGTATGCATTGGAGCCTGCTACTTCGAAGCCAACAGCCCAGGAGAAGGGAAAGGCAGTTTTGGGAGGTACACTTCAGATTTATGGTATGTTTGTTGGCGTTCTATTTGATACTGGTGCATCGCATTCTTTTATATCTAGATGTTTGATAGATTAGCTTAACCTAGAACCCACTTATTTAGTTACTTCCTTATGGGTTGCGGATCCAATAGGAGGGTATGCAACTCTAGGATTGAGATACGACTAGTTAGAGTTTGACCTGTTAGGTCATACTTTTGTTTGTAGTTTGCATGTGTTTGGTTTTGCTGGGTTCGATATTATTCTTAGGATGGATTGGTTGAGCGAGTACGATGCTAGGATATTTTTCCAAGATAGGAAAATATCGCTTAGACACCCTGATTGTAGCGACCAGATTGTTTATACCGTAGAAGATTATAGCGGTAAGGTGAATGCTTTGTTGGGTGTTATGGAACTAGAAGATGAGATGAATCGAGTTTTTGTGGTTAGAGAATTCGCGGATGTTTTTGAGCCTGTAGTTGGATTTCCATAGAAACGAGCCATTGAGTTTCGGATAGATTTGGTTCTGGGAGCAGAACCAGTGAGTAGACCGCCGAGCAGGATGACCCCTATGGAGATGAGGGAGTTGAAGTTGCAGTTGGTGGATTTGGTAGGCAAGAGTTTTATCATGCCGTGTAGTTCGCCTTGGGGTGTTGTAGTAGTGTCCGGTAAGAAGTCAGATGGATTGTTAAGGCTATGTATCGATTATCGTAGGATGAATGAGAGGACGATAAAAAATCGATATCCATTGCCAAGGATTGATGATTTTTTCGATCAGTTAAGCGGAGCCAAGGTATTTTCTTAATTAGATTTGGCAACAGGTTTCCATCAGCTCAGAGTAGAAGAGGATAGGATACCTTTGACGGCGTTTAGGACCAGATATGGGTCGTACGAATGGTTAGTTATGCCATTCGGACTGACTAATGTGCCGGCATTCTTTGTGGATTTGATGAACAGATTCTTCCGAGAGCACTTGGATAGGTTTGTATTGGTTTTTCATAGATGATATCTTGATATACTCTAAGGATGAAAGAGAGCATGAAGTTCATCTTAGAGTGGTGCTTGAGACGCTAAGGCAGCATCAACTAAAGGCGAAGTTTCAAAATGTCATTTCTGGAAGAAGGAAGTGAAGTTTTTGGGTCATGTAGTCTTAGAGAAAGGGTTGTCAGTAGATCCAACTAAGATTGAAGCGGTGAATATTTGGAAGAGACCCGAGACAGTGACGGAGATAAAGAGTTTCCTTGAGTTGGTTGGTTATTATCGGAGGTTCACTAGCGATTTTTCGCAGATAGCGGAAGCGACGACCAAGCTAACGAGAAAGGATGAGAATTTTGTGTGGACCGATAAGTGTGAGGAAGCATTCCAGAGTTTGAAACACTTATTGACCCATGCACCAATTTTATTTGTTCCGGAAGGGAATCAGGATTTGGTGGTTTATACGGATGCATGTGGAACAGGGTTAGGAGCTGTGCTGATGTAGAGAGGTAAAGTGATTGCCTATGCTTCTAGATAGCTTAGACCGCATGAGGTCAGATATCTGACGCATGATTTGGAATAGGCAGCGGTGATTTTTGCATTGAAGGTGTGGAGACATTACCTTTTGGGAGAGAGCTTTGAATTATATACAGATCATAAGTCGTTGAAGTATTTGTTCTCTCAGAAGGAGCTGAACATGAGACAACAGAGCTGGTTAGAGTTTATTGTCGCTTATGATTTTGGGATCGAGTACACACTGGGGAAAGGCAACAAGGTTGCAGATGCACTTAGCAAGAAACATCAGAATGCAATGTTGGCATTGATTGCTGAGTGGAGAGATTTGGAAGCATTAGCATATTACAGAGTGCAGTGGAGATCTAAGGCTGGGTCTAGCGAAGATACCGTAATATTATCTTGTTTGGAAGTTTGACTAGTGATGATTGAAAGGATTGCTTCTAAACAGGAGGAGGATCTAGTGTTAGCTGAATGAATCTGAAAGTTAAGAGATGGAACCAAGAGTGATGACTTAAAATATTTCAGTCTTGACCAGAATGGGTGGTTGAAAAAGAAAGGAAGATTATGTGTTCCGAGTGTAGGAAACATAAGGAAAGAAATCTTGGAGGAATGCCATCGTTCGAAATTCTCTATTCATCCGGGAGGAACTAAGATGTATCGGGATATGAAGAGAAGTTTCTTCTGGGAAGGTATGAAGCGGGATATTGGCTTATGTGTAAAGAAGTGCTTGAATTGCCAACAGGCAAAGGTCAAACACCAGAAGCCAAGTGGATTGCTTCAGCCATTGGATATTCCAGTATGGAAATGGAATTCTATTTCTATGGATTTTATTGACGGGTTGTCAAGGTTGAATAGAAAAAATGAAAGTATATGGGTCATAGTGGACAGGTAGACCAAGAGTGCCCATTTCATTACAGTTAAGTCAACCAGAACGACGCCTGTTTTGGGAAAGTTGTTTATGAAGAATGTAGTTAGATTGCATGGAATTCCTAGTAGTATAGTCAGTGATAGAGATTCCTTATTCACCAGCGAGTTTTGGAAGAGTCTACAGGAAGTTTTGGGAACCAAGCTCAAGATGAGTACCGCTTACCATCCGCAGACCGATGGGAAAACAGAGAGGGTTAACAAAGTCTTGGAAGATTTGTTAAGAGCTTGTGTTCTAGACTTCAGTGGATCATGGGAAGACCATCTGCATTTAGTTAACAATAGTTATCAGACTAGTATTGGGATGGCACCATTTAAAGCTTTGTATGGAAGGCCATGCAAATCTCCTGTATGTTGGTTAGAGACCGGGGATAGATTGGTTCTTGGTCCAGATTTGGTTAGGGAAGCTGCTGAAAAGTTTGAGGTCATTCGGGCTAGAATGATGAAGGCTCAGTCTAGACAAAAGAGTTATGCAGATAGAAGACGGAAAGATTTAGAATTCTCAGTTGGAGATCAGATTTTCGTTAAGGTGTCACCAATGAAGGGTGTGATCAGATTCGGAAGATTAGGGAAGTTAGCACCGAGATTCGTTGGACCTTTTCCTATTGTTGAGAGGATCGGGAAACTCGCATATAGAGTTGAGTTACCAAGCAGTTTGGCTGAAGTCCACAATGTTTTTCATGTTTCCCATCTCAGAAAGTGTGTTAGAGACCCGGAACTACTATTGCACCGACCATGCTAGATGACTTAGTAGTAGAACCGGATTTGACTATAGTGAGGAAGCCTATACGTATTGTTGAAGGAAATGAGAAGAGGCTTAGAACCAAGATGATCAGATTAGTCAAAGTCCAGCGGAGCGACAATGGCCGAAACTATACTTGGGAGATTGAAAGCGGGATTAGAGATACTTATCCTGACTTGTTTGATGGTAACCTCTTTGTTTGATGTGTTGTGTACCTTATCGTAATTTCGAGGACGAAATTCTTTAAGAAGGGGAGTTTGTAACACCCTATATTTTTGGTAACATTATTTAAGATATTTAATTAGTTAAATTAAATAAAATATTTTGTTAATTAGGGGATTGAGATTTGATTTTTATTAAGGGGTAGCCGTGCCATTTAACCTATGAATTAAAATAAGAGTTAAATAATTATTAGAATTTTAGAATTTTCTGTATTTCTGTGGATTTTATATGAACTTTCTAGTAAAAAAATGTTATTTTGGGTTATAAATTATTTACGGTTAAATAATAAAAAGTTTGGGTCTGAAATTTTTATATGTTGGAAAACATACTAAAAGAGATTTTTTGGAATTTTTGTAGATTTTTCCTAAGTGTTTTAATGCATATATAAAATTATTTAAGGTATGAGACTTAAATGTTTTATATATTTATAAAAGGAGAATGGGCTTTTTACAAATAATCCAAATAGTTAGTTCTGAAAATTGCAGCACTTTTTAGTGGTAAAGAGAAGAGGCAACCAATCAAAATTTGACACGTAAAGAAGGTTAGGTGAAAAGAACTATTTGCTACATGCTTTTTACTGTTTTGTTGCTTTCGGCACCTGCTTCTGCCTTGGTTGGCTTTCGACTAAGTCCCTCCGCCTTCAACACCATCGAAACCAATGCGCATGGTATCAATATACTGGTATGTATCGAATTGGATAGAAGGCGAAAGGCATGAGGTCGAAACCATGGGTTTCGAACGGATCGAAGCACCACTTTGCTTTTAAATAAAAAAATGTGCCTGCTTGCTTTCGACTAAATGGCTTTTGACTCAGTTAGCTTTCGATTGGGTTTAATGGATTTAAAGAAATGGTTTTGAGTAGGTTGCACTTTTGTTTTAAAAATGAATGCTTTCGACTAAGTCGAAACCTTTTTGCTACCATTTTCTAGCTTTCGACCCAGATGGTTTCAAAAGGGTTGTTTACCTTATTTTCTAAAATTTGGCCACTTCTCCAATGCTTTCGAAAGGATGGGTTCGACACCATCACTTCTTTACTTTGGAAATGGTTTCAAAATAGATGCTTTCGACTTAAAGACCTTTTTCTATGACTGAAGTATAACCCAAATGGTTTCGAAAGAGACAGTTTTAATGGTTTCGAAGGAAGTGCTTTCGACTTTAATGGGTTTCTGATCCTTGGGTTTCTGATCCTTTTGCTCTACTTGAAGGAATAATCCAAAGGGTTTCGACCGAAACAGTTTTCAAAAGGTTTCAAAGGGGTAAATTTTTGAATGGTTTCGAAAGGTTTCCACATGTTTTAAATTGAACCCAAAGGCTTTCGAAGGGGTGACTCCCCAGGGTTTTGAAAGGGTTGAAAGGAAAGGTTTTTCCTATGTTTTCGAAAGGCAATATTTAAAGGTTTTAAAGAGGGATGTCTAATGTTTTGAAGCTTTCGAAGGAAAGGCTTTTAATGGTTTCAAAAGGGTCACTTTCAATGGTCTCGAAAGGGTTACCTTCAAGGGTTTCGAAAGGGTTGTTTAAAGGTTTTAAACAAAGGTTTCGAATGTATTAAATAGGCAATATAGCCTAAGTATTTTCAAGTTAAAAAGGGTTTTAACCTGTTTGGAAGGATAGCCAATCCTCATTAAAATTTATCAACATTATTTCGAGCAAAATATATATAACATGGAAAAATAGCTTAGAGTAAAGCTAAGAATATATTTTCCTTGTATAAGTATGATTTAAAAGTTAAATCAGTTTGAAAAGGTTTTCAACGAAAAAGATAAAGGGTAGTTAACCCTAAGAAAATGATTCGGACAGATAGTCCATTTTGATTCGAACATTTAGTCCAGTTTGCGGACAGTTAGTCCAGTTTATAGGCAGTCGGCCCAGTTTTCGGACAGATAGTCCATTTACTACTTATGGACAGATAGTCCATTAGTTACCTGATTATAGCTCCATTAGTTACCTGATTATAGCTTAACGGACTTAGCTATTATTTTAATTATTATATCAGTTTGATCAACCAGTTTGGTTGTAGGAAAGGATTTACAAAATATACGTTTTAAAGAGGATATTAGTAAGGGAAAACTCATTCCGCTAAGCGGCGTGGTCTCACTTAATATCAGTAAACCGAGATGTAACAGTATTATTCACACCAAGCTTTATGTCCGACTCGAAGTTTTTATTTTCCCCTTAAACTCACGGGTGCTCAAAAATTGATTTGAGTAGGCTGAGGGTTAAATTTTTCAGGTTTTAGAAATTTTGATGAATAAAGCTTCCGAAGATGAGAAGGTGGCTGACGGATAGCTAATTAGGAGTTATAGTTTTTTCTTGTTTTGATTCCGCTATGTATATTAAGTCAGATATGACTATATTGATTTTGATCAACCAAGGGGGCATCGTCATATGTCACTCTTGGCGTATTTTGTAATGATTATATTTGATCTTTACCTGGGAAACAATATGGGATTATGTAATTTGGATATGAATCTGTTTTTAAATGTAATCGGTAAAATGTTATTTTTTGGAAATTAGTGAATTTGTTCATATTCAAGTGCTTCTAATATTAGGGATACCATTAGCATTACCATATTTTGTAACCAGAAGTTAACACTATGGATGACTACAGCATATGTAGCGCTTCGCTTTTGACCTCCAGATACGGGATGTTACAGATACTGTGTATATATGGATTAGTTATTTATTAGATGTTTTAATACATACCAGCATTAGTCTAAGAAAATATTCACATGCATACCTCATATAGCCTCATACTCTGTTTTATCTGACTATATTCTTTGTAATACTCTTAGATAGTATGGGTATAGAGGTGGGGTGTCACAGTTCATGTAAGAGTCCAAAAAGTCGGCCTTCGAAAATCGGCACCCGTACTTCACTTGTACTCAAAATGCCGTAGATTCAAACGCCGAATCTGGCTTCCCGGAGCTTATAACACAATTAAGTAAATAACACAGCGGAATAAAGAAAAAGAGAATATATCAATATATATAACATTGATACAATGACAGATACAAAATCTGATACACTATGATACAAAAGATATCAATACAGAGATGTGATACAAGAATTAGCAGCGAAAAGAAAATATATAATACCAGCAGCAGATAGAATATCTCCAATAGAATGCTCCGATCCATAGCTAGCGGTAAGCAAGATCAGTCGTCCAAGGACTGACTAGCTCCAGATAATCTACTAAACCTGAATATCTAAGAAACCCAACTCTAGACTGCCCGTGTGGAAAATGGTGGGCACCCAGAGTTTAGGAAGGGAACAATAAACTCCGAGTCAGTCGTGGGACTGGTGTGAGCAACAAAAACAGTTTATCTTTAAACAAACAATAAAAGAATTTAAACATTGAAAACCGCAATTCTTTTGAAAAATGAAATACCATAAGGCCTCCCGCACACACACACAATGCAAACGCAGAATCGGAGGAGATTTCTCCTTATGATAGTCAAAGATGCTTACTACGCAAATCATTGGATATTATTACTAGTGCATAGTGAAGAAAACATTTCGAAAGTATAATATTAATCTTAGCCAACATACGACCAGTATCGTATGCCTACTATAGCTATTATGTTCATTAGCAGGTTACCGCCACATTCCATAGCAGGTAATACAACTAAAACCGTACAAGGTTCGTATTGTTTCTTTGGATTTTCCAATAAATAGTCAGGCTAAGGAACTTCCTATGCCATGAAGGAAACGCCTCTGGCGGGATGCTCCGAGAGACAAACTGCTCTCTACCAACAAGGCCGGGTTACCCCTATAACAGGTAACTCACGAATATGCCACCTCCCGGTCCTTTGGGACCTTTATCCGAGCGCTCGGTAACCAACATCACACATAATAAATAGAGTGTGTCCACATGAGTAAGTATCTGGGCTCCATACCATGATACTACCCTTTTCCAGAAGGAAATGACATACCCTAAAGGGCGCGACCCTCATAACCTTGCCGCAACATTCCTGTTTCAACCATTTCCAGGTTGTGAGGTCTTGACGAAGTCTCGTCCACAAAGCTACGCTTTATCACAAAGCCATGCTTTGGGTCAACAGATGATCAAAGAAATGATCACAAAGATAAATGATCAAACAAATGATCATATCACAAATGATCAAACGATGATCATCACACAGCAACACTCAGCATGTCACATTACCAAATTGGGAGTATATCGCTGATAAATTTCAACTACATAACCTCTGAGCTCGTACGTCTCAGAGAAGGGTTTTAAGCTAAGAGAATAAATTCTCCGCCACCAACAGAAATGTATTTGAAAGAAATCTGCTTTATATCTCAAAGTGTAATGTCAGACATGTAACCATACAAGTCTGTTTCGGGTTCGAACAGAACCGAAGGCACTTCCGAAGAAGCCCTTGCAAATTCGGATATTCACAATCCCGATCGGATTTCCCATCACTTAGGGAATCTCTATACCAGGAGCTACCCAGTGCAGAGACAATCGATAGGTTATCCTATCGTTTTCGCAAACACCCGATCTTCAACACCGGTCTTCAAATGCTATCCATATACGACGTATCACTTATTCGGAATGGGTTATGTGACACAAAGGTCCTTTCCCGGCTAAACCGAATAATGAGCGCAATATTTCAAAACATATGGATACTGGGATTTCAATTAAGTCACAACTTAAACCCAAATTTTCTTTTCAAATGGTTTAACAAATTACCGTTTTCAATCTTTTAAATAAAAAGATTCATTTTATCAACCTTCACGGTTTAAACAATTTCCATATTTTAATCTTCTAAAACAAAAGATTCATTCACAGATTTTCCAAATTAATTTCCATTTCAATTTGATTAACTCGTTAAATCTTTAAAATAAAGATTCAACTTATAGCTTTCAAAACAATTTCATTTCAAATGGTTTAAACAAATCATCATTTTAAATCTGTTAAAGATAACAGATTCAATTCATAGCTTTCAAAAAGAATTCATTCATAACTTGGAAAATCCATTTTTTTCAATTCAATCTTGAAATCCCTTTAATTAAACTGGAATTTTATTTCTTATCTGAAAGCTTCTATTCTTTTAAAACAAACAGTTTTCATTTTGGAAACCTGATTCATTTATACGAGTTAAGGTTCTTGGGTTAGATTCAATTTCTCAAAACGAATACTTTTAAAATGGTTTAACTTCATATAAACACATTTATAACATCTTTAATCATAACTTCCAATTATGGAATTCAATCCCAATTTATTTGAATTCAAATTCAAATTGAATTATTTAAATTGAAACTTTACCAAGTTACTCAAAATAGTTTTATCTTTGAAACACCTTTTCGAAAGCTTTAACATTTAACCCAAATCCATTTTCAAAATCAATTGAAATTAAAATTTTAATTTCAAAAATATTAATTTAAATCATCTGTGACTTAACCGATTTCCACGTGAAATCCATATTTGTGTGTGTAAAAGTGTAGTCCAGGGGTTTCACACAATAGTGCACAACATCAATCATCACAGATTCAATCAATATCGATAAGCGGTATAACTCATAACGCTTATCTTCGTTCACAGATTCACAGATAAAATAAATTTATCAATCATGAAGATTCATCATTACAATTCGATGTGGGTTTCGGGTAACCAACTGAAATCCGACTCCCTGTCGCATCGAAATTCAAATGTCGTTTACGGGTCAAAGGGGTTTTACATTCACATAGTAATATATCACAGAAACAGAAATCACAGATAATCAATTACATTTATCCCAGATAAATAAATTACAGATCACAACACAAACTAGGGTATATCACAAAGCATCACATATCAGGGATATCAACAATTCAATCATTCAACGAAATCCAAACATCCATAAGTAAAATTTATTAATCAATTGATTAATTTAAATCAGATGTATTACTTATGAATAATTATTAATCCGGGTTAATTATCATGAGTTAATTACAAATTATCTGGAATAAATTTCCCTTTCATCATTTATTAGTTAATCTTTAATTAACCTTTAATTATTTAAATAAGTATTAATTGATCACTTACTTAATTTGACAATGAATTGTACGGCGGTGTACCCTCCGTTGGTACAGACCATCTTCTTATATCACACCATTATATATGAAATTAAGTAACTAGTATAATATCTCAAAAAAAAATTTGGATTCATTTTAAAGTATAAACATTTATTTTCCTTTATTATTTTAATTATATTTCACTTAATTCAAATAAATTCAAGATTCAAATTAAATTATTATTTTTACAAACTTGTCTACTAAATAATAGAATCACTTATTTAAATGATTTAAATAAAATCTTAAAAAATTTTATTTCTCAAATTTCTTTGTCTATGTAAATATTTTAAATAACTTTAATTATTGAGAAAATTTGTTTAAAAGATTTACCTGAAATCATCATGATTTTTATAAACTTTGGGGAAAATCAATTGGTTAAGGATTCTATCTTTATACAAGTTCTTTTAATAATGAAACCTGTTTTTAAATGGAAAAAACCATCAGACCAAAACCCCAAGCCCACAACCCGATTAACACTCGCACCCACTCCCAAACAATAATTCAATTTAAATGGACCGAAGCCCACGCTTGAAATCACGGAACGAACCCGAAAACCTAACCAAATAAACTTCTTCTTCCCAAACTTCTATTTCCAGGCAATCACCCGAATTCGCTCGAACAAATGCCACGAGCCGGAGAGAACATCTCAGACCTACTCGACATCCCCCAATCGAACATCACCTGCTTCTCGAACATGACGCAACCCCGAACCAAACCCAAATTGCCTCGCTCGATTCACCCAGCCAAAGAACTCCCACGTGCACGCTGTGCACGTGTACAAATTCACCCGCGACCATTCCACCGCCGCGACAGGCCCACCCAGCCTCTAGACTTCTTCCGATCCAAAATACCACGACGCTGAAGTCAACAGCCCTATTCGAACGAAAAACGACCTTCGGCTTCACCTAAATTCAACCAGAATTCAAACAACCACCACCAAATCGAGCTACTGCACCCACCATTTACCTCTGATTTCCTCGCCGCCTTCAGCGATCGAAAGCCCACCCACTAAGCTTCCTTTCTGCCAAAAATCACCCACTCCGGTTGCGCCTCCAGCTTCTGGTTCCACCGCGACGCCACCCAAACCAAAACACCCTTAAACCCTAAGAACAACACGCTCACACAATCTAAGGCCTAAACGAGAATTTCGCCACGGTCATCCCCTACCCCATGATCACTAGCCTCTTTCAGAACAAGCCACATCATCTCTCGTTGACGGGGTCGACAGAAATATATTTTTGAACGAAATCCGTTCATCCACTTATTTCTCGAGAAATAAATCAATAGAAATTATATTTTTCCTACTAAAATTCATAATTTCATACAGGAAAGCCAATTCCATGCTTGAAATCTTGTTTTAATTATATTGAAATTTCACAAAAGTTGGGTTATCTACTGTAAAACCAGTCTGAGACCTCTACACAACATAAACCACCCATAAATATATTTTTATCTTAATCTACAAACAAAAATAATCACTTCCCTAGTTTACAACATCATCAGATTTGGACTAGAAATAGAGATAGTGGTTTTTAAACTGGAATGATAAAAAAAAATGTACTGTCACAGAGAACAGATCAATTAAATCTCCAATTTTAGATAAATGTTTCTCACATGCATCAGAAAATAAAGGTAGATTTGGTTAAAAGTGTGAAATGTTTACTCACTGGTGAAAACAAAGAAGTCTGGACAAAAAAACAAAGTTGCTCACCTTGTTTCCAGAGAAATGAACAGAGTTCTTCAATTTGAAACAGAGAAGAACAAAGGCCCTGTTTGAAAACCTGGAACAGATTTTAAATCTGGAATTTGATTCTTCCAGATTGATTTGCTAGCTTCAGATTGGAACCTTGATCCATTTGAAGTTGTTTTGAATTGTTGTTCAAGTTGAATTCTTGTTTAAGTTTTGAATGGTATTTTACTTTCAGTTTGTTTTTTTTTCTTTTTGAACGAACTGGAATGGAGAAGATAATATATGAAAGTAGTTTACAATGTGATGTATATTTGTTATGTACTGGGTGATAAAATGTGTTTGTACAAAGGAGGTATTTTCTGGTGTAAGTGTTCTTCGTTGGTCAGAGATTTTTATTGTTTGGCAGGCTGAAATGATAAAATGTGTGCCAACATTAATTATGCTTTGTACAAACTCATATTTCTTTTTCTTTTCTGCTGTACAAATCTATTTTACTTTATTCCTTCTTTTACAAGCTAGTTCAAAGATGTTCATATCTTTTGTTTTCTTTTCGGCTGAGATAATATTGTATGTACTTAAAGATGCAAACATTCAATGCTAATGTACCTTGTGTTTCTTTTGCAAGCCTAAGATATTTATATTTTCATACTTATACTTGTTTTATTTAGGCTTGTACCACATATTATCTCAAAATGTATACGGCTGTACAATATGAAGAGGCTTGGTGGCTTGTTTTGTTTTGTTTACAAGCTATTCTCATGTACATGTTTTGTTTCCTCTTTCATAAGCCATATTTCTTTGTATTTATAATATTACTTTATAAGATAAATGAATTTCTAATTTAGTTTGTTGTTAGATTTTATTTAGGTGTATTTACCTTTATATTTTGTACATAGTTTATCTTATACATTTCCATTTTTTTATTTATTTCTAACTCAAATACTTTTAGCCTTGTAATATAAATAATTTCTATTTTAATTTGTTGTTAGAATCAGAGCTAACAGGTTACTTTTATATTTTTAAACCATTTATTTACAATTTAAATTCAAATCAAATATATATACATATATATCATTTCAAATTCACTCATATATGCTCGAACACATATATATAATAATTTTAAATTTAAATGATTTAATACATGATTTATTGAGTTTCGGGGAAACTCGCAATCCATTTATCAATTAATTATACAATTTTAATTCAAAATTTAATTTAATTATCAATCTAAATATATATAAAATCCGGGGTTGTTACAGACTTCCCCCCTTAAAAGAATTTCATCCTCGAAATTTGCCAAGGAGACAACAAAGATAGATGAAGAATATTTCATCAACTCAAACTGAACATCTATTCTGCATCTGGCTTACCAAATCAGAATATCAATAACAGATACAAGAACGAATCTGTTGAATTCTTTCACACGATACTCGGGTTAACCAGATCTACGAAATATACAGTGGCATCGGTTAGTTCGAAGGAATAACTAACCATTCGTAGAATATATCCGGACCCAAAGAATAGATAGATATATAGATACGATTCCAAAAATTTCAGTTTAGAAACTAAAGCATATCTATCAACCATAACAATCAAAGCAAACAATTCATCCAAACAAACAATTTTGGTTCAGTTGGAGTTTACGTCCCATATTAATATATCGAATTTCCTTCCTGGATCTACCAGGAACTATCGAGGAATTGAGGAAAAATGACGAACAAAAGAGATTGATAGAGAAAAAATTATTTCCTTGTTGTTACAAGATATTGACCATTTATAGTCGTATTCCCCTGTCCCCTATCTCATCCTCTTCTTACACTCATACTTACTATCAGTGGATAGCAAGAGAATTTACTAAGACGTTTAAACGGATATCTGAGGAATTACTCATTCTAGAGTTTACTTCACTCTATCTCTAATGAGCTACTTAACGTGTTATACTCCTGAGCTAAAGTTTTACCCTCAGCTCTGATACCAAATGTAAGAGTCCAAAAAGTCGGCCTTCAAAAATCGGCACCAATACTTCACTTGTACTCAAAATGCCGTAGATTCAAACGCCGAATCTGGCTTCCCGGAGCTTATAACACAGTTAAGTAAATAACACAGCGGAATAAAGAAAAAGAGAATATATCATTATATATAACATTGATACAATGACAGATACAAAATCTGATACACTATGATACAACAGATATCAATACAGAGATGTGATACAAGAATTAGCAGCGGAAAGAAAATAGATAACACCAGCAGCAGATAGAATATCTCCAATAGAATGCTCCGATCCATAGCTAGCGGTAAGCAAGATCAGTCGTCCAAGGACTGACTAGCTCCAGATCATCTACTAAACCTGAATATCTGAGAAACCCAACTCTAGACTGCCCGTGTGGAAAATGGTGGGCACCTAGAGTTTAGGAAGGGAACAATAAACTCCGAGTCAGTCGTGGGACTGGTGTGAGCAACAAAAACAGTTTATCTTTAAACAAACAATAAAAGAATTTAAACATTGAAAACCGCAATGCTTTTGAAAAATGAAACTACCATAAGGCCTCCCTCACACACACACAATGCAAACGTAGAATCGGAGGAGATTTCTCCTTATGATAGTCAAAGATGCTTACTACGCAAATCATTGGATATTATTACTAGTGCATAGTGAAGAAAACATTTCGAAAGTATAATATTAATCTTAGCCAGCATACGACCAGTATCGTATGCCTACTATAGCTACTATGTTCAATAGCAGGTTACCGCCACATTCCATAGCAGGTAATACAACAAAAACCGTACAAGGTTCGTATTGTTTCTTTGGATTTTCCAACAAATAGTCAGGCTAAGGAACTTCCTATGCCACGAAGGAAACGCCTCTGGTGGGACACTCCGAGATACAAACTGCTCTCTGCCAACAAGGCCGGGTTACCCCTATAACAGGTAACTCACGAATATGCCACCTCCCGGTCCTTTGGGACCTTTATCCGAGCGCTCGGTAACCAACATCACACATAATAAATAGAGTGTGTCCACATGAGTAAGTATCTGGGCTCCATACCATGATACTACCCTTTTCCAGAAGGAAATGACATACCCTAAAGGGCGCGACCCTCATAACCTTGCCGCAACATTCCTGTTTCGACCATTTCCGGGTTGTGAGGTCTTGACGAAGTCTCGTCCACAAAGCTACGCTTTGTCACAAAGCCATGCTTTGGGTCAACAGATGATCAAAGAAATGATCACAAAGATAAATGATCAAACAAATGATCATATCACAAATGATCAAACGATGATCATCACTCAGCAACACTCAGCATGTCACATTACCAAATTGGGAGTATATCGCTGATAAATTTCAACTACATAACCTCTGAGCTCGTATGTCTCAGAGAAGGGTGTTAAGCTAAGAGAATAAATTCTCCGCCACCAACAGAAATGTATTTGAAAGAAATCTGCTTTATATCTCAAAGTGTAATGTCAGACATGTAACCATACAAGTCTGTTTCGGGTTCGAACAGAACCGAAGGCACTTCCGAAGAAGCCCTTGCAAATCCGGATATTCACAATCCCGATCGGATTTCCCATCACTTAGGGAATCTCTATACCAGGAGCTACCCAGTGCAGAGACAATCGATAGGTTATCCTATCATTTTCGCAAACACCCGGTCTTCAACACCGGTCTTCAAATGCCATCCATATACGACGTATCACTTATTCGGAATGGGTTATGTGACACAAAGGTCCTTTCTCGGCTAAACCGAATAATGAGCGTAATATTTGAAAACATATGGATACTGGGATTTCAATTAAGTCACAACTTAAACCCAAATTTTCTTTTCAAATGGTTTAACAAATTACCATTTTCAATCTTTTAAACAAAAAGATTCATTTTATCAACCTTCACGGTTTAAACAATTTCCATATTTTAATCTTTTAAAACAAAAGATTCATTCACAGATTTTCCAAATTAATTTCCATTTCAATTTGATTAACTCGCTAAATCTTTAAAATAAAGATTCAACTTATAGCTTTCAAAACAATTTCATTTCAAATGGTTTAAAGAAATCATCATTTTAAATCTGTTAAAGATAACATATTCAATTCATAGCTTTCAAAAAGAATTCATTCATAACTTGGAAAATCCATTTTTTTCAATTCAATCTTGAAATCCCTTTAATTAAACTGGAATTTTATTTCTTATCTGAAAGCTTCTATTCTTTTAAAACAAACAGTTTTCATTTTGGAAACCTGATTCATTTATACGAGTTAAGGTTCTTGGGTTAGATTCAATTTCTCAAAACGAATACTTTTAAAATGGTTTAACTTCATATAAACACATTTATAACATCTTTAATCATAACTTCCAATTATGAAATTCAATCCCAATTTATTTGAATTCAAATTCAAATTGAATTATTTAAATTGAAACTTTACCAAGTTACTCAAAATAGTTTTATCTTTGAAACACCTTTTCAAAAGCTTTAACATTTAACCCAAATCCATTTTCAAAATCAATTGAAATTAAAATTTTAATTTCAAAAATATTAATTTAAATCATCTGTGACTTAACCGATTTCCACGTGAAATCCATATTTGTGTGTGTAAAAGTGTAGTCCAGGGGTTTCACACAATAGTGCACAACATCAATCATCACAGATTCAATCAATATCGATAAGCGGTATAACTCATAACGCTTATCTTCGTTCACAGATTCACAGATAAAATAAATTTATCAATCATGAAGATTCATCATTACAATTCGATGTGGGTTTCGGGTAACCAACTGAACCCGACTCCCTGTCGCATCGAAATTCAAATGTCGTTTACGGGTCAAAGGGGTTTTACATTCACATAGTAATATATCACAGAAACAGAAATCATAGATAATCAATTACATTTATCCCAGATAAATAAATTACAGATCACAACACAAACCAGGGTATATCACAAAGCATCACATATCAGGGATATCAACAATTCAATCATTCAACGAAATCCAAACATCCATAAGTAAAATTTATTAATCAATTGATTAATTTAAATCAGATGTATTACTTATGAATAATTATTAATCCGGGTTAATTATCATGAGTTAATTACAAATTATCTGGAATAAATTTCCCTTTCATTATTTATTAGTTAATCTTTTATTAACCTTTAATTATTTAAATAAATATTAATTGATCACTTACTTAATTTGACAATGAATTGTACGGCGGTGTACCCTCCGTTGGTACAGACCATCTTCTTATATCACACCATTATATATGAAATTAAGTAACTAGTATAATATCTCAAAAAAAATTTGGATTCATTGTAAAGTATAAACATTTATTTTCCTTTATTATTTTAATTATATTTCACTTAATTCAAATAAATTCAAGATTCAAATTAAATTATTATTTTTACAAGCTTGTCTACTAAATAATAGAATCACTTATTTAAATGATTTAAATAAAATCTCAAAAAATTTTATTTCTCAAATTTCTTTGTCTATGTAAATATTTTAAATAACTTTAATTATTGAGAAAATTTGTTTAAAAGATTTACCTGAAATCATCATGATTTTTATAAACTTTGGGGAAAATCAATTGGTTAAGGATTCTATCTTTATACAAGTTCTTTTAATAATGAAACCTGTTTTTAAATGGAAAAAACCATCAGACCAAAACCCCAAGCCCACAACCCGATTAACACTCGCACCCCCTCCCAAACAATAATTCAATTTAAATGGACCGAAGCCCACGCTTGAAATCACGGAACGAACCCGAAAACCTAACCAAATAAACTTCTTCTTCCCAAACTTCTATTTCCAGGCAATCACCCAAATTCGCTCGAACAAATGCCACGAGCCGGAGAGAACATCTCAGACCTACTCGACATCCCCCAATCGAACATCACCTGCTTCTCGAACATGACGCAACCCCGAACCAAACCCAAATTGCCTCGCTTGATTCACCCAGCCAAAGAACTCCCACGTGCACGCTGTGCACGTGTACAAATTCACCCACGACCATTCCACCGCCGCGACAGGCCCACCCAGCCTCTAGACTTCTTCCGATCCAAAATACCACGACGTCGAAGTCAACAGCCCTATTCGAACGAAAAACGACCTTCGGCTTCACCTAAATTCAACCAGAATTCAAACAACCACCACCAAATCGAGCTACTGCACCCACCATTTACCTCTGATTTCCTCGCCGCCTTCACCGATTGGAAGCCCACCCACTAAGCTTCCTTTCTACCAAAAATCACCCACTCTGGTTGCGCCTCCAGCTTCTGGTTCCACCGCAACGCCACCCAAACCAAAACACCCTTAAACCCTAAGAACAACACGCTCGCACAATCTAAGGCCTAAACGTGAATTTCGCCACGGTCATCCCCTACCCCATGATCACTAGCCTCTTTCAGAACAAGCCACATCATCTCTCGTTGACGGGGTCGACAGAAATATATTTTTGAACGAAATCCGTTCATCCACTTATTTCTCGAGAAATAAATCAATAGAAATTATAATTTTCCTACTAAAATTCATAATTTCATACAGGCAAGCCAATTCCATGCTTGAAATCTTGTTTTAATTATATTGAAATTTCACAAAAGTTGGGTTATCTACTGTAAAACCAGTCTGAGACCTCTACACAACATAAACCACCCATAAATATATTTTTATCTTAATCTACAAACAAAAATAATCACTTCCCTAGTTACAACATCATCAGATTTGGACTAGAAATAGAGATAGTGGTTTTTAAACTGGAATGATAAAAAAAAATGTACTGTCACAGAGAACAGATCAATTAAATCTCCAATTTTAGATAAATGTTTCTCACATGCATCAGAAAATAAAGGTAGATTTGGTTAAAAGTGTGAAATGTTTACTCACTGGTGAAAACAAAGAAGTCTGGACAAAAAAACAAAGTTGCTCACCTTGTTTCCAGAGAAATGAACAGAGTTCTTCAATTTGAAACAGAGAAGAACAAAGGCCCTGTTTGAAAACCTGGAACAGATTTTAAATCTGGAATTTGATTCTTCCACATTGATTTGCTAGCTTCAGATTGGAACCTTGATCCATTTGAAGTTGTTTTGAATTGTTGTTCAAGTTGAATTCTTGTTTAAGTTTTGAATGGTATTTTACTTTCAGTTTGTTTTTTTTTCTTTTTGAACGAACTGGAATGGAGAAGATAATATATGAAAGTAGTTTACAATGTGATGTATATTTGTTATGTACTGGGTGATAAAATGTGTTTGTACAAAGGAGGTATTTTCTGGTGTAAGTGTTCTTCGTTGGTCAGAGATTTTTATTGTTTGGCAGGCTGAAATGATAAAATGTGTGCCAACATTAATTATGCTTTGTACAAACTCATATTTCTTTTTCTTTTCTGCTGTACAAATCTATTTTACTTTATTCCTTCTTTTACAAGCTAGTTCAAAGATGTTCATATCTTTTGTTTTCTTTTCGGCTGAGATAATATTGTATGTACTTAAAGATGCAAACATTCAATGCTAATGTACCTTGTGTTTCTTTTGCAAGCCTAAGATATTTATATTTTCATACTTATACTTGTTTTATTTAGGCTTGTACCACATATTATCTCAAAATGTATACGGCTGTACAATATGAAGAGGCTTGGTGGCTTGTTTCGTTTACAAGCTATTCTCATGTACATGTTTTGTTTCCTCTTTCATAAGCCATATTTCTTTGTATTTATAATATTACTTTATAAGACAAATGAATTTCTAATTTAGTTTGTTGTTAGATTTTATTTAGGTGTATTTACCTTTATATTTTGTACATAGTTTATCTTATACATTTCCATTTTTTTATTTATTTCTAACTCAAATACTTTTAGCCTTGTAATATAAATAATTTCTATTTTAATTTGTTGTTAGAATCAGAGCTAACGGGTTACTTTTATATTTTTAAACCATTTATTTACAATTTAAATTCAAATCAAATATATATACATATATATCATTTCAAATTCACTCATATATGCTCGAACACATATATATAAGAATTTTAAATTTAAATGATTTAATACATGATTTATTGAGTTTCGGGGAACTCGCAATCCATTTATCAATTAATTATACAATTTTAATTCAAAATTTAATTTAATTATCAATCTAAATATATATAAAATCCGGGGTCGGTACAGTTCATATTCAACTCCATAGTCCAAACACAAAGTCCTTGGTTCTATAATAACAATTTTTATTAATCGAACTACTCTGGCTAGAGATTTTGACTTTGGGTTGACTTCAGTTGACCATAATACTAACCCCATATAACTAAGGAGACAAATCCTCTCTTGAATAGTATTTCACTTCTAATACTTTCACTCGACCCAACTATAGTCGTTCGATGGACGTCGTTCCATGATTTGACTATAATCAAAGCAGAGCTTTCATATTTAAGATCGACGGTATTCTTAAATCGAGAGAACTGTGCAAATCTGTCACGTCGATATTCTCTGTTTGACCTTAGTTATATTAACCAACAGAAAACTATCGAGTGAGTCGTTCCGTAGTTATCCAATAACTATCAGTATGTAACCCCTTGGTGCCCCCAAACAATCATGATTAATACACTGCCCAACATCTGGAGAGTGTTACGTACTCTAGTTTCAATGAAAGCATAGATATCTAGTCTCTACGCATCTTAATTAGGAATATTTAAAATGATGTGCTTATTATAATTTGTGATACAATACTCATGATTACAACTATTTGTAATTACTATCACAAACACACCATTTATGGATTTTCTATTAAATATATTTTAATCAAATATTTAATTATTTATAACATTATAACAAATATATAATAGAAAGAAAACATCTTTATTACGAATGAGAATTGATTATAGAGTTAACTAATTTACAATAAATTACATCTCTTCCCCTAAGGCATACCTCAAATATATCAATCCCCCACTTGCACTTGGGGCCAATTATGGAATCTCAACCCCATCCCTCCAATCAGCTTCTTGAGTGCCGACCAAGCTAGACCCTCAGTGAATGGATCTGTTACATTATCCTCGGTATCTACCCTTTTTTATCATGACCTCTTTCTTCTTTAACTACGATCTGAATTGCCGCATTATTATCATAGAACAATGATATAGGATTCTCGGTATCGGGAATCACTCTGACCTCACTAAAAACGTATGCATCCACACTGCCTCTTCAATTTCTTCATTGAGGATGATATACTTAGCCTCCATCGTCGAATCAGCTACTGTTTTTTGTTTGGAACTCTTTCGACTGACGGCTCCATTGTTAAGCATAAAGACATAAGCAGACACTGATTCACTGTCACTCTAAAAGCTCGAATTCGTATACCCCTTCATAAGGAGGCCTTCATTCCAATAAATAAGGAATTAGTCCCAAGTATTTCTTAAATACTTCTATATACATTTTAGGGTCGAACAATGCTTCTCCAGGATTAAACTGTTATCAACTCATACATCCTAATGCGTAAGCTACATCTAGTCTAGTACATAGCACAACATACATTATGGATCCTATGGCGGAAGCATAGGGGATCCCCTTCATACGCTCTTTCTCCTCATCAGTATTAGGGGCATACTAGTTAGAAAGGACGATTTCTGCGATGCCCCACCTCTATACTCTCACTAACCAAGGACACTACTGGGGAGTGTCGTCGATTAGCGCGAAGAATAAGGCTATTGAGGAGCGATCAACTATATAATTACTTTGAGCGAGTAATGATATGTCGAATAGTATATCACGCATTTCATTTCAAGAGGAAATCTGAAATATGCAATACAAACTCAAAGCTACTACACAGTGGCTAAATGTCCTTCATAAACAATATAAAATAATCATAACACAAAATCAGGCACAGATATTCATATCACAAAGGCAGAAACATATATGAATATAATACATAGAAGTGAACATCAGAGTAGTGGTCATACAAGACCCACTACATCCCAAAAGAATAGGTACATGTACTACACAAAAGAATTTGTATACATCAAATAGCCTCTATCTCGTATTCATGAAAGATAAACTACTAAGCTAAAGTAGTTAGCCAAAAGTCAAAAGCTAGTCCCTGCTAAGAAGTCAAGTGGAAGCACCTGAAACACCTCGGTCTGACTCGAGTATTATTTAAGAAGAAAAATAATAAACGGATCAGTCTAGCTATAATTATCATGTAAGATGAGATAGGATAAGAGATATGACAAATATATATATGATAAGAATAAAAATTATACAATATCTCAAGTTTTCTCAAACACCCAAAAAGAATATCATATTCTTTAATTTTATTCACCAAATCACAAATATTGATAAAGCTTATCAATGCAAATCACAAAAATTGGTGAAACACAAATTCCAGAAATCAATATTTAGAAATTCAGAAAGCACAAAGGGGGAGGCCTATCACAAACGGGAGCATGAAAACTCACCAATACGTGTATCACAAACGGGACGCTATCCTATGGGTCGCTAACCCATAAAAATGAGCCGAAGCTCCACAGAACAGGGTATAGTCCCCCTTGTGGACAAATGAGCCGAAGCTCCACAAACGGTCAAAAGACCATGGGTCGCTACCCCCACCAAATTGAGCTGAAGCTCCACAAAATGGGGTACAGTCCCCCACGCGGACAAAGAGACATTGCACATCACAAGTCTAAATCACAAAATGATAATCATTAATCAATAAGTGTAAATTACATAAAGCTAGTAAATAACTGAGTTTAGCTTCATATACCATAACCACTGGCTTAACTTAAATATTTGCAAACAAATTGTAGATTCCCATTGAAAAATTGTCACGAGATTTCAATCGAACAAGTCTAAGAATTAACCGACGAAGTAAACGCAAGCATTTCATATCACTTGTTTTGCTAAGTCGTTTAATTGGATTTCTCATCCGAATGAGGTAAAGGTTTGTATATACTAATAGATTGAAAAATAATTTTAAAATCGAGCTTTGTATTAAAATTAGTGTTGTAATCATTTTTGTGAAAGTGTTCTAGTATTTACTACTAGTATAAAACCTTTGTATTTAAAACAGACAAATCACATAAACGATTATAAAAACAATCTATCACAAAAATCCACATTTCAATGACGTGAATTAAAACCATGGAAATCGATATCAAATCCATCGAATAGAAACACCATAAATCCAGAAAAGAGATCATCAAAATTAATATTGAATGACAATAACTATTTGGATAATCAAAAATTGATATATCAGAAATCCACATAAAAAATAAGCCAAATTTCAGAATTTAACAGCCACAGACGTCTGTGGGAAATCCACAGACGTCTGTCCCCTGTTTCGGGAAATTATAACCCTGAGGTCACAGACGTCTGTGGATAATCCACAAACGACTGTCGGGTATAGCAAGATAGAATTTGCAAAGCCCTTAAATGGGAAACCCTACACAACTTCTTGGATTCGGAAGCGACTGAATGAGCAACTGGGACTAGGGATTAATGTCAAGCGACAACCCAGCCCTAAAGGCTCTTCAATTTACCCAAGACAACACGTCTAAACACCTATACTAGGTTTTTCATAAATTTTGGCTTCAAAATACCAAAATTAGGAAAATTAACCAAAGCAATTCAATTCAAAAGCAATTGAATAAGAAATAGATGTTAGGAATTCATACCTAAAAACAATCAAAGCTATAGACATAGATGTGAGTTCAAGAACTCACCGTTAACCAAAAATAGAAAAGATAAGCTCTAAAACAAGCTAGGATTGATTCCTCTTCTACTACACCCCTAGAATCTCCAACCTATTATCACATGCAAAGATTTCCTAGATTAGGTTATAGGAATTTCTGAAAATTGGAGAGAGATTGAGATGGAGAAGATGAAGAGGATGCTTACCTAAGCTTCTCTTTCATTTATAACTTGAATTTGAATTCCTAGGAATCTAGGGCTTAGGAATTTTAATTTCCTCTTTCCACCATTTTTCCTTTAGCTTGAGAGTATTAGGAAATTATGAAAGGAATGAAGGAAGGGAAGAGGACTTGGGGGTATTTGGTAGAAGGGTTTGGGTTATCTTGTTGGGTTAATGGGCTAGAACACAACCCAAAGCCCAAATGAAAATACCAAAATCCTAATCAACTCCAAACACAACAATGTTTATACCCAAACAAGTTGTAAATGTCGATTTAAACCCAATTAAAGTAGTCTCGAGTCCGGATTCGACTGTTTACAAAAAGTTGCATTTCGGACTTTAACATAATTAACGATGTTTTATTTAAATAAAACATTTAAATATATAATCATAAAAATATGAGGGTTGTTACAGAATCCCCTCCTTAAGAAATTGCGTCCTCGCAATATTTAAGAAGGAAATAAAAATATTTGACATAACAATACAAAAAGGAAAATTAAAATGAGAAGTTCACCTTAAGGAGCACGAGAGAGTAAATCAGGATGCGTTCGCTCGATGAATTCTTTGGATTTCCAAGAACAATCCTTAGGATTTGCGGACCATTGAACTTTCACAAGTGGAACTCTTTGTTACGAAGACGTTTAACCTCCATAGCAATGATGTGAATAGGATGTTACTCATAAGTCAAATTAGGTGAAACCTCAATTTCTTCAATAACACTAGGCTCAAGAATAGAATCGAAATCTCTAAGGCATTTCCGTAGCTGAGAAACGTGAACTACGTCATGAATAGTGGAAAATTGAGCTGGTAACGAAAGGCGATAAGCCACGGAACCAATGCGTTCGGTGATGGGAAACGTGTCAATATATCGAGGTGCTAATTTTCCCGATCAACTGAAACGCACTACACCCTTCATGGGAGAAACACGAATGAATACCAAATCTCCCATAGAAAATTCCAAATTCCTTCTTCAGTTATCGGCATTTTGTCTACTCTGAGCTTCTTTCATCCTATGATGAATAAGGTCAATCTTTTCTGTGGAATCACGAATAAAATCTGGACCTAAAACCAGCTTCTCACCGGTTCCAAGCCAACACGAAGGAGATCGGCATGGCCTTCCGTAGAGTGCCTCGAAAGGTGCCATACCAATACTAGATTGAAAGCTATTATTGTAAGAAAACTCAACAAGAGAAATATGATCTTCCCAACTTCCACCAAAATCATGAACACATGCACGAAGGAGATCTTCAAGAGTTTGATTCACATGCTCCGTTTGTCCATCGGACTGAGGATGATAAGCGGTGCTAAATTTAAGCTTCGTTCCCAAAGCTATTTGAAGACCTTTCCAAAATCCACTAGTAAATAATGAATCACAATCGTTAACAATAGAAGTAGAAACTCCATGCAATTTAACAATTTCTTTAACATAGAGTTTAGCCAAAATAGGTACGGTTCGGCTGGACCGAACGGGGAGAAAATGGGCATATTTTGTAAGTCTACCTACAATCACCCATAAACTATGATGACCTGAACGAGAACGGGGAAGACCGTCAATAAAGTCCATGGAAACTTGATCTCACTTTCAGACGGGAATGTCTAAAGGTCGTAATAACCCACCGTACCTTTGATGCTCGGCCTTTACGAGTTGGCAAGTCATGCTACGTTTAATAAAGTTAGCAATATCAGATATGAACCGTCCCAATAATAAAGTCGCTTCATGTCCGCGTACATTTTACTACTACCGGGATAAAGGGTAAATTTAGAACGATGACAATCTTCTAAAATGTCTTTACGGAGACCACTAATCTTTGGCAAAATAAGTCTACCAAATTTTTGAATGCCTCAATGAGCATTCAAAGTCTTTCAAACCATCAATATTATTGTTGTCTCTATAACTTTGGCTAAGATGAGCCAATTCGGATTCGTGCTTTTGAGCTTCAAGGATGTGGTCTAAAAGAGAAGGATAAGCCTCAAGGCTACATAAAACAAGAGATGAACATGAATCAAATTCATGATCTCGAATCTCACAAGTGGATAAAGTCTCGAGATCATTCCATTCAAATATCATCATGGAAACAATCGCTTGTTGCTTACGACTAAGGGCATCGGCAAAACGATTTCCTTTTCTGGAAGTATAAAGAATATCAAGATCATAAGATGCAAGGAATTCGAGCCAACGTTGTTGACGCAAATTAAGTTCTTTTTGAGAGAATAAATACTTTAAAGATTTATGATCGGTGTAGATAACAAATTTCTCTCCCAAAAGATAATGATGCCAAATTCTAAGAGCGAAAACAATAGCCGTGAGCTCTAAATCATGAGTGGCATATCTAGTCTCGGCAGGCTTTAATTGCCTAGAAGCATAAGCGATAACACGTTCCCTTTGCATGAGAACGGCTCCCAAACCAATACGGCTAACATCAGTATAAACAATCAAGTCTTAGTTCCCTTCGGATATCACAAGAATAGGAGCATCGGAAAGGAGTTCTTTTAATTTCACATTTGTCTGACAAAATGTACTCGACTCCCTTCTTTGTCAAACTAGTAAGTGGTAAGGAAATTTTAGAAAAGTCTTTTATGAATCGATGGTGATAGCCCGCCAATCCAAGAAAACTATGAATTTTCATTACACCCTTCGGTCTCTTCCAATTTTGAATTGCCTCAATCTTTGAAGGATCCACGAAAATTCCAGATTCAGAAATCATATGTCCTAAAAATTTCACACGAGATTTCCAAAAATGGCACTTAGAAAATTTTGCTTTCAATCGATTGCTCCTAAGAGTTTCCAACACAATTCGAAGATGTTTTTCATGCTCTTCCTCGGTTTTAGAATAAACAAGAATATCATCGAAAAAGATAAGAACAAATCGATCGAGGAAGTCTTTGAAAACTCGATTCATAAAGTCAACAAAATAAGTTGGAGCATTCGTTAAACCAAATGGAATAACAAGCCATTCATAAGATCCATATCGAGTACGGAATGATGTCAAAGGAATACTATCCTCTGTAATTCGAAGTTGATGGAAACCGGTTGCTAAGTCTAACTGTGAAAAGACTCTAGCACCACAAAGTTGATCGAATAGATCATCAATCCGAGGCAAGGGATATTTATTCTTAATGGTAAGGTCATTAAGCTTGTGGTAGTCAACGCAAAGTCTGAGTGTACCATCGGATTTCTTCACAAACATAGCTAAAGCTCCCCAAGGAGAGGAACAAGAACGAATGAACTATTTTGCTTCCAATTCGGATAATTGTTTACGCATCTCCATATTATCCTTATTGGACGTACGATAAGGAGGACGAGTGATAGGTAGAGCTCCAGGGATTAAATTAGTTCTAAACTCAATTGCTCGCTTAGATGGTAATCCTAATACAGGCTCAAAGATATCGGAAAATTCACGAACAACGTGAATGAGGGAAATAACATCTTCCTCGTCATCATTATCACCATCACGCGGGTTTAGAGAAAGGATGCCACCGAATTGGAATCGGAGTCATTAAGAACGATAGAAATTTGCTTAACAAATCAGGAATGTTGAAGATGGATAGTCCCCTCGGGACATAGGATGTGGGCTTCATAATGATTAAGCCAATCCATTCCCAATATTATTTCGAAACCTAAATAATGCATAACATGCAAATCGGCACAGAAAGCATAATCACATAAAATAATCTCAACATCCATACAAAATAAACTGAGTGTTGCGGATCCACCAACCGGACTCGCAATTTTCAGTGAAGTCATCAAGCCCATAGCATTTAAAGACAAAGTATCCACAAGTTCTTTTGATATAAAAGAGTGAGATGCACCCGTATCAAAAAAAATCGAATAGGATGATCACGAAATATAACAATGCCATCAAGGAAAGAATGAGAAATACCTTGACCAAGAGAAGGGTTACTAGGAGCTTGCACAACATTCAGCTTTCCCTCCTTCTTGTTTTGAAGTTTGGGACATGAAGATATAGGATGACCCGAACTTTTGCGATAGCGGCAAGTAAGGGACCTTGGACACTTATTTGCATAGTGGTCCTTAGAACCACAATTGTAGCATTCTCCACGACCAGGGGTAGGAGTCTTCACTACCGAAGTTGCTTGCTTCCATTTCTTGTTGGGATTAGGGTTCTTCAACTTATTATCAGGATGCCTCTTCTTGTTGTTGTTAAAGTTCTTCTTGGCACCCCAACATCACCATCACTTTCCTTATCGGCCTCTTCAAGTCGAAGAGCGATATCTACAAGCTGATCGAAAGGCACTTCTAGTTTCATAAGTAAAGCCTTTTTGAGATTCTTATTCAGAACATAGATAAACCTTTGATTCATCTTCGATGGGGTATTAATATACTCGACCCCATATTTAGAGAGGGATTCAAAAGATGCGACATAATCTGTCACAGAAGATTCACCTTGAATAAGATCAATGAAGCGTCAAGCTAAAGTTACCTTTTCTGCTTTAGGTACAAACTTTAACTCGAACCTTTCTCGAAATTGCTCCCAAGTAAGATCCGCTTCAACAATTTCTGAAATTAAAAGCTCATACTGATCTAATGCTCTCTCCTAGAGCATGCTAAGCCACACTTGGACTCGATGTAAATCCAAAAGATTCATGCAAGAAAACATGCGATCGCATGTTCTAAGCCAAGCTTGGACTTCTATAACGCTTTCGGAACCTTTGAATGGCTTTCCACCCAAATTGGTGTAATCACTGCACAAGCGTGCAAATCTAGATTTAGGATGAGTAGGCTCAGGAATGGGACCTGCAGCTTGGGCATTCTTTACAAGATTCAAAAGCTATTGAGCAGACATGAATACGCCATCCTAAGGCGGGCCACTGGATTGACCAGTGCTAGGACGGCCTGCTCTAACCATTTCTCTTCTTAAACAAAAAGAAAGAAGAGGAAAAAGTTTATTCTCAGAATGAATTCAAATAAGATTGATTGATAAAACAAGGCATCATAAAATAAAATAAGATAGAATGGATCCTAACGCACGATTCCTAAGAGAGACTTAGGACAATGATCCACGTCATAATATCCTATATTGTTCCGAAGTTTGGCTCTGATACCATGTTGTGACTCCCCACCTCTATACTCTCACTAACCTAGGACACTACTGGGTAGTGCCGTCGATTAGCATGAAGAATAAGGCTGTTGAGGAGCGACCAACTATATAATTGCTTTAAGCGAGTACCGATATGTCGGATAGTATATCACGCATTTCATTTCAAGAGGAAATCTAACATATTCAATACAAACTCAAATCTACTAAACAATGGCTAAATGCCCTTCAGAAATAATATAAAATAATCATAACACAAAATCAGGCACAGATATTCATATCATAAAGGCGGAAACAGATATGAATATAATACATAGAAGTGAACATCAGAGTAGTGGTCATACAAGATCCACTACATCACAAAAGAATAGGTACAAGTGCTAGACAAAATAATATGTATACATCAAGGAGTCTCTATCTCGAATGTATAAAAACAAAAACTACTAAGCTAAAGTAGTTAGCCAAAAGTCAAACGCTAGTCCCTGCTAAAAAGTCAAGTGGAAGCACCTGAAACACCTCGGTCTGAACCGAGTATTATTTAAGAAGAAAAATAATAAACGCGTCAATCTAGCTATATATATCATGTAAGATGAGATAGGATAAGAGATATGACAAATATATATATAATAAGAATAAAAATCATACAATATCTCAAGTTTTCTCAAACACCCAAAAAAAAATCATATTCTTTAATTTTATTCACCAAATCACAAATATTGATAAAGCTTATCAATGCAAATCACAAAAATTGGTGAAACATAAATTCCAAAAATCAATATTTAGAAATTCAGAAAGCACAAAGGGGGAAGCCTATCACAAACGGGAGCATGAAAACTCACCTACACGTGTATCACAAATGGGACGCTATCCCATGGGTCGCTAACCCATAAAAATGAGCCGTAGCTCCACATAACAAGGTATAGTCCCCCCTTGCGGACAAATGAGACGAAGATCCACAAACGGTCAAAAAACCATGGGTCTCTACCCCACCAAATTGAGACGAAGCTCCATATAATGGGGTACAGTCCCCCACGCGGACAAAGAGACATTGCACATCGCAAGTCTAAATCACAAAATGATCATCATTGATCAATAAGTGTAAATTACACTAAGTTAGTAAATAAATGAGTTTAGCTTCATGTCCCATAACTACTGGCTTAACTTAAATATTTATGAACAAATTGTAGATACCCACTCGAAAATTGTCATGAGATTTCAATCGAACAAGTCTAAGAATTAACCGACGAAGTAAACGCAAGCGTTTCATACCACTTGTTTTGTTAAATCGTTTAATTGGATTTCTCATCCGAATAAGGTAAAGGTTTGTATATACTAATAGATTAGAAAATAGTTTTAAAATCGAGCTTTGTATTAAAAGTAGTGTTGAAATCATTTTTGTGAAAGTGTTTTAGTATTTACTACTAGTATAAAACCTTTGTATTTAAAAGTGACAAATCACAGAAACAATTGTAAAAACAATCTATCACAAAAATCCACATTTCAATGACGTGAATTAAAAACATGGAAATCGATATCAAATCCATCGAATGGAAACACCAAAAATCCAAAAAAGAGATCGTTAAAATTTATATTAAATGACAATAATTATTTGGATAATCAAAAATCGATATATCAGAAATCCACATAAAAATTAAGCCAAATTTCAGAATTTAACAGCCACAAACGTCTATGGGAAATCCACAGACGTCTGTCCCCTGTTTTGGGAAATTGTAACCCTGAGGTCACAGACGTCTCTGGATAATCCACAGACGTCTGTCGCCTGTAGCGGGACAGAATTTGCAAAACCCTTAAATGGGCAAACCTACACAACTTCTCGGATTTGGAAGCGATTGAATGAGCGACTGCGACTAGGGTTTTATGCCAAGCGACAAACCAGCCCTAAAGGCTCTTCAATTCACCCAAAACAACATGTCTAAACACCTATTCTAGGGTTTTCATAAATTTTGACTTCAAAATACCAAAATTAGAAAAATTCACCAAACCTATTCAATTCAAAAGCAATTGAATAAGAAATAGGTGTTAGGAATTCATACCTAACAACAATCAAAGCTATAGACATAGATGTTAGTTCAGGAACTCACCTTTAACCAAAAAATAGAAAAGATAAGATCTAAAACAAGCTAGGATTGATTCCTCTTCTACTACACCTCTAGAATATCTAATCTATTATCACATGCAAAGATTTCCTAGATTAGGTTATAGGAATTTCTGAAAATTGGAGAGAGATTGAGATGGAGAAGATGAAAAGGATGCTTACCTAAGCTTCTCTTTGATTTATAACTTGAATTTGAATTCCTAAGAATCTAGGGCTTAGGAATTTTAATTTCCTCTTTCCACCATTTTTACTTTTGAGAGTATTAGGAAATTATGAAAGGAATGAAGGAATGGAAGAGGAGTTGGGGGTATTTGGGTTATCTTGTTGGGTTAATGGGCTAGAACACAACCCAAAGCCCAAATGAAAATACCAAAATCCTAATCAACTCCAAACACAAAAAGGTTTATACTCAAACAAGTAGTGAATGTCGATTTGAACCCAATTAAAGTGGTCTCGAGTCCAGATTCGATTGTTTACAAAAAGTCACATTTTGGACTTTAACATAATTAACGATGCTTTATTTAAATAAAACATTTAAATACATAATCGTAAAAATATGCGGGTTTTTACAATTTCAGACTGGGTTGGAACATTTCTATGCTTAGGATTCTCCATACTGAACCGCTTCGGTATGGTATCTATGTATAGGGATTGGGACAATCCCAACAGCCTCTTAGATATATCCCTATAGATCTTTATACTTAGTATATTGGCTGCTTCCCAAATCCTTCATGGAGAATTTTTCAAAAAGTAAAGCGCCATAACAAAATGTCATTGCTAATCAATAGAAGGTCATCAACATGTAGCACCAAGAATACGATAGCGCTTTTACTTTCTGTATACGCATGCTTCCTCTGTGTTTTGATTAAAACCAAACTGTTTGATTACCTTATCACAACACTTGTTCTAACTTGTTGAAGCTTGTTTAAGTCTATAAATGAACTTTACCAAATTGCAAGCCTTGCTCTCACTCCCACTAACTACAAAACCCTCAGGATGCGACATATAGCGATTTATTCTAAATCACCATTTAGAAATTCCGTCTTTGCAACCATTTACCATATTTCATAGTCATAGAATGCAACAATGGCCAGCAAAATCCAAATGGACTTAAGCTTGGCAACGGGCGAAACGGTCTCATAATAATCAACACCTTGAATTTGACAAAATCATGTCGCAATTCGCTTAGCTTTATAAGTCCCTACTTCCCCATATGCATTTAGCTTTTTCTTAAAAATCCATATGCAGCCGATGGGTTTTATCCCTTTGGGTACGTCCGACAAAGTATAGACAAAGTCCATACTTTGTTTTCATATATGAAATCCATCTCAGATTTCATTACTCCAAGCCAGAGTGCAGAGTCTTTACTCTACGGTGCTTGCTGGAAAGACAAAGGAGTGTTGTCATCTAAGACACGGTTGTAACACCTCACATCTATGCCCATACTACCAATGAGTAGTACTAACGAATACCATTTTGTAATATGGAGAATGAGGCTTATTAGGGGCGACCATGCGTGAATATCCCCTTCGGCTAAAATGGTACATATTCTTACCTCAAAGAAATCGCCAAATATATGCAATTGGTATCAGAAAAAAGCAATAAATACATGGATTTTCCCAGAACAGAACAATATACAACATATATAATAAACTCAGAGACAAAGATCACAACAATAAAATATAATACATAACAATATAAGCCAAGTCGAGTCCAAATTATACAACACATAACCATATCACCAATAAAATACGAGGGGATATCCAAAGGAAAATATACATAGCCATCACTCAAAATACGATGTAATACATACATACATATATACATACATACATACATACATATATATATATATATTGTCTCCCCTTAAGCCCAATAATCATAAATGGCCAATGTTTATGTACCTGCAAAGTCTCGGACTGACCCGAGAATTATATAAATAATAAACGGGTCAGACTAGATCTAAATCAGAATAGTAAGAACATGATGATGATCCCTGGAAATAGATGATATAGGCATTACCAGAACTTATAATACCGACTAACATATGTGAGATATATGCATACACAAGCAACCAAACTCAATTAATTATCCATTTAATTTATCTCACACAATCAACCGAGACATACAATGGAAATAAAGGCAAAACACATATAAGTGAGTTGAGAAGTAACTCACTTCCCCAAAGTTTCACCCAATATTTTAATACCCGTGGAATATCTCTAATACCACCGTGACATACAGTCACAACTCTAATCAACCGAGTCTCAGATCAATGCCTTTATTATTAATTATGCATTTATTAAGACACTCGGTTAATTTTAATTATTGATCAATTTAGTTGCTATGTTCATCCTAGGTTACGCATTAACCTGATATCAGAAGCTGAGTCTCTTTCTTGAGGTATCACTACCTTTATTCAGAAATGTGAATGTCCTTACATAGTCCATTAGTTGCACAAATAATCCTCAACTCGCTAGCAATCCTCGCTTCCATCATCCTTACAAAAATTTTGTCTGATCCTCATTATTGTGCCCATGCAGCAGACTATTTGACCAGTGACAATGGGGCTAAATTGTTATGAGTCGAGCCCTACCCCAACTTCGGTCAGCTAGGATGTATAACTAACTCATCTGGTAACTAACACAAAAGCCATCATATTTTAATTTCATTTATATTGAGCAAATCATCTAGCCAAAAGTGTATTCCTTTAAAATATCTAATTATAAGTATTTTCCCAATCCAAATTATTTCCAAATTCCAAGTATATAATTTCAAAATCAATATTTATATACCCTTAATTACTGATTTTCATATCCGTTTATAACAACTTTGGAAATCTATTTATTAAACTTAGATTTTCTTTTTATAAAACTTTTGAATATTGTATATTAAAATTCCAATTTATAAAATTTAACTTCAAAATCAGAATTCAGGATTTCTTATGCTCTCTATTATCCTTTTAAATGCTTTGAAATAATAACTTATTAAACTATAATTCACTTTTTATAAAAAAAAATCCCAATTATTTACATCAAATCATCGATATAGATACATATATAATATTCACTTGAACAAATGAGTTCTAAAATTCCTTTTTCAAAGTACTTTAACTCAAATACCTTTGAAATCTTTTCTAAAGGATTTAAATCAATTTCTCTTTATTTAAAATAATTACCCACAAAATATATTACTTTCAAAAGTTACACTTGGAATATATATGTAATAATAAGCTTTCATTTATAACATTTTTCATACAATAAATTATTCCATTCAAATTTATTGTTACAGTAAAATATTACTTATTGAAACTTCACGTTTATTAATTTCCCAAAAAAATAAACTCATCATCGAATAATTTTAAATCCCTACTTACTAAATATATACTGTACTAAAGATATTATTTTTCAGAGACATTGTAAAAATCTCTTTCGTTTAAGCTTATAAAAATGCCATACATTCCAATATTATTGAAAACTCCCTATTTTCATTTTCAAATGAACTTTTATATCCAAAATAATTTCCAATAAATTATTTTTGTTTTCCCACCACTTTTATTTATTCATAAATACACTTCAGACTAATTTTAAAACTTTGTAAATAATTTTCTAAAGCTTCCAAAAAAATTAAACCCAGAACATGCCATTGCCGATACATCATCTACCATTCTGATGCCTTAGATCACATTTTCTAATCTTCAACTGTCGCTTCCCAAAACCCTAACACTAACATAATTGGTCGCCGCCTAAACATGGCCGTAGTGCCCTAGTTACCACCGTGTCGCAACCGCCTTTGCCCCGCGTCAACACCTGGGTGCACGAACGCACACATGATGTCAAATCGTGATGCCTCACTCCATCTACATCCCTCCTCTGGGTTGCATCGACCCTGCCCCGGCCACCGTCTGTGCGCCTCCCCTCCTTTCGTTTGCATTGACATCGCTGAGCTCGGTAGGTCGCACGTGATAATTTTTTTCTATACATTTTTTTATTCCTTTTGAAGATTTGGGGCTAGACAAGATAACGGGGAAGTAGGTTTGTTGGTAAGGGAATATAATGGTTTGGGCTTTGGGGTATATATGGGCTTGAGCTTGTTTTAAGTTAATCTTTTTTTTCCTTTTAACTAATACTTCATTTATTTATAAATAAATTTCAATCAAACTTAAATTGATTTACACTTCATTATACAAATTATATTTGATACTCGGACAACTATTTTCAATTCAATACTATTTCACTATATTTAATTATTCAATATATTCACTCAAATAAATTTATATTCCCGCTATTTCAATGATAAAAAATTATTTACACTTCCAAAATATTTTATATTTAATAAAAACATTTTTTTCAATTTTAATATATAATTTAAAGACTTTATTAATTTAGTTCATTTTATTAAATCAAAATCTTTTATTAAATAGACTTTAATTAAGTAAGTTTTAATTTTTTAAAATAATAATTATCAAATTCGAACATTTTCTCTTTTAATAAAATCTACTAATTATGATGACGTAGAAAGCAGAATTGTTACAGACTTCCCCTCTAAGAAAATTGTGTCCTTGTAATTTCTTGTAGAGAATCGTCATACACAACTTATCGTATGTCATATTTGAAGTAGATTCATTCAATGAATTTCTATTTTTGCAAACAATAAATTTTGTAAAATATTTCTAACTGTCGGGATTTTTTGGAAAATTTTGGTAGAGTCTCTTTTGTAAGGAGAGCGTTTGAAAAAATCAAAACACAAATATATCACAACATATATACACATCCCAACATGAGGCATCCTAAAAAGAAGGGAATCGATATAATATCACGTTATATATCAGTATATCATAAAAACGTACCTTTTTATTAGCGTTTTAAGCAAATTTCCATATTATTAAGTAAGAAAAAGTATGCCATCATCACAAAGTAATCCAAATAAGCTTGCTGAGTACCTATACTTAACTCAATCTTAAAGATTAGATGCGTATGATGAAGTATATAGTAAGTATACATTCATGTAAAGAAAAAGAAACATAACATTTTGTTTCTAGGAGTAAATTGTTATGTAGCGTGTTAATTTTCCAATAGATTTTTTGTAATGATCTGGAATTTTGGACACTTCGTATTTATACATCCGAACTATTTAACTATTTGAATTTTGGATTAAATGTTATTAAAATGATTCAATAAGCTTTTTAACCCTTTTAAACCACAAGTAATGATGGTAAAAGAATTTTGGAAAAATATTTACAAAAATAAATACTATGAAAATACATATATAATGTGATCGAAAATCGTTTTTTCGATAAACAGCTTTTTAACCGTCAAAAGTTGTTCAGATTTTTTTACATACACTTATTTACTTATGAATTAAAGAACATAAAATAAAAACTTTTTGCCATTTATGGAAATAAACTTTTTGGATGATGTCATGGGTGATGTCATTAAAGATATTTAAGAAATGACCTTTATGTTAATGCTTAACTTTTAAGTAAAAGAAGAGAGGTTTAAATTTAACATGTGAAAAGGAGGCTCCTTTTTGACCTTTCATGAAAGGTAAGAGGTGGTTATGACCTCTTGTAAAACCCTATATAAGGAGAGGCGTACCAATCATAATAAATCACTAATTCACTAAGCTTAAGATGGAGTATGAGAATTAAAAATTGTGGAAGTACTTGAGCACTATTCCACTAATTATTCTCTAACCTTTTCAAGTCTTAACCAAATAATCTCCAATCTCTTTTAAACTTTGGCTTTAGGCCTAAAACATCATGAGAACCATGATTAGCAAGTAAAAAGTAGGAGAAGATGAGAGGAAGAGGAGGATCCAAAGGGGGCCGTGAGCATAGGATGAGGAGGAGGTGTTGCTTTGGTTTGGAAGTGCTAAAGGTTGGATCTTTAGGCTTGTGGTGATGAAGGAAGTGGTCCTTGTTTATTGTGGCTTTGTGCTTGGGTTTGGCTTTGATCTAAGTAAGTTTACTATCTTATAAATATATATATTGTGTATATATATGTTGTATTTGAATTATAAAGTTAAAGTGACATTAACTAAGTAAAGTTATAAACTTTGGGCCCCTCTTTCTTTTGAAAGCAAATGACAAGTTTATATTGTATAACATCACTTTTATTACCCTCTTAAACATGTGGTATGGCCTTGACTTGATGTTTAAATTTTTGTTTAAATTGTGTGTTAAATTGAAGTATGTTTGAAAGTGTTTGAAGCGAGAATAGTCGTTATAAGCACACTTCTGAACCCCTAGTTTCCGGGAACTTTTATAAATAAATGGAAAGATACACTTAGGGGTTCCTTTCTATGGTTTTTAAGTACCCAATGGTCGTTCTTACTATAAAAATTTCAAGTCTTAAATCATTTGTTAACGTGGTTAAAACTAGTCACAAAGATCGTGTTTTCCAATGTTGTTTTAACAAGGATTTTTAATAACACGTATAAATGTCGTAGCAAGTCATTTGTGGTTTTAAGTGTTCAAAATGATATTTAAAATTGGTATTTTCCTCTAATATTTTTAGAGATTCTAACAAATTTTGAAGTATTTTAAAAGTTGGTCTGAAGTTTAAATATTTTTTTATAATTATGTATGTATTTTCAAAGTAAAGAGGTTTTATAATATAAAATCTGTTTTTAATCAAATTATTAATTAGTTATTTTCAAGTAATATTTTACATCGATATTTAAAACCTATTTATAAGTATTTAAAGTATATATAAGTTTTGAAAAAGGTAATTGACTAGGCTTAACACTAAAGCCAACAAGGTAGACTTCTCTATTTATGAGAGTTAAGATTAATGTCGAGTAAGGACAGAGCAATAGAGCTCTAATCTATCGGGCTTCCCTCTTGAACGTGGAATAGTTAAGTTGGAATGTCGTAAATGTGTTAATATTTTTTTTAGTTGCTTGTTTAATAGGTAATTAACTTTGCTTAACGCCAAAAACCGACGAAGTAAGCTTATCTATTTCTAGAAGTCAAGATTAATGTCGAGTAGGGACGGAGCAATAGAGCTTTAACCTACCGGGTTTCCCTCTTGAACGAGGAATAGTTAAGTTGGGAATGTCGGAAACGGGTTAATCATGTTATTTTTTGCTTGTTTATGGAAATTATTAATACTATACTTAACACTAAAAGCCGACGAGTACGATTGTCTATTTGTGAGATTCAAAAATGAAGTGTCTTGGAAAGGCTTTGATGCAACCAGTGCGCTCTTGAACGAGGAATAGTTAAGTTGAAATGTCGAAAATGAGTTAAGTATACGAACATTGATTTATATAAGCGATTGTTTTAACTAGATAGTGGATTAGTCGACTATCGAACTTAACTTATTATTAAACTTAGATATTTAAAAAGAATGTTCTAAAGATAAGAATAAGTGAAAGGGTTTTGGGTTTGTTGTGATAATGTGTTAATAACATCTGTCTTCAACCCTTTTTTATTATACTTATGAATATAAATAAATCTTTAAAAGAATGTTTTAAAGAGAAGCATAAGTGAAAGGGTTTTGGTTTGTAGTGACAATGTTTAAGTAACATTAGTGTTAAACCTTTTTGAAGGGATTTGTGAAAGTAGTTAGATCCTTAAAATGGATATTTTAATAGAAATTATAAGTAAGAAACCTTTTGGAAAAAGATAGAAAAAGAAAAGGTTTGAAGTAAGAAATCTTGTTAATGATTTGTGAAATACTTATACCATTTGAGATAAGTATATGAATACTTTTAGAAGTATGGAAAAATAAAAGGTTTAAAGTAAGAAATCTTTTTAGTGATTTGTGAATATACTTATACCATTTGAGATAAGTATATGAATACGTTTTGAAGTATTGAAAAAAGTACAAATAAATAGTAGAGATTGATAAATGAAGTTTTATTAGATAAAAGAAGTTTTACTAATAAAAGAGGTTTTAATTAATAAAATATTTATTAAACAAAAGGGGATTAGAAGTCGCTTATGTGACTTAATCGTGTTTTGTGTGACTTGATCACATTTTGTACGTTTACTCGTTTATGGAAAAACATTTAGTCATATACTTAGCACTAAAACCGATGAAGTAGGCTTGTCTATCTGTGGGAATTAAGACTGATAGTCGTGTAGGGATATGAGCAATAGAGCTCTAACCTACTAACTTCACTCTTGATCGAAAGAGTGTGTGAGATGAAAATATCGGAAACGTGATAAGTATATGAGACTTGGTTTCCATATGCGATCATTCTCATTATTATTGAATGACCAGATTCACCGATTCAGTCTTGAAGAGACCGGGATTGGTAAGTGTTTTACATATCGAAAACCACTTTAAGACTGAGATACATGTTCTATCTCTTGGAACTGGATCTATTCGAGATGCTGGAATCCATATATGGTTTCGAGATCTGTTCGAGATGTGGGAATCCAATTGGGGATTTGTGTTTTGTTTAAGTGATGAAGACTCGTGTGAAAGATGCTGAACGTAACCTCGACATCGGAAATTACTAAAAACAGAGTAGGTTTCACAACCTGGGGTTTAGCTGACCCATGTCAGCGTGTTGTCAACTCCATATCTAAAGATACTTATCGATTGTTGGCCGAGGGGAGTTGATGATATTTGATTCACGTTGTTCATGTTTATGTTCAGACAATGGGCCGCTTGTGTTTACCTAAAGGTATATTTTATCTAGAAATATACGTCGCTCGGAGGTACTTTCTGACCCTTGTACAGGAGATTGGATCCGGCTCCACCGGAGAGATCTTCATGGAAAATCTAATAATCGAACGTTCCTTATTAGACTTGATTGTGCTCCTAATATGCTGTTGAATGTAACAAATGTAACCATTCCAGCTATGTTATAATATTATATTCTTCACCTTAGACATTATCTATTATATCACCTTATGTACTTATGTTGGTTCTTTTGAGGGGATAACCGTTTTGGCATTCCATGCGATCTCAAAAATACTGTTATATGCTAGCTATGTATTTCTTGAGTTTCTCATACCAGACTTATGTCTGACGCTTGGTTTTTTTTTCCTAAATTCCTCATGTGCTCTTTTGAGTAGTCTGAGAAAGACAAGTTTTCGTTAGTGTTCTTTGGAGCTCGAGAAGATGAGCTAGATGTTTCACCTACCGTAATATTCCTATTTCTACTGCATTACTATTGTATACATCAGCATTTGCGAGGACATGTTGCTATAATTGTCTAGACTGATGATAGTACTTAACTTTTGTAACTATGAAATTTTTGTATTGTAGTAACCTCATTGTACTGTTCTTTTGATATTATATATTACCATTCCACTATTGGGATTCTGTTGTTGTGTTATCTTCTTTCTTGTTCCTTTTCCTTTTCTTTTTCTTTTACCCTAAATTTTTGTCTTTCCGACACTTGGGTGCTCAGCATGTGAATACTGTGAATGTATTAGTATTGACATTCGGGGGTCGAAAAGGCGAATCGTTACACTTGGTACTAGAGTTGAAGGTTAAGTGAGAACCTTGGTTTTGGTGGGCATGACTCATTGGGATAGGGTAATGGAATAACCTAGCATGATTTGAGTATATTATACATGAGAGCATATTTGTAATTGTCATAAACCTATACCTTAATGGTAATTATGACTGCGAAAATTAAAGATCTTATTCAAGGTAACATATATAAGTGTGAATCATTAAAGTATAGTTTAATTAATGTAAGGGTTAATGATGTTTATCTATTATTCCTCGTTGATTAGTTTAGTTATGCTCGGCCAGTTTATGGGCATTAACTATCATTTGTTGATTGTTGACTTGTGTTCGACCAGTTTATAAGAAGTTTTACCTTTTGGTAAACGGTGTTCTTGGATGCAATGAAACGAATACCTTGTGAATTTAGTTTCACAGTTTGACTATAAGGCGTTTGATGATAATGTTGAGTTAAAAGTTAACTTTTGTAAAAGTTAAATTTAGTAAAAGGTGTTTATTTGATCTAAGGAAATATAAGATATATCGTAAAATAAATATTTGTGAAAAGATTTTATATAAGAAAGTGAATTTTTATAAGTACGGTTTATGAAATATGGCTTATAAACAAGAAGGATTTAAACTGAGATTTTGAGAACTTAAATCCTAGTGTCTTTGAAAATATTTTTCAAGATTTTGGAAAAATAATAGTATTATTATTTGAAAGTAAGCATTTAGGAAATTGGTTTATAAAGTTGGGATCATGGTCTTAGTAATATTTACGAAGTATATGATACCGTTTTGAAATGATTTTGATTAAGTCCGAAACTAGTTCCATTAAGTTTAAAAGTATCAAAGTGAATTATTGTAAGATTTCAAGTTTCGTAGCGATCAGACTTATCGTTTGATCGGGCAGACTCGAACGCGTAGAAATCAATTTAATGAATTCAATTAAAATAATTTGATTTTGAAAGCTAAATTCTATATACAATGGAATTTGGGTTTGAAACTAGTTCCATTAAGTTTAAAAGTAACGAAAACATATGTTTCGATATATTGGATGACCTACTATCGTTTCAGAAACGGAACGGGCTTTTCGGGTCGTGTTATTGTTTCGAACCAAATCGATTTGGTCCATCCATTTCTATTTCAGCTCTGCCTATATATATATGATGTTATAAACCCTAGCTATTTCTCATTTCATTATTTCTATATGTACATTTCCTTCTCTGTTCCTCCTTCTTAAACATCAGAATACCATAACCTAGTTCCCATTTATATCAATTAAAGCAGTTCCAACTTAAACAGTTTGAATATTGAAAGTAGTTTATATATTGGAACAGTTATACATTAAAAATAGTATAGATATAAATATATATATATATATTAAAAGTTGTTTATAAATTTAAAATAATATATATTAAAATAGTCTATATTTTAAAAATAGGTTATAGATTAAAATAGTTTATATGTTAGAAATAGTTTATATATATCAAAAGAGGTTATATATTGAAAATAGTTAATGTATTAAAAATTATTAATATATTAAAATGGTTTATTTGAGAAAAATAGTTATATGTTAAAAGAGTTTGTATATTAAAAGAGTTTATATCGAAAATACTTCCAAATTAGAATTGTTTCTTCCAATTTCGCAAATCAATTCAAATCAACTTTAGTTCCAAAAATCAATTTAACTGAATTTCAGTTCAACGATTTCAATTAAAAAAGGCTAAAGGTTTTGATTCAAATTCTCATTAAAACCATTTCAATTTATATCGATTTCAAATCCATGTTTGAATTAAAAATTTAAACCACTTCAAATTCAATAGGTTTCAAAGCTTAAATATTCAAACGTTTACAACATTTATAATAACTCAAATTTGAAAAATCTCATCTATATTTCAAAATTCAACTTTAAGATTTCAATTTAAATTCTTTAAAAAATTCATTTGAACCAATTTCAATTTCAACATTTTATAGCTTGGATTTTGAAAATAATTCAGTTCATATAAATCTAATTTATTTCATAATATCATTTAACTGGATTCGAAAATTAAGGATTTAAAATCATTTAATTTAACCAATCTGGTGTCCGTATATAATTTTTAAGTAATTTCAATCAATTGAAATAATTGTAAAGTTAATTTGGTTATAATTGTAAATAAGGAATAAAATAATTGTTAGAATCAATTATTGAATTTTAATGTAATTAAATATTATAATTTATATGGTAAAAGATGATAACTGTAGAATATGAATGTAATGAAATGTAAACTAATATTAATTATATTCATAAGGTATTGGGTGATTAAATAAAAGAGTGTAAATAAAAATAAAAGAATTTGATTGAAATTAAAATATAATGTTTGGAATTTTATTACAATTGCAATTGAACTCTGAAATTTGTGTAATATTTAAATATTGGATTTAGCATGAAAAAATTATTTTAAAAGATTATAGATTCTATGTAATCAAGGATGATAAAATGGTTAACTTTTAAATTTAGAATTTATAAGTGATTAAGCCAATATAATAATAACTTATTTATTTAACGTGTAAAATAGCCATTTTGACAACTGTCTCGAATTTTGACGAAACCAGTTTCATCGGATCCGTAATAGTGAATTATTATAGGATTTCAAGTTTCGTAGTGATCGGACTTGTCGTTTGGCCATGCGAGCTTGAAACGCGTAGAAATTAATTTAAGGAATTTAAATAAAATAAATTGATTTTGAAATGCTATCTTCTGAATACAATCAAATTAGGCATCGAGACTAGTTCCATTGTTTTCGGAATGAGGGTAAAACATTAGGAATGCCAAGCGGCACGCCTCGATTGGAGTTCGGACTGTTTTGGACCTCATGCTATAAATAGGCATGCAAAACGAGAGAGAGAATATTAAAATTTTCTGGAAACCCAAATTTTTTCTGGTCGCCACTTTCATCTTTCCAATGGTCGAAAATTCCTATGCTTCTCCCCTTGATTTCTCCTTATCCATTCAACGAAATCAAATTCTTTCATAAGCAAAGTTGTAGAGCTCAACGAGCTCTACACATCCAATGGTGGATTCGTGCCGAAACATCACGGATTCGCCAAAATCTGGCTTTGAATGTCGCATGTTTTATGGGGTTTCGTGGCGAATGGAGGCGGCGAGTTCAAAGGCGTTCGAGGTGGAGGAGGAGCGGGTCGAGGCGCACGCGTTGTTGCGTTTGGATCGTCGTCAGATCGACATTGAGGGCGTGCGATCAGTGGTTTGGCATGCGTTTTGGGTTCACGTACGCGGCCTGTAGGTTGAGGAAGAGAGAGGTGACGTGTTCTTACTTTATTTATTTAATTAATTATTATATTTTAAAACTCAAATGTTCTAACTCGAATAACTTTTGCATACGAGCTGCGATTGACGCGCGGTTTCGTCCGTTGCGATTGTATTGAAATTCCGAATGATATGGAACTGGTTTGGTTGGATTCTGAGACTGTTGGAATTTTGGGGATAATTTGGATTTTAAATCGACTTGAAATTAAATGCGAGTGTTTTAACCCACTCACGAATAGTAAATTATCTTATGTTGGTCAAATTAAATTTATGACGTGATTAGAAATTTATTGATTGATGTTTGGTATTTTAAATTGTCATTTAAATTTAATTTGAGTTTATTTGAATTGAATTGACATTTAATTTAATTGCCAGTTAGATACCTGATAATGATAACCATTCTATTTGTTGTGATTTATTGGTTGATTTGAATGATGTTTGTGATGGATGTTTAATTGTTGATATTTGGATGATTGGACATTATATTTATTTTATATGTTGTTACCACACTACAAGTTCCCTTAGTTATTGTTAGGAAAATCACTATGGGTTGAAATGATACATACCTGAATGGTCTTATAGATTAGGGAAAAATCGTTATGGGTTGAAATGATAAACTCGAGCGATTTTATGGATTTTGAATTTTATTCGGGATTGCGAGTCGAAATGATATATACCCGTAAATTTAAAATTATTGCGGGTTGAAATGATATATGTCTGTATCACTTGACCATAGGGTAGAAAATTATATACAAACACCGAATTGGTTAAATTAAATGATTTTTAAATCCTTAAATTTTGAATCCAGTTAAATGATATTCGGAATAAAATTAGATTTATATGAACAGAATTATTTTCAAAATCCAAGCTTTAAAATGTTGAAATTGAAATTGGTTTAAATGAATTGTTTAAAGAATTTAAATTGGAATCTTAAAGTTGAATTTTAAAATATAAATGAAATTTATCAAAATTGAGTTATTGTAAACATTTGAATACTTAAACTTTGAAACCTATTGAATTTGAAGTGGTTTAAATTTGTAGTTCAAAAATGGATTTGAAATCGATATAAATTGAAATGGTTTTTAATAAGAATTTGAATTGAAACATTTAGCCTTTTGAATTGAAATCTTTGAACTAAGATTGATTTAAATTGAATTTTTCGAATTAAAGTTGATTTGAATTGATTTGTGAAATTGGAAGAAAAATTTCTAATTCGAAACTATTTTCGGTAAACTCTTTTAATATACAAACTCTTTTAACATATAAACTATTTTTCTCATATAAACCATATTAATATATTAATAAATTTTAGTACATTAACTATTTTTAATATATAACCTATTTTAATATATAAACTATTTCTAATATATAAACTATTTTGATCTATAACCTATTTTTAAAATGTAAACTATATTAATCTTATTTTAAATTTATAAACAACTTTTAATATATATTATTTTAAATTTGTAAAAAACTTGTAATATATATATTTTAATATATAAACTTTTTCTAATATATAAACTATTTTAGTCTATAACCTATTTAAAAGATATAAACAATTTTTTATGTATAACTATTCCAATATATAAACTACTTTCAATATTCAAACTATCTATGTTGGAACTGTTATTATTTAGATTTAATCGATTTAAATGTGAATATTTTGATATGATGGTTTAACCTATTTTATGGTTATGATTGTGAAATTGGATCTGATTTTGAAAGTGATATGATTTTAAAGTGAATAATGATTTCGAAAGTGAATATGATTTCGAAAGTGATATGGTTTTTGAAGTGGATATGATTTCCGAAGTGATATAATTTTTGAAGTGAATATGATATTTTGATATCAATTATGAATCGGTTTTAGAAATGTAAAAGAACCAACCGGTGTGAAATAAGCATTTGGTTGTTAAAGAGACATGGATCGGATATTGTCATACTCCCTGCAAATACCGAAAACCACTTTAATAACTGTACACATGGTTGAGAATCCAGAATGAAGTAGGATGGTTTGGCGAACTCTACTGGAATGAAGTAAGAGAACAATGATGGATAGCCTTGACTTTCGGGTCATAATTAAAATGACTAAAACATGAGCTATACCTGGCCAAGTGGGGTCGCTCCACCTATCAGGCACATTTCTTCGATACCATATTTATTGCTTTGTGATTGATTTGGTGGCCACCCTTGATTTGATTTTGGGAGTGTGTTCCGAGGTGGGCGATAGTAGCTGCTATGCGTTACCACCAGTCCGGGAGTGCAAAGCGGTAGTATCCTACCCTGGGCATTGCCTCGCGTGCCTTGTCATATTTATCCCGATCGTGCCTATGGACTGCTCCCTGATAGCCCACCAGTTTACGGTGGAGTTTACAGTACTGTATAGACTACGACATATATATAAAATGTGTTAAGGGGATATGCGTAACGCCTTAACGCTATTTTAATACTTTATTTTACTATAGACATATTATAATAGCATATTGTATTACATATGTAGATAGTTAACGGATCCTTAGGAGATGGAATCCCGAAATCTCTTAAGTTATTGCACACACATTAGACACTGGATGGGAGATGTAAAATCCCGTAAACATATCTGAAGCCGTTACACTCATATTTTATTACTGGTTATTTAACTTACATAAAATCTTTTAGTTCTGACTCGAATATTTTGTCTTTTCATTACACTCGGGTCAGTCTGAGCTTTTCAGTGTATTGAAGACCATTTTATTTTGGAGGATGAAGACGGAGATTAGCCTACTATTTATTATATTTATTCCACTACATCATGTTGTTCCGCTGCATTATTTATTTATTCATGTTGTATGTATAACTCTGATTGTATTGTAAAGTGTAATCAAATGTTATCTGTAAAACAACTTCATGAACTGTTTATTTGATTGTTATATTTTGTCATTCCACTGTGAGATTCTGTGTTTTGTTTTTCCTTTCTTTCTCTTATTTTCTTATTTACCCCATTAACAATCCTCCCTTTTGAATGGTTCGAGTTGACATATGTGGTTTATTGTCGATTTAAACCGTCCAAAAAGTTAGGTAGTTACATTTGGTATCAGAGCCAGGTTTGGCGATAACCTTAGCTTTGAGGGGTCTGACTCATTAGAAATAGGGAAGTAATACTTTAGAATGAGTTTGTCTGAGTGTTTATATATGAGAGAGCGTATTTGTTAGTGTTATAAAAATGTTTTTATATTGTGTTAATTTGTTGTGTTTAGTATTTATAAATTCTGGTCGGTACATAGGATGCTATGGCATCAATAGAGATTTCTAAACACTTAATAGGGCAGACCGACACAATATTGTTTTTGAAATATAGGTAAACGAAATAATTTTACCTAGCATTATATTTTGTATATAAAAGAATAATTTTTATAAATGGATATAGTTGTATGTGATATATTTGTTTGTCAGGAAGTGAAATTTTATAAATATTGGTTGTAAAATATGATTTATAAATAAAATGAAATTAATTGGAAATTTGAGAACTTACGTTCCGGGGTTTTGAAATTATTTTTCAAAGATTTTGGAAGTATTTTCGAATATAGATATTTTCAATGTGATTTGAAAGAAACGTTTTAAAGGAATTTGAAAATGAAATAAATTCTGTACTCCCCTCTTCTGTCGCTGGAAAATAATTTCGGTGATGACGGCCGCATCATCGACATTCATTTTCGAGTTCAAGATGATTAGAAATGAAATCCGAAATTAGTTCTTAAGTTTTCCATAAATAAGGGATTTCAGTTATTTTAATAGAATGAAATCTTGTCTATTTTAAATAAGTTGGAAACATTCAAATCGAAACCTGAATTAAAAAGGTAATTGTTTAATGAAATATAAGAAATTAGAGATTTGTAACTTGTAATTTAAAGATAATGAAAAATTAAGAAGATGTGAACTTTCGAACCTTTTTGTAACTAAATTTGAATAAGATAAACTTGTGTAACATTCAATTACATTCTTAAAACACATATATAACTTACCAGAAATGTTTAAAAAAAAGTTGTAATGTTAAATAGGAATATGTAATAGAATATTATACAAGTAAAACTTAAGTAATGAAAGTGTTCAAATGGGATTATTTCTATAAATAAGAATTTTGATGTACAAGAAATGTTATAAGCATAAGTTAATGTTTTGAAATTCCAATATTTAGATTGAATAGTAAAAAGTGAATATTATCTAAGAAAATGATTATAAACTTAAGAAATGACTGAAGTGATTCATAAATAAGCTTATTATTAATTAACACTATAAAAGGAAGGATAAATGTGAATTAAAAGGTAGAATAGCTATGGTTCTTTATTAAAATCTTTCACGCCTGCTAATGGCGACATTTTCTCATGTATCCTTTCACGCCTGCTTCTGTTGACTTCCTATTCCCTTCCTGTCCCCCTCCCCCCGCCTCGCCTCTTCCCCGCTATGCTTTTCCCATCCTATGCATGATTCTCCCCCTCAACCACTATTTGCTTCAATCTCCTCTTCTCCCTCTTCTACTAGATCTGGCCAAGTTTTCAACTCCCTTCCATCTGCTCCTCATCGGCCTATGCCTCTCCTCCATTGTGTCATTGATTTCCCTCCTCTGCACGCAACCATACCTCTAATTCCTATAGCCGCTGACTACCCTAGCTCGAGCTCAATTGTTCTGACTTCCATTCCAGGTGCTGACCTTCGATCTTCGTCTGGTGAAATGCCTTTGTCAGTGCTTCCTTGTTCAGTTAAGCAGCTTTCTCACTTTGTTAATGCTGCGTTCAGTGGACATGCGGGTTTAGATGAGAATTCTAATTCTGTGTTGAACGAACAGTGTTTGGGGGTTACTAAAACTATGAGTGATGTGGTCGAAGTCACGAATATTGTATGTGAGGAGGTAGCCATGTCTGATCGAAGAGATTGTATTACATCGGCTGTTGAAACTGGTAATATACGATGAGCATCGGATGTTTGTATTAATGCCTATGAAAGCTATGCTACCAAAAATAGTGAATTGTGTATTGGTAATTTAAATTCTGTTGTCTCTAATCTTTTTCTCAATGGTGTGGAGCAGCCCGCTCCTGCTATTCATAGTCATCAACCTGCTGCTCAAGCCCAGACATGCTCCAAACCATGGTCTTCAGTTTTCACTTCTCTTCCCCGTAATGCGGGAGATTACAAACCGATTGATTTTGAAATCGTTGAGGAAAATGGAGTGATGATCCCTCCTCCGATTATTATGCAAGATGGTTTAGACTATTGATCAGAATATTTGGTTGGTTTCTTTTTGGATCCTAATCACCGCCTTCATGATGCGACTAGAGTTTGTCGTAGGGCTTGGAAACTTCATGGTGAATTACATGTAATTCTGGTAGACTCCATGTATTTTCTTAAGTTTTCTTCCTCTGAGGAACGTCGGCTTGTTCTTGAGGCTGAGCCTCTTTTTTTGATGGGCAACCTTTTATCATTACTCCATGGACTCCAACAGTAGCTAGTGCTCATGAACAGGTTCTCTCTATTCCTGTATGGGTTTACTTTTTGTGTATTCCCTCTGCTTTACAGTCTTTGCTTAGTTTGAATTGGCTAGCTTGTAACGTAGGCAAATTGAAACATTTTGACTCTAATACAATTGCGCGTGAAAAATTGGTGTATGCTAAGGCTGTAATTGAAATTACCCCTGATAAGCCCCTCCCTTCCTCTATTCCTGTTCAGCTAGCTGTAGGGCATGTTGTGGAAGTCCGTGTTCATTACGGATGGGTTCCAGACATTTGTACCGCCTGTCATTCCTTTGGCCACCTTGTCGTCGACTGCAGAAATTCTGTCGTCTCCGAATTTGCTCCTAAGATCCCTCTGCCTCCCCCCCCCCCCCCGCTTAGGGAATGGGTTCCTAAGGTTACTCCCTTTGTCACTCAATCAGCCCTTCCTCCATAGGTGCCTTTATCTGGTCCAAACCCCCCTCCTTATTCAGTTGCTAGGCATGCCTCCCCGTCTACCACTGTGGTCCCTTATGAAGTTCCAGCTATTCCTATATCTGCTCTCGATCCGATGCCACCGCGTTTGCCTATTGTTTGGGTTGAGTCCGAGGGGTGTTGGGTTGATCTCAAATCTGATATGAGATTTAACCCAAAAGAGGATTCCTTTTTTAGATTTGTTTCTGATGATCATCTGGACCACAGATGCCTTCATTACAGTACTTCTGGTGATTCTCTAGTTCTCGATTTGGACAGACAATTTGCGAGGTCGAATTTTGTCATGTTAGTTGATTCTACCTGGGATCGATCTTTTATACTCTACTGATTCTGTGGATTATGACCCTTGTCTTCTTGTGCTTTTTCGCCCTTGTGCTGGTATTATTGGGAATGTCCCTGTGGTATCTTCCCAGGTGTTAGTGGATGATCGTGCTTCTTCTTCTACTGAGGAGACCTAGTCCATGTGATATTTATAGTAGTTGTGGCATCTCAGTCACAATCATGTGCTGTATTTTCTTTTTTCTTAGTAGTTAAGGTGATTTTACCTTACTCCTGTACTAAATGTTTTTATTACGTTCGTAATAAAAAGTGGACGGTCCACTATAATACCGGCTGGCCTTGCCAAAAAAAAGGTAGAAACACTTGAGTATGAAATATTTTATTCATGAATATTCATATTAAATGGAAATCAAGTTATATAAGTAAATGAATGTGAATTAAATTACAAGGAAACTTATAAATATTTCAGGAATTGATTTATTGATGACTTCAGATATCGAATGTGAAATAATTGATGTAAGCAAATGAAAGTAAACTAATGGAAAGAGACATTGTATGAATGAATGAAAATAAATAAAAGAGTAAAAAAGGGAAACTGATTGAATAAACTTAAATAATAATAAATTCTATGTTTTTTGGTTGATGGGAAGTTTGGGAAATGATACTTCAAATTGTTTAAGGTTGTATGAACAATCTATTAAGTAATTATCTAAGGCTGTCGAGTATATGATACACTTGATAGTTTATTTATCACCCTTGTACGATGAAAAGTGTTTGAACCCGGACAAACCATTAGTTTGGGTGCTATGGATGTATGATTGATTTCTTTGTTGCATATAATGGTTGTACTGCTTTTGTTTGCATATGATTATTATATATGGTGTGCTGCTAATTGAAACAACTAAATATTTCTCTTGTACATGATTTTCACTATTTTGGATTATGTAAGTGGAATACAGATTTATGGAAGCAATAACTACTCTTTTTGGTTTCATAAATAAAGTTGTTTGCTCGACAAATAGGTATGTTTTCAGATTACGGTTTTGGAACGATATTCTATTGTTTTTCCCATGGTTTGGGATATTTTATTATTGAAATATGATATATATATATATATATTCTAATTATTGATATTATTATTTTTCCGGACCTATCCATACAAAGGAGACTCTACCGAAATTTTTCATGAATTTAAGACTTAGAAAATTTTGTGAAAGTAAAATATTTTCAAACTTTTATTATACTTGAATATGAAAGATTTAATTGTTTATAAAACGATATATTTTATTTAAAATACTTAATTATGTAAGTTTAAAGTGTTTATAAATTGATTATTTTGAATAAAATATATTAGTTTCTTAATTCCTTCTTCTCCTATTCAAGGACAGAAAGTTTTAAGTGAGGGAGAGTGTAACGACCCGTAATTTTCGATAATTAAAAATATTAAATTAAATAAGATTTTAGAATTTAATATTGGGAGAAATTAAAATTTTATGATTTATAAATGGAATGGATTATTAGAATATGATTTAATAATGTTGTTTGAATGTTTTGACAACTATTTTAAGTAATTTCAATCAATTGAAAGAATTGTAAAGTTAATTTGGTTATAATTGTAAATATGGAATAAAATAATTGTTCGAATCAATTGCTGAAATTTAATGTAATTAAATATTATAATTTATATGGTAAAAGATGATAACTGTAGAATATGAATGTAATGAAATGTAAACTAATGTTAATTATATTCATAAGGTATTGGGTGATTAAATAAAAAAGTGTAAACCTAAATAAAAGAATTTGATTGAAATTAAAATATAATTTATTGGAATTTTATTACAATTGCAATTGAACTCTGAAATTTGTGTAATATTTAAATATTTTATTTAGCATGAAAAATTTATTTTAAAATATTACAGATTCTATGTAATCAAGGATGATAAAATGGTTAACTTTTAAATTTTGGAATTTATAAGTGATAAAGCCAATTTAATAAAAATTTATTTAATTAACGTGTAAAATAGCCATTTTGGCCACTATCTCGGATTTCTACGAAACCAGTTTCATCGGATCCTAATAGTGAATTATTATAGGATTTCAAGTTTCGTAGCGATCGGACTTGTCGTTTGGTTGTGCGAGATTGAAACGCATAGAAATTAATTGAAGGAATTTAACTAAAATAAATTGATTTTGAAATGCTATCTTCTGAATACAATCGAATTAGACCTCGAGACTAGTTCCATTGTGTTCGGAATAGGGGTAAAACATTAGGAATGCCAGGCGGCACGCCTCGATTGGAGTTCGGACTGTTTTGGACCTCATGCTATAAATAGGCACGCAAAACGAGAGAAATAATATTAAAATATTTCTAGAAACACTAATTATTTTTGGCCGCCACTTCAATCTTTTCAATAGCCGAAAATTCCTATGCTTCTCCCCTTGATTTCTCTTTATCCATTCAACGAAATCAAATTCTTTCAAAAGTAAAGTTGTAGAGCTCGACAAGCTCTACACATCCAACAGTTGATTCGTGTCGAAACATCACAGATTCGCCAAAATCTAGCTTTGAATGTCGCACGTTTTATGGGTTTTCATGGCGAATGGAGGCAGCGGGTTCAATGGCGTTCGAGGTGGAGGAGGAGCGGGTCGAGGCGCACGCGTTAGTGCGTTTGGATCGTCGTCAGATCGACGTTGAGGGCGTGCGATCGGAGGTTTGGCTTGCGTTTTGGGTTCACGTACGCGGCCTGTAGGTTGAGAGAGAGAGAGAGGTGATGTGTTCTTACTTTATTTATTTAATTATTATATATTAAAATTCAAATGTTCTAACTTGAATAACTTCTGCATACGAGCTCCGATTGACGTGCGGTTTCTTCCATTGCAATTGTATCGAAATTCTGGACGATATGGAACTAGTTTGGTTGGATTCTGAGACTGTTGGAATTTTGGGCCTTATTTGGATATTAAATCGATTTGAAATCAAATGTGAGTGTTTTAACCCACTCGCGATACTAAATTATCTTATGTTGGTTAAATTAAATTTATGATGTAACTAGAAATTTATTGATTATTGTTTGGTATTTTAATTTGTCATTTAAATTTAATTTGAGTTTATTTGAATTGAATTGACATTTAATTTAATATTGAATTTAATTACCAGTTAGAAACCTGATAATGATAACCAATTTATTTGTTGTGATTTATTGGTTGATTTGAATGATGTTTGTGATGGATATTTAATTGTTGATATTTGCATGATTGGACATTATATTTATTTTATATGTTGTTATCACATTGCAAGTTCCCTTAGTTATTGTTAGGAAAATCACTATTGGTTGAAATGATACATACCCAAATGGTCTTATAGATTAGGGAAAAATCGTTATGGGTTGAAATGATAAACTCGAGCGTTTTTATGGATTTTGAATTTTATTCGGGATTGCGGGTCGAAATGATATATATCCGTAAATTTAAAATTATTGTGGGTTGAAATAATATATATCTGTATCACTTGACCATAGGGTAGAAAATTATATACGGACACCGGATTGGTTTAATTAAATGATTTTTAAATCCTTAAATTTTGAATCCAGTTAAATGATATTTTGAAATAAAATTAGATTTATATGAACTGAATTATTTTCAAAATCAAACTTTAAAATGTTGAAATTGAAATTGGTTAAAATGAATGGTTTAAAGAATTTAAATTGGAATCTTAAAGTTGAATTTTGAAATATAAATAAAATTTATCAAAATTGAGTTATTGTAAACGTTTGAATATTTAAACTTTGAAACCTACTGAATTTGAAGTGATTTAAATTTGTAGTTCAAACATGGATTTGAAATCGATATAAACTGAAATTGTTTTTAATGAGAATTTGAATTGAAACCTTTAGCCTTTTGAATTGAAATCGTTGAACTAAGATTGATATTGAATTTTGGAATTAAAGTTGATTTGAATTGATTTGTGAAATTGGAAGAAAAATTTCTAATTTAAAACTATTTTTGATAAACTCTTTTAATATACAAACTCTTTTAACATATAAACTATTTTTCTCATATAAACTACTTTAATATATTAATAAATTTTAGTACATTAACTATTTTTAATATATAACATATTTTAATATATAAACTATTTCTAATATTTAAACTATTTTGATCTGTAACCTATTTTTAAAATATAAACTATTTTAATATATATTATTTTAAATTTATAAACAACTTTTAATATATATTATTTTAAATTTATAAACAACTTTTAGTATATATATTTTAATATATAAAGTATTTCTAATATATATTTTAATATACATATTATAATAGCGTATTGTATTACATATGTAGGTAGTTTAACGGATCCTTAGGAGATGGAATCCTGAACATTTCTTAAGTTATTGCACGCACATTAGACACTGAATAGGAGATGTAAAATTCCTTAAACATCTCTGAAGCTATTACACTCATATTTATTACTGTTGATTTAACTTACATAAGATCTTTTAGTTCTGACTCGAGTGTTTTATCTTTTCATTACGCTCGGGTCAGTCTGAGTTTTTCAGTGTATTGAAGACCATTTTATTTTGGAGGATGAAGACGGAGATTAGCCTACTATTTCTTATATTTATTCCACTACATCATGTTGTTCCGCTGCATTATTTATTTATTCATGTTGTATGTATAACTCTGATTGTATTGTAAAGTGTAATCAAATGTTATTTGTAAAACAGCTTCATGAACAGTTTATTTGATTATTATATTTTGTCATTCCGTTGTGAGATTCTATGTTTTGTTTTCCTTTCTTTCTCTTATTTTCTTATTTACCCCATTAACAATCCTTCCTTTTGAATGGTTTGAGTTAACATGTGTGGTTTATTGTTGATTTAAACCGTCCAAAAAGGTGGGTCGTTACACTAAATGTTTTGTGCAAATATGAAGATGAGTTTATATTGCACTTGAATTTGAGAAGGTGGTAAGTTAAAACAAGTTTTGAATTGGTTGAACATCCTTGTTAAGTAAATTAAATTTGATGTTTTTCATATACTCTTAGGATGTCAGGGAGTATTATACAAATATGAATTTAAGTTATAACCATTTACAGACTTGAAGTTATGTTTTATGGGATGTTACATAAATGATTTTAGTATTATGACATACTATTAGTGTAAATAAAAGTGGTATAAGATATTGGTGTAGTTAAGAAACTAATAGGATAAATACGTAAGTTGCATATAGATCATTTTATTCGCATGACTGTTCTTGATCCAGTATTCGAGTATATGATTTCGCGGTGGTTTACACCGGTCCGAACAGGAATTTTTCACTTGATTCTTGACGACGAACACTTGATACGGATTCTTGATAAGTTTCCAAAGTTTTCTACCATAGTATATGGCTCGAAGGAGAATGGAGGTTTCTAGTCAAGGAATCTGATCGAAGTCCGAATTAGAGAGGTCAAGTGATCTATACTAATTGGGAAGTTAAATTTATATGATTGAGCAAGTGATCGGATTTGATATTGCATACAGATAATCCATGTACATTGAACGAGCTTTAGAATATTTGCATGCTAAGTTTTGTTGGCTTATGGAGAGTTTAGGAGATAACTCTTCAATTTGTTATGAGGTAGCATGAATGGCCGACTAAGTAATTACCTGAGGCTGTTGAGCGTATGGTACGCTAGTAGGTCGTTTATCATCCTTGTGTGATGAGTGGATTTTGAACCTGAGCAGACCATGAGTTTTGTTTGCTAGTGATTGAATACGGTTAAGTATTTCTATGTGATTGTTTCTTTTGTTACTTATTCTGAAATTTCGAGGATGAAATATTCTAAGTGGGGGAGAATGTAACAATGCAAAATTTCGGACACTTCGTATTTATATGTCTAAACTATTTAAATATTCAATTTTGGATTAAATATTTTTAAAATGATTTAATAAGCTTTTTAACCCCCTTTTATATAGTAACGACCCGATATTTTCAACCATTCGCATCCGCACATGTCGGACTTGAATTGCTCAAAATATCGCGTTGTAAATAAAAATTTGGCAAACTCATCATCTACAGTAAATAAATAATCACATATCACAGACACAGAGTAATATAATGCAGCAGAAACAAAGAAATAGTAGTTTATGACGCTACTATATAAATACATCAGAGTTAAGTAAGATACAATAGGAATACCAAGATACAACAGGAGTAACAGTATGATAATCAGGTACAACTCAGAATACAACTGGAATCAACTAGATAACAAAATGAATAGATATTTGGATCTTCAAAACAAAACTCCAGCTCCAAAGGCGAGTCTCTAATGTTGTATTACTCAGTCTGACCCGAGCGTAAAGCAAAACACAAAACACTCGAGTCAGGACATACATACATATACAATGTAAACCAACTCAAGTGAACTGTAATAAAGGTACAGGTAACTTAAAGAATGCTTGGGATCGCCCATTCTTTAAGGATCCGTTAAACTATCTACTATGTAGTAATATTCGCTATTATAATAATGTCTAATATAAAATAAACATACTTTTTAATAGCGTCAAGGGGTTACCCATATAGCCCTTAACACGTAATAGTCCCAGTAGTCTATCCAGTATTAGCATACTCCCAAAAATAGGGGATACCCTCGATACTCCACAGGCTACGGGAGAAATCACAACTCGTAGTAAAGCTCACTATGGTAGGTGACACGACACACAAGGCAATGCCAGGGTAGATATACTAATTACGCACACGGACTGATGGAAACGCATAGCAGCCACTACCGCTCCACCTCGAACAACACTCCCAAATCAAGGGGTGCACCCAATCAATCAAAAAGTAATATAATGGTATCGAAGAAGTGCGTCCGATAAGAGGTGCTACCTCATTGGCCCGAGATCGCTCCTATTTTAGCCACCTTATGCCAACTCATGGGAGTTGGGTCCACGCATATACCATAGGATCATCGCCACCATCCTACTTCATTCTGGAAACTCCATCGCGTACATAGTTGTCAAAGTGGTTTTCGGTATCGACAGAGAGTGTCCATATCCGATCCCGGTCTCTTTAACAACCAATCGTTATTATAACCCGTGGTTATAACTTTAAAAATCATACTTTATACTTCAAAATAAAATATCATTTCCAAACCCAATCTTTATCAAAATAAAGATTAAATCAATTCTAAACCATTTCAATATATTAAAATATCATATCTTTCCAAAACTTCATTTCAAATCATTTCAATATATCAAAATATCATATCTTTCCAAACTTCATTTCAAATCATTTTAATATATCAAAATATCATATCCTTCCAAACTTCATTCCAAATCATTTTAATATATCAAAATATCATATCCTTCCAAACTTCATTTCAAATTATTTTAATATATCAAAATATCATATCCTTTTAAAACTTCATTATCAAATCATCATTTGAGTTCAAATCCAAATATTCAACTTTAAATACCTTTTAAATTCAAAGATATCATTCATTTATTACAATTTCAAGTCACCTTTTAAATAGTTTATATTTCAATCAGAATAATTCATTTAAACCATTAAAAAGTGTAATTATTATACTTCCAAATCAAGTATTCAATTTCCAAAGTTTCAAACCATTCTTAGCTCATTTACTTAGTTAAAAACCATAAACATTGAAAATTTCAGCCTTTCACGGCATTCAAAAAAGCTATTATAAGTTATACTTGAAAACATTTTAATTCAACAAAGACAGCATTTTAAAACTGCTGTTAAATCTCAGTTTTAGTTGAAATTTAGTTCAAAACAGCAAAGATAGCATTTCCAGAAATGCCGTGATAGCTCAGGTTTCAAATTAAAGGTTTTAATTAAATTCAGCAAAGACATCAGACCACTGCAGCATTTACAGAACTGCTGTAATAGGCCTTTATTAAGTTTTTGCCATTTAATTTACTTCAGCAACTACAGCATTACAGAACTGCTGTAATAGCCTCTTATTTAAGTTTTAGTTCATTTACAGAAATCATAACATTTCTGAATGCTATAAAAAGTAATTTCCAGTTTTTAGTGTATTTCCAGCAAATAATAACCTTTAATATTAAACCTTTTAAACATTATAAAAATCATATTTTGACATTCAAAAATGTTTATTAAAATTACTCTTTTAATTTATGATTTTTATAAGAAACATTTACAGTAAAATTCAAATTTCCAATAATTTTACTTAACAAATCCAAATGTACAATTTTCTTTTCTTCACATTTTTTTAACAAATAAACTTAACACTTATATTTTATTTCCATTTCACAAATTAAACTAAATTTTCAATTTTAATTAAATAACGTAAACCTTTAATAAAAACCAAATTCACATTTCCAAGTCAAGTTATATTTTAAAATTACACTTTTAAGCATTCATTTATTTAACCATTTTAATACATAGAAATCTCAATAACACTTTATTAAATCATTTAAATTCAAATTCAAATCAAATTATCATATTTATCATTTTCCAAATATAATTAAATTTCCATTTTATTTATATAACTTAAATATCATTTTAAAACCAAAATGCCAAATTTCCAAACTTAAGTTATATTTCAAAAATTCACTTTTACCATTCATTTAAATTACATTTTTAACTTCTAGAAAAATCCAAATTTCTTTATTTAAAACATTAAAAATCCAATTTAAATCAAATTTTCATAATTTTACACTTTTAAAAATATTTAAAATATTCAAAATACTTTATAAAAATAACCACGGGCCTGTATATAGTTTTCTAACCTAGGTCAAGTGATACGGATATGTATGATTTCAATCCGCAGTTTAAAAAGCAAAAATCCGGGTTCTATCATTTCAAACCCGCAATCCCAAGTTAAAATAAAATAAATAAAAACCGTTCAGGCCTATCATTTTAGCCCATAACGATTTTTCCCAATTCTAAAGTCTGTTCGGGTGTGTATCATTTCAACCCATAGTGAATCTAATATACAGGGAACTTGCAGTGTGATAAACAGGTATAAATGAACAGTTTAACAATAAATAACAGTAACAGATAATATGACAGGTAAAATAACAGGTTTAACATCATATAATTAATAATCATAGGCAGTTATAACATCATATATAATATTCTACACATTCAATTGTTGTTAATTCACATTTGCATAAGTATAAATGTCAGGTGAGATTTACTCACCTCTATGGCTGGAGATTGCAATACAAATGACACAACGGAATCAAAAGCACGATGACAAGACTAGAATTTGAGTGGAGAGAACCAAGATATAAATCTTGTATACAACAACAAAACAAAGCCATATATAAATATAATTACAATACCAATGTTATAATTGAAACAAATGGAAACTAGGCTAGACAAATAACATCACCTAGCTTTCAAACCATTTTTGCTTGACCCTATCTCACATATGCTCGGCCAAAAAGCTATATTGGTTCAGCCACATCATTATTTCAGGTGGTATTGGGTCTGGTTTGGACCTAAAAAGGCATGGCTACAAGGAATAGGAAGTGTAGAGGGGTTACAAGTGAGGAATACAAGTGGTTAAGGCAAATATATGAGTTTTTGTTCAACTTTTGGCTCGGTCTATGTCCCATCTAGGTTTGGCCATTGCATGTACAGGTCTGGACAGAGGTAAGAGGTTGTGGTTAGGGGTGTGTCAAGGTGGTGGTGGAGCAAATAGTGGCGGCTAAGGTGATGCATGAAGGTATGTTGCAACTAGTGGTAGACTAAGCAATTTTTTGGAAGTGATCATCAATGTTTTGTGGAGTTTGCATCATGGGATGGTCATGGCACTCTCAGGTCAGAGAAGAATGATGGTTAGTCCGTGGATTATGAGGGGAAGGAAGTGGTGGAGGAGATGCGGGGTTTAGGCCGAGCAAATATATGAAGAAGCAAGGCAAAAACAAGGCAAAACAAGGTGAAAAGAAGAAGAAAAGAGAGGAAGAAGAAAGGCCATTGCCATTATTTTTCTTAGCCGTGAAAAATGAAGTTGAGATGAAGTTTTCACGTGAATATGAGTTGAGAAACTCACGGCTATCATAAGAAAAATGTACGGCCAAAAGAAGTAATGAGGAGGTTATGGCAAATGAAGAGTTTTGGAGATGAAAAGACTTAAGTTTCTAGAGCCTTTAAACCTTTCATATTTCATTTCTATAAATCAAATAAAAACAAAATAAAATCAGTAAATAAAATTTAAAACTGAAACAAAGTAAAATAAAATAAAAATAAATAATTGAATTTAAAGAAAATGGAAAAAGAATTAAAGAAATTGTTTAAAATTCAAAACATGACTTAAAATTTACAAATAGAATATCACTAGTTTTTAGAAAAAATATAACAACACTTCTAAACAAATAAAAAGTCAAGTAAATAAAATAAATGCTGAACAAAATAAAGTGGAAATGAAAATAAAATAAGATTTTAAGAAAGTATAAAATAAATAAAGAATTTCTTTAATTAAATGAAACTGGAAATTAGAAATTATAAACAGAATACAACTGACATTGGAAAATGTTTATTACACTTTGAAAAAAAAATTAAAACCAAAATAGATACAAAACATGTTATTTTACCCATATACATATAAATTAGAACATTACATGACCAAATAAAATATTATTTGTATAATTTAAAATAAACAATTTTTTGTTAAATACAGCAAATTACACACAATATTTAAAAGGGCATAACTTTCACAATATGAACCTGATTTCAACGAAACGAAAAGCAGTATTCTTGAAATTTTATTTACTTTCATAATAAAAGATAAAATTCAAAATTTTAAACTTTTAAAATTTTAAATTAAAAGTCAAAGTTTGACCATATTGACCAAAATTCACATTTTTGGAAAAATACCCTATCTATTCATGTTTGGAATTATAATTCACAAAAAAATCAAAGTTTATATTTAAAATAACAAATTTTATCCATTTTAATAAATAAAATAAATTTTTTAAATCAGGATATTCAATTAAGATAATTAAAATATACAATTAAAATAATCACAAAATACAGGATTGTTACACTCTCCCTCACTCAAAACTTTTCGTCCCCGAAAAGGAATGAGGTATGGGAAAGCACAGAAAAAGATAGGATGATATAGGATTAAGACAAGATGACAAGAAGATTGAAACTATACCTGATAACTGTTGTTATTGGTAAGTTTAACAAGGTGGAGATGATCTTCCCAAGATCCTCCAGAATCAAGAACACAAGCACAAGAAAAAAATATCATCGAGAATCTGATTCACCCTTTCCGTTTGACCGTCGGTCTATGGATGGTAAACAGTGCTCAGATTCAGAATAGGGAGAAATAAGAACCAAAGGGAGATAGAAAAGTTAAATGATAAAGGAAAAGGAGAAAGAAAGAAAGACTAGAACAAACTTATTAAGCACAATACGAAAAACACAATTCATCAAATCAACAAAGAGAGCAGGAGCATTAGTCAAACCAAAAGGCATGACTAACTATTCATAGAAGAAACCATTCTCAGTACAGAAAGCAGTCTCGGGAATACTTTCCTCAGCAACCCCTAGTTGGTGAAAATCAGAGGCAAGATCAAGCAGAAAGAGAACAGTAGCTCCAAGGCTAACCAATTCGAATTTGATTTCCTACTTAGAAGGTAGGAGAATGGAAACAACCAGAAAGAAAATAGATTGGAAAACAGAATAAGATAATAAATTTAAAACCATGAAAATTTTAACTTACATTAATAATTAATTTCATTCATTTGATTTCACTTAAGTTAAATAAATCTTAATTATTTTTAAATCTCATTATCTCATCAACAATTTTTAAAGTCATGAATTTAAACAATCATTTATTATATTTCATCTTTATTCATTAAATTTCATTCTTCTTTATTCCACTTAATATATCAAATCCTATATATATTAAGTGTGTTTCACTTATTATAATTATTCCAATTTATTTATAATTTCTTTTAAATATCAATATATTGTAAATTATTCAATTAACCTTTTTTCTCTATTTACCTCTATTGATCCTTTATAAATAAAATTTAAGTGTATAATATTTATTATAACCACTTAAGTTTTATTTATAAAATTTCTCTTTATTTTGTATATTTTCCAATTACATATTCAACTTTTGAATAATCTAGGTAAGTTATATTGGAATGTAAAAGAATATTATACAAATAAATTCTTCAATTTCAATTATTCAAGTTTACATATTTATTTAAACCTTGATTTCCTTTTATAATTGAAATTATCCTTTAAGATAAAATTTAAGAATTAGATTTCCGATTAAATTCAATCTATTCAGAAATAAATAAATATATATACATACACAATATATATCAAATCAATTTTAAATTATATATCGATATATTATAAGTCAAGTCATATTTAGAAATTCAAATCAATTTAACTTCCAAAGCAAAACTATAGCAAAGCTACAGAATAGTCTCTTCACTTCGAAACCCGAAAATGAATGTCGATGATGCTGCAGTCATCACTGAAATTATTTTCCAATGACAAAGAAAAGAGCACTGATTTACAAATTAAAAATCCTTTGAAACAATTTCTACTAGAAATACCTTTAAATAATAAATCCTTTTAAAACTTTCAAAACAAAGTTAGAAATCATCGGAAATAAATTCTCACATGCTTGATTTAAATCCATTTAAATTTCCAAATTAATTTATAACCATGTTTAATTATTTAGATATGAAACTAAAGCCAATGATTATGAAATACATACAAAGTTAAATATTATTTCTTAACACCCAATTCCATTAATTATCAAATTCAGAAAATTAACCTTATACATATTATAATTGTAAAAAATTTATCCATCTACTAATTTTAAAAACCATATTGTGTCAGTTTGCTCTGTTTAAGTGTTTTGGAGATCCTATCGATAGCGTTGATCAAACGAACCGATCGGAAACCCAAATCAACATCAACAACTCAAACAACACAATATATAAAACATCTTTAAAATATAAAATTTCAAATACAAGATTAATTTTCAAAATAAAGATAGGGATTTAGATTTGATGGACTCAAATCAAAGAGAACTTTTGATTTGAATATAAGTTGGAGACAAAAGATAAGATGATTAAACAACAGAATAGGGAGTATGGATAAGCCTATATATATCGCAAGAAACCTTAACTGGGTCAACCGTGACTTAAAGAATAAGATCGATGTTGATTTTCTGGAGTAAATCTACATTCGATCTCAAGAGATAGAATTCGGGCATAGAAAGAGATAATAGCATCGTAAACCAAGGATTCAGAAGTTTCACCCCTTTACAAGTCATTAGAATATTGGCAGGACCGCCAATTCATTAGAAAGATTATTCGGAGTGGAGTTATGGGACACTCAATAATCAAGAAGACACGAATAGGGAAGGACAAGAATGGACATTGGAACCGAAGGGAATGTTCCAAAATTCCAAGGAAACCGAATCGAAGAAGAAGGAATTCAAGTTCGAACGAAAGTGATTCTGTAATTAAATTTACCCTATATGCTGAGTTTTCCTAAAACCAGAGCTCTAATACTACATGTAACGACCCGATATTTTCAACCATTCGCATCCGCACATGTCGGACTTGAATTACTCAAAATATCGTGTTGTAAATAAAAATTTGGCAAACTCATCATATACAATAAATAAATAATCACAGACATAGGGTAATATAATGCAGCGGAAACAAAGAAATAATAGTTTATGAAGCTACTATATAAATACATCAGAGGTAAGTAAGATACAATAGGAATACCAAGATACAACAGGAGTAACAGTATAATAATCAGGTACAACTCAGAATACAACTGGAATCAACTGGATAACAAAATGAATAGATATCTGGATCTTCAAAACAAAACTCCAGCTCCAAAGGGGAGTCTCTAATGCTGTATTACTCAGTCTGACCCGAGCGTAAAGTAAAACACAAAACACTCGAATCAGGACATACATACTTATACAATGTAAACCAACTCAAGTGAACTGTAATAAAGGTACATATAACTTAAAGAATGCTTGGGATCGCCCATTCTTTAAGGATCCTCTAAACTATCTACTATGTAGTAATATTCGCTATTATAATAATGTCTAATATAAAATTAACATACTTTTTAGCGTCAAGGGGTTACCCATATAGCCCTTAACACGTAATAGTCCTAGTAGTGTATCCAGTATTAGCATACTCCTAAAAATGGGGGATACCCTCGATACTCCACAGGCTACGGGAGAAATCACAACTCGTAGTAAAGCTCGATATGGTATGTGACACGGCACACAAGGCAATGCCAGGGTAGATATACCAATTACGCACACGGACTGATGGAAACGCATAGCAGCCACTATCGCTCCACCTCGAACAACACTCCCAAATCAAGGGGTGCACCCAATCAATCACAAAGTAATAGAATGGTATCCAAGAAGTGCGTCCGATAAGAGGTGCTACCTCATTGGCCCGAGATCGCTTCTGTTTTAGCCACCTTATGCCAACTCACGGGAGTTGGGTCCACGCGTATACCTTAGGATCGTCGCCACCATCCTACTTCATTCTGGAAACTCCACCGCATACACAGTTGTCAAAGTGGTTTTCAGTATCGATAGAGAGTGTCCATATCCGATCCCGGTCTCTTTAACAACCAATCGTTATTATAACCCGTGGTTATAACTTTAAAAATAATACTTTATACTTCAAAATAAAATATCATTTCCAAACCCAATCTTTATCAAAATAAAGATTAAATCAATTCCAAACCATTTTATTATATTAAAATATCATATCTTTCCAAAACTTCATTTCAAATCATTTCAATATATCAAAATATCATATCTTTCCAAACTTCATTTCAAATCATTTTAATATATCAAAATATCATATCCTTTCAAACTTCATTCCAAATCATTTTAATATATCAAAATATCATATCCTTCCATACTTCATTTCAAATTATTTTAATATATCAAAATATCATATCCTTTCAAAACTTCATTATCAAATCATCATTTGAGTTCAAATCCAAATATTCAACTTTAAATACCTTTTAAGTTCAAAGATATCATTCTTTTATTATCATTTCAAGTCACCTTTTAAATAGTTTATATTTCAATCAGAATAATTCATTTAAACCATTTAAAAGTGTAATCATTATACTTCCAAATCAAGTATTCAATTTCCAAAGTTTCAAACCATTCTTAGCTCATTTACTTAGTTAAAAACCATAAACATTGAAAATTTCAGCCTTTCACAGCATTCAAAAAAAAGCTGTTATAAGTTATACTTGAAAACATTTTAATTCAGCAAAGACAGCATTTTAAAACTGCTGTTAAATCTCAGTTTTAGTTGAAATTTAGTTCAAAACAGCAAAGACAGCATTTCCAGAAATGCTGTAATAGCTCAGGTTTTAAATTAAAGGTTTTAATTAAATTCAGCAAAGACAGCAGACCACTACAGCATTTACAGAACTGCTGTAATATGCCTTAATTAAGTTTTTAGCCTTTTAATTTACTTCAGCAACTACAACATTACAGAACTGCTGAAATAGCCTCTTATTTAAGTTTAAGTTCATTTACAGAAATCATAACATTTCTGAATGCTATAAAAAGTAATTTCCAGATTTTAGTGTATTTCCAACAAATAATAACCTTCAATATTAAACCTTTTAAACATTATAAAAATCATATTTTGACATTCAAAAATGTTCATTAAAATTACTCTTTTAATTTATGATTTTTATAAGAAACATTTACAGTAAAATCCAAATTTCCAATAATTTTACTTAACAAATCCAAATTTACAATTTTCTTTTCTTCACATTTTTTTAACAAATAAACTTAACACTTATATTTTATTTCCATTTCACAAATTAAACTAAATTTTCAATTTTATTTAATTAAATTAAACCTTTAATAAAAACCAAATTCACATTTCCAAGTCAAGTTATATTTTAAAATTACACTTTTAAGCATTCATTTATTTAACCATTTTAATACATAGAAAACTTAATAACACTTTATTAAATCATTTAAATTCAAATCAAATTATCATATTTACCATTTTCCAAATATAATTAAATTTCCATTTTATTTATATAACTTAAATATCATTTTAAAACCAAAATTCCAAATTTCTAAACTTAAGTTATATTTCAAAAATTCACTTTTACCATTCATTTAAATTACATTTTTAAATTCTAGAAAAATCCAAATTTCTTTATTTAAAACATTAAAAATCCAATTTAAATCAAATTTTCATAATTTTACACTTTTAAAAATATTTAAAATATTCAAAATACTTTATAAAAATAACCACGGGCCTGTATATAGTTTTCTAACCTAGGTCAAGTGATACGGATATGTATGATTTCAATCCGTAGTTTAAAAAGAAAAAATCCGGGTTCTATCATTTCAAACCCGCAATCCCAAGTTAAAATAAAATAAATAAAAACCGTTCAGGCCTATCATTTCAGTTCATAACGATTTTTCCATATTCTAAAGTCCGTTCGGGTATGTATCATTTCAACCCATAGTGAATCTAATCTACAGGGAACTTGCAGTGTGATAAACAAGTATATATGAACTGTTTAACAATAAATAACAGTAACAGATAATATGACAGGTAAAATAACAGGTTTAACATCATATAATTAATAATCATAGGCAGTTATAACATCATATATAATATTCTACATATTCAATTGTTGTCAATTCACATTTGCATAAGTATAAATGTCAGGTGAGATTTACTCACCTCTATGGCTGGAGATTGCAATACAAATGACACAACGGAATAAAAAGCACGATGACAAGACTAGAATTCGAGTGGAGAGAACCAAGATATAAATCTTGTATACAACAACAAAACAAAGCCATATATAAATATAAGTACAATACCAAAGTTATAATTGAAACAAATGGAAACTAGGCTAGACAAATAACATCACCTAGCTTTCAAACCATTTTTGCTTGACCCTATCTCACATATGCTCTGCCACAAAGCTATATTGGTTCAGCCACATCATTATTTCAGGTGGTATTGGGTCTGGTTTGGACCTAAAAAGGCATAGCTACAAGGAATAGGAAGTGTAGAGGGGTTACAAGTGAGGAATACAAGTGGTTAAGGCAAATATATGAGTTTTTGTTCAACTTTTGGCTCGGTCTATGTCCCATCTAGGTTCGGCCATTGCATGTACAGGTCTCGACAGAGGTAAGAGGTTGTGTTTAGGGGTGTGTCAAGTTTGTGGTGGAGCAAATAGTGGCGGCTAAGGTGATGCATGAAGGTATGTTGCAACTAGTGGTAGACTAGGCAATTTTTTGGAAGTGATCTTCAATGTTTTGTGGATTTTGCATCATGGGATGGTCATGGTACTCTCAGGTCAGAGGAGAATGATTGTTAGGCCGTGGATTATGAGGGGAAGGAAGTGGTGGAGGAGATGTGGGGTTTAGGCCGAGCAAATATATGAAGAAGCAAGGCAAAAACAAGGCAAAACAAGGTGAAAAGAAGAAGAAAAGAGAGGAAGAAGAGAGGCCATTTCCATTATTTTTATTAGCCGTGAAAAAAGAAGTTGAGATGAAGTTTTCATGTGAATATGAGTTGAGAAACTCACTGCTATCATAAGAAAAATGTACGGCCAAAAGAAGTAATGAGGAGGTTATGGCAAATGAAGAGTTTTGGAGATGAGAAGACTTAAGTTTCTAGAGCCTTTAAACCTTTCATATTTCATTTCTATAAATCAAATAAAAACAAAATAAAATCAGTAAATAAAATTTTAAACTGAAACAAATTAAAATAAAATAAAAATAAATAATTGAATTTAAAGAAAATAGAAAAAGAATTAAAGAAATTGTTTAAAATTCAAAACAAGACTTAAAATTTACAAATAGAATATCACTAGTTTTTAGAAAAATTATAACAACACTTCTAAACAAATAAAAAGTCAAGTAAATAAAATAAATGCTGAACAAAATAAAGTGGAAATGAAAATAAAATAAGATTTTAAGAAAATAGAAAATAAATAAAGAATTTCTTTAATTAAATGAAACTGGAAATTAGAAATTATAAACAGAATACAACTGACATTGGAAAATGTTTATTACACTTTGAAAAATGTTTTAAAACCAAAATAGATACATAACATGTTATTTTACCCATATAAATATAAATTAGAACATTACATGACCAAATAAAATATTATTTATATAATTTAAAATAAACAATTTTTTGTTAAATACAGCAAATTACACACAATATTTAAAAGGGCATAACTTTCACAATATCAACCTGATTTCAACGAAACGAAAAGCAGTATTCTTGAAATTTTATTTACTTTCATAATAATAGATAAAATTAAAAAATTTGAACTTTTAAAATTTTAAATTAAAAGTCAAAGTTTGACCATATTGACCAAAATTCACATTTTTGGAAAAATACCCAATCTATTCATGTTTGGAATTATAATTCACAAAAAAATCAAAATTTATATTTAAAATAACAAAATTTATCCATTCTAATAAATAAAATAAAGTTTTTAAATCAGGCAATTCAATTAAGATAACTAAAATATATAATTAAAATAATCACAAAATACAGGGTTGTTACATAAATCATAAGTAATGATGGTAAACTTGTTCTGGAAAAATGTTAAAAAAATAAATACTTTGAAAATACATATAAAATGTGACCGAAAATTATTTTATCGATAAACAGCTTTTTAACTGTCAGAAGTTGTTCAGATTTTTTTATATACACTTATTGCTTAGGAATTAAAGAAAATGAAATAAAAACTTTTTGCCATTTATGGAAATAAACTTTTTGGATGATGTCATGGGTGATGTCATCAAAGGCCTTTAGGAAATGATCATTTATGTAGTACTTAACTTTTATGTAAAAGAAAAGAGATGTAAAGTTAACATGTGAAAAGGAGGTTCCTTTGTGACCTTTCATTAAAGGTAAGAGGTAGTTGTGACCTCTTGTAAAACCTTATATAAGGAGAGGCATACCATACATAATAAATCACTAATTCACTAAGCTTGAGATGAAGTATGATAATTAAAAATGGTGGAAGTGCTTAAACACTAATCCACGGTTTACTCTCTAACATTTCAAGTCTTAACCAAATCATCTCCAGTCTCTATTAAACTTTGGATTTAGTCCTAAAACATCATGAGAAACCATGATTAGCAAGTAAAAAGTGGGAGAAGGTGAGAGGAAGAAGAGGATCCATGGGGGTCATGAGCATAGGAGGAGGATGTGTTGCTTTGGTTTGGAAGTGCTAAAGGTTGGATCTTTTAGGCTTGTGGTGATGGAAGGAGGTGGTTCTTTGTTCTTGTGGCTTTTGTGCTTGGTCTTGGCTTGGATCTAAGTGAGTTCACTATCTTATAAGTATAAATTGTGTATATACATGTTGTATTTGAATTATAAAGTTTAAGTGACATTAACTAAGTGAAGTTATAAACTTTGGGCCCCTCTTTCTTTTGAAAGCAAATGACAAGTTTATATTGTATAACATCACTTCTATTACCCTCTTAAACATGTGGTGTGGACTTGACTTGATGTTTAAATGGTTATTTAACTTGTGTGTTAAATTGAAGTAAGTTTGAAAGTGTTTGAAGCAAAAATAGTCGTTATAAGCACACTTTCGAATCACTTGTTTTTGGTATTTTTTATAAATAAATGGAAAGATATTCTTATTGGTTTCTTCCTATGCTTTTAAGTACCCTAATGGCAGTACATACTATAAAAATTTCAAGTTTTAAACCATTTGTTAACGTGGTTAAAACTAGTCACAAAGATCGTTCTTTTCAATATTGTTTTAACAATGACTTTTAACAACATGTATAAATGTCGTAGCAACTCGCTTGTGGTTTTAAGTGTTCAAAAATGATATTTAAAATTGGTATTTTTCTCTAATCTTTTTAGAGATGTTTCTAACACATTTTGAAGTATTTTAAAGTTGGTTTGAAGTTTAAACATTTTTTAATAATTATACATGTATTTTCAAGGTAAAGAGGTTTTATAATATAAAACATGTTTTTAATCAAATTATAAATTAGTTATTTTCAAGTAATATTTTACATAGATATTTAAAACTTATTTACAAGTATTTTTAAAGTATATTTAAGTTTTGAAAAAGGTAATTGACTAAGCTTAACACTAAAATCCAACGAGGTAGACTTCTATATTTTTGAGAGTTAAGATTGATGTCGAGTAGGGGCGGAGCAATAGAGCTCTAACTTTCCGGGCTTCCCTCTTGAACGTGGAATAGTTAAGTTGGAAAGTCGAAAATGTGTTAATCTTGTTGTTTACTTACTTGTTTAAAAGGTAATTAACTTTGCTTAATGCTAAAAGCCGACGAAGTAAGCTTATCTATTTTTGGGAGTCAAGATTGATGTCGAGTAGAGACGGAGCAATAGAGCTCTAACCTATTGGGCTTCCCACTTGAACGAGGAATAGTTAAGTTGGGAATGTCAGAAACGGGTTAATCATGTTAGTTGTTACTTGTTTATGGAAATAATTAATACTATACTTAATACTAATAGCCGACGAGTATGCTTGTCTATTTGTGAGATTCAAAAATGAAGTGTCTAGGCAAGGATTTGACTCAACTAGTGTTCTGACTTACCTGGCTTCACTCTTAAATGAGGAATAATTAAGTCGAAATGTTGGAAACAAGTTAAGTATAGGAATATTGATTTTTATAAGCAATTGTTTTAACTAGATAGTGGATTAGTTGACTATCGAACTTAACTTGTTATTAAACTTAGATCTTTAAAAAGAATGATTGATAAATAAGCATAAGTGAAATGGTTCAGGGTTTGTTGTTACAATGTGTTAATAACATTTATCTTTAACTTTTTTATTATACTTCGGAATGTAAATAGATCTTTAAAAGAATGCTTTGAAGATAAGAATAAGTGAAATGGTTTTGGGTTTGTAGTGATAATGTTTAAGTAACATTGGTCTTAAACCTTTTTGAATGGATTTGTGAAAGTACTTAGATCCTTAAAGTGGATATTTTGAAGGAAATTATAAGTAAGGAATCATTCAGAAAAAGATAGAAAAAGAAAAGTTTTAAAGTAAGAAATCTTGTTAATGATTTGTGAATATACTTATACCATTTGAGATAAGTATATGAATACTTCTTGAAGTATAGGAAAAGAACAGGTTTAAAGTAAGAGTTCTTGTTAATGATTTGTGAATATACTTATACCATTTGAGATAAGTATATAGATACTTTTTGAAGTATTGAAAAGAGTACAAATGAATAGTAGAAATTGATAAATGGAGTTTTATTAGATAAAAGAAGTTTTACTAATAAAAGAGGTTTTAATTAATAAAAAATTGATGAAAAATGGGTATTAGAAGTCGCTTATGTGACTTAATCGTTGCAACCACCCGCCAATCCGTATAATTCAAGCTAACAATAGACCACACATGTCCAACCCAAATTGAATGGAAAGATTGATAGTTATGGGAAACAAGAAGAAAGAAGAAGAGAAGAAGAAGAAAAAGAAATTAAAAACAACATAGAATCTCACAATCGTAGCGGAACAATATATAATATAATGTCAAAGATCTTTACAAATAGAAACTGTTATATACATACATCAATCAAAGTACAACAACAATCACAATCATCAGCCTAGACAGTTATAACAACATGTCCTTACAATTGTTGATGATTTCAACAACAAATCAGCGGAAAATAAACATATACATGAATACGACTTGAAGACCTCCAACTCGTCTCCTGAGCTCCAATGCATCCTAAAGTAATCTATAAATATGCTCGGTCTGACCCGAGCATTATAATAAAATAACACCCAAGTCAGTTTGGAAAACCAACGTGAGAAAACACACCCAACTGAATTTTTAAGTAATAAAAACCTTTAAAGTCAAAGGTATCTCGTACCACGTTGCACATAAACATGGACGGGTTTTTATCTTACGATAACCAAAACATTTTCCATAGAAAATTGATTTATATTATAATAATGTTTAGGGGTTAAAGTAAAATATGAATATAGCTGAAATGCTTGCATCTCATGTTTTAGCATAGTTAGGCACAACTAAGTCCGTAAAGCTCGTATTGGAGAATGGATTCCATACTATGACAAGGTAAGGAACTACCTTCCGAAGGTACATCTCTAGATAAAATGTACGGGGGTCTGACATGAACATCTTGTACTCCTGCCATAGGACAGGCCTACCACTTGACTAGTAATACCGAATATGATCACCCCGCTTTGGGCCCCGAAGCATACAAGAATGGATAGTAACCGATCTAGATTTGGAATGACCATACCCTGATGGGAGTGACCCACTTAGCCCTGATGCATGTTCGATTTTTTTCATTTCCGGTTGATGAGGCTCGAGGCTACGTTTTACCTTTAAATACAACACTTCTCACTTGGAATGCTAATACTGCCCTCCAAGCAACAATGTAATACCAGAATTCATCCATATAAGTTCGTTCTGAGACTGAATGAAACACTTGAGAGCTCCATCTCCAAATTCCATCATCTTCAAGATGTCTTCACTTCGAAACGCATTTGTTGGATCGAAGTGGTTTTCGGATAACATATCTGATCCTGGTCTTTTCGAAACAACATTCGATAATTCCCGGTAAACTCAACCCCGGTTATTAGGAAATAAACAGTCAAAGATAAGATCGGAGTTCACCTCCTAACCGTTAGTGGATGGATTTCCTTATCATTGTCCTAGGAGAACGAAACAAGATTTGTACGCACAATAAAGCATCATCGAAGATGACTGTGCCTTATGACCCACGTGTTTCTCCTAGATATTTCCAAAGTTATGTTTTGGGTCCAAATATGATAGTCAGTTATTTAACCATCGAATAAATAAGCATTCAAATCAGGATTTAAATTCCATAGGAAAAACAAACATTGCTTAATCACCAAGCAACACTAAGCCACTTTTAACAAATCCTTCCATTAACTCAAATCACTTTGTAAATAATTATACCAAAAATACTTTTACAAAGATATATATATATACATATATATATATATCCCTACAAATCCCAATTTCTCAATACCTGGAAAAATATCCATATACTTATCTCAACGGTATAAGTATATTCATCAACATTTGAGAAGATTCCCCTTTTTATTCAATTCTAAAATCATTCATAACTCCATTTTATATCCATAAAACCATTTGTAAAACTCCTTTTATAAATCTACGAGCGTTACGGCACGCGCTTCGCGCGTGATGAAGAATGCTGAATTGTTTTTCTACAAATTGTATTTATTTAATACGTTTAAAAGAAAATGATTTCCACATATATTTAGTGATATTTTTGTGTTGAACCATATGTAGATAATTCGAAATTTTATTTCTAAGTTGCAATATCTAATTTCTTGTGAGTTTAAATTTTTATTTATATTATTAATTAATAAAAAACAAATTTGTAAAGTAGTTTATTTGCTAGATCCTATTTTTAAGTGATATTAAGTCTTATTAAATATTTTTTGAGGAAATTTTGAATTTCTAAAAGAAGCTTAATTGTCAGATCCTAATTTTAAGTGATACTAAATTTAAATAATATCTGTAGAAAGGTATTTTTGGTATTTCATGCTAATACCAAAAATGTATGGCATCAAATGTATAAAGATATAAAGGGCAATTTTGAAAGTTCACGGTCGGACCAAAAGTTTGCTCTTCCAAACCAACTATTAATAAAGATAAACCCATTTCTAAAGTTCTTTTATAAATATCTAAAACCATTTATAAAACTCTTTTATCTTTTGACCAATCTTCCTTTACGTTTTCCAAAACATGTTATAAGACTCATCTTATAATCCATATCTGCTTATAAAACCCCATTTATAAATCTCGAAAACATTTAAAATATAAATTCTAATCATTTACTTTAAAACACTACTATATAATAGTAAACCTTATAAATAAATAAATATTAACTTTAAAACATTTAAAAATAATAATTAATAAATTCAAAAATATCTTAAATAAACGATAACAATTTATCTTCAACATTTTTATAAATTCCAATGATTAATTTCACAAACTTTATTGATAAATAATTAAATTAATTTCAAACCATATTAATAATTTAAATAATTAACTTCTGAAAATATTAAAATATTGATAAACCATTTAAAAAAATATTAATATAAATAACAACTTTTAAAACATAATTATGTCTCCTTGATAAAAATCCATACTTAATTTCCGCAAGATCATTTCCATATTTATAAAACTATATTTATAAATATTTTCTATTTTATGAAACTTCCTTTCATAAAATCCCTTTATTTATGAACCCCATTTATAACTCCATTCCTTTATAGATCTCACTTATTCATAAAGTCTCATTCAAAACATAATTTTAATCATTTTTAACCTTGCTCCCATAAGTAGAATTTTTTTTATAAATTTCTTTCAATTTATAAAATATCGTTTAACAATCCTAAATCTACCCTCACCTTCAATTTTCAAAATAGAATCAACTATTTCTAAAATATCACTCCGCATCTTCTTATCATAAATCTACCGTTTGATTTATTTTTTTCCAATCCATCCAATGGTAATAGTTTCCTTTTATTTATAAACATCGTTTATAAATCTATACTTTTTTTAACGAAAATACGATTTTACAAATCTTCACTTTGTTTGTAAAATATCACTTTTGTAAATTATCATATTTATAAATTTCACCTTTACAAATAAATTATAATATATGTACATATATATCACTTTCTATAAAATGGTTAATAAATATTTATATCAAAATATTTCTATTTTCTTTTTAAAACTATATCCCTTTATTATAAAAGACTGACTTATTTTGCAATATTTTGAAAAAAATTATTCACAGTTCAAAAACTTTATTTAAAATGTTTTATAAAACAATTAAGTTATAATATTAACAAAAATCATACCTTTGATTTTTAAAATAAATTACTTCTTCAAATAATTCAAGAAAATTATTTAAAACATATATAATTTTTCCAAAATCACTTTGGAATCCCCTTTTAAAATCAATCACTATTTTATGGTATTTAAAATACCAAAATATAAGGCCCAGTGCTACTAAAGCACTAAATAAGCAAATCGTGTATGTGTCATCAATTATAGCATCCAACATGTCATATATCAAATTATATACAAAAAAACAAAATCAACAGTGTGAGGAATCCTGTTGGATCCCTCCAACCTATTCCCTGCATCACATACGGTATATAATTATAAAAATACAAATCAACCGCTTTGGGGCGAGATTCGTATACAAAGGGTCATCCGCTCTTACACGGGAACTAATAGGGTCTCATCCATTCCAAGGGTGGAAAATATCCAAACCAACAATAATAATTAGTAAATTATCCAAACAATCAACAATAACCAACAATGAAATATTCACACATCCAATAAATAATTTTATGGATTAAAAATATTTATGCCTAACCAAAAAGGTGAGATTAACTCACATTGATTTTCAGTTTCGTCAAAAGTCCCAATTTGGACTAAAACCGAATGGCCGTTTGGCTTTAGCATATATTTCAACAAGTTCCAATCTCGTTCAATCCAACTCCATAGCGTAGTCTTTGCTGATACGATCGCAACGTGACTCGCCGTGTTCGATTTGGACCTCGTATGTGTTAATTATGGATTAAGGAATGTTTGAATAAATTAAATTATAATTTACTTAAACAATTTACTGTTTAAATAAAATATACCCTTCCTTTAAAAATATCATTCATGCTTCCAGGTCGATAAACTTCGAATGTGATTCTCGCCATTCCACCTCGATATCGGCCATCGCGACCTCGGCCATCGCCTGCAGCCACCCTCGTCTACCCCTAAACCTCGCCGGTAATGACCAATCGAACCCAAAGGCTGCTTCAAACGCGGCCAAAAACAAGTCCCCTTAGCGCAAAACTTGACAGTCCCTCCATTGGTTGACTTCTATTCGTCGTTGCGGTCATCTTTCCAGTTGGGCTAGTGGGCTAAAAGTGCCTTTAGCGGCGACGATGACTAAGAGCCGTTGGATTTGTCCATTGTTTATTTTAAAATTAAAAAAAGTGTAAACTTTCTTCTGGTTTGAAGTTGCCAGTTTTATACAGGAAGGAGGGCATGGTTAAGACGTGGAGAGTATGGGTTGGAGGTATGGGCAAGGTTGTAGTGTAAAATTGTATATATATTATTTTAAATTTAAAAATATCGTGCCTTTAAACGTCCAAAAATCTCGAACTCTTATCGAGACGTGCCGCCTGGCGTTCAATATGTTATACCCCTAGTTCGAACACAGTGGAACTAGTCTCAAGACCTAATTCGATCATATGCAGATGATAGCTTTTCAAACCCAAATATATTATATAAATTTCTAAAATTAACTTCTATGCGTTTTGATGTCACATGCCCAACCGATACATACAATCATCCCGAAATTCAACGGCATATTATAATTCACTATTACGAATTCGATGGAACTGGTTTCGTCGAAATCCGAGATAGTGCCCTGGAAGGCTATTTTTACATGTTAATTAAAACGAATAATTTCCAAAATCAGTTTAATCACTTTTAAATCCAATTTAAAAGTTTACTATCTTCCTTCTTATTCGAATAGATTTCAAATCAACTTTTGAAATCATTTTCATTCATATTAAATTTAAGATTCAATTTTTTTAAACAATTTCAAATATTAAATTTAACAATTTGATCATCTAATAAATCTTTATATTTGAAATTCAAGTTATTTAACTTATAAAATTAACTTTTCTATATTTAAAATCAAATAAATATTCCAAATTCAAATGACTGAAATTCTGGGTCGTTACAATCGTGCTTTGTGTGACTTGATTGTTCTTCGTATGTTTACTCGTTTATGGAAACATTTAGTCGTATACTTATCACTAAAAGCCGATGAAGTAGGCTTGTCTATCTGTGGGAATTATGACTGATGTTCGTGTAGAGATTTGAGCAATAGAGCTCAAACCTACCGGCTTCACTCTTGATCGAGGGATAGTGTGAGATGAAATTATTGGAAACGTGACAAGTATACGAGACTTGGTTTCCATATACGATCGTTCTCATTATTATTGAATGACCAAATTCATTGATTCAGTCTTGAAGAGATCGGGATCGATAAGTGTTTTACTTATCGAAAACCACTTCAAGACTGAGATACATGCTCTATCTTTTGGAATTGGATCTGTTCGAGATGCTGGGATCCATATGTGGTTTCGAGATCTATTTGAGATGTGGGAATCCAATTGGGGATTCGTGTTATGTTCGAGTGGTGAAGACTCGTACGAAAGACGCTACATGTAACCTCGACATCGAAAATGACTAAAAACAGAGTAGGTCTCACAACCTTGGGTTTAGCCGACCCATGTCAGGGTGTTTTCAACCCATATCTAGATATACTTATCGATTGTTGGCCAACAGAATTTGATGATGTTTGGTTCACATTGTTCATGTTTATGTTCGGACGATGGGCCGCTAGTGTTTACCTAAAGTTATATTTTATCTATAGATATACGTCCCTCGGAGGTACTTTCTGACCCTTGTACAGGAGGTTGGATCTGGCTCCACCAAAGAGATCTCCACGGAAAACCCAATATGCGAATGTTTCTTATCGGATTTGATTGTACTCCTAATATGCTATCGAATGTAACAAATGTAACCATTCCTGCTATGTTATAATATTTATATTGTTCACCCTAGACATTATCTATTATATCACCTTATGTACTTATTAGATGGAGGTTCTTTTGAGGGGATAACCGTTATAGCATTCCATGCTGTCTCAAAAGTACCGTTATATGCTAGCTATATATTTCTTGAGTTTCTCGTACCAAACCTATGTCTGATGCTTGGTTTTTCTTTTACCTGAATTCCTTGCGTGCTCTTTCGAGTAGTCTGAGAAAAGCAGGTTTTCGTTGACGTTCTTTGGAGCTCGAGAAGACGAGATGGATGTTTCACCTATCGTAGTATTCCTATTTCCGCTGCATTACAATTGCATATATCAACATTTGTGAGGACAAGTTGTTATAACTATCCAGGCAGATGATAGTACTTAGGTCTTGTAACTTTGAAATTTCTATATCGAAGTAACCCCTCTGTATTTTTCTTTTGATATTATATATTACCATTCTGCTAGTGAGATTCTAATGTTGTGTTTTGTTCTTTCTTGTTCTTTTTCTTTTTTTACTTTACCATAACTTTTCATCCTTCCGACATTTGGGTGCTCGACATGTAAATACGGTGGATGTATTGGTGTCGACATTCGAGGGTCAAAAAGGTGAATAATTACATCTTTTGAATTGCAAAAATGTGGATTGCGATCCAAGTTATGAGGAATTTTCTAAAGATATACAAATAAGGTTTTTAAATATAAGCGTTGGCCCACTTTAATAATTTGCATTTTTAGCCTAGAAAAATTCAAAATTTTGCAAAACATTTAAAACCAAAGTTGTTGCTTATGTTATTAGCTTTCTAGAAAGGGCAAGATCGTAAAAGTCGGACAAACCATTTAAAAGTTATGACCAAACGAACACAGCATATATTTTCGAAATTTACACGCTCAGGCCAAAATTTTCATTTCATTTTCTGATATATTTAAACACTACTAAACTTCAAATTTTTGAAAGTTTTTCTATATTAAAAATCTTTCAAATGGAAAATGATTCATCAAAATCGGATAAAAAATTAAAAACTATAACCATATTTGTACAACACTTTCTATTCCCATATCATGTCATCATATTTACATATCTTCGTTTTATAAAGTATTATGGTCGTATAAAAATTTCCTTCTTGCCTAATCAAATTTTTCATCGCATATTATTTCTATGTACATAGATTAGATTTCCTTTTTTCTTACATTAATATTCCATTTTTCTTTACAATTTCCTTACATACCAATTTTCCAAAAGAACTTGTAAACATTTGTTTTCAAAAATATTCCACATAAAACCAAAAATCTTTTATATAGAATTTTCTTTGAATTTTTTTTCTCCAAATCTCCATTCATTTATAAAATTATAAACTTCATTCATATATATACACACACACGTACATATACATACATACATACATACATATATATATATACATACATATACATACATACATATATATATATACATACATATACATACATACATATATATATATACATATATATATATATTTCAGTTGGTCCATATTTGAAAAGCTTACTTTTTAAATTTATATCATCAACATTAATATAAAATATCTCATTTTTAACCCATATATACATTTTCACAAACCACTTAACACTTCCACATTCTTTTCTTTTCTTCTAAAACCACACATTTTGTTTTATTTTTAAATCCACTTTCTGGATAACAAAGGTTGCAAAAATTTGAATTCTCATTTATAAATAAACTTATAAAGTTGATATATAATTTTCCCAATAAAATTCATTTCTTTAGAAATAATTCCAAAATATTTTTATAGAATATATTTTCAAAACAGGGTTTAAAATATATAACTTCTCCCATAATCACTTCACAATCTTTATTAATAACATAGGTAGCAGATTTATTTTCTCGATAGGAAATTTTTCTTTAATTTAAAACAAACCAAGTTTATATCCATAAATATATTTCTTTGGAAATTCTTTTTTAATTCAAACTTAGACAAGTGTAAATTTTCCACACATCGATTTATATTAAAATGTACAACATTGTCACGCTATAAATTTAAGTAATTCATTTCGCCAATTGGCTGCAATTTTGACTGCCTAGGATAATATATCAACATTGTCTCGCCATTGATCTCAATTTCACACTAATACCCAATATCATCATATGCTATTCAAAAGTATTTAAATCTAGAAAAATAAAATTTTCATTCTCCAAATAAAATATTATGCTACAAATTCTAAGTAAAATATTTCTAATAACGTTCCAAAATATCATGTAAATTTTGCCTCGTTTAAGTATTTAGGAATCCATATCGAATATGTGTGCACCCACATTGATTGGAATTCTTAAAACACTCGATGGACAAATTAACCTCAAAATAAACTGCTAAAATATTTTCCTCACTTTATAAAACCAAACTCATATTTTATTAAATTTTATGACCTCTTGTATTAAAATATTTATTTACATAATCAATTCATCAACCATAAATAACAATGAAATTCATCACACCACAATCCATTATTCATAAAAACAAGCAAGCTTACATTTATTATACTTTATATTTCCTCTAAAACGAATATATATATATATATATATATCCTCTCACGATTTTCATTTATAGAAGAAACTACTGGCTTATATTTTTATTTGGCTCCATCCATATTCAAGTAGGTTAATAAATATTTGAGTGATAACTCCTACTAAAATTTCCACATTCTAGACTAAGCCCAAGTAAATAAACAAATAAAACAAGCATTAATAAAACAATAAACACATCAATAAAATAAACAACAAATCCCTTCAGATGAAACCTATCTATAAACTTCTACAGTGCTACTCTGATCACTATTGGATACTCCTACTATTTAAGCTCGCTTTATCTCAACTTAAGATTGTGAAGTATTCAATATACAAGATTCAAAATAGGGCCTTTGCTGCTTTCCTAACCAAGCTACTTCATTCACATTCAAGCCACACAGAGGTTAATTCACCATCACTAATGCCGACATTGCTGATTTGGCGTAAAACTTCTTGCATCACTACCTCCATCAACAACTTTCATTTCTCACGGAGACAAATACAAAGAACACGAAGAAATAAGAATAATATATAATAGGAAAAATAACAAATATGTCCTCAGATTATTACACCAATGACCATCGTATACTCCTACCATCCCTTTTTATATAGGGTCGCTACCACACATCCAAAGGAAATAGGGATTCTAAAGTCACTCTAAGGCCAAGACTCGTGTCACATATATTCTATATTACTGTGAACTTGCGCTAATACCAACTGTAACACCCTACCTCTATACCCATGCTATCAAAGAGTATTACTAACCAATACTATCTGGTAATACGGAGAATGAGGCTTGTTAGGGGCGACCGCGTGTGAATATTCCATTGGGCTAACACCGGTACCTATTCTTACCTCAAAGAAATCGCCAAATATACGTACTCGGTATCGAAATAAAGCAATAAACATATAGGTTTTCCCATAATGGAATAATATACACCATATATGATAAACATAATTACGGATTGCAATAGAAAAATATAATATGTAACAATATACTCCAAGTTGAGTTCAAATTATACAACACATAACCATATCACCAATATAATACGAAGAGATATCCAAGGGAAAATATTTATATATATATATGTGCATCACTCAAAATGCAATACAGTACATAAATATATTGTTTCCACTCAAGCCCAATCATCCTGAATGGCTAATGTCCCATACCTAAAAAGTCTTGGACTAACCGAAAATTATATAAATAATAAACGGGTCAGATTATATATAAATTAGAACGGTAAGAACATGATGATGATCCTCGGAAATATATGACAGAGGCATTACCAAAACATATAATATCGACTAATATATGTGAGATATATGCATACACAAGCAACCAAACTCAATCAATTATCCATTCAATTTATCTCACATAATCAACTAAGAAATACAATGGATATAAGGGGAAAAAACATAGATATGTGAGTTAAGAAGTAACTCGTTGCCTAAACATTTCACCCAATATTTTAATACCCGTGGAATACCTCGAATACTACAGTGACACATAGTCGCAACTCTAATCAACTAAGTCTCACATCAACGCCTTAATTATTAATTATACATTTATTAAGGCACTCAGTTAATTTTAATTATTGATCAGTTTAGTTGCTACGCTCATCCTAGCACTATGGGAAAAAACGCATCAGACGATAAATATGCTCCGTTGTCTGATTGCATATCTATCTGTTGATAAATCGCATGCCATCTCATTTCACATCAGACCACAGATATGCCACGTCGTTTGATATGCACTAACACAACCAAAAAAACCATATGTTCTCTAATGATGTAGTATCATTTCTAGAATTTCCTATTATAGAACATATATATTGATTGATATGCATAACGATTACACTTATATTATATTTGCAAAATGAAATAAATGAATCGCAATTTTATTTAAACAAATATTTTATTTTAAATCAAATTCAAATGCAATACAACTTTCACTATCACTCTCATACATACAACTTTTCTCTACACTCTCATATATAACCTTTTTTTACTCGCTCTCACTCACACTCACTTGAGTTTATTTTTGATGTGTTGATCTTGATTTGCTTGCTCTAGCTTGTATCCAGCCATCTCCTATACCTGTCAAATAAATAACGCAGTAAAATGGAAAATAAAACAAACCTAAATTGCATAATTAAATTGAATTTGAATATTAATATTGCCTCAGTTCATGGGTTTGTTTTCTCTTCATGTTTTAGACAGAGACAAATATGTATGTGCGTGGACAACTTATGATATGCACAGTGTATCATTATGAATATCACGAGGCCGGGCATCGATTAAATCTCATAGACTGTTGCACAAACAAGTAAAGGCATAAGCATTTGAAAGTGCACAAACCATATTAACCACCAATATTCACACATATATACATACATATGTATGTATATACATGGAAATTCAAAGCAAAAACAAGTTTCAACAATTCAACAACATGGACCAGCAAAGATCAAAAAGTGCCAGTGTGCACTGCTTTGAACAGGGCAGTGGCAATGCACCATCAAACCAAAGTAAAGCCCCATCAAAGCACCATCAAACAAAGCTTCAAAGTCACAAAACAAAATTGACAGCATGTAAAGAGTTAAACCAGACTCATAGGTTCAAACATGTCAGTAATTGAACAAGTGCCACAAATTGAATAATAAAAAGTCCATATCACTAACAATTTCATACCACTGCCTTTAATAAGTGCCACAAATTAAAAAAGACACTAACACTAACCATAAATTTGAACCACGAACATTCATACATATAAACATACATATGTATGTATATACATGGAAATTCAAAACAAAAACAAGTTTCAACAATTCAACAACATGGACCAGCAAAGATCAAAAAGTGCCAGTGTGCACTGCCTTGAACAGGGCAGTGGCAGTGCACCATCAAACCAGAGCAAAGCCCCATCAAACAAAGCTTCAAAGTCACAAAATAAAATTGACGGCATATAAAAGAGTTAAATCAGATTAATAGTTTCACCATGTCAGTAATTGAACAAGTGCCACAAATTGAATAATAATAAGTCCATATCACTAACAATTTCATATCACTTCCTTAAACAAGTGCCACAAATTGAACAAGTGCCACAAAACTTAACAAGACACTAAAACTAACCACAAATTCGAACCACCAATATTCACTATATATACATACATATGTATGTACATACATGGTAATTCAAAGCAAAAACAAGTTTCAATAATTCAATAACATGGACCAGCAAAGATCAAAAAGCGCCAGTGTGCACTGCCTTGAATATGGCAGTGGCAGTGCATCATCAAACTAAAGCAAAACCCCATCAAAGCACCATCAAACAAAGCTTCAAAGTCACAAAACAAAATTGACAGCATATAAAAGAGTTAAATCAAACTCATAGGTTCAAACATGTCAGTAATTTGAATAAGTGCCACAAATTGAATAATAATAAGTCCATATCACTAACAATTTCATATCACGGCCTTGAATAAGTGCCATAAATTGAACAAGACACAAATTGAATAGGTGCCACAAAATTGAACAAGACACTAACACTAACCACAAATTCGAACCACCAACATTCACATATATATACATACATATGTATGTATATACATGGAAATTCAAAGCGAAAACAAGTTTCAACAATTCAACAACATGGACCAACAAAATCAAAATGATCAAAAAGTGCCAGTGTGCACTGCCTTGAACAGGGCAGTGGTAGTGCACCATCAAACCAAAGCAAAGCCCCATCAAAGCACCATCAAACAAAGCTTCAAAGTCACAAAACAAAATTAACATCATATAAAAGAGTTAAACCATACTCATAGGTTCAAACATGTCAGTAATTGAACAAGTGCCACAAATTGAATAATAATAAGTCCATATCACTAACAATTTCATATCTCTGCCTTGAACAACTGCCACAAATTGAACAAGGCACAAATTGAACAAGTGCCACAAAATTGAACAAGACACTAACACTAACCAAAAATTCGAACCACCAACATTCACTATATATACATACATATGTATGTATATACATGGTAATTCAAAGCAAAAACAAGTTTCAACAATTCAATAACATGGACCAGCAAAGATCAAAAGGTGCCCTTGTGCACTGCCTTGAATAGGGCAGTGGCATTGCACCATCAAACCAAAGCAAAGCCCCATCAAAGCACCATCAAAGTCACAAAACAAAAGTAACAGCATATAAAAGAGTTAAACCAGACTCATAGGTTCAAACATGTCAGTAATTGAACAAGTGCCACAAATTGAATAATAATAAGTCTATATCACTAACAATTTCATATCACTACCTTGAACAAGTGCCACAAATTGAACAAGTCACAAATTGAACAAGTGCCACAAAATTGAACAAGACACTAACAATAACCACAAATTCGAACCACCAACATTCACACATATATACATAATTATGTATGTATGTATATACATGGATGATATTGGAATCAAAGTGCACAACTTTACCTCAACCGATTGTTGAACTTACTGCAAAGTACTAATCCAAGTAAAAACAAAGTGCAGACAACAATGCAACATGTGAACAAGTATCAGTTTCAGGCTAACCCATAGAACACATACATACATGTATGCATGTATATACATGGATGAACCAAGATAGCATAACTAATATACACATATGTATATACATGTATATATATGTGCATAGTGAGCAACATGCAGTACAAACCATCGAATTAGTAAACAGAACATGAAGTAAAGGCACAAGCACATGAAAGTGCAGCGCATGAAAGTAATCAAACAGAACAACATGAAGTAAAGGCACAAGCACATGAAAGTGCACAAACAAGTAAAGGCACAAGCACATAAGTTCAAGTATAAGTCTAGTGAGCAATACACACACACACACACACACATGTATACATGTATATATGCAACACATATTTAGTGTTGAAGTGCACTACCTTGAACAAGCCAGTTCCAGACAACACTGCCTTGGACAACAAGGTCCAACATAGCAATCCACTAACTCGGACATGCAATCAAGAGCACATGGTCACGCAACATAGTGAAAAACAAAGTCCAACATAGTAATCAAATTAGCAAATAGAAACCAAAGTAGGAATTTAAGAATTAGAAAATCATCAAGAGCGTTTAAACATAAATCGACAGTCGAGAAAAATAATTTCAAAAATTCAAATCGAATCATATATTCACATATTTAGGAAATAAATTCGTATATAAGAGAAGTTGCCTTCTCCGCCACCAAACAGATGTACGATTGTAAAAACCAATGTACGTAATCTTTAGAAATGCAATGTCAGACAAACATTCATATAAGTTGTCCAGGAACAGGACAAACCGAAGGCACTTTCCTACCACATCCTGTCGGGAAATCCCTAGGATTAGTAGCGAATAGTCCTTGCATTGGATATTTCATAACAAAGAGACTACTACTACTGGATGTATATTGGGATTTTAACCCCAAATGATCAACAAGCAGTCCTCCACTATGAAAATCCGAAATATCAATATCATCAATAACCAACCTGGACAATCGTCGCATATACGTTGGTCCGAAGTGGTTTTTAGATAAATCTGATCTCGGTCTCTTCGCACCAACAACGCAAAAGCATTTCTCAACCTCACATAGAAACTAAGTCTCATAGACTTATCACGTCTCCAACTTTCAACTTGCTATCCTTCGGGCCAAGAAGGAAGCTTAATAGATTGGAATAATACTCCGCACTAACGAATCAACATCCTCAACACAAACGATAACCAAGCCTACACAGAAGGCTACGTACTAAGTATACGACTAAATAATTCCCACATCAAGTCGAGGAACTAAAATGGCCAAATTTGATAGTCGGTTATTTACATATCAAAGCAAACAAACAAATATTTAGCACCATATACAATCACTAGATCCTTTTAATTAATCTTTTATTTATTTAAATCACTTGCCAAATATTCACTTATTAAATCCATTAATAACTCCATTTTATCATTTATAAAATTCCTTAATAATTCCTTTACTTTGATTTATAAAAATTCAATTTTATAAATCTTCTATATAAACCATTTATAATAAGTCCAAAATCTCAATTTAAACTATATTTATAAAATAGTTCATTTCATATTCCAAAAATCACATTTTGGTACATTTCACAAAAATCATAATTTTTATAACATAAAAATTATAACTTTTATTTATTCAAAATAAATTCAGTTCCTTTACAATTCAAAAATCAATAAAACATTTAGTTTCAAAATCACTTAAAAATCCTTTTTAATTTGAAAACATCACTTTAACATTTTAAATTTCCAAAATAGGCCTAATGCTGCAACAGCACTAAATACATCAATCACGGCATCCAAACATCATATATCACATGATAACAGCAGATATCACAATATCTATAAATAAACCAATACTGGTGAGAAATCCAGTTGGATCCCTCCAACCTGTCACCTACAACAAATATACATATGAGAATATGTGTATAATGTCCGCTTCGAGGCAGACGCACGTACAAAGGGTCATTCGCTCATACATAGGAACGTATAGGGTCTCATCTGCTCCAATAGGCAGGAATATATCCAAATACCAATCAATATATATACAATATATCATATATCATCCAAACAACCATCAATCATCACAAATAATATTTATTCTCACTTATATAAAAATATTAGTGAGATAGAAAGAGTGAGTTGTACTCACATTGGTTCCAATAGCAGTTGCAGTGTTTTATTCCGAATAAAATTAAACAAGCGTTTAATTTTACCCAAAATTTACACTAGCTACAATCAACTCCAAACCAGCTCTAAAATGTAGTGCTCGTCAATATGGACCCAACGCAATTCGTTTCGTGCGAAACGGACCTCGTATGAAGAAGTTACAACATTTCAAAGTTTATACGAATTAATATTATAATAATTTACAATTTCTATTTAATTTTATTTTTAACCTTTAATCTCCGCCGTTCAAATTCGTTCATCAGATCCTGGCTGATCGCACTATCTTCTCCCAGGCATCTTCATGCACGCGAGAAAACCCAACGTCGTTCGAAACCCTAGATAGCTGCGCCTTCCTCGACGATCAGGGGCCATTGTTCGATTGCCCTTCGCGAGCTCCTCCTTCAGCCATGACGAAGTTGAACTCGACTATCTAGAAGCCTCAAAAATCATGCACGACTGCAGTGCCTTTGCGTCGAGATCCATGTCGATACGTTACGTGAAATCCAACCGTAGTCGTTGGATTTAAAGATCATGATGTGCTCTACAACATTGCAGAAGGAAGTTTCTCGAATCGGTTGACGGATCGAGATAAAAAGAAGGAAGAAAAATCAAAAATATCGGCCATTGAATATAGGTGGCGGCTGGAAACCCTAGTTGCTTTAGGTTTTGGCAAATTAGAAAATTTTAGGTCCTTTTATAGAAAATTCTACGACACTATTCACCCGAATTTTTCTCGAACTTGAAACGAAACATGCCGCCTGGCGTTTATAATGTTTTACCCCTATTCCGAACACAATGGAATATATATTGGCAGCCAATTCGATCGTATTTGGAAGATAGGTTTTGGAATCGACTTATTTAAATTTAAAATTTACTTAAACTGATTTCTACGCGTTTTAGCTTGCCCCGACTAAACCGTAAATCCGATTGACATGAAATTTGAAATCCTATAATAATATAATATTACGGATCCAATGAAACTGATTTTGTCAAAATCCGAGACTATTTGAAAAATGACTATTTTTGCACGTTAATTAAATTAAAATATTCAATTTCTATGATTTAACTTTTAATTCAATTTTAAAAGTTCTCCAACATCATTCTAATTCAAATATAATTTAACTCAACTTTATAATTCATTTTTATTCACATTAAATCCAAATTCCAATTATTTCCACAATTTCAAATATTAAATTAATAATTTAATTATCCAATTAAATCACTATATTCAAAATATAAGTTATTCGACTTATAAAATTTACTTGTGAATATTTAAAATCAATTAAATATGCGAATTTTGAATGACAGAAATTATGGGTCGTTACATTCTCCCCTACTTAAAAGAATTTCGTCCTCGAAATTACCAAGTAAGAAAATGTCACAAAATCCATTAACTTTTCAAAACAAATCGTTAATACTAGATATCAAATCTATTTAAACATTTTAACTTTTTCCAAAATCCATTCGTTAAAGTTCTTACAAAAATTTTCTAGTTTTCAAATCCATATTTAGTTATCTTTTCAAAACCAACTAATATCATTTAATCTTTAACTCAAAATCAAAATTATAGTTATCAATAAAAAATTTCCTTTCAAAATTTTCTCAAAAATATTCTAACGCCTTAAATTTTCTGAAAAATTCGCCATAACCTCCTTTGCACGGTTCGATCGTAGTAGGATCACAACATATATATATCACAAATATACATCTCATCTTCGAGGATGAGGCATCCCGTAGGGAAAAAAGTATAAAAGTACGATATGTAATCCGAGATATGTACCTTATATATTATTAGCGAGCATATACGGCTAATATAGTGCGAAAGGGAGTTCCAAAAGCGAAGAAAACGCCATCCACACCTACTAAATACTCAACAAATAATGAGAAACATGTGTATATGAAAATAATATCAATATACAACATATACCAATATAACAACTACATAGGCCAACATGGCAAATGCAATCAAAAGCAACAAATCCAACCATCAAACAACTATCATCCAACTAACATCCATCAAATCCATAACCAAATCAATATATATTCACTTCTCACTAATATTCCTTGAATTGATTTTCAATTTAATCACATTTGATTCATTAACATTGAATTTTACTAATATTCGTTCATTCGTATTCAATTAGTTTACATTCACTAATTTACATTCAAGTTAGTTTGCTTTCAATTCAATTCTATTTTGATTTACTTATCTTTCAATTTGAATTCAATTACTTAGCTTTCAATTTTATTTATTCAACTTCATATGAATTTTTTATACAATCAACTAACATCCATTTATCAACCAATGCATAACCAACATTACTAAATTTATTTAATTTGCTTCGTTTACATTCAATTTGGTTTAATATCTAATTTACTTCATTCAATTATTCAATTCTATTCGTTTTACAACTAAAGTTGAATTTCATTACATAACTCAAATTCATATTCATTTAACTCACTTTATTAATTTACTTCGATACCAAAAACAACTTGATTCAACATTACTTAAGTTAAATTTCATTTTATTCTCACTTGCATTTTATCTTCACTATACAACTTAAGTTTACTACTAATTTAATTCAAATTCTATTTTATTTAACTTAACTTAGATTTCATTTCTAAAGTCATTTTATTTAACTTTTACTTAAGTCAAATTTCATATCACTATCCAAATTCAGATTTTGTTTTGCTTAACAAAATTGTTTAACCATTTTAACAATTGGTTTTACTTAAATTTTCTCATTTTATAAGTTATACAACTTATTTATTTAAACTTTCAAATTCATGTTATATAATCACTTATCTTTTAAGTTTAAATTTCCATTTGAATAATTTATCTAATCCAGTTCAATTTATTTAACCTTCCTTTAGATAAATTTCAAATCGTATATTTTATTATGCTACTCAAATTTATTTCAACTTTACCAAAGTTAATTTTTATATTTCATATTATAAGTCCAAAACTCATTTCACTTATATTTATCAATTTCACTTTGGACTTTAAATTTAAATTTGTTTATCACAACAAAACTTAACTTTCAATTTACTATTGGTAGCAAATCTATCACGTAGAAACTCGAAAATGATACTGATGATGTTGCAGTCATCACCCTTATTATTTTCCAGCAACAGTAGTGAATTCAGTACTTTATATTCTTTTAAAATCCTTTTATATTTATAAATCACATTTATAAATCTTTACTTATACGATTCCACTATTTTACTTCACTTATATAAGATTATTTCATAATTGTAAATCATATTAATTATAATTCCATACTTATAATTCATTTGCTTAAATAATGTATTCTTTTACGATTGTTGCTTTTATTTGGATTATTCAAACATCTTTTATTAACTTATATATATATATACATTTTCAACAACCAAACAATTCATTTATATACACTATAATATTTCTGAAAAATCATTTCCTTTACATATAAAATATAATCGAGGTAAAATTATTTCATTTACTCACTTTTAAAATAATACTATGTCGACTTGCCTCGTTCAAGTGTTCAGAAATCCCTATCGATAATATGGCGTCCCGCATACCGACCAAAATTCACAAACAGCTCAACGGATAAGCAAACACAATATAAAACATTTTATATCACTAACAAATACGTGCTCATATATATAATACACTCAACTCAATCTAGGGTGCTACTATCCGTATCTATACTGAGTACACAATAAAGCTTAGGAATATACAAAATCTAAGCTCTAATACCAGCTGTGACGACCCGCAAATCCGTACCCTTTGAATCGACAATAAACCACACATGTCCGACCCAAAAAGCACAGGCTGACGGAAAGTCAGGAGAAAGAAAAGAAGAGAGAAGAAGAGAAGAGAAGAAAGAGAGAAGATAGAACCAAACAAAACAATACAGAATCTCACATCGCAGCGAAAAACATAAAATATCATATCAATGATCTTTACAAAACAGAAACTTTAAATACATACATCAATCAGAGTACAACAATCAATAATAGTTATCAGCCTGGACAGTTATAATAACCTGTCCTCACTAATGCCGACAATATACAACAACTAAGCACAGCGGATAATCAAAACAGATGCGTGTATACGAAAATGAAGATCTCCAGCTCGCTTGCTGAAGCTCCAAAAGCACCAAATCTGAACCTGTAAATATACTCGGTCTGACCCGAACATTGAAAGGGAAGAACGCCTGGATCAGTCTGGTAAACCAGCATGAGAAACACACTCAACTGAATTTATTAAATTACTAAACTTTTCCTTTATCAAAACAAAAGTATCTCGTAAGACAAGTCCACACATAAACACGGACATGTTTTTACCTTACGATAATTAAAACATTTCATATCAATCATCTTATATTATACAAGTGTATAGTATACAAATAATATTAATCATAGTCGAAATTGTTACATTGATTAAATTCCAGCATATAGCCCAAAATGGGTAATACAATCAAAATGGCAAGTACGTAGTGGAGTTTGGATTTCCATACAAATGACCAGGTGAAGGGACTACCTTCCGAAGGGGTAAACCTCTAGATGGATGTCCCGAGGCACAGAACATCTGCCCTCTACCAGTACAAGACCGGCCCACCTTATAACTAGATGGTACCGAATATTTCATCCTCCGGTCGTTACCGACCTTTACCGAGGGCCCTCTAGCATACAAACCACAATAATCAGATACACGACGTCATAGCGTATAAAGATATATCTAGAAGAGGATGATCATATCCTACTTGGGAGCGACCAACTTAGCCTTGCCGCATCTAACCCTGTTTTGGTCATTTCCGTTTGATGAGGCCTAAGGTAACGATTACCTTTCACAAATCACAATCACATCACTATGAATTCCATATGGCCATTTCCGTTGACTAATAATTGCCTTCCACAAAAATACAACCATTGAGCTCGTATGTCTCAAGGAAGGGTGTTAAGCTAAGAGAAGTTGCCTTCTCCGCCAACAAACAGATGTACGTTTGTAAAAACCAATGTACGTAATCTTTAGAAATGCAATGTCAAACAAACATTCATACAAGTTGTCCAGGAACAGGACAAACCGAAGGCACTTTCCTACCACATCCTGTCGGGAAATCCCTAGGATTAGTAGCGAATAGTCCTTGCATTGGATATTTCATAACGAAGTGACTACTGCTACTGGATGTATATTGAGATTTTAACCCCAAATGATCGACAAGCAGTCCTCCACTATGAAAATCCGGAATATTAATATCATCAATAACCAACCTGCACAATCGTCGCATATACGTTGGTCCGAAGTGGTTTTCAGATTCTGATCCCGGTCTCTTCGCACCAACAACGCAAAAGCGTTTCTCAACCTCACACATAAACTAAGTCTCATAGACTTATCACATCTCCAACTTTCAACTTGCTATCCTTCGGGCCAAGAAGGAAGCTCGATAGATTGGAGTAATACTCCGCACTAACGAATCAACATCCTCAACACAAACGATAACCAAGCCTACACAGAAGGCTACGTACTAAGTATACAACTAAATAATTCCCACATCAAGTCGAGAAACTAAAATGGCCAAATTTGATAGTCGGTTATTTACATATCAAAGCAAACAAACAAATATTTAGCACCATATACAATCACTAGGCCCTTTTAATTAATCTTTTATTTATTTAAATCACTTGCCAAATATTCACTTATAAAATCCATTTATAATTCCATTTTATCATTTACAAAATTCCTTAATAATTCCTTTACTTTGATTTATAAAAATTCAATTTTATTAATCTTCTATATAAACCATTTATAATAAGTCCAAAATCTCAATTTAAACTATATTTACAAAATAGCTCATTTCATATTCCAAAAATCACATTTTGGTACATTTCACAAAAATCGTAATTTTTGTAACATAAAAATTATAACTTTTATTTATTCAAAATAAATTCAATTCCTTTACAATTCAAAAATCAATAAAACAACTATTTTCAAAATCACTTGAAAATCCTTTTTAATTTGAAAACACCGCTTTAACATTTTTAAATTTCCAAAATAGGCCCAATGCTGCAACAACACTAAATACATCAATCACGGCATCCAAACATCATATATCACATGATAACATCATATATCACAATATCTGTAAATAAACCAATACTGGTGAGGAATCCAGTTGAATTCCACCAACCTGTCACCTACAAAAAATATACATATGAGAATATGTGTACAATGTCTGCTTCGAGGCAGACGCGCGTACAAAGGGTCATCCGCTAATACACGGGAACGTATAGGGTCTCATCTGCTCCAATAGGCAGGAATATATCCAAATACCAATCAATATATATATAATATATCATATATCATCCAAACAATCATCAATCATCACAAATAATATTTATTCTCACTTATATAAAAATATCAATGAGACAGAAATAGTGAGTTGTACTCACATTGGTTCCAATAACAGTTGTAGTGTTTTATTCCGAATAAAATTAAACAAGCGTTTAATTTTACCCAAAATTTAAACTAGCTCCAATCAACTCCAAACCAGCTCTAAAATGTAGTGCTCGTCAATATGGACCCAACGCAATTCGTTTCGTGCGAAACGGATCTCGTATGAAGAAGTTAAAGCATTTCAAAGTTTATACGAATTAATATTATAATAATTTACAATTTCTATTTAATTTTATTTTTAACCTTTAATCTCGGTCGTTCAAATTCGTTCATCAGATCATGGTCGATCGCACTATCTTCTCCCAGGCATCTTCACGCACGCGAGAAAACCCAACATCGTTCGAAACCCTAGATAGCCGCGCCTTCCTCGACGATCGTGACGATGATTAGGGGCCATCGTTCGATTGCCCTTCGCGAGCTTCTCCTTCAGCCATGACGAAGTTGAACTCGGCTATCTAGAAGCCTCGAAAATCGCACACGACTGCAGCGCCTTTGCATCGAGATCCACGTCGATCTGTTACGTGAAATCCAATCATAGCCGTTGGATTTAAAGATCATGATGTGCTCTACAACATTGCAGAAGGAAGTTCCTCGAATAGATTGACGGATCGAGAGAAAAAGGAGGAAGAAAAATTGAAAATATCAGCCATTGAATATAGGTGGCGGCTGGAAACCCTAGTTGCTTTAGGTTTTGGCAAAATAGAAAATTTTAGGTCCTTTTATAGAAAATTCTACAACACTATTCACCCGAATTTTTCTCGAACTCGAAACAAAGCGTGCCGCCTGCCGTTTATAACATTTTACTCCTATTCCGAACACAATGGAATATATATCAGGAGCCAATTCGATCGTATTTGGAAGATAGGTTTTGAAATCGACTTATTTAAATTTAAAATTTACTTAAACTGATTTCTACGCGTTTTAGCTTGCCCCGACTAAACCGTAAATCTGATTGACATGAAATTTGAAATCCTATAATAATATAACATTACGGATCCAATGAAACTAGTTTTGTCAAAATCCGAGACTATTTGAAAAATGACTATATTTACACATTAATTAAATATTAAAATATTCTATTTCTATGATTTAACTTTTAATTCAATTTTAAAAGTTCTCCAACATCATTCTAATCCAAATATAATTTAACTTAACTTTATAATTCATTTTTATTCACATTAAATCCAAATTCCAATTATTTCCACAATTTCAAATATTAAATTAATAATTTAATTATCCAATTAAATCACTATAGTCAAAATATAAGTTATTCGACTTATAAAATTTACTTGTGAATATTTCAAATCAATTAAATATACGAATTTTCAAATGATAGAAATTCTGGGTCGTTACATCAATACTACTCCACTAAGCAAACACAAATGATAATCTCCTACTATCATTGCATATACGATAGATCCATCAACAACATAGAGCTTTATCTCTCCTTTTGCCACACACTGCCAGTTCCTAAGCCCCTATAATGAATTACATATATGAGTTTCAGATCTATTATCTAAAAACTATAACGAACCGGGATTTTTTACCCTCAAAAATTGACACTAATACGCTCATTGTATTACATGCCGAGCAATCGAATGGCGGAAAACCCGATTGTTAGGGAAAGAAAGAAGAAAGATAAGAAGAAAACTAAACAGCATAGAATCTCACAGCAGAACAAATAATCTATAATATATCACAAGTCTTTACACAAAAGCAAAATTGTAATATGTATATATATATAAACATCAATCAGAGTATACTAACCTATTTCAGCCTGGACAATTATAACAATATGTCCTCACAATTGCCGGTAACACACCAGTGAAAAAAAGGGAAGATAACCATCTATGTGAATACGTTTATGGGCCTCCAACTCGTCTCTTGAAGCTCCAAACATCCAAACTAATCTGTAATATGCTCGGCTGACCCGAACATTATAATATAACAACACCCGAGTCAGTCTGGAAACCAGCGTGAGAAAACAAACCCAATTGGATTTTTAAGTTATGAGAAAATATTTGAAATCAAAGGTATCTCATAATACCACGTCACACATAAACATGACGGGTTTTGTTAGAAACTGGAGTGGCTACAACACAATGTTGGATCTTAAGGCTATTCAGACACTAGAAGTGGTGAAATGTGTATTAACTACTTACTTATGAATATAAGAAGTAATCAAAGAATAAGTAAGTAATAAAGTAAAATGCAGTAATGTAAATAACACTCGGATTTTTATACTGGTTCAGATTAACCAATCCTACATCCAGTCCTGCACTCTATCGTGCAGAATTCCACTATAACCGCTTGTTTTCCACGGGTGGCAAGAACACCTTTACAATCTTGGTTTCACGGGCTACAAGATACACCCTCTTGATTTTACAGGCTACAAGAACACCTTCTCCTTATCACCAACAACAAACTATGGCAAGTAGTCGTATCTTCAATACAGATTCTTGCAAATTCGGTACAATGATCCTATAGACCTCCAATGGCAATATATCTTTGAATTCTTTGAGGAATAGGATGAAATCAGAGAGAGAATGATGTGAATTCAAGTACAACTCCCTAATATTGTGTGGCTTGCAAATCAGTGAAGAATTTGAGTGAAATAGTATCGATTTGCAAGGAGATTTGAAGAGTATGCAATGGAATTATTTTGCAAATGTTTGGAGAAGAAGGAGTAAGAGAAAATAAGAATTCCTGATGTTAAAATTCGTTTTCAGAGGCCTTTATATAGTGGTTGAAGAGACATGTCTTTTGGTGAAGAGGTGGAGGGAAATGTCTCTTCATTTGAAATTTGAAATTCTGAAAAACGGCTAGCATGTCGACATCCCCCTACCTAGTATGTCGACATGGGTATGTTGCAAAATGAACAGGAACACTAATAAGTGTTGCGATTTTCAGCATTTCAAATTACCTTATATTTGTGGATTTTTGTGATTCGGTTGAGGTTAATGGTTGATGATCTTCAAGTATAATTGCCATGAGATCTTTAACAAGATATTCTAAGGTTCAACCAACTCCTCATCACTTCAAACACCTTTATCCTTCAGCATTCTTCTCTAATTTGGTTTTGTTCTTCAATTGCTCTGATTAACCTTCTTCTATAATTCATTTGCTTCCATTGTATTCTTGATTATCTCTGTAAATGTCTCCATAATATATCTGATATGACTGCATAACTCGGAGATACGTTAGTAGTAATATTTATGTGGTTGTTATCATCAAAATCAATACCTAGGGTATTAACAATCTCCCCCTTTTTGATGATGACAACCATATAAATATTTGAGAGATAAAATATAATATTTTTATATTTGACTCCCCCTAACTCTATGCACTCCCCCTATCATTTTTCCTAGTATATTTATACCTTTTCTCTCCCTTTGTCATCAACAAAAAGGGTAAAAAAAGAGTCGCTTAAATCACTGCTAGACAATATGTAGAGTTTGTATATAAAGATAAATGCTTATAAATAAAACCACTTAAGGGGAAACCAAATCAATTCAAAACATGAAATAAACTTATCAAATAATAAGATGAGTTTTAGAGTTACCGACTTTGTCGATGCCAATAACAAACCCTTTTCATATTTATCCACTGTTCAGTAGATATCTTGTCATATGCTTTGAGCATTTGCTATCTGATATACATTGTTTGGTACCTGAAAAATTATAAAATATGCACACTGGTACCCTTTTTATTTTGGGGTCCATGGGGTTAAGTTTTGGGATGCCAAACCCATAAAGAGTTTGAACGTCCTCTCAAAATATAATCATTAGATGAATGAACCTTATTAATAAAATTATCAATATATTTTTCTTTTTCAGTATCATCCAACCTTTTTGGAACCCTTAAATTAATGAATCTATTTGGAGGTTTTAACTTTAGTTTCCTAGGTTTTGGTTTGAACTTGGTAGCCTTAACAAACTTAGTATTTTGAATACTATTTTTCTTTGATTTAGCCTTAGGGGTGTATCCAAGTCCATGTTTATTCCTAGTGTGTTTAGATGCAGATAATAATTTTTCTAGATTATCCTTCCCTTGGTTAAATTTATCAACATCAGTTTTTATTTTGTCAAAATCCTTATTACGGTTAAGAATAACATTGTCTAGAAATGTTATTTTGTCATTCAAATCAGTGATCTGTGACTTCATTGAAAGATTTTCTGATTTTAAGGATTTATTTTCACTTTTTAGTTTTTCAAAACCTCCAAGTGTCAAATCCTTTTCATCATTATACCCACTAAGTCTTTCAATTTCATCTTTTAGACATTGTTTTTCTTCAGTTAACCTTTCATTAAATATTTTTAATCTATCTATTTCTGCCAAACTACTGTTGAACTCTTTCCTAAGTATTTTATATCCCTGATTCATATCATTCAAAACATTAGTAATTTCTTTATTAAAATTCCATACCTGGTCATCCTTTGCCATGAAGCACATGTTGGCATTTTCTGTTTCTGAATCACTATCACTTGATGATGTAACTGAATCATCCCATTTTGCATTGAATGCCTGTTTCCTCTTCTTATTGAAGGTGTTTGAAAAGTACTTTGATTTCTTCAGGTTGGGGCAGTCTCTTTTCAAATGACCGGGTTTATCACATTCGAAACACTTAACAACATTTCCATTTCTAAAATTATTGTTGTTAGTTTTTCAAAGTTTATTTGTTATCCAATATTTCAAGAATTTCTTGAACTTCTTGGTCATAAACTCGATATCATCATCAACAGCATCATCATATGGTTCATCGTTGTAGATCATAGCATTGAGTGCTAGTGATTTCTTCTCAGTTGCCTGATTCTCTTTTCTAATCTGCAACTTTACTTCATAGGACATTAGGTTACCAATTAAATCTTCTATTTTCATAGTACTAATATCATTGGCTTCTTCGATTGCCAGAGTCTTCTGATCTCATTCACTAGGATGTGAATTCAAGATCTTTCTGACTTGGTCTTCTTCAGTAATTTTCTTTCCTAATGATATTAGGGCATGTACTATATCTTAAAACCTAGAATACACATCAGAAATAGACTCATTTGGTTTCATTTGAAAGAGTTGAAACTGGTTAGTTAGCATAGATATCTTTGTTTGTTTTACTTTACCGGTGCCTTCATGTGTGACTTGCAGTGTTCTCCAAATTTCATATGCAGAATTACAAATAGACACTCGATTAAATTCATTTCTATCTAAGGAGCAAAATAAAATGTTCATGGCCTTAGAGTTATTAAGTGCTTGTGTCTTTTGGTCTAGTGTCCATTTTAAATATTCAATTTGAGGCTCTATGTACTCTATTTGGGTATTGTTCCAAATATCCAAACCATTAGACTGCAAATAACATTTCATCCTACAAGCCCAATATGCATAACTACTACCATCAAATGAGGGGGTCTAGTGGAAGATTGCCCTTCTACAAAGGTGTTAAAAAATGTGTTACTAGTGTCATTAGCCATTTATACTTTTCAAAAACCAAGTTATGAATTTTTGAAAACCAATGCTCTGATACCAATTGTTAGAAACTGGAGTGGCTACAACACAATGTTGGATCTTAAGGCTATTCAGACACTAGAAGTGGTGAAATGTGTATTAACTACTTACTTATGAATATAAAAAAGTAATCAAAGAATAAGTAAGTAATAAAGTAAAATGCAGTAATGTAAATAACACACGGATTTTTATACTGGTTCGGATTAACCAATCCTACATCCAGTCCTGCACTCTATCGTGTAGAATTCCACTATAACCGCTTGCTTTCCACGGGTGGAAAGAACACCTTTACAATCTTGGTTTCACGGGCTACAAGATACACCCTCTTGATTTTACAGGCTACAAGAACACCTTCTCCTTATCACCAACAACAAACTATGGCAAGTAGCCGTATCTTCAATACAGATTCTTGCAGATTCGGTACAATGATCCTATAGACCTCCAATGGCAATATATCTTTGAATTCTTTGAGGAATAGGATGAAATCAGAGAAAGAATGATGTGAATTCAAGTACAACTCCCTGATATTGTGTGGCTTGCAAATCAGTGAAGAATTTGAGTGAAATAGTATCGATTTGCAAGGAGATTTGAAGAGTATGCAATGGAATTCTTTTGCAAATGTTTGGAGAAGGAGTAAGAGAAAATAAGAATTCCTGATGTTAAAATTCGTTTCCAGAGGCCTTTATATAGTGGTTGAAGAGACATGTCTTTTGGTGAAGAGGTGGAGGAAAATGTCTCTTCATTTGAAATTCTGAAAAACGGCTAGCATGTCGACATCCCCCTACCTAGTATGTCGACATGGGTATGTTTCAAAATGAACAGCAACACTAATAAGTGTTGCGAATTTTCAGCATTTCAAATTACCTTATATTTGTGGATTTTTGTGATTCGGTTGAGGTCAATGGTTGATGATCTTCAAGTATAATTGCCATGAGATCTTTAACAAGATATTCTAAGGTTCAACCAACTCCTCATCACTTCAAACACCTTTATCCTTCAGCATTCTTCTCTAATTTGGTTTTGTTCTTCAATTGCTCTGATTAACCTTCTTCTATAATTCATTTGCTTCCACTGTATTCTTGATTATCTCTGTAAATGTCTCCATAATATATCTGATATGACTGCATAACTCGGAGATACGTTAGTAGTAATATTTATGTGGTTGTTATCATCAAAATCAATACCTAGGGTATTAACAAGTTTTACCTTACGATAACCAAAACACTTTTATATAAAAATCTCGTGATATTATAATAGTGCCTAAGTACAAATACTTATTAAAATAGCTGAAATGCTTGCATCTCACATTTCAACATAGTTGGGGACAATCAAAACCGTACGGTGCTTATTGGAGAATGGATTCCATACAATGACTAGGCACTGGGGTATCACCTATCACGGCACACGTCTAGAAAATGTACCGAGATCGAACCTATCGATCCCTGCCTACACAAGACCGGCCTACCCCTTACTAGATAGTACCGAATATGTCATCACCCCAGTAGCTTTGCAACCCTTTTGAGATCTCATGCACAACCAATCCATAAATTTGTAGATGTAGGATATCTAGAAAGGTGACAACATACCCTAATGGGTGCGACCCACTTAGCCTTGCTGCTTCTCCCCTGATTTTCAGTCATTCCCGGTTGATGAGGCTTGAGACTACGTTTTACCTTAAGAATAGCATTCATACTTGGAATGCTAACACTACCTTCCAGGAAAGCAATGCAAGGATAGCATTCATCCATACTAGATGTTCTGGGTCTGAACAAACCGAATCTCCAAAATCATCATCTTCATTATCTTCATGATATCACAATTCGTAACACACAAATCGGATCAAAGTGGTTTTCGGATAATTAATTCTGATCCCGATCTCTTCGAAACGATCAACGAAATTGGCCAGATTTGATAGTCAGTTATTTAAATATCAAATTGCACACATAAGCAGTCACTAGGCCCATATTACAAATCTTTCAAACATTTATTTCAAAATATCTTTACAAAGATATATATTCAAATCTCTCCCAGTATTTCAATATTTGAAAACGATTTCAAATACTTAAATGCATAACAGGATATTTCAACCCATATCAATACTTAGAAATATTTCCCAATCCAACTTATAATTCATTACTTAGAAAAATATTTCTATATAATCATTTTGTCGCTAAATCGTCTCCAAACCTTTAATTCCAATACTTAGGAGAATATTATAAATCTATTTCCCCAAATCCTTTCTAATATCCATAATTAGGAAATATTCCGTACTTACCTCATAAATCTCCGGAATTTTTATTAATTCCCTTTACAATTTCAAAAAATTATTGATTATACTTATTTCTAATCCAACTAACAATTTATAACTCCTTTAATGAATTCTGATTCATTTTCGAAGTTCCCGTATCTAAAGAATTTGGAAATTTCCTTTTCTCAAATTTCTTAAGTTTCCCGAATTCCATTATAAGATTTTCACTTATAAAATCACATTCATTAAATAAAACCCCATTTACAAATCTCAAGAGCATTTATAAATAAATTGCAATTACTTACTTTTAAACTATATATATATAATAATAAATTTCAAAACATGGTTAAATAATTATTTAAAATATCAAAGCACTTTTAAAATAAACATCAATAACTAATTCCAATTCATTTATAAAATTTCTAATTGGTTTATAAAACTTAGAATTCATTTCAACAAATTTAAATATTTAGAAAACTAACTTTCTGAAATATTTTCATCCAATTAATAGTTTTTAGAACTACATAGTTTAATAAATAAAAATCCTTTTCTAAAAACAGACTTTAACTTCTTATGAAAAACCATTTCTAAAATTCAACATACCTATTTTTATATACTTATAAATCTCTCTCGATTTATAACAAATCAATTTACATTTCCAATTTCATATCTATTCCCAAATTCCAAAATAGAATTTACTATTTTTTTCTAAACCGATTACCATATCTCATTATAAACTCTTACTGTGAATTTACATTCCCAATTTATCAAATGATAATCATTTCATTTTATTTATAAACATCGTTTATAAATTTCATAAACTCATTCCCAGTTTATACAGGTTTACATTATTAAAATCCATTTATGAATTGATTTCTAATTAAAATTGCATTTATAAATCTATTTCTTAAATAATCCAAACTATATTCCAAAACCATTCAAATCTCGATTTTGACTTCCATTTCATATTTTTAAGAATCTTATTTAAAATCCATTGTTTAAAAATCCTCAATTTAAAATTTTCTATTTGAAACCATTTTATGAAATAGCCAAAAAATATCCAAATTCCAAACATTTATTCTATACAAATCAATTCCCTTTTTAAATAAATCCAAAATTCAATATAAATATTTTCATTTCCAAATCGCCTTTGAATTCTCTTTTTAAATTAAAAATATTATTTAGGTATTTATAATACCAAATATAAGGCCAGTGCTACTATAGCATCCAATAAATTCAAATCTCATCATAATCTATAATAGATTATTTAAAACACAACATATATCACTATATATGAAATTAAAATCAACAATTTTGAGGAATCCAATTGGATCCCTGCAACCTGTTTCCCTGCAACCACAGATGTTATATAATCACAAAAATATAATCACCGCTTCGAGGCAGGATATCGCAATAAAAAGGGTCATCCGCTATTATGCGGGGCACATAGTGTCTCATCCCCTCCAATCGGTGGGAAATATAGGGATAGTTTGGCTCACATCCCTGATAAGTTTCAAAATAGAAAAAAAATCCTTGCCAAACTTAACTTACATTTTCGGTCCCTATTTTCAAATTCGCGCGCGCAGAAAGACCAAAATACCCTTTACGTTTTTAACATTTCAAACGCGTATAACTTTATGTAGAAAAATCAGATCAACATACCGTTGTCACCAAAAAATCACAAATTTGATGATCTTTAAAATGAGATCCATTGTTGATACCAAAATAACATATTTAAGGTAAGAGTGCAATTATTCCATATATTTGCGGAGAATTCTGCAAATTTTAAACATTATCGATTTTTCTTCAAATGCCAACAGCTATTGCATATACTTGCTGAATTGTCTGCAACTATTGCGTATACTTGCAGGCATGTCATCAATTATTGCATATAATTACTGAATTGTTTGCAAATATTGCATATAAATCTGCAATTATCTTTAATAATTGCATGTATGTCTGTAAATATTCTGATTAATTGCATGCTCATCGGCAACTATTCATATAAAAGCATTTCAATACAAAACTAGACATTTATAACTATAAATAACAAAATAAAGAATTTTAGTTCAATTATGAAGATTAAATTCATCATTCTTTACAATTATTCATAATATTTGCATAGTTATCAGCAATTATTCTCAATAATTGCATTTATTTCTGCAATTATTCTGATTAATTACATTCTTATCAGCAATTACTCATGTAAAATCATTTCAATCCTAAATTCATCTTTCTCTGCAATTATTCATAATAATTGCATAGTTATCAGCAATTATTCTCAATAACTGCATTTATTTCTGCAAACATTCAGAATAATTGCATTCTTATCAGCAATTATTCATGTAATCATTTCAATTCTAAATTCATGTAAAATCATTTCAATTCTAAACTCATCTGTCTCTGCAATTATTCATAATAACTGCATAGTTATCGGCAATTATTCTCAATAATTGCATTATTTCTGCAAATATTCAAAATAATTGCATTCTTATCAGCAATTATTCATGTAAAATTATTTCAATCCGAAATTCATCTTTCTTAATTACATTCTTATTAGCAATTATTCATGTAAAATCATTTTAATCCTAAATTTATCTTTCTCTGCAATTATTTGTAATAGTTGCATATTTATTAGCAATTATTCTCAATAATTGCATTTATTTTTGAAAATATTCAAAATAATTGCATTCTTATCAGCAATTTTCCTTGTAAAATCATTTCAATACTAAATTCATCTTTCTCTGCAATTATTCATAATAATTGCATAGTTTTCAGCAATTATTCTCAAACAATTGCATTTATTTCTGCAAATATTCAGAATAATTGCATTCTTATCAGCAATTTTTCTTGTAAAATCATTTCAATACTAAATTCATCTTTCTCTGCAATTATTCATAATAATTGCATAGTTTTCAGCAATTATCCTCAAACAATTGCATTTATTTCTGCAAATATTCAAAATAATTGCATTCTTATCAGCAATTATTCATGTAAAATTATTTCAATCCGAAATTCATCTTTCTTAATTACATTCTTATTAGCAATTATTCATGTAAAATCATTTTAATCCTAAATTTATCTTTCTCTGCAATTATTTGTAATAGTTGCATATTTATTAGCAATTATTCTCAATAATTGCATTTATTTTTGAAAATATTCAAAATAATTGCATTCTTATCAGCAATTTTTCTTGTAAAATCATTTCAATTCTAAACTCATCTGTCTCTGCAATTATTCATAATAACTGCATAGTTATCGGCAATTATTCTCAATAATTGCATTTATTTCTGCAAATATTCAGAATAATTGCATTCTTATCAGCAATTATCCATGTAAAATCATTTAATCCAAAAAAAGAACCAGTTGCAATTATTCATAACTGCAACTATTAATAATCTCATATTTTGTAAAAAAGCTTGATTCGTCTTCAATTTAATTGTAGTTTTTCATTTAAATCGAAAAATAAACCTTCGATTTTGTAGAGTCTTCAATTTAATTTCTTGATTCTCATAGTTTATAGACTCGGCTCGGTTTTTCATTTGATCAGAAGAAACTGAAGAAGAAGAACTGGAGCTCGACAGTGAAGCATAGGGGTAATTTGGGGAAAAAATAGGCGGAAACCAAAAACAGGGACGTAGAAAGTATACATTTTATCACAGGGATCCGCTTTGAATTAAGTTCTGTTTTAAGGATGCGTGCCTAATATTCACGGAAATATACCCAACTACTAATATATATATATATACACACACACACACACACACTGCTATAAATAATATAACATCCAACTGATAAATTATTATCAATTCATCCAATCAACCAATAAATAATTTTTAACATAAATTAAAACCAGTAATCCGAATGATTGAGATTTACTCACATTTATCCTTTGTTGTTGCCGAAGCGTTCCGATTTGGAACTAAAACTAGACGACGTCCGATTTTAGCCCAAATTTCCACTCTCTCCAAATTTGTCCAAACCAGTTCTATTGCGAAGCTCTCATCATCACGATCGCAATGCAAAAAGTTTTTTTTCCAATCGGACTTCGTATGCAGGAGATACAAATTTTATAAGTTATGGATACAATTTAAATTTAAAAATAAATAAACTAATCCAACTTCTACCTATTTACCAATCTACCCTTTTCCTCTTCCTAGAATCACTGTCCCCCTTCTGTATGCGACTTACATGTGCACGGCCTTCACTGATACGAAGCTTCGCACGTTTAAACAAAAATCCGACGACGCCATTCTCTCTCTCTCATCGAACTCGACTTGTCTAGCACCACCACGCCACGACCGAAGCCTCCCCTTCATCGTAACCTGTACCCTCCCCCCCCCCCTTACGCACATAGTAAATGTCGCGATCCCCCACATAGAACCGCACATCACCAAAATCCCCTCGCAGCTGATGACGAATTCGAATCAATCCTCCATATTACCCGACAACGACCCTAGCTTGCAAAATCGTGAACCCTAATCCCCAACCCTCATGTGTCTTCACTGTCGAGCTTCAAGAATCGAAACCGCACACTTCATGAAGCACATCAAATCGAAGCCCTCTCCGAAACAAGATTTTTAAAACTAGTTTCAGATTTTTTTTTATTGAGTAATTTTTGAGATATCGATTTTTGAATTCAAGCTTTTCCTTTTTTTCCTCTGTAAAGTCACGTTTAAATAAGAGGGGTAAAGAAGAAGGGCAGCACCTAGGGTGGCTTGCATAGGGGTAGGTTTGCTGATATGAATTAGGGTAGGTAAAAGTTCAAATCAATAAAATATATATATATATATAAATTAAATTCAAAATATCTCGCTTATAGTAACTTAAAATTCTGAACCCCTATCGAGGCATGCCGCTTGGCGTTTCTAATGTTATACCCCTATTACGAACGCAATGGAACAAGTTTTGAGACCTAATTCGATCGTACGCAGAAGATAGCTTTTTGAACCCAATTATTATATTAAATTTCCGATATTAATTTCAATGCGTTTCTATCCCGTACGACCAAATAGTGTTTCTTATCACTACGAAATTTGACAACGTATTATAATTCATTATTACGGACCCAGTGATAGTGGTTTAGTCAAAATCCGAGACTGTGCCCCGGAAAGCTATTTTTGTATGTTAATTTAAACCGAGTTATTTTCAAAATCGAGCAAATCATTTTTAAATCAAATTCAAAAGTTCTATCATCTTCATTCTTGTTATTAATAAGCCTTTTAAAAAAATTATCCAAATAAAATCCAAGATTTTAATTATTTAAACGATTTTCAATTATTAAATTCAACAATTAAATTACCCAAATAATCGTTAATTTCAAATCCAAGTTATTAAATCTATAAAACTTTTAAATATTTAAAATCAATTAAATATTCCAATTTCAAATAACCAAAATTCTGGGTCGTTACAAAAGCCAAGAAATTTTATTGATTACAAAACAATTTTGAATCATAAATGTACCTAACGGAGCTGCAGAACCATTATGCTTTCTTTCTTTAACAATCTTTAGGTAATCAGGGTAATTCCTTTTCCAATGACCTTTCCTATGGAAGTAGCGACATTCACCCTTGTCATTGGTCTTCTTACTTTGCTAGTTCTTCTTACCTTCTCTTTTCAGCTTCTTCGAACCTTTCGAAGATGATGCACTACCTTTTACAGCAACCATAGCCCCTTGATCCTTGGATGAACACTCGACCGACCTTAACATATTAAGGAGCTTCACGAGGTTCACATTCAATTGGTTCATATTATAATTCAGTATGAACAATTCATACGGAGTTGCAAGAGAACCAAGGATCAATTCAACTTATAATTCATTGCTTATCTGCACGTCCAACTCTGAAAACCGATCAATATAGTCCTTCATCATTTGTACGTAATCATCCACCTTCTATCATTTAGTCATTTTTGTATTAACCAGCTTCTTCGTAAGATCGTACCTTATGGAACATGACTGTTCACCAAACACGACCTTGAGACTATCAAATATCTCATGGACATACAAGTTTTTGTGCTGTCTCTAAAACGGCTTGTCCAATGTAGACAACACGAAAATCTAGGCGATCTCTAGGTCAGAAACTCATTTCTCATAAGCAAAGTTCGGGGTCAGCATCATCAACGGGTTATTCTTTAGGTTCACAAGTAATAGCCGATTAAAGATGCTCGTAAGTCAACGGTACCATTGTTGGAACTGGGTCAGCCAATAGCGGAGAAAAATGACAAATTCAAAAAAAATTCTATTTTAGATCTTTAGGGCCTATAAAGTCTAAAATTTTTATTAGATCTAAATCTAATATTGTATTTAATAGAATCATATTTTATTAATTATGACATTGTTTTATAATTTAGTTAAGTGTGGAATGTGAAAGGGTATGAATATCAAATATATTCATTTTAATTATATGTCAAAATAATTAAATAATGACATGGTGTAATCAATAGATGACAAGATACGTATACATGTAGGTAATAATAAGTTGAACGATTATCACATAGGAGTTAAAAGGGAAATAAATAAAGGATGACAAGGATGATTGATACAAGTTAAATTTTAATAAATTTAATTAGTGTAGCATATAAATAACAATCAATAGGTATCATAATATAAGAATATAAACAGTCAACAATAAATTGTATGCATATATATGTCAAAATAATTAAATAATAACAAGGTGTAATCAATAGATGACAAGATATGTATACATGTAGGTAAGAATAAGTTGAATGATTATCACATAGAAGTTAAGTAGGGAAATAAATATAGGATAAAAAGGATGATTGATACAATTTCTCTTTTGATAGACTTAATTAATGCAGTATATAAATGACAATCAATAGGTATCATAATATAAGAATATAAACAATCAATAATAAGTTGTATGTATACATTATTGCCTTATTTAAATTGAAAGAAAACAAACTATTTCATACTATGACAATTTGAATATAAAAAATAAATTTTATATAAACACATACATGTAGATTTAATTATGTATATATAAGATTCAATCAAAACTTTATTATAATACAAATTAGATAGTTATTGCAATCAATTTTAAAACTTTGATTTGTTGTAAAAATCCTTTAATTCATATATAAATATCTAATGCAATACAAGTGCAGATAAAATATAGATATACATACACACACACACACATATATATATATAAACATTCAAATCTAATATTACACTTCGCTATGAACGATTAAAATATAGATCTACAATTAAAACATTGTACTGATTCTATATGAATTTCAATTTTAACTTTAAAATATAATTTAATCAATCACCATGAACAAGTAAATTTTCAGATCTAAAGAATTGGACTTTAAATTGAATGCTAAAACAAAAATCTTAAATAAAACATTGTATTTCAGCATATATAGATCTAGTTTTAATTTAACAAAATAAAGAAAAACAATTAGTTAATTTGAACATGCAACCTTTCAGATCTAAAGGATTACACTCTAATTTGAATGTTTAAAACATATATCTACGCTGAAGTATTGTTTAAATCATAAATAAATTTCAATTTTTATTTATCAAAATAAAAAACCCAATCATATCACTCAACAAACAGTTCAATCTTCATAAACTATTTTAGATAAACGAGACAATGATACATACATAAAAATTATGATAATTGCAGCGACCCGGAAATTCGAACACTTCGTCTTCGAATATCGAAATGTTTTGAAATATAATTAAGAGTTATAAATATGATTTTATAACCTTGTTAGACATCATTTAGTTGATGTAATGATAAAAAATTGTTTTTGAAAATTTTTTACAAAAATACATTCTTCGAAGAAAAATCGATAATGTGATCGAAAAATCGGTTTATCGATAAACAGCTTTTTGATCGATACAAGTTGTTCGAACTCTTGTACACTTGATTAATGATCAAATGAACACATTAGCAACTAAATAATATAGACACCTCTTTATAAAAGCATAGAATGTTCTAGAAGCTTCTAAGAATAAGAGATATTATCATGAGAGGGATATAATGGTAATTAGGATAAAGGAGAAGTGATGAGAGGTGAAGCTTCCATGGCATGGTAGGGGTGAGTGAGAGCTTTGGAAACACCATTCCTAAGCCTATCCTTAGCCTATATAAGGAGGGGAATACCCTTAGTAATCATTCACAAAAGTTTACAATGCTTAGAGTTGAAAATCAATGGCTCCTTCTTCTTCTTCATCTCTTATATTCTGAAGAAAATTATTGCAAATCAACTCCAAATCACTTCAAACTTTTCCACAAGCCTTAGTATAATATTAGAACACCTTCCACTATGACAAAACTTGAATAAGTGAAGCCATGCTCTCACCCCCTTGAATGGTCATGAGCATATTGTGAGGAGGAGGGACAAAGGCAAGTGAAGAAGCAAGAGAGGAAGGAGGGAAAGGAGGTTGCTAGCTTGGGTTTGGACTTGGGCGCTTGGATCTTGGTTATTTGTGACGTTAAAGGTGATTTAACACCTCATAATGAATGGAAAAAATAATACATATATATGTTGTGTTTGATTATGTTTAAGTTGTTTGAATTGTTTTTAACTTATGTTAAAACATTGGTTTGGATTCTTACTTTAAAAGTAAGTGACATATGTGATCCATGTATATGGACTTAAACAAACTTGAATTGACTTGAATGGACATGTATGACATATGAATAGACCTTGAACAAAGAACATAGGTTATAAATTGACTTTGGTTTAGATCGAACTCGGATTTGAAAGTGCACTTATAGCGATAGTCACTACAGATGCAGTTGTGAATTGCCTTGTTTTTGGCAATTGCTATGGAACTTTGTAGAGAGATTCTTAGGGGTTTCTCACCATATTTATAATTTTTTATATGTAAGTTTGTTTCTATTAAAAGCTTGAATAGTAAAATGTTAAGTAACATCTCGAAAAGTTATCAAAACATCATTAGTGCAAAACTGCCCCCGTTTAGCCTTGATATTTGGACTTTAAAGTTTTGGAAAGATATTTAAATTTTAGTATTTTGTTTCATTCTTTTTACAAGTGTTTACTAACTCATATTAGAGTATTTTAAAAGTAGCTTGAGACCTTTATGAATTTTAAGAATTATTTGTGAATTTTTAAAGGAGAGATATTTTGTGGGAAAACATGTCGTTTTCAAGTTATTAAGGGATTTGGTAAACTTGCTATTTTCAAGTAATGTTTTGGATAAATGTTTTAAAACCTTTTATAATAAAATTCAAGGGTTTTAAAAGTATATACAAATGTTTTTGTAACATCCCCTATCTAGAAACCCAAAGCTAAGCGCTACAAATGCTGCAGTCATCCATAGTATTAACTTCTGGTGATCAAATACAGTAATGTTAATGGTATCCATAATATTAGAAACACCTGAATATGAAATAAAATCATTACAGATTAAAACACTTTCTGATTACATTTCAAAACAAAATTTCATATCCAAGTTACATAATCTCAAATGTTTCTCAGGTTCAGATCAAATATAATTATTACATAAATACGCCAAGAGCAACATATGAAGATGCCCCCTTGGATGACCAGAGTACCAAATAGTCATAACAGACTTAATACAACATGGTGGAAATAAAACAAAAAAAATCCTAAATATAACTATCCATCAGCCTCATGTTCGTCTTTGGAAGCTTTATTCGTCAACCTACTATAACCCGTAAATCCTCAACCCTTAGCCTACTCAAATCAATTTTGAGCCCCCGAGAGTTTAAGGGGAAAAACATAAACTTCGAGTCAGACATAAAGCCTAGTGTGAATAATACTATACATCTTGGTTGTTTGATATTAAGTGAGACCATGCTGCTTAGTGGAACGGGTTTCCCCTCACTAATATCCTTTTAAAACATATCTTTTGCAAATCTTAATCCTGCAACCAAAACTGATTAAAATAATAAAGCAATATCATGTATGCATACAAATCAGGTAACAAATGGACTGTCTATCCAAACACTATAGTTTTGTTTGGCTAACTATTAACCTTTTGCTGACTAGGGCCTACCAGACAAAATAAACAAATAATCTAACTTCCGTTAGATACTCCTCTTCTGGACGGTTTGTCCTTAACTTAGTTCTCACAGGGTCAACAGATCCTAATGGTTTTACGGGCTAACCAATAACCTATCTCTCCTCTATAGATTCTTTCTATGTGTAACATCATTTTAGTCTTACCTGTGACAAAGCCCTACAAACTGCAATTTTGGACTTATATTAGTTAAGGGCTACTAGATAAAGTATAGGGCACGACCTCATACCAGTCTCATCTAGTATTCTAATATCTGAGTCATTTTACTTAGGATCATCTACCCATAAAATTTTCCTTGAAAATATACTCTATGCTTTACTCAAATCATCTTGCCATGTTATATATACTTTACACAAAACTTTATTGATGAAAACATTTAAACCTTTGAAAGTACCCATTTCGAAACCTTTAAAAGTACCCCTTTCGAAAACAAGTAACTGCTTTGCTTTATTACCTTAGGCTGAAAGCCCAAAACACACCTTTCGAAACCATTCTTAATAAACCTTTCAAAAACGTTAAAAAGTCTTTCTTTCGAAAGCTTTAAAACCTTAGACATCATCTTATCAGAACACTATAAACATTACCTTCCGAAAACATTGGAACCTTTTATTTAAAACCTTTCAAAACCATTGGGGAACCATTCCTTCAAAACTTTTATCCTAAACCCTTTAAAAGCACTAAATCCTTTCCATAAAATCAAACCTTTCGAAAGCATTTGGATTCAAGTAAATCATGTGGAATAACCTTTCGAAACCATTAGACCTATTCCTTTCAAAACCTTTTGGGTTTAACTTTCAATAGAAAAAAAGGGTCATAAAACAACTAAGTCGAAAGCACTCTTCTGAAAGCTATTTCCTAAGTAAAGAAGTGATGGTGTCGAAACTAACCCTTCGAAAGCATTGGTGAAGTGGCTAAGTTTTAAAAACAAAGTAACCCTTTCGAAACCATTTGCTTCGAAAGGTGGAAGGCGGCAGCAAGGGGTTTCGACCCCTTTGAAAGCATTTACTTAAAACAAATGGCACAACCTCTTTCAAAACCATTCCTTTAAAACAATTTGACCCAGTCGAAAGCTAACCAAGTCGAAAGCATTCCTTTCGAAAGCAAAGCAGGCGCATTTTCATTTAAAAACAAAGTAAGGCTTTGACCCATTTGGAACCCCTTGTTTCGACCCAGTACTTTTCGCCTATGTCCAATTCACTACGTACCAAATCTTTGATACCTTGTACTTTGGTTTCGATGGAGATGGAGGCCGAAGTAAGGTGTCGAAGGCTAGGTGCCGTAAGTGGTGAAACTTGTAAAAAGTATGTATAGTGTAACAACCCGCAAATTTTGAAAATATTTTAAATTAAAATTTATTTGAAACTTTGAATTTAACTGTTTTAAATTTGAGAAACTTGGAATATTTAAAGGATAATTTTGAGTTTTGATTTGAAATGTTTTCCAAATTTAATAAAATAAAGATTTTTCTTAAAATGCAAATTTTGGTCAACTTTGGTCAAAGTTTGACTTTCTGTGAAAATTTTAAATTTTGAAATTTTAACTTTTATTTTTTTTATGAAGATGAATTTAATTTTAACATTTTACCAGTTTTTTCGTTTTGTTAAATTTTAATGTTTACTTCTCAAATTTTGCAACTTTTGGCATATTACACGTAGTTATTTTTTCCTACAACTTCTATTTTATTTTTATTGTGATTTGTTTGGGCTTAGACCATTTGGGCTAGAAAACCTTTAGTTAGATGTGTAGTCTACATATAATCTCCTAGGGTTTTGACTAGCCTCCACATCCATTCATTTGTGCCTCCACAAAAAAGTGTAAGTCTTCTTCTCCTTCATCTTCCTTCTCCAAAACCCTAGACTTCTTCCCCTCTTCCTCTCCAATTTTCCTCCTCCTCCTCTCCACAAATTTCGACCACACCTATCTCCACCTTCCCCAATCACCAAACTCCAACCAAAACCCCTTTCTCCTCTTCCTTTTCCCTTCTTCTTCTTCACAATTTTCGGCCTCTACCTCTTCACCTCCAACCAAAAACACCATGCCCGAACCTCCACAACCCCTTGCCTTGCCTTGGCCGTGACCATCTCCTCCATCACAAAAACCCCTAGGTCGAGCCTCCATCACCAAACCCTAGCCTAACCCTAAACCTAGCTATGGCCGAACCCATCTCCACCAAAACCTAGCCTAGACCAAACCAAAACCACCAATATACCAAGCCTATGCAAACCCTAGAAAAGCCCTCTTATGTAATTTGCAAATATATATTTTTCTATGTAAATTATTTGTTTACGTATGGAATTTTTTTTTTCTTCAAGCGTCGGATTTGGATTCTCCTCTCACTCAAGCTGGTCCGTAGTTTTTTATTTTTGTGTTGCGCTTTGAATCACTTTTCCAACCAAAGAAAGGTGAGTAATCACTCTTGACATACGTACTTATTTATTTGATGAATTGGTGACAATTGAATTGTTAGGATATGTATATGCAAGTTTTACATTTCACATATGATTTTATTTTGTTATTTCATATGTTTATATCATGTTATTTCATATGCTTATATTATGTCAATCATATGATTTTATTTTGTTATTTCATATGTTTATATCATGTTATTTCATATGCTTATATTTTGTCATTCATGTGATTTTATTTTGTTATTTCATATCATATTATACCTGTTTGATCATATGCCATGATATGCTAAATATTGTTATGTTTATTTTCATATTCTGAAATCACACTGCAAGTTCCTTCACTATGGGTTGAAATGATACATACCCGAACGATCTTTAGATTAAGGAAAATTGTTATGGGCTGAAATGATAGGCTTGAGCAATTTTATTTGACTTGGGATTACGGGTTTGAAATGATATAAAACCCGGAGAATTAATAAATTGCGGATTGAAATGATATATGTCTGTATTTACTGTTAGTCCATGAGTTGATGGTTTTGATGACAACAACCTTAGAATAAGATTATAAAATATAAATACTAACATTATAGTTTAGATATATATGTATATGCAGGATTTAACCATGCAGGTACCAAGAATGAAGACTGTACAGTATAGAGATTCAAGATATCAAGATTGAAGACTCATGAGTATCAAGATTATCAAGAGTTCAAGATTTCAAGATAAGTATTGAGTCTAGAATTATGTTAAAACTTCACAATAGCACTGAAATCTTCATTCCATTTTTCTTTTGGGATGGAACCCATTTCTACCTTTTTAGTGGCTTACAAACCCACGACAAGTGGCTTACAAACCCACAAACATCCTGGTTTTGTACAAGTTCTCGAGTCCTGACATGATGAGATATTCTGTAGGAAGAAGCTTGCAAAACTACTTCAAAATGATTTTCAAAACTACTTCAGAATGATTTTCAAAACTGCTTTTCAAAATGTTTTAGCCTTAAAAATTATCTTTTCAAATGATTTTCAAAAAGATGTTTTAGCCTTAAAATATTCTTTGTTTTTGTTTTTAATAAACTCGTGTTTTTAAACTTCGTTTGTTTAAACTATCTTTATACTTAGATTAAAATATAAAATTATAGAAAAATTATATATATTATTCTCTATATTTATCTATGTATTTTATCTATAGTCAAATATATTTATAAAGTTTAAAATAGTTTTAATATAAGATAAAGGTTATTTTCAAGGAAAAACAAAACATCAAAATTTCCTTTGGGATGTCAAGATGCCCTAGCCCATGTCGACATAGTGTCAGTTAGATTCAAAAATTTGAATTTCAAAAGAAGTGTCTATTCGTCATAACCTTTCATGAATGGACATGGCTTTTGTTCTTTTATAAATAGGGGTTAGTTTCAACGAATTTTATATCAGATTTTCTGGTTTTTCACTTCTCTTCTTCTTCCACATTTTCTTATTCAAAATTCTATCATTACTCTGCCGAAATCAACATTGAATCTAACTAGATTATCTCTGGTTTGATTCTCTATCACTATCTCAACAAGATCCAAGTGCTATTCAGAGTTATAGGCTTCTTTGTAATCTATCTAGCGAGAAAAGGTGTGATTGTAGCCTTGGAAATCAATTGGGTGAACTTGTTGCCCCGGAAATCAAGTATCTCTACCTAGAGGATTGTGATTCTGGAGGGTGTACCTCGTAGCCTTGAAACCGAGGGTTGTAATTGTTGAATTGCTTTTGAAAGGAAATCTGTACTTAGTTGTGCGGGACTGGATGTAGGGTAACTTCGAACCAGTATAAAATCTGGTGTGTTCTTTCCTTTACTGCATTTACTTTATTTCTGCATCTGTGTTTGTTTCTGTGATTATATCTGTGTCTGAATATTGCATACATTTGTGTTCAAATTAACATAAACTCAAAAGGATTTAGTAATTTCTTAAAAACACTATTCACCCCCCCCCCCCCCTCTAGTGTTATTCCTAGCCTTAAGATCCATATTCCGCATTCCTCTCATTTGGTATCAGAGCGAGGTTTTCAAAAGTTTCATAATCTGATTTTTGAAAAAGTTTTTTTTTAAATGGCTATGTTTAAGAAATCTGTTAATGCATGTTTAGAAATATTCAGATCATCATTGTCTCTTGAGTATGCATATAGTCAATATTCAAATACAAGTTGTCTACTAAGATTGTGTGATGTGCAGGAATTATGCTTTATGGGAGTTGAGGAATCAATCCAGAACAAACAAACTGTGCAGATCAAAAGGAACAAATGGATACTCGATAGTGGATGTTCTAGACACATGACTGGGAATCCAGATATGTTAAATGATATAATATACAAAGACGGAGGACTGGTTAACTTTGGAGACAATTCAAAAGGTTATGTGATCGGCATCGGCAAAGTCGGTAACTCTGAAACTCCTATTATTACTAATGTTTTGCTAGTTAAGAATCTGAAACACAATCTGCTAAGTATAAGTCAACTATGCGATAAAGGATATAAAATTAAATTTGAAAAAGATAAGTGTCACATTGAAGATAATAATTCAACCATAATATTTGAGGGAATTAGGAAAAAGAATATTTATATTCTTAGTATGAAAATTTCAAATGATAACCTATGTCTTTTGGCAAATGCAAGTGACCCTTGGATTTGGCATAAGAGATTTGGGCATTTGAATTTCAAACTCTTATCTAGACTATCAAAACATGATCTAGTAAGAGGCCTCCCTAAAATGAATTTTAAAGTAGATAGTCTATGTGATGCATGTCAACTAGGAAAACTTATAAAAAGTTCCTTTAAATTAAAAGATTTGATTTCAACTTCAAAACCTCTTGAATTACTTCATCTTGATTTATTTGGTCCATCTCAAATTCAGTCATTAAATCACAGTAAATATGTTTTTGTAATTGTAGATGATTATTCTAGATTTACATGGACAATATTTTTGAAACATAAAAGTGATACTTTTGAATGTTTTAAGAATTTTTCAGAAAGGGTTCAAAATCAATTTTCTCAAAAAATTATAACCATCCGTAGTGATCACGGTGGTGAATTTGAAAATGAAAAGTTCGAAGAATTCTGCAATAAAAAGGGAATAATTCACAATTTTTCATTTCCAAGAACATCACAACAAAACGGAGTAGTAGAACGTAAAAATAAGACGATTCAAGAGTGTGCTAGAACTATGCTTTCTGATAGTAGTTTACCAAAGTACTTTTGGGCAGAAGCAGTTGCTACCGCCTGTTATATTTTAAATAGAATTTTAATTAGACCTTTAACTGATAAGACATCTTATGAACTTATTTTCTCAAAGAAACCTAAGGTATCTTATTTTAGAATTTTTGGAAGTAAATGTTTTATTTTAAATACAAAAGATAACTTAGATAAATTTGATCCTAAATCCGACAAAGGTATCTTTATCGGATACTCTAATAGATGTAAAGCATACAGAGTATTTAATTTAAGAACTAATACCATCGAAGAAACAATGCATGTTTCATTTGATGAAAATTTCAAAAATTTTGAAGAAATAAATGATGAAGAGGATTTAATCACTCAAAACCAAGAGTCAATTGAAACTAATAATGAATTAAATCATCCTAATAAAAGGATTAAACTTTTAAAAGATCACCCTATAGAAAATATACTTGGAGATATGCAATCTTTTGTTAAAACTAGAAACCAACTAAGTCAAATGAGTAATGTAGCTTTTATATCAACTATTGAACCAAAAAATCCAGAAGAAGCATCAACTGATGATTCATGGATTTTGGCTATGCAAGAAGAACTAAATCAATTCACTAGAAATGATGTTTGGAAACTTGTTCCTAGACCTGAAAATAGAACAATAATTGGAACTAAATGGGTTTATAAAAATAAAATGAATGAACAAGGAGAGGTTGTTAGAAATAAAGCCCGGTTAGTCGCTCAAGGTTATTGTTAAGAAGAAGGAATAGACTTTGATGAAACCTTTGCCCCTGTAGCAAGATTAGAAGCCATTAGAATTCTACTTGCTTTCGCAAATCATAATAATTTCAAATTATTTCAAATGGATGTTAAAAGTGCATTTTTAAATGGTTTTGTAAAAGAAGAAGTATTTGTTAAACAACCACCACTTTTTGAAAATGATAAATTTCCAAATCATGTTTACAAACTTAAGAAAGCTCTATATGGTCTAAAGCAAGCTCCTAGAGCCCGGTATGATAGACTAAGATCTTACTTGTTACAATCAAATTTTGAAATAGGTAAAGTAGACAATACTCTTTTTATTAAAAGAAATAAAAATGATATTCAACTAGTACAAGTCTACGTAGATGATATCATTATTGGATCAACTAATTTTGAAATGAATAAAGAATTTTCTGAAATAATGACAAAAGAGTTTAAGATGAGTCATATGGGTGAATTAAACTTCTTTTTAGGATTACAAATAAAACAATTAGATAATGGTATCTTTATTAGTCAAGAAAAATATGCTAAAGACCTAGTTAGTAAATTTGGTTTGACTACTGCGAGTGGAAAACCCACTCCCATGGCAACCAATGAGTACCTTAGTAAAGAAGGTCTCTCGAAAGATGTAGATCAAACATTATATAGAGGAATGATTGGATCACTACTCTATATCACTGCAAGTAGACCTGATATCATGCATAGTGTTTGTCTCTATGCAAGGTATCAATCCCAATCTAAAGAAACTCACTTAAAAGCTGTAAAACGTATTATAAGATATGTTAAACACACCTTTGTTTATGGCTTATTTTATCCTAAAAATGATTCGTTTGACTTAATATCTTACTGTGATGCTGATTATGCTGGTTGTAAATCAGACCGAAAAAGTACAAGTGGAACTCTTCACTTTTTAGGGCATTCTCTGATTTCATGGTTTAGTAAAAAGCAAAACACAGTTTCTCTATCAACAACTGAAGCAGAATATATTTCTACTGCTTTGGCTTGTTATCAAGTAATATATATGAAACAAACTTTAAAAGATTTTGGTTTAAATATCTCAAAATCACCAATTTATTGTGATAATACTAGTGCAATAAATTTATCCAAAAATACTACTTAACATGCTCGAACTAAACATATTGATATCAGACACCATTTTCTCAGAGATAATATAAGTAGAGAAGTAATTACTCTCGACTATATCAATTCTGAAAATCAAATTGTTGATATCTTAACAAAACCCTTAAATGAATCTACATTTACTAAATTAAGAAGAGAATTAGGTATTTGTTCATTAACTGAACTACAAAATATAAATAACAAAGTATAATTAAAAATTAATTCAAAATAAATTAAATAGGCAAAAATTCAAGAACCATGTCGACGTCCCCTTATACCCATGTCGACATATAACGTTTTTAAATTTTAAATTTTTTCCCACCAAAATTCAAATAAGTGGTTATAAATTTCTCCTATTTCAAAATTTTCTTCATTCTCTCAGTTCTCTTTCTGTTCTATCTTCTGAAATCATTTTATCAATGGCCTCCTCTTCCAAATCAAACTTAAAATCAACCTTTTCGTTCCCATCGCCTACTTCTGGTCCGTTTCAACAATCAACGCTCGCTCGTGTAACGAAAATGGAGGATTCTCTGAAAGGTACCCTTCAGTTAATGACTGAAATCCAAGTGATGCAACTTCGAATGGCCAAAGAACAAGAGAGGCAAGGCAAAATCCTTAGGAATTTGCAAAAATTTCTTATGGATAATCATGCTAACCCAATCTTGATTGACGAGGACTCTTCAGGAGATCATGAACAAGAAGAAAGTGAAGAAGAAGAAGAACCAATGGAAGAAGAGCATGCGGAAGACAACGACAAAGTCATTTGCGTTGGCGAAGTGTGCTTTGACAAAGATGGAAATCTTGTCGAACAACGTGGAAATTTCTGTTTCCACTATCCAAATTGTTCGGTTCATAGATCTCCTATGTTCAAAGACACACATTAGTTTCTTCTCTTTCTTTTCTATTTGTTGTTTGTTTTTTTTACGATCTCTACGAAAAATGTAAATATAAACAAATATATAATTAATAAATAATGTGTGTTCTTATATATGTTCTATTAAAAGTATTATTATATAGATTCTTAGTTAGGAGAGTTTGTAATTTAGGACTAAGTTTTAGGTTTACAAGTAAGTATTGATGATAACACTATCATCATATAGGATATTAGACTAAGAATTATATAGTTTGGAGTTAGTTTGTTTTTGTTGATGACAAAGGGGGAGAAATATAAAATAGGAGAGTTAGGCATAGATTAAGGGGGAGTTATTAGATTTAGGGGGATCAATAGGATAGAAGTAATATTTTATAAACAAAGGTTGTCATCATCAAAAAGGGGGAGATTGTTAGTCCATGAGTTGATGGTTTTGATGACAACAACCTTAGAATAAGATTATAAAATATAAATACTAACATTATAGTTTAGATATATATGTATATGCGGGATTTAACCATGCAGGTACCAAGAATGAAGACTGTACAGTATAGAGATTCAAGATATCAAGATTGAAGACTCATGAGTATCAAGATTATCAAGAGTTCAAGATTTCAAGATAAGTATTGAGTCTAGAATTATGTTAAAACTTCACAATAGCACTGAAATCTTCACTCCATTTTTCTTTTAGGATGGAACCCATTTCTACCTTTTTAGTGGCTTACAAACCCACGACAAGTGGCTTACAAACCCACAAACATCCTGGTTTTGCACAAGTTCTCGAGTCCTGACATGATGAGATATTCTACAGGAAGAAGCTTGCAAAACTACTTCAAAATGATTTTCAAAACTACTTCAGAATGATTTTCAAAACTGCTTTTCAAAATGTTTTAGCCTTAAAAATTATCTTTTCAAATGATTTTCAAAAAGATGTTTTAGCCTTAAAATATTCTTTGTTTTTGTTTTTAATAAACTCGTGTTTTTAAACTTCGTTTGTTTAAACTATCTTTATACTTAGATTTAAATATAAAATTATAGAAAAATTATATATATTATTCTCTATATTTATCTATGTATTTTATCTATAGTCAAATATATTTATAAAGTTTAAAATAGTTTTAATATAAGATAAAGGTTATTTTCAAAGAAAAACAAAACATCAAAATTTCCTTTGGGACGTCGACATGCCCTAGCCCATGTCGACATAGTGTCAGTTAGATTAAAAAATTTGAATTTCAAAAGAAGTGTCTATTCGTCATAACCTTTCACGAATGGACATGGCTTTTGTTCTTTTATAAATAGGGGTTAGTTTCAACGAATTTTATATCAGATTTTCTAGTTTTTCACTTCTCTTCTTCTTCCACATTTTCTTATTCAAAATTCTATCATTACTCTGCCGAAATCAACATTGAATCTAACTAGATTATCTTTGGTTTGATTCTCTATCACTATCTCAACAAGATCCAAGTGCTATTCAGAGTTATAAGCTTCTTTGTAATCTATCTAGCGAGAAAATGTGTGATTGTAGCCTTGGAAATCAATCAAGCGAGAAAAGGTGTGATTGTAGCCTTGGAAATCAATTAGGTGAACTTGTTGCCCCGGAAATCAAGTATCTCTACCCAGAGGATTGTGATTCTGGAGGGTGTACCTCGTAGCCTTGAAACCGAGGGTTGTAATTGTTGAATTGCTTTTGAAAGGAAATCTGTACTTAGTTGTGCGGGACTGGATGTAGGGTAACTCCGAACCAGTATAAAATCTGGTGTGTTCTTTCCTTTACTGCATTTACTTTATTTCTGCATCTGTGTTTGTTTCTGTGATTATATCTGTGTCTGAATATTGCATACATTTGTGTTCAAATTAACATAAACTCAAAAAGATTTAGTAATTTCTTAAAAACACTATTCACCCCCCTCTAGTGTTATTCCTAGCCTTAAGATCCATATTCCGCATTCCTCTCATTTACTTGACCCTAGGGTAGAGAATTTTATACAGACTCTGTGGTTGATTTAAAATGATTTTTCTAAAAATTATTAAGTATTTTGGATTTTTATATATGAATCTCAACTAAAATTTATTCTAATAATTTTTGTGAATTTGTTTACATGTGTTAAAATTTTATAAGAAATAAATAGTTGGAATGGTAAATTATGGAATATAATTTACAGTATGAAGGTTAATTGAAATTTTATAAGCTAATTTGATGTAATAATAGTATTTTATTCTAACCTATAAATTGTAAGTTTTAATTCATGTAATAGTGATTAAAATAAATGTTTTGTGAAAAGAAATGTAAGTTAAAACGTACATTTGACATGTAAGTTTTAACAAATGAAAATGGTATGATTTGGGAAATAAAAATGATAAATGTCATTTACTGAAAATAAATAAAAAGGTAAGTAAAAATACTTTTAACTTGGTATAAAGATTTATACTTTAAAATTTGATGTTGTAGTGACAAAGTTATTAAATCAAAGGCGTGATTTCTTTAAATGACTAAATAGCTTAAATTTGAGTAATATAATAGGAAGAATAGAATGACTTTGATAAAAAATGTAAATATATATATATACTATTTGATTATATAAACTATTGTAGTAGGAAGTATTACAGTAACAATTCAAAACTGCTGCGATTTGTTACGGTAGAAATTCAAAACTGCTGCAGTTTCTTACTGTAACAATTCTGCACTACTGCGGATTCTTACAGTAACACTTCTGCACTGCTGCGAATTTTTACCGTAACAGTTCTGAACTACTGTGAATTCTTACAGTAGCACTTCTGTACTGCTGCGTTTTCTTAAAGGTGACATTTTCTGAATGCTACAATTTTCTTAAAGGTTACATGTATGGTTCCAAAAGTTACATTCTTAAAGTGCTATGATCTCTAAACTTTTATGTTTAAAAAGGGTTATAATTAAATGAATTTGGAAGTATTAATACTTTGGGAAAATGAATATTATTTTAAAAGAATAATGATATGGAATTTATATGGTTTAAAAGGAATATGTTTGATATGAAATATAAACCATTTGAAATTTACATAACCACGGGTTATAATAACGATTGGTTGTTAAAGAGATCGGGATCAGATATGGGCATACTCTCTGTCGATACCGAAAACCACTTTAACAACTATGTACGCGGTGGAGATTCCAGAATAAAGTAGGACGGTGGCGACGATCCTAAAGGTATATTTACGTGGACCCGACTCTCATGAGTTGGCATAAGGTGGCTAAAACAGGAGCAATCGACGGGCCAAGGAGGTAGCTCCTCTAATCGGACACACTTCATCGTTAGCCATTCTATTACTTTGTGATTGATTTGGTGCACACCTTTGATTTGGGAGTGTGGAACGAGTTGGGCGGTAGTTGCGGCTATGCGTTACCAACAGTCTGAAAGTGTAATTGGTATATCTACCCTAGCATTGCCTAGTTGTGTCGTGTCACCTACCCTAGCGTGCCTTCTACGAGTTTGTTTTATGTCGTGCCTATGTGGCATCCTCTGGCGGCTCCAGTTTACGGTGGGCTACAGTATTGTATAGACTATTGGCATACCTAAAAATGTGTTAAGGGGGATATGAGTAACACCATAACGCTATTTTAATAATTTACTTTACTTTAGACATTATTATAATATCGTATATTACTACATAGTAGATAGTTTAACGGATCTTAGAGGATGGGCGATCCCAAGCATCCTTTAAGTTACCGAAGCATTCCTTTACAGTTCACTTGAGTTGATTTACATTTCATAAGTATGTATGTCCTGACTCGAGTGTTTTGTGTTTTGCTTCACGCTCGGGTCAGCCTGAGTTCCACAGCTTTGGTTTCATCCTCATTCGAAGCTAGAGATCCGCTGAAGATTCAACCGTCTACTTGATATTTTATTCCAGTTATTTCCATGCCACTTTTGCTTTTGTAGTAGCAACTTATGTATCTAACTTTACAAGTATATTTGTTTCCAGACTTGGTATTATGTATTAGTTTTGAAACTTTGTATCTAGGAGCATCGTGAACTCCTATGTTTATTTATTCCACTGCGAAGTTATTCTGATATTCTGTGTCCGTGATTCTATGATTGATTTTATTTGCCCCAAACTTTATTAACGATCTATTGTTTTGAATTATTCAAGTCTGACATGTGTGGTTTTATTGTCGATAAGAATGGTCCAAAATGGCGGGATGTTACATATAAACTGATTTTTAACTTTTTAAAGCAATTTTTTTCAACTAACCTGCCCTGTTTGTCGAAACATGATTGGTTGCTAATTTCTTTTTTAAAAGTATTGCCGAAATTTCTAAAATAAATAAATTAAATTATTTACAAAATGCCCCTTTTCCTTTAATAAATATATAAAACATTTTTAGGTCTCATACCTTAAATAATTTTATATAGTTATTAAAACACTTATAAAAATTCCCATAAATCATTTTTTATATGTTTTCTAACATATATTAATTTCTAACCCAAAACAAACATATATTAGCCGTAATTAATTTTAAACCCAAATAACCATTTTCTTCACTAGGAAATTTATATTAAATCCACATTAATTCAGAAAATTATGAAAATTGAAACCCATCTCTAAAATATCATTTTTGACCTTATTCTAAAATCGCAAAGCATTTGGATGTCATTTAATAGGGTTTTCACATTAAAGCATATCATAAAATTCATATGAATTAGCACAAATCATCAACTAGCATATATATCCAACTGAATAATCAAAAACATGGAAAAACCTTGCAAAATAGTTCGGATTTAATCTAATACCGAAAACAATCAAAAACATGAGATGTAGTCATTATTCACCTTAGCTTTGTAATTAAGGAGTTGAGATTTGAGAATGGTTTTGAATTGATTAAGCTTCCTTCCTTTGATTGCTTTATCTTTTTGTTCTTCCTTAATGGTGACCGGCCTCTTATGTTTAATTTTTGCAAATGAACGTGTAGAATGAATGGCCTAAGGGTTTATGGTATAAGAATATACTTATTCCTGTTTTACCCCTCATCTATTTGCCTTACCTATTTTATTTTAGTTCTTCTTTAGTTCATTTGTTATATGGCACGGCTACCTTTCTATTAACACAAATCTCAATCCTCTAATCATCACATTATTAAATTTAATTTAACTAATTAAATATCCTAAATAATGTTACTAAACTAAATAATGGTACTCAACAAATCAATCAAAAAGGTAAAACATACCATCAAACAAATCAGGATAAGCGTCTCTAATCCTGCTCTCAATCTCCCAAGTACAGTCTCTCTCACTGTCGGTCCACTAGACTTTAATCTAACTGTCTTGTTCCTTAGCCTCTTCTCATCTCTCGTGACTATACGAACTGGTTTTCTAACTACAGTCAAATTCGGCTCTACTACTAAGTCCTCTAACACAGTCGGTGTTGTAGTAGTCTCCGGATCTCTAATACACTTTCTTAGATGAGAAATATGAAAAACATCGTGGACTCCTGCCAAACTGTTCGGTAACTCTACTCTATATGTGAGTTTCCCGATCCTTTCTATAATAGGAAATGGTCCTACAAATCTCAATGCCAATTTTCCTGATCTCCCAAATCGAATTACACATTTCATCGGTGATATTTTGACGAAAACATGATCTTCAACTAAAAACTCTAAGTCCTTTCGTCTTCTATCTGCATAACTCTTCTGCATAGATTGAGCTTGTTTTATTCTAGCCCAAATCAACTCAACCTTCTCTGTAGCTTCTCTAACTTAATCCGGACCAAGAACCAACCTATCCCCAGTCTTTAACCAACAAACTAGAGATTTGCATAGCCTTCCATACAAAGCTTCAAACGGTGCCATCCCTATACTATCCTGATTACTATTGTTATACAAAAACTCGACTAAGTGTAGATGGTCTTCCCATGATCCCCCAAAATCTAACACACAAGCTCGTAACAAATCTTCTAAGACTTTGTTAACTCTTTCCGTTTGTCCTTCAGTCTGTGGATGGTAAGCGGTACTCATCTTGAGCTTGGTTCCTAAAATTTCCTATAGACTTCTCCAGAACTCACTAGGTGTGATATCCCTGAATTTTAGGCAATATCAATTTAATAATCTGTATTAAAAAAATTAAATTGATTTGATAATTTTGTAATTTAATTTGAATTAATTTAATAATCTTCTTTAATAAATATTTAAATTAGTGAAATTATCTTTTAAAAGCTAAATAAAATGTTTTCTATTTATAATGAATATATATTTGTATATATATTGTAATTAGAAATCTTTGGTTTGAATTTTATAAATAAATAAATAATGTTTTTAAATTCTAATATCTTGGGTAAACTGGGAAATTATGATTTATTTGAAGTTAAAACTTTTCAAAAATATTTTATAAGTAACTATATGGTTTTAAAATACTTAAGGTAAATATTACTAGTTTAAATATCTTTAATTTAGATTTTAAATAAGATTAGCAAAATGATTTGTTTAACATTATTATTTTTATATGATTTGTAAATTAGATATGAAAGTTTAAAATTTAAATATGAAACATTAATCCATTTAAATAATAAGTAATTTATAATCTCTTGTATAAATTATCTAAAATTGTCAAGTGAGTTATTTTCAAATAATAAATATATGTATTCTTTTTATATATAAATATAATTGGTTTTACTCTTTAAAGTTATCTATATATATATATCTAAGTATTAAAAACTAATTAATTTAGTTAAAAACTTTTTATTAACACTTAATTATAAATACAAATTACTTAAAGGACAAGTGTAATTAAATTAAAACACCTTAATAACAAGTGTAAACTAATAAGCAATGCTAATGACAAATGTCAAGTTTTAAACTTAGTTTTTTTTCTTTTATTTTTAATAAATCATTTTCACCTTTATAACATATGCTTTCTTACATTCATTCATTTTGGTATCTATTCTTTTCAAAACTTAAGAAATTTCAGCTGTACAATAACTCAAAACAAAATCTGAAATTTATACCTCCTCAAACCAGAAAATCAAACTCAACAAATCTTATATACCATTTTCAAATTCAAAAACCTGTAAATCTGTAATCATCGTCAACCAGAAACCTGTAATCTTTTCAAGCCCGAACCTCTTTTCTCAAGCATGAACAGATTTTCAAATTTGCAACCTGGAAAAGCATTTTCAAGCTTGTAACAAATCAGTAACCAAACTCCTCAAAAACCAAAGTCAAGTCTGCATTTTCAAATCTGAGAAACAACTAAAGCATGCAAGCATTTTCTTTTCAACCTGAGTTTAAAGCAAGCAAGTAAACTCTGTAAAATCATTTTCAAATGCAAAAGCAAAGCTTGCCTGCATGCATCCTTCAACCTATGTTTTAATCAAAATCAAAAAGGGCTGCATATATTTTCTTTGATCTGGAGTCAAAGCTGGAGTCATCACTTCAACAAATTTCAAAAAGGGCAAGCATGCAAGTTTTAAAATCAAACAAAGCAGTAACTCAAGTTTTAAAAGATTCAAAAGCTTTTTCAAAATGAGGCTCTGTTCTTCTTTAAAGGTGAGTAAACACTTAATCTTAAAAACAGTTTTCTTTAAAATCTGTTGTATGATGAATGTGATGAATGATTGTAGTAGTTTGTGTTGCATAAATATATGGATGTGAATGCATGTATATATATGTATATGAAATGTCTGTGATATGCCTATTATTGACTGTGAATATATATATATAAGCTCTGTTTTTAATTCCCAGGCTCAAATTCTAATAAAAATTCACTTGCTCTTGATTCAAGCTTTGTTAAGATTTAATTCCTGAATGAAGTATGTTTGTTGTATAATAGGTTTTAGTTTAAAAACTTGTTTAGGTTAAAATAACTTAGTATGGTTTCTGGAAATCTAAAACAACAGTGTATGCTTAATAAAAGTAAAAACCCAAACATCATAATATATATATTCAGGATTATAAATCAAATACCCAAACTAAAACATGATTTTTAAAACTCAAATCATAGATTTTAATGGTGGGATGTATGAGCAGTTCTGGTTTGAGCAGAAAAGGGGAAATTGGTGATTTCTGAGAAGCTCGTTGGTCTGGAAGTTCGTGTATCTTTCTGGAGGAAGAAGAATAGTCAGTGACTTGGAGAAAAATGGCAGAAGTGATAGTAAATCACCGTGGAGGTAGCGATGGAGAATTTTGGTCTGTAGCCCTAGTTTGTCTGGGAGGAATATTTTGGATTGATTCGATTTCCACAGTGGATCGAGTGCAATGAGGTTTTTGGTAATGGTAGATGGTGGGTTGACGAGAACTTGGCCGGAGTTTCAGAAGTAATGGCGGTCGGAGCTTCGAGAAGGAGGCGTTGACAGGTTTTGATGATAGTGCCTGTTGTTGGTTCCAGGTTCGGGGTTGAAGCCTCGATTTGATTTCGAGCCTCTGTATGACGATCTAATGATCGTGGGAAGATGCGTAGTTGCTTGCCGATATGGGATGATCGGAGAAGATGGCCAGAAGCGATCAGAGCTCTAGTGCATGTGCACGGTGCACCACTTTTTGTTTCTGTTGGTTGTTGGTATGAGTGGTGGGGTTTTGTCTCGAGTAAATTCTCGAGTAGGTGAGTGTTTTGCTCGAGTTTGTTTGAAATTTACTCGAAGCAGATTTAAGTAAGGCTCAGGAAAAATTCTGAGTTAAAAGTAAACCTGTTTTGTTTTTAAAAAAAAAAACTAAAACTGGGTTTTTAAATTGTAAAGAAGATTTAAATTAAGTTTAAATCTAAGTTTAAAAATAGATTCAAGTTTAAATTGAATCTTAGTTTGAAAATAAATTAAGATTTTAAATTCAAATTGTTTAACTAACTTAAAAGTGTTAAGGAATTAAGTGTATTTAAAAGAGATTGAATTTAAAATGGAGTTTGAAAATGTAAAGAAAGAATTTAAATAAAGTTTATAAATTTAAGAGTTTTAATGAATTTAAATGTTAAGTTATATTTTAAATGTTTGAATTTAAAAAGAAATTTGTTTTAAACCCTTGTAAAATTCTTTTATAAGAAAAGTATTCTTTATCATGAAAAATATAAAGGTTTAAATTGATCTATAAATTTTGTTAAAGATAAATTGAGTTTCATTTTAATCTTAAATTTAAAATGAAATTTAAAATTTAATTAGAATTTAATATTTTGTTATTCATTTAAGTATTAGGATAATTAAATGGATAATTAACTTATTTTATAAATTTATGAAATGGATAATTACTTATAGTAATTAAGGGTTTAAACTTAAGGTTTAAGATTAATTATTCTTAGAATAATTAATTTGTAATTTAAGAATCATTAATTAAATAAGGTTAGATTTAAATTAATGATTAGTAATTAATTAATCAAGTAATAAAGGATTAATTAAGTTAGAGTTAAGCACTTAATTAATTAAATAATTAGTGATTAATTAAATAATCATTAAAGATAAATTAATCTAAGTTTAATTACTTAAGAGAAGTAATTAAAGAATTGATGAAGATCATTAAGTTGAGATAGATAATTAATTAATGTGATTAATTTTAATAATTAATTAGATTAATTAAGGATAATCAATTATGGAAATGGTTAAGTATATTTATGGAAGAAATTTGGATTTAAATCATTTTTTGAAATTAATCAAGGGATTAATTAAAATTAATTAAGGAGTAATAAATTTATTAAATAAAGTAATTAAAGATAGTTAATTACTAAATGTGGTTAATCAAGGGTGATTAATAATATGGTTTGATTAAAGATTAATTACTTAATGTAATTAATTAATAATTAAAGTAGTAATTAAGGATCATTAATTAATATAATTAATGATGTGATTTAGGTTTGATTAATTAATCAGTAATAAGTAATTATAGAGTAATTAATTAATGTAATTAATTTAATATTAATTAATTAATGAAGTAATTAAAGGTTAGTTACTATATTTAATTAAGGATAATTAATTTGTGAAATTAATTTAAGGCTAATTACTTGAATGTAATTAAAAGATAATTAATCAAGGATGATTAATTAAAATAAATAACTAGAGGATGATTAATTAATTAAACTGTGATTAATTAATGGTTAAGTAAGCAGGATTTATAGAGTGAGGTAATTAATTTAATTTATTTTAAATTAATTAGAGATGGAAGTAATTAATTTAATCCATTTTAAATTAATTATAAATGGTGTGATTATAGATCATTGCTTATATATGAATGGATGATATTGATTGTCTTGAATGGTTTGAATCTCAGATATGAGATTTGTATTGTGTGATATGGATGTATTGGTTGCATAGTGATAATGATATGGATTATCTGTTTGTGATAATAATGTTGATATCTATTGTGATATTGTAAATTATCTATCTGTGTGTAGTATAGATAAGAATTGAACTGTTTTAACCTTAAACAACTTGGCCTTAAAAGATACGTTTTGGATTTCGATGAGACCGGGATCGGGTTTCCGTATACCGGTATTCCAGGTCTGGAGACCCGAATACCACATCGATCCAAATTAAACGTTAGGTCGTTAATCCAAGAGGAGCAAGTGAAGACTCGAGGTGTAAGAACTATTCTTTGTCAGTATAACTCTGTGGGTGATTCCGTAATGAGTTGGACGGAGATGGTACTTATAGGTTCGAGATGAAGATTCAGAATGCAAGGGCTATGGTCGTTAACTCTGAGGGTGATTCCAAAACGAGTGTAACGAGATAGTGCCTTCGGTTTCGTTCGAACCCGGAACGAACTTGTATGGATTGAATGCTTTCAGAACATCGTCAGGAGGGCGATGAGCATTCTAAGATAGATGTGTTCTTTTTAAAGGTAATCGTAACCTCAAGCCTCATCAACCGGGAATGGCTAAAACAGGGGAGGTGCAGCAAGGCTTCGTGGGTAGCGCCCACTGAGAGCAAGATATATCCCTGTCTAGAGGTCCCTTCTTTTATTTCGGCTTAGTGGGTAGTTGATTCGCGACAACTACTGGGGTTGTCTTGTTCGGAATTATCCAGTAAGGGATGGTTCCGGCTTTGTGTTGCAGGGGAGCGGGCGTACTCCTCGGTACGGTGATCTAGGCCACGTACTGTGATGGGCGGTACCCCAGTAGCCCTGCCATTGATGGAAACCCATTTTTCCTACGAGACCCTACGGTTTTGATTGTATAACCCACTTTGTGGCTAGTATGCTGGAATTTAATAATGTAACAATTTCAGCTATTTCTTATTTATATTGAAAACCCTAGACCTATTATAATATAATCAGATTTCCTATCAAATGTTTTGGTTATCGTAAGGTAAAAACTTTTCCGTGTTTATGTGCGGGAAGTCTTACGAGATACCTTTTCTTTCAAAGGTTATTCAAAGTTAAACAACTTTAACTCGTTTACTCACACCAGACCCATGTCTGACCCAAGTGTTTATTTTCTGTTTTATTAAACTCTTGGGTACTCAATATTGTATTGAGTAGTCGAGGGATTCAGGTTAGTCTTGACGAATACTGGAGGAGCTGGGAGCAGGAGGCTTCAGCGTGTAGATATATAGAGTTTCCGCTGTGTATGATGTATTGTATTGATATAGTTGTGATGTATAATAGACAGAAGTTTATAACTGTCTATATTGTGATCTATAAGTTATGTACTCTGATGTATATGATACTATGTAATATCTTATGTGATATAATATATTTCTCGTTCCGCTGTGAGATTTCTGATGTGTTGTTGTTCTTTCTTTCTCTTCTTTCTTCTTCTATCCCTTTCTTTCTTCATGATGATACGACTTTCTGTGGAGAGAAAGCCAGGTCGTCACACTAGGGAATAATGAATCTCTATCACCTACTATACTACTAGGAATCCCATGTAGTCTAACTACATTCTTCAAAAATAACTTAACCAAAACAGGTGTCGTCCTAGTTGACTTAACTGGAATGAAATGGGTACTCTTGGTTAAGCTATCCACTACGACCCATATACTTTCATTTCCTCTATTAGATCTTGGCAACTCATCTATAAAATCCATAGAAATAGAATCCCACTTCCATACTAGAATATCTAATGGCTGAAGTAACCCACTTGGCTATTGATGTTCGGCCTTTACCTGTTGACAGTTCAGACACTGCTTTACCCATAAGCCTACACCCCTAGTCATTCCTTCCTAGAAGAAACTTCTCTTCATGTCCTAATACATCTTAGTTCCTCCCGGATGAATAGTGAACTTCGAACGATGGCATTCCTCAAAAACTTCCTTCCTAATGTCTCCCGCATTCGGAACACACAATCTTCCTTTCTTTCTCAATCACCCATTCTGGTCGAGACTAAAATCCTTCAGGTCATCACTCTTGGTTCCATCCTTTAACTTCCTGATCCGTTCAACTAATACATGATCCTCCATCTATTTAGAAGCAATCTTTTCGATCATCGTCGGTCGAACCTCTAAACATGATAAAACTACAGTTTCTCTACTAGATCCAGTTTGAGATCTCCATTGTACTCTACATGTCGTCAACGCTTCCAAATCTCTCCACTCAACTATCATTGCCAACACTGCATTCTGATGTTTTTTGCTAAGTGCATCAGCAACCTTGTTGCCTTTTCCTAGTGCGTACTCAATTCCAAATTCATAAGTAACTATAACTTACAACCATCTCTGCTGTCTCATATTCATCTCCTTCTAAGAGAATAAATACTTCAATGACTTATGACCCATATATAACTCAAATCTTTCTCCCGAAAGGTAATTCCTCCACACCTTCAGCGCAAAAATCGTTGTAGCCAATTCTAAATCATGCGTCGGGTATCTCACCTCATGCGGCCTAAGCTGTCGAGAAGCATAGGCAATCACTTTACCTCTTTGCATTAACTCGGCTCCTAACCCAGTTCCACAAGCATCTGTATACACTACTAAGTCCTGATTCCCTTCCGGAACAATTAACACAGGTGCATTAGTCAATAAGTGTTTCAAGCTCATGTATTCGTGTTAGCTAGGTCATCGGTGCTACTATTCACGAGAAATCCTTTATGAACCTTCGATAATACCCAGCTAATCCAAGAAAACTCTTTATCTTAGTCACTGTTTCGGGTCTCTTCCAATTATTCACCGCTTCAATCTTAGTCGGATCTACAGACAACCCTTTCTCTGAGACTACATAACCAAGAAACTTCACTTCCTTCTTCCAGAAAGGACACTTCAAAAACTTTGCCTTTAGCTGATGCTGCCTCAACGTTTCCAACACCACACTAAGATGAACTTCATGCTCCCTTTCATTCTTAGAGTATATCAAAATATCGGCTATAAATACAAACACGAACCTATCCAAGTGCTCTCGGAAAACTCGGTTCATCAAATCCACAAAGAATGCTGGCGCATTAGTTAGTCCAAACGGCATCGCTAACCTTTCATACGATCCATATCTAGTTCTAAATGTCGTCAAAGGAATACTATCCTCTGCTACTCTAAGCTGATGGAACCCTGTCGCTAAATCCAGCTGGTAAAATACTTTGGCTCCAAAATACTTTGTCTCAAATTCAGGATCCTCCGCTGCGTGGATTTCTTGGCAAAACAAAGTCTCAACTAATCGAACATATCGTCAATTCTAGGCAAAGAATATCGATTCTTTATCGTCTTCTCATTCAACTTACGATAATCGATACATAAACTTAATGACCCGCCCGGCTTCTTAGCAAATACTATGGCTGCTCCCCATGTGAACTACTTGTCCTAATAAAATTCTTGCCTTCTAAATCCACCAACTGCACCTTCAACTCCTTCATCTCGATAGGTGTCATCCTGCTTGGCGGTCTACTCACTGGTCTTCTCCCAGCACCAAATCTAACTGAAACTCAATGTCCCATTTCGGTGGCAATCCTACTATGGGTTCAAAAACATTCGTGAATTCTCTAACCACGAACACTTGATTTAACTCATCTTCTACCTCCACAACACCCAATAAAGCATTCACCTCACAGCTAGGGCTTTTACGGTATATACAATCTGATCGCTATAGTCGGGGTGTCTAAGCGATATTTTCCTATCATGGCAAGATATCCTAGCACCGTACTTACTTAACCAATCCATACCCAAAATAATTTCGAACCCTACGAAATCAAACACATGCAAACTGCAAACAAAGGTATGACCTAACAAATCAAACTCTAGGTGGTCACACTTCATCCCAAGTGTCGCATACCCTCCTATCGGGTTTGCAACCCTTAAGGAAGTAACTAGGTATGAGGGTTCTAGGTTAAGCTTATCTACCAAACATGAGATACAAAAGAATGCTATGCACCAGTATCATACAGAACGCTAACTGACATACCATGAATCAGAAGCGTACCTCCCAACACAGCTTTTCCTTTTTCCTCTGTTGTTGGCCTCAAGGTAGCTGGCTCCAATACATATTGTTTGCGATTCCCATCCTTAGCAAGCTCCTTACATTGGTTCTTGTAATGTCCAATTTGATCGCAGTTGAAGCACCTGATATTCTTCTTCCCGATCACCTTCTTTCCCTCTCCAGAACGACATTCATTAGCAAAATGCCCTTTCTTATCACACTTAAAGCAGACAACCTCCGACTTTCCCTTCTTTGCAGCTCCGCCCTTCTGAGCTCCTTTCTTATGGAAAAACTTTCTCTTCTGACTCTACCCTCTTTGAGCTTCTTTGGCCTTATTTCTTTCAAGAAAAGCCTGCATCTCTTCATTCCTCAAGGCCATCTCAACAACATCACTTGGATCCCTAATATGCGGTAACATGGCCTTAGAAAGCTCAAGCTTCAACCCCTCTGATGAACTTCTCATTCCTCTTAATCACAGTATCAATCGTAGCATAGCCATATCTCACTAGCTCCTCAAACCTTGTCGCATACTCGAGCACAGTCATATCCCCCTGCTCCAACTCGGCTAACTTCCTAAGCAAAGAGGACTTAGCAATTTCTGTCATAAACCTTTACTCGAACCTCCTCCTGAACTCAGCCCAAGTCATATTCTCCTCGTTGACTCCAACTGTCACACTGTTCCACCAAAACAGTGCTGCCCCTTGAAGCTATCTAGAAGCGAGTCTCCTTTTCTGCTCATCGTTGAGCCCTAAGTCAACGAAAATCCTTTCGCAATGAAGTAACCAGATCTCCACTTCGATTGCGTTTTCAATACTAATAAATGGCTTTCCTCCCAGCTAAGTAAAATCTCTACTCATAATAGCATAGTTATTCACCACTGGAGCTTCTTGGTTCTCTCCTCTAGCATTTTCTCCAACTACTCCAGCATCAATTCCCGCCTACATCATGTTGACAAAAAACTGATACATTGCTCCCATGTGCACTACAGGGATTCCAGCACCCACATTTGCAACTTGTGCGTGACCTTGTTTTCTCCTAGTATTAAGTCTGGCATTTCCATTGGTTGCGGTGCTTCCCCCACCAAGGTTAACTCTTCCACTTTTAGCGTCCATATCTGCATTCGAGTCTTCGTAAGGTATAGAAGAATAGCCTATGAGAGATGGGAGATTAGAGATATAGCACATACTTATATATAGCAAATACAAGTACGTTATTACAGCGCTATCCCATACCTCGATCTTTTCTCTAATTCCTTAGGATTATGTTTTCAAAAATCATTTTAGTTTAAAGTTCTTCATAAACCTATGCTCTGATACCAAGTTGTAACATCCCCAATCTGGAGGCCGGAAGCTAAGCGCTACAGATGCTGCAGTCATCCATAGTATTAACTTCCGGTGACCAAATACGGTAAAGTTAATGGTATTCATAATATCAGAGCACTTGAATATGAAATTGAATCATTACAGATTAAAAAACTTTCAAATTACATTTCAAAACAACATTTCATATCCAAGTTAAATAATCCCAAACGTTTCCCAAGTTCAGATCAAATATAATTATTATATAAATACGCCAAGAGCGACATATGAAGATACCCCCTTGGATGGCCAGAGTACAAAATAGTCATAAAGACTTATTACAACACAGCGGAAATGAAACAAAACAACTCCTAAATATAGCAATCCATCAGCCTCATGCTCGTCTTCGGAAGCTTTATTCGTCAACCTACTAAAACCTATAAATCCTCAACCCTCAGCTTACTCAAATCAATTTTGAGCACCTGAGAGTTTAAGGGGGAAAACATAAACTTCGAGTCAGACATAAAGCCTGGCGTGAATAATGCTATACAACTTGGTTGTTTGGTATTAAGTGAGACCATGCCGCTTAGTGGAACGGGTTTCCCCTCACTACTATCCTTTTAAAACATATCTTTTGCAAATCTTAATCCTGCAACCAAAACTGATTAAAACAATAAAGCAATATCATGTATGTATACAAATCAGGTAACAAATGGACTATCTATCTGAACACTATAGTTTTGTTTGGCTAACTACTAACCTTTGACTGACTCGGGCTTACCAGACAAAATAAACAAATAATCTAACTTCTGTTAGATACTCCTCTTCTGGATAGTCTATCCCTAACTTAGTTCTCCCAGGGTCAACTGATCCTAATGGTTTTGGTGGCTCACCAATAACCTATCTCTCATGTTTAGATTCCTTTCTGTGTGTAACATCATTTTAGTCTTACCGGGACAAAGCCCTACACATTGGAATTTTGGACTTATATTAGCTTGGGGCTACTAGCTAAAGTATAGGGTGCGACCCTATACCAGTCTCATTTGGTGTTCTAATATCTGAGTCATTTTACTTATGGTTATCTACCCATAGAATTTTCCTTGAAAATATACTCTATGCTTTACTCAAATCACCTTGCCATGTTATATATACTTTACACAAAACTTTGTTGATGAAAATATTTAAACCTTTGAAAGTACCCCTTTCGAAACCTTTAAAAGTACCACTTTCGAAACCAAGTAACTACTTTGCCTTATAACCTTAGGCCGAAAGGCCAAAACATACCTTTCGAAAACAGTGAAAAGCCTTTCTTTCGAAAGCATTAAAACCTTAGACATCCTATTATCAAAACACTATAAACATTGCCCTTCGAAAACATTGGAACCTTCTATTTAAAACCTTTCACAACCATTGGGGAACCACCCCTTCGAAACCTTTATCACAAACCTTTCAAAAGCACTAAATCATTTTCATAAAATCAAACCTTTCAAAAGCATTTGGGTTCAAGCAAAACATTTGGAATAACCTTTCGAAACCATTAGAACTATTCCTTTCAAAACCTTTTGGGTTTAACTTTCAATAGAACAAAAGGATCAAAAAACAACTAAGTCGAAAGCACTCTTCCGAAAGCTATTTCCTAAGTAAAGAAGTGATGGTGTCGAAACCAACCCTTCGAAAGCATTGGAGAATTGGCTAAGTTTTGAAAACAAAGTAACCCTTTCGAAACCATTTTCTTCGAAAGGTGGAAAGCGGCAGCAAGGGATTTCAACCCCATTGAAAGCATTTAATTAAAACAAAAGGCGCAACCTCTTTCGAAAGCATTCCTTTGAAACAATTTGACCCAGTCGAAATCTAACCAAGTTGAAAGCATTCCTTTCGAAAGCAAAGCAGGCACATTTTCATTTAAAAACAAAGTAAGGCTTCGACCCTTCGGAACCCCTTGTTTCGACCCAGTACCTTTCGCCTATGTACAATTCACTACGTACCAAATCTTTGATACCTTGTGCTTTGGTTTCGATGGAGATGGAGGCAGAAGTAAGGTGTCGAAGGCTGGGTGCCGAAAGTGGCGAAACATGTAAAAAGTATGTATAACTGATTTTTAAATTTTTAAAGCAATTCTTTTCAACTAACCTGCCTTGTTTGTCAAAACATAATTGGTTGCTATATTTTTTCTAAAAGTACTATCAAAATTTCTGAAATAAACTAATTAAATTATTTGCAAAATGCCCCTTTTCTTTTTATAAATATATAAAACATTTAAGTCCCATACCTTAAATAATTTTATACACTTATTAAAACACTTAGGACAAATCTATAAAAATTCCCATAAATCATTTTTAATATGTTTTCTAACAAATATTAATTTCTGACCCAAACATACATATATTAGCCATAATTAATTTTAAACCAAAATAACCATTTTCTTCACTAGAAAATTAATATTAAATCCACATTAATTCAAACAATTATGAAAATTGACACCCATGTCTAAAATATCATTTCTGACCTTACTCTAAAATCGCAAGGCATTTAGATGTCAGTTAATAAGGTTTTCACATTAAAACATATCATAAAATGCATAAGAATTAGCATAAATCATCAACAAGCATATATATCCAATTGAAAATCGAAAACATGGCAAAACCTTGCAAAATAGTTCGAATTTAATCTAAATCCGAAAACAATAAAAAACATGAGATTTAGTCATTATTCACCTTAGCTTTGTGATTAAGGAGTTGAGATTTGAGAATGGTTTTGAATTGATTAAGCTTCCTTCCTTTGATTGATTTATCATCTTCTTGTTCTTCCTTAATGGTGACCGGCCTCTTATGTTTAATTTTTGCAAATGAACGTGTAAAATGAATGGCCTAATGGTTTAGGGTATAAGAATATACTTATTCCTGTTTTACCCCCCATCTATTTGTCTTACCTATTTTATTTTAGTTTTTCTTTAGTCCATTTGTTATATATGGCACGGCTACCTTTCTATTAACACAAATCTCAATCCCCTAATCATCACATTATTTTATTTAATTTAACTAATTGAACATCCTAAATAATGTTACTAAAAAGTAAGGTCATTACAATTTTCGAAAAGGGGTTAAGAATTGCTAAATAGCCAAATGATTGGTTGTTTAATTACTTATTTGAAAAGTAATTTACTATGCATAACACTAACATTCGATGAAGTAAGAATGTTCTATTTTTGAGATTTAAGATTGACGTTGAGTAGGGATGAAGAATAGAGCTCTAACTTATCGGTTTCCTTCTTGACCAAGAATGGTAAGTCGGAAAATGCCGAATATGTGTTAATCGTGTTGATTTCTTACTTGTTTATTGAAATCATTAATACTATACTTAACACTAAAAGCCAATGAGGTAGACTTGTCTATTTGTGAGATTCAAAAATGAAATGTCAAGGCAAGGCTTTGATGCAACCAGTGCTCTAACTTACCTGGCTTCACTCTTGAATGAGGAATAGTTAGTTGGAATGTCGAAAACGAGTTAAGCGTACGAATCGTGATTTGTATAAATAATTGTTTTGACTAGATAATCAATCAGTCGATTATCGAACTTGATCTAATATTGACTTAAGAAGTTATCGAAAGACTTTACGATTTCATACCAATAAGAATCCCCGGGGAGGAGTATTGGTATGAAATGTCTCCAGCTTTCGTTTAATTATGAAAGAACCAGAATTGAGTTGTCCAAAAATTCATCGAATTATTTTTGAAGAGACTAGGATCGGTAAGTGTTACACATTTTGAATACCACTTCAAAACTAGTATACGAGTTCTATATTTTCGAAGCGGTTGTGAAGTGAAATGTTATAGAGTTGAACTGTCAATCCTAAGGCTAAGTCTAAAGGAGAGGTCGGTGTTAACATTTCATACGATGATATCGTGTGGGACTGTCTATCTTGAGGGATATTCCAAGAGAGAGGAAAGTATTAGCATTCGTCAAAGGACTTATGTAGGAAACCTATGTGGAGGTTTGAGATCTATTCGAGATGCTCAAATCCATGTAGCAATTCATGATCTATTCCAGAAGTGGGAACCCATTTGGGGATTCATGTTCAGTTCGAGTGATGAAGACTCATGTAAAGGATGCCGAACGTAACCTTGACATCGGAAATGATATAAAACAGAGTAGGACGCACAACCTGGGGTTTAGCTAACCTACGATGAGGTATATCAACTCTATATCTAGAGATACTTTTTGATTGTCGGCCGGCAGGAGTTGATGGTACTTGGTTCCACGTGGTTATATAGGTTTGTGTGTGGGCTGGTTGTGTTTACCTTAATGGTATATTTTATCTAGAGATATACGACGCTCGGAAGGTACTTTCTGGCCCTTGTCAAGAGGTTAGCCTTAGTTCATCTATGGATGTCTTCAATGGAAAATCCATATGTGAACGTGCCTTATCGATTTTAATTGTATCATAAATATGTTGTGGTGTGACCAATGTAAGCATCATAGCTATTTGATATGGTTTATGTGCTACACCCTAGACATTATCTATCATATCGATATATGGTAAACTTAATGAATTGTTGGTTTCTTTGAGGGGAAAACAATTAAGGGAATCCGTACAGTCTCAATGGTTACTATTACTTGTTTCATGTTTCATGAGTTTTCTCATGCTAGTTTACCGGACTGATCTGGGTGTTATCTTCTTATAATGCTCGGGTCAGCCCTATGTATATTTCTAGATTTAGCTACGAATGCTTTGGAGCTTATGGAGAAGACCTGGATGATTGCCTTCCACAGGATTCTTATTTCCGCTGCATTTCTGTATCGTATATATCAGTATTGTACGGACACGCAATTATAACTGCCTAGACTGATGATAGTACTTAGGTTTTAGTAACTCTGTTATTTCTATATTCAAGGTAACCCTTTGTACTGTTCCTTTGATATTATATATTATAGTTCCATTGTGAGATTCTGATATTATGTTCTCTCTTTTTGTTCTATTCTATGTTTTTATTTTACCCTAACTTTCTATCTTTTCGGCACTTGGATGCTTGTTACATGGATACCGTGGAGGTATTAAGTGTCCATATTCGAGGGTCGAAAAGTTGGGTCGTTACATTTGGTATCAGAGCTTCAAGTTGAGATAACACCTTGGCTTGGGTTGGGTATGGCTCATTAGAGATAGGGTAACTGACACCATAGAATGGGTCAAGTGTATTATACATATGAGAATGTATTTGTATTTTGAAAACTAGACTTTTAAAATTATTCCTTAGGAGTATCTCCTTCTACGTAATCCTCTCTTAGTATCTTTCCCTTGAAAACTCTATCCTTTAGTTTCCTAAAGTATTTTCGCTTTGATTAGGTGGAAGTATGGATACTTGAGCTTCTAATCCTGAAGGAAATGTAGTAGAAGAAGTGGTCCATATTTGACCACAGAAATACTTTGCTTCAATATGGCGTTAGTTTGAAGTGTTGGGCAGAAAGAGGTTCAATGGCACCGAGACTATCATTGAAGTCCAGGCTTGGATTAGTTTGTGCAACATAGTATGTAAGGATATGATGGATCATATCCAAGAAGCATTTAAGGATATTATCAGTACAGCTTTTCGGTTCGAGGGTTCGGCTCCAAGGCCATCTATATTTGCACCAACTGGAAGCCACAAGCGAAAGTTTCAGCAATTGAAGTACATGTCCAATCTTATTTTCCATTGGTGTGGGCAGAAGGGCCACTTTGCTAAAGATAGTAAGACGGAAGGAGGAGGACAAGTAGCCGAAGAACTGATTGCTAAGGTACCAAAGTTTGAGTCACTAGCGGCCAAGGCACAGTTGGGATCGATGACTTGCTATAACTGCCATCATCCCGGTCATATAGTTAGGAGTTGTCTGATGCTTCAGATTAGACAACAGCCTAGAGCTTTTGCACTTGCTTCGGCACCCTTCCACTTTAGAGGCTACGAAGGGAAAGCAGATCCTTGAGAGTATACTATCCGTTTATGGTTTACCTATTCGTGTTTGTTTGATATTAGTCCTTCTCATAGTGTAATATCCCGTAACCTGAATTGTTTAGTCATGTTCGGCATGTTAGGAACATTGATTATTGTTTGTTGTTGATTTGTACTCAACCAGTTTATGAGCAGTTTTACCTTTCTAAATCATGGGGTGGGTAGACAGTAATTGTGGGTACGTTAAAACGAACACCTTTTGAATTAAGTTTCACGGTTTGACTAAAAGGCATTCGGTGATAATGTTGGTTAGGAGTTAAAATTTAGTAAAGAATGTTTACTATAATAAAAAAGGAAAGATAAAATATTTTGGAGATAAGTATTTATGAAAAATAATTATATAAGCAAGTGATTTTATGTAAAGTATGGTTTATAAACGAAAAGGATTTAAATAGAGGATTTGAGAACTTAAATCCCGGTGTCTTTGAAAATGTTTTCCGAGATTTTAGAGGAAATAATATTAGTATTATTTGAAAGTAAATATTTGGGAGATTGATTTAAGAAATTGAGATCATGATAATTAGTATTATTATACGAAGTATTTGATACTGCTTTGGAATGATTTTGGTTAAATACCAAAAGTATGGTTTGGATGTATTGAACTCAATTCTATCACTTGAAAATAACTTCGGCGATGACTGCAGCATCATCGGCTTTCGTTTTTGGGTTTCTAAGTGTGGGATGCTACAAAGTATAGTAAAATGGATTTTGATTTAATCCCAAAAAAAAATTCGATATACAAAAGCTATATGTATATTTTATTTCAAAATGATTTAAATGAAAAACCAGTGTTTAGTTCTAAAGTTCTCTTGTTCAGTTATTTCATGGACACATGTAGCCTATACATTAAGACAGTATGGTATGTGCACCATGATATGATATGTTGTTTGGTGGTTTTCATTAATTAAAATGAAATGGAACTTTTGACCATTTTGAATAGTCGAGAACTTCCGAGTTGTTATATAACTTGTGGTTAAGTGTTTTTGAAAATATAAAGTTGAGTTTATATAACACTTGAATTGAGAACATAGCAAGTTAAAACAAGTTTTAAATTGTTAATCGTATTTGTTACAAATTTGATGTTTTGGTATATACTCTTGATATGTAGTGGAGTATTATACAAGAATGAACTTAAGTTATAAAATGTGGATAAACTTGAAGTTTTGTTTTATGAAATGATTCATAAATGGTTTTATTATTGAATGACATACTATTTGCATAAATGAATGTGATTAAAGAGGAAATGGTGTATTTAAGAAACCAATAGGATAAATACGTAAGTTGTACGTAGATCATTTTATTCGCATAACTGTTCTTGATCCAGTATTCGAGTACATGTTTTCAAGGTGGTTAAAACCGGTTTTAACAAGGATTCTTCACCTGATTCTTGATGGCGAAAACTTGATACAGATTCGTGGTACGATCCTGATGTTTTTCATAGTATATGGCTATGCAAGGAGAATGGATGTTTCTAATTAAGGAACCAAATTGGAGTCTGCACTAGAGAGGTTAAGTGATCTATACTAATTTGAAAGTAAATTTTATGTGATCGAGCAAGTGATTTGGTTGGATATTGCATAGGATGGTTCATGTGCATCATATGGGCCGTAGTACATTTGTATACTATGTTTGTTGGCTTGTGAAGAGTTTAGGGAATGACTCTTCGATTGATTATAAGGTAGCATGAGTAATCGTCTAAGTAATGACCTAAGGCTATTGAGTGTAAGGTATGCTTAGTAGATTGTTTATCGTCCCTTGACGATGGGAGAGTTTTGAACCTAAGCGAACCATGAGCATTGGTTGCTAGTAATTGTGAATACTATTTAAGTATTTGTATGCTTGTTCCTTTGTTAAAGTTAGAAGTGCCATGGAGTGAGGATGCTCGAGGTAATACCAAGAAGACGAAGGGCAGTTTGAAGGAGTTCTATCCAGAGTCGCTTATAGACTAAGGTTTTTCTCTTATCTTAGTATCATGTATCCTTTGTAGTGTACTCACCGCTTGAGGTGGAGTCGCTTAGTATGCATTCAGTTGTAGTTTAGTTTGCATATAGTTTTAGTGGTATGCTATATATATATATATATATCTTGTTCTTCCATCTCCTTTGATAATCATTCTTGTTTGAATTTCGAGGATTAAATGTTCTAAGTGGGGGAGACTGTAGTGATCCGAAAATTTGAACACTTCATCTTTGAATATCGAAACGTTTTGAAATATAATTAAGTGTTATAAATATGAATTTATAACCTTGTTAGACATCATTTAATCGATTAATAATGATAAGAAACTTGTTTTTGAAATTTGTTTACAAAAATATATTCTTCGAAGAAAAATTGATAATGTGACCGAAAATCGGTTTATCGATAAACAGCTTTTCGGTCGATATAAGTTGTTCGAACTCTTATGCAATTGACTAATGATCAAATGAACACATTAGCAACTAATTAACACACACCCCTCTTCATAAAAGCTTGGAATGTTCTAGAAGCTTCTAATGGATAAGAGATATTATCATAAGAGAGGTATAATGGTAATTAGCATAAAGGAGATGTGATAGGAGGTGAAGCTTCCATAGCATGGTGGGGGTGAGTGAGAGCTTAGGTGACACAATTCCTAAGCCTATATAATGAGGGGCATACTCTTAGTTATCATTCAAAAATTTTACAAAGCTTAGAGTTGAAAATTAATGGCTCCTTCTTCTTCATCTCTTATGTTCCAAAGAAAATTATTACAAATCAACTCCAAATCACTTCAAACTTCGCCACAAGCCTTAGTAAAATATTATACCACCTTCTACCATGCCATACCTTGAAGAAGTGAATCCATACTCTTACCCCCTTGAATAGTCATGAGAAGATTGTGAGGTAGAGCGGCAAAGGCAGTGCAAAAGCAAGAGAGGAAGGACGAAAAGGAGGTTGCTAGCTTGGGTTTGGACTTGGGTGCTTGGATCTTGGCTATTTGTGAGGTTAAAGGTGAGTTAACACCTCACTTTGAATAAAAAAATATAACATATATATGTTGTGTTTGATTGTGTTTAAGTTATTTGAACCATTGTTAACTTATGTTAAAACATTGGTTTGGATTCTTACTTTAAAAGTAAGTGACATATGTGATCCATGTATATTGACTTGAAAAAACTTGAAATGGACTTGTATGACATATGCCTAGACCTTGAACAAAGTACATAGGTTATAGATGGATTTTGGTTAGATTAGACTTGGATTTGAAAGTGCACTTATAGCGATAGTCGCTGTAGATGCAGTTTTGAATTGCTGTTTTTTGCGATTCCTATGGAACTTTGTAGAGAGATTGTAACGAACGCGATTTTTCGTCGCTCAAAAATCGACATTAATACATTTCTGTATCAACTGCCGAGCATTCAAATGCCGGAAAACCGAATTGTTATGGAGAAAAAGAAGAGGTAGAAGAAGACAGAAGAAAAAGAAAGAAAAAGAACACAGAAACAATATCATAATCTCACATTCGCAGCGGAACAACATATAATAGATAAATGAATAATCTTTTAATCAAAGAACTATATCATTTTATACATTACATCATCATCAGAGTTTACAACAACAATATACAACACTGGACAGTTATATAACTTGTCCTCATACAGAATACACAGCGGAATAAATGATATCATATACAAGTGATACGTCTCGCCATCCAGCTCGCCACTGAGCTCCACAGCATCTTCTGAATCCAGAATGACCTGATAACCTGACTCTAGACTGCCCGTGTGGAAATTGGTGGGCACCCAGAGTTTAGGAAAGGAACAATAAACTCCAGGTCAGTCATGGTGACTGGTGTGAGAACTAAAACAGTTTATCTTTAAAACAACAACACAAAAACAAAGGAAGTAAAGACATTCGCAATGCTTTTGGAAAATGAAACTACCATAAGACCTCCCGCCACACACTCAATGCAAACACAGAATTGGAGGAGATTTCTTCTTATGATAGTCAAACATGCTTACTACGCAAAATCATTGGATTATTATTATTAGTGCATAGTGCAGAAAACATTTCGAAAGTATAATATTAATCTTAGCCAACATACGACCAGTATCGTATACCTACTATAGCTACCATCTAAACAGTGGTGACCACCATAAGTAAATGGCAGGTTCTACAACTAAAACCATACAAGGTTCGTATTGGAAAATGGATTTGCCAACAAATGGTCAGGCTAAGGAACTTCCTATGCCACGTAGGAACGCCTCTGGCTGGACGCTCCGAGAGACAACCTGCTCTCTGCCAACACAAGGCCGGGTTACCCCTGTAACAGGTAACTCACGAATATGCCATCCCCCAGTCCTTTGGGACCTTTATCCGAGCGCTCGGTAACCAACATCACACATAATAAATAAGGTGTGTCCACATGAGTAAGTATCTGGGCTCCATAATATGATACCACCCTTTTCCAGAAGGAAATGACATACCCTAAAGGGCGCGACCCTCATAACCTTGCCGCAACATTCCTGTTTCGACCATTTCCGGGTTGTGAGGCCCTGACGAAGTCTCGTCCACAAAGCTACGCTTTTTCACAAAGCCACGCTTTGATCACAAATGATCAATAAATGACCATCACACAGCAACACTCAGCATGCCACATTACCAAATTGGGAATATATCGCTGATAAATTTCAACTACATAACCTCTGAGCTCGTACATCTCAGAGAAGGGTGTTAAGCTAAAAGAATAAATTCTCCGCCACCAACAGAAATGTATTTGAAAGAAATCAGCTTTACATCTCAAAATGTAATGTCAGACATGTAACCATACAAGTCTGTTTCGGGTTCGAACAGAACCGAAGGCACTTCAAAAGAAGCCCTTGCAATCCGGGTATTCACAATCCCGATAAAACTTCCCATCACAAAGGAAATCTCTATACCGTAGCTAACGATGCAGAGACAATCGATAGGTCATCCTATCGTTTTCACAAATACCCGGTCTTCACCACCGGTCTTCAATACGATCCATATCGTCGTATCACTAATTCGGAATGGGTTATATGACACAAAGGTCTTTTCCCGGCTAACCCGAATAGTGAGCACAATATTTCAAAACATAGGGATATAGGGATTTCAATTAAGTCACAACTTATCACCCAAATCCTTTCCTTTAAATGGTTAAACAAATTACCATTTTAAATCTTTAAACAAAAAGATTTACTTCACAAAGTTTACCCAGTTTCACAAAGATTCATTCACAGATTTCCAAATCAATTTCCATTTCAATTTGAATTAACCTATTAAATCTTTAACTCAAGATTTAATTTATAGCTTTCAAAACTATACACAATTCAAGTCTTTTATAATATAAAAGATACACCATTTGAAATACTCTTTTATTTCAAAATAAAGTTTAATTATCGTCACAAAGGTTAATTCATAGTTTTTCTAAACTATTTACAATTTCATTTCAATCTGAAATGTTTCGATACAAATTGGAAATCTTTTCACTTAATGAAAGCCATTATCATTTGAAAACAGATAGTTTTCATTTTGGGAAAAACGGTTACAATTACACAAGTTAAATCCATTCAATGTATAAACTTGAATATAAATTTAAATTTCCAAAATCATATTTTTAATGGTTAAAAACCCATACAAACACCTTTTATACTTATAAAATCTTTTAAACCAAAATTCCCAATTCATTGAATTCAATTTCAAAAAATTGAATTCAAACTTAAATCAAATGATTTAAATTCCAATTCCATTAAGTTATTTAAAATAACTTTTATTTCTGAAACTCATTTCAAAAACTTTAAATTCCAATTTCAAACTATTTTGGATTAAAAAAATTCTATTTTTCCAAAATTGAAAAAAATCTGTGACTTAACCGATTTCCACGTGAAATCCACATTTGTGTGTGTATTGTGTAGTCCAAGGTTTAACACAATAGTGCAACAGCATTCAATCATCACAGATCAAATATAACAATATAATTGATAAGCGGTATAAACTATAACGCTTATCTTTCATTCACAGATCACAGATATATATATATCACAGATAAATAGATCACAAATCACACACAAATCAAATATATCACAAAGCATCACACATCAAAGATGTCAAACAATTCAACATCCAATATAATCCAAACATCCATAGATAGGATTAATTAAATTATCTGATAAATTTAAATCAAATGAATTTCTATAAATCAATTTTACTAGTTATAGTAAATTAATAATAAATTTATTTCAAATTTATTTCAAAACACCAAATCGAATTTCCAAACATTTTCAAATTATTTCCTTTTAAAAATAAATTCCTTTATCTCTTCAAATCTATTTAAAAATCCAATTTCAAATGAATTCTTCAATTTATAATCGATATTTTCGAAATCCATTTATTTAGCCCTTTTTCCAAAATTTGAAATTAAATTCAATACAGTTCAAAAATAAGACTTTAATCTTTTAAACCCCTTTTAAATTTATCCAATTATCAAAATAAATTTTTCGATCAATTTTCAACTTATATTTTCAAAAATCCAATTTCACTTATTTCTGGTATCCATCGATACCAAAAATATATTCGGCTAAATTATACCCGTCAACAATTTCAATCACAATATAATCACACGGCGATTATAAATAAATCAACACACAACATTGAAATAAATTCAAATGTTTGAGGAATCCAGTTGGATCCCTCCAACCTGTTTCCCTGCATCCACAGATGTTAGCTCAATACCAATTCTACTTCACAGTAGAATTATCGTGGTATATGGGATTTATAAATATTATCCGCTATTATGCGGCGCAATAGGGTCTCATCCGCTATATAATGCGGGAAATCAACTCCAAATACATATATAATACCAATTCCACTACAATGTGAAATTATCGCGGTATATGTTTTTAATAAATAACCTCCGCTTAATATACGGCGTATAGGGTCTATTTAACACAATAGATAACAATTTATCATTCAATCATCACAATCAATCACTATCAACAATTTTAAATCTAACTATTTAAAATTTAAATCGAAACAATTATTCGATTGAGTGAGGAGATCTCACCTTGAGTTTCCGATAACAGTTGTAGCGTTTTATTTCGAATAAAATTAAACACGCGTTTAATTTTACCCGAAATTCATACTAGCTCAAATAAATTCCAATCCAGCTCTATTGCGTAGTGCTCGACAAAACGATTGCAATGCAAGTCGTTTCGTGCGTTTTCGACCTCGTACGACAAAGATATGGTATTTTAAACATTATATAATCTTTAATATAATTAATTTTACAAAATCTTTTTTAATTTAAACCTTTATTTAATCACAGCCGTTGATTTCAACATTGCAAATCCAGGCCACGTGTTTTTGCTTCTCCTTCCTCCCAGTAAAATACGTACTCAACTTGAACCCAACACACGTCAAAAACCCTAACGGCCGCACCCACCAACGACGCTCGAAACATCATCACTCCACCACCACGCTGAAGACCATCATGCGAGACACCATTGACCAGAGAGCGGTCGAGCTCGGTCGTCTAAATCGCGGCGAAACGTGAACGAACGTTGGCCATTTGAATGAACATGGCCGTGAATCTACTCCACTAAACATGATCATAGCCGTATGGATTTGTAGCTCTCCTCGAGCTCTAGAAGTTTGTAGTTGACAACTTTTGATGAAAGTGAGTGGATTTGAAGAGATTAAGGGAAGAAGATGGAGAATTGATGGCCATTGAAAACAAGGGCGGCGGCTGAACGTTTAAAACCCTAGGGTTTGTTTTGTTTGCAAGTTGTGAAAGTAGAGGTCCTTTTATAGAAAACTTACCGAAAATCACTATTCACTCGATTTTTCGAACTCCAAATCTCACGCGGTGACCGGCGTTTCTAGGGTTTAACCCACGTTCTAGACACAATGGAATTGGTTTCGGGAGCCAATTCGATCATCTGTGCGAGTTACGGCAATAAACGATCGATTTTAAATTAAATCGGTTAACCAAATTTCTGTGCGTTTTAGCTTGCCCCGGACAAACGGTAAATCCGATTGACACGAAATTTGAAATCTTAAAATAGTATAACATTACGGATCCGATGACACTGATTTCGTCGAAATCCGAGACTATTTGAAAAATGACTATTTTTACTCGTCAATTAAATATTAAAATATTCAATTTCCACAAATTTTACTTTTAATTCAATTTTAAAAGTTCACAAACATTGTTATGACTCTAAAATGATTTAATATAACTTTTTAAATCATTTTTTAATCACATTAAATCAAATTTTCAATTATTTCTGGAATTTCAATTATTAAATTATCGATTTAATTGTCCAATTAAATCCAGATATTCGAAAAATAAATTATTCGACTTATAAATTTCACTTATTAATATTTAAAATTAATTAAATAAATAAATTTATATTGACAGAAATTCTGGGTCGTTATAGAGATCCTTACGATTTTCTCACCATATTTATAATGTTTTACATGTATTTTTATAGCTATTAAAAGCTTGAATAGTAAAATGCTAAGTAACATCTCGAAAAGTGACCAAAACATCACTAGTGCAAAACTGCCTCGTTTAGCCTTGATTTTTGGACTAAAGGCTTGAAAACATATCTAAATTTTAATATTTTGTTTCATTCTTTTTAAAAGTGTTTACTAACTCATATTAGAGTATTCTAGAAGTTGGTTGAGACCTTTATGAATTTTTAAGAATTAATTGTGAATTTATAAAGAAGAGATATTTTATGGGAAAACATGTCATTTTCAAGTTTGTAAGGGATTTTATAAATTTTCTATTTTCAAGTAATATTTTGGATAAATGTTTTAAAACCTATTATAAGAATTTTCAAAGATTTTAAAAGTATATACAAGTGTTTTCGAAAAGGCGTTAAGAATTTCCAAATGGCCAAATGGTTGATTGTTTAATTACTTGTTTCAAAAGTAATTAACTATGCTTAACACTAAAATGCGACGAAGTAAGGCTTATCCATTTGTGAGAGTTAAGATTGATTTCAAGTAGGAATGGAGCAATAGAGCTCTAACTGATCTGTTTCCCTCTTGACCAAGGAATAGTAAGTCGGAAAATGTCGAAAACGTGTTAATCGTGTTGGTTTCTTACTTGTTTATGGAAATCATTAATATTATACTTAACACTAAAAAGTTGACGAGGTAGACTTATCTATTTGTGAGATTAAAGAATGAAGTGTTTATGCAAGGCTTTGATGCAACCAGTGCTCTAACTTACCTGGCATCACTCTTGAATGAGGAATAGTTAAGTAGGAATGTCGAAAACGAGTTAAGCGTACGAATCGTGATTTGTATAAACAATTTTTTTGACTAGATAATCGATTAGTCGATTATCGAACTTCACCTAATATTAACTTAAGAAGTTATTGAAAGGATTCGCGATTTCATACCAACAAAAACCCCCGGGGAGGAGTATTTGTTCGAAAAGTTCCTAGCTTTTGCTTACTTCTGAAAGAATCAGAATTGGGTTAGCCGGAAATTCATCGAATTAGTTTTGAAGATATCGGGATCGATAAGTGTTTTACTTATCGAATACCACTTCAAAACTAGTATACGAGTTCTATGTTTTGGAAGCAATTGCAAATTGAAATGTTATAGAGTTGAACTGGCAATCCTAAGGCTAAGTCCAAAGGAGAGGTCAGCATTAACATTTCATACGATGCTATCGTGTGGGACTATCTATCTTGAGGAGTATTCCAAGAGAGAGGACAACGTTAGCATTCATTGGAGGACTTATGCGGGAAACCTATATGGAGGTTCGAGATCTGTTCGAGATCTGTTCGAGAAGCTCGAATCCATGTAGCGATTCGTGATCTGTTCGAGATGTGGGAATCCATTTGGGGATTCATGTTCTGTTCGAGTGATGAAGACTCATGTGAAGGATGTCGAACGTTACCTCGACATCGAAAATGATAGAAAACAGAGTAGGGCGCACAACCCGGGGTTTTGCTAATCTACGACGGGGTGTATAACTCTATTTCTACAGATACTTATCGATTATTGGTCGGCTGGAATTGATGGTACTTAGTTCCACATGGTTCTATAGGTTCCTGCATGGGCTAGTTGCATTTACCCTAATGATATATTTTATCTAGAGATATACGACACTCGAAAGGTACTTTCTGACTCTTTTCAGGAGGTTGGCCTCAGTTCATCTGGGGATGTCTTCAATGGATTATTCATATGTGAACGTACCTTATCGGTTTTGATTGTATCATAGATATTTTGTGGTGTAACCAATGTAAGCATCACAGCTATTTGATATGGTTTATGTGCTACACCCTAGACATTATCAATCATAACACTATATGTTAAACTTAATGAATTATTGGATTCTTTAAGGGGAAAACCATTATGGGTATCCATATGGTTTCAATGGTTAATGTTACTTGTTTCATGAGTTTTCTCATGCTGATTTACCAGACTGAGCTGAGTGTTATTTTCTTATAATGCTCAGGTTAGCCCCGTGTATGTTTCCAGATTTAGGTACGGATGCTTTGGAGCTTATAGAGAAGAGCTGAATGATTACCTTCCATAGGATTCTTATTTCCGCTATATTTTTGTACTGTATATATCAGCATTATGAGGACAGGCAGTTATAACTTTACGAGCTGATGATAGTACTTAGTTTCTAGTAACTCTGATATTTCTGTATTCAGAGTAACTTTTTTTACTGTTCCTTTGATATTATATATTATCGTTCCATTGTGAGATTCTGATATTATGTTCTCTCTTTCTTGTTCTATTCTTTATTTATTTTATCCTAACTTTCTGCCTTTCCGGCACTTGGGTGCTCGGCACACGAATACCATGGATGTATTTAGTGTCCACATTCGAGGGTCGAAAAGTCGAGTCGTTATAATAATCAAATTTAATTATCATCAAACATTGCATCAAAATCATTATCTATACCAAAAATAACATACCTTGTTGCCAAAGCCTTAAATCGCACCTTGAAAAAAGAATTCTCCTATTGTAACCTTTTCCAAATCAAAGGGGTGCTAATCCTTGAATTAATGACCTTCAACTATTAGATAGTAATTAGATCTTGAATTTGATTTGAGAGTTTTTTGTTGAGATGGGATTAATTTTCTGCCATTAAAATGATGAAGAAGGAGGCTAAGAAAAGTGAGATTAATTAGGTTTAGAGAGCTTATATAAACGGACAGAAAAGAAAGAAAGAAAGGTGGATCTAACCCTATATTTCTTTCCTTCAATCTCAGCCATCAAAAACAAGCCCCCTTAACCCACAAACCCTAGCCGCCTATTTCATGTTTGTAGCCAAAAATTACAGCCCCTATAATGGGCATTAAACTCATTTAAGCCTATGTAAAAACATTACACAATTAAATCCAATTTAATCTTTTATCAATATCGTATATTGATTGATATATTCATAACTATTATAAACATATCTTGTAATATTCACTTCTCAAATCATATTCAAATTTGTAATTAATATTTCATAAATATTAATTAATTTATAACAATTATATACTAATTAAATCGTTTGGTCAAAGGATAATTCGTTGTTTCGGTTGTGTGACTCGTTAGATGTAAATATGGTCAGCGATTAATATCGAGCTATTCCAATATTAATGTTCACACATCACTTAGCAGGTAGTGTGATATTTTGGTAAAATTTATTGCTTACTTGGTTTCGGTAAAATCCAATTTCACTTTGTTAAGCGTTACCTGATTGTGACTTTTATTTACACCAATTCTCTTTGTCAAAACTATATCATTTTGGACTTACGCAATTTGGTAGTGGTCAAAATTCCAATATTCAAATCCGTTGTCCAAAAATAAATCCTTGATTCAATAATAACAATTATTATTAACCGAACTACTCTGACCAAAGATTTTGACTTTGAGTTGACCTTTGATACTAACTCTGTATAACTTAGGAGATGAATCCTCTCTTGAATAGTGTTTCACTCCAGTACTTCCACTGGACCAAATTATAGTCACTCCATGGACGTCGTGCCATAATTTGACTATAATTGAAGCGGAGCTTTCATATTGAAGATCAACGGTATTCTTAAGTTGAGAGAACTATGTAAATCGGTGACATCTATATTTTTTTGTTTGACCTTAGTTATATTAATCAATAGAAAACTATCGAGTGAGTTATTCCATAATTATCCAAAAACTATCAGCACGTAACCCCTAAGTGCAAACAGTCATGAGTAATACACTGCCCAACATTTAGAGAGCATTACATACTCTAGTCTCAACAGATACATTGATATCCAGTATCGATGCATTTTTACTAGGAACATTAATGATATATTTATTTTCATTGTGCTTAATTACTCACGGTTACAACACTTTGTAACTACTATCACAAAACATACCATTTATAGATTTTCTATTAAATATACTTTTAATTAAATTAATTAATTAATTAATATAACACATTATATCAAGTATATAATAGAAAGAAAACACCTTTTATTTTGAACAAGATTGGTTATCGAGTTAGATATATGTAACAAATTACATAATTGCCCCCAATGACATACCCCTAACTCTATCAATCATAATCTCTCTTAGCCAATTGATATAGTTTGGTCTGGTAAGCCTATCACTTTCAGAAAACAATTTTGGAGTTGAAATTTTCTGCAAGTTTTAATTGGTAGATTATTATGACAATACCATAGTAGATGTTGTTATAACATTAGTAAGGTTAAACTTTAATTGCTCAACATGTCATAGCTCCACAGATGGTGGATAACTCCTTATCGGTTTTATCATATACAACTCCTAACCTATGGTACCTTGTCATAATTTCACTTTGACTTTGAGTTTGCTTAACAAATCGAAATGAAATTATTCACTCATACCTACCATATCACAATGGCCAAAGCATAGTATATGTACCTTGAGTTTGCTCAACAAATACATATAATTATCTTACTTCGTCTATTCAATATATTAATAATACTATTCATAACATCCCTAGCTTGAGTTTTCTCAACAACTAAGGAGTATTCAAGTAATTTTTTAATATATATATATATATATTAGAGGACGACATTATACTGAATATTCATAATCTTCAATATATTATATTGGGTTATATTAAATTATGGAATAATGTATTTCTTATGAAATACGCTCGTGATTCAAGTGTCGAACACATCGGAAATCATGGTAAACGTACATTTATGTATGTATTTATTCCTTAATTCTATTTAGGATTTCTTAATGTTCTACTTTAGTTTATACATTCATATTATATAAGTTTTATTATATAAAATTTATATAATGATCTTATATATAACATTATATTAATTAAATCTTATTTAATTAATTAAGTCTTTAATTAATTGTTTATTATTTAATTTTAGCATATTATATTGAATATTTATATACTATAACCTTTATAGTAATATACATATATCATATATAAATTAATTAACTTTTAATTAATTTATTTAATTAAACCATTTTAACTTTATTAATTTAAAATTTTTATTTTATATATATACATGTATACTTATTTTGTCTTACAACATCTTGGGACAACATAAAAATATCACTATATATTATACATGCATATATGTATATTATTTAATCAACGTATTTAATTAATTTAATTCTTTTATTTAAAAATGTAATTTCGAAATTAATTTATATTTATTTTCAAATATTTTGAAAAAAAATTATTATATTATAACTTATGGAATATACATACATACATACATACATACATATATATATATATATATATATATCTTATTTATATTTTAACTTTTAAGTTTAAAATCCATATTTTTAATTTTAAAATAATTTTGAAAATTAGCCCAAGGCCCAACTCAAATTGAGTCTTTTCTATTAGGGGCAACCTTTTGGTTCAATATCTGTTCGGGCTAGGCCAGTAGTAAGGTTGGGAAGAGTGCTTGATTATCCAAACTTAATCCTTCGACGCTGCCTTTCTGGACACCCTACTATCTGGGCTGTGAGCTTAATTTGGTCAATCATAACATGACTAATTTAGACTGCATAGGTTATTGGGCTTCGATACCATTGTTGGAACTGGGTCTGCTCGAAGTGGAGGAATTTGGTAAATTTCAAATTTTTTTACCTATTTATTTCTTTAGTGTACTATGTAGTCTAATTCATTTAAAACTTTTCTAAATTTTCCTTTAAATAAAATAAATATTTTATTTGAATTTTGTAAATGAAATTTATTTTATATAATTTGTATTATATTTTATATGTGTGTATCATATACACATATGTATGTGTGTGCACGTACAACAGTATAATGTGTACATAGTTTGACATGCCCATGTATAAGTATTGGGATTTACACTGCAACGGATATGTTAGCCCCTCGTTTATGTTAATGTATTGTCTAAATATATATAAACGTGCATCAAATTATTGTACAAATAAATATACATATGTATGTATGTATAAAATTAATTATGTATAATCAGACCTATAATATACTGGGGGCAACCAACGTGTACTTTTTCGTGTTGTTGATGTTGACTTTCAAGCTCATTTTTGAGTAGGCCGGGATTTTAGGAGCTGGGAGCAGCTCACACTATGGTGGTCTTCGGTGCCGTCGTGAAGATCTAGGAGTGTGAGCAGTTTATAAAATATTAGTTATAAATTATTTGTATAAACCATTTATGAGATATATGTATGTGTACATATACACACACTTACACACAAAACGTAATTAAATTTCAAAATTAGTTTAAATATTACTATGTAAAATAATAAATAAAACTTTAACATATATAATGTAAACAAAAATATTATATATATATATATATATTGAATTATAGTATATATATATAGCCATATAGCTAGTTAATAAATTTATATATATATATATATAATATTTTTATTTTAAATACATTTTGCTGCTGCTCATGGTCAGGAAATTAGTTTTTAGTACTAATTTTATCATCGGTATAAATAATTTAAGATAAAATATTGTTAAAATTAAAATCCATACGAATCAAATAAAAAAATTATTTAAATATATTTCTAGAATCAAAATGCATATTTTATGTTATATAAAATTTTCAAAAAAATTATATTATATATAAATGTACTATAAAATATTTTGTTTGTTTAACTAATTTTAAATCAAATAAATAAATTAAGATGTATGTGTGTATATAATTAATTTTTTTTATGTTGAAAGGTTTTAGGTGTGCATGAAAACATTTAAGAATTTTTAAATAAATATATCACATGAATTAATATTCAATTATTAGGTTTAATTGATAAAATCACATGATAATAATATTCTAATAATAATAAAATACATTTTTTATCATTAGGCCGTGAGATATAAGAATACTTCCATACAAAAAAATTATGTATATATATATATATATATATATATATTTGTGTGTGTGTGTGTGTGTAAAAACCGTTAATTCAGAACAATGGCGGACAAGGCCCAACCAAAGAATTCAGTTACTGATGACAAACCGCCCTCTACAACACTAGATCCAACTACGCCTTCTACTTTTGGATCTAAGCCATGAGCAAAGGCGATTAAAGAGTCTGTTACAGCACCAAGTTCTACAAACAAGATTCCACCTAAACCACTAGATCCACAACCCACTTGCAAATCATCGTCGACGACTTGGACGAAATCATGGGCAGAGGCGGTTAGAGGGTCAACGACGCAGGATGAAGACTCGATTGAAGGTGATTTACTATTTTGCCAACCGCTTTAGGAAAATGGTAAAAAATTGTTTTTTATTGCAGAAAATAATGATCATATGGCAATGGGTAAATGGAAGAACACTTTGTAGTCTATGTTCCGGGTAGCCGACCTTTGTACAAACAATTCATAGGCTATGTGGAAAATTTTTGGAAACCAACTAGAACATTCGATGTTTACTACAAACCAAGCGGTTTTATTGTAACCAGATTTGAGAAAGAGGAGGATATTACTTCCATAATTAAGGCTAGCCCTTACACTTTTGACTCTAAGATAATTATTATTAAACAATGGAAACCTGGAATGAAATTCACTAGACATTATTTCTCTTCGGTTCTGATTTGGATTTAATTGCACGATTTGAGTTTAGAGATGTGGAACAAAGACGCTATAAGCAGAATTTCATATACATTTGGCAAGCCTATTCATATGGATACCAACAAAGTAAAGGAGTCCAACTAAATTATGCTAGAATTCTACTGGAAATTGATGTTAATTTTGAATATCCCCAAACAGTACATGGTAGAAATTATAATGGTGATGTGATAGACATTCAGGTGTCACATGAGTACAAACCAATACCGTATGAAAATTGGAATGTATTCGATCATAACACCAGAAATTGTACCACTCGTATTAGGAAAACTTGGTAATAGAAATACACTACAGAAGCACATCAAGTCGACAAAAATGATGCATAGTCAAGGGATGCACAACAGACATACGGGGATTCCACACTCAATTTTTTTCATTACATCCATTCGAACAAAATGAACTGCACAGCGGATTAAATAAAACTCCTAATATAGCTAACTTGCCTCCTGCACGTCTCCGAATGCTTATTCGTCTAACTAGAAACTTGAAATCCCTTACTCTCGACCTACTCAAATGAGTGCCCGAGAGTTTAAGGGAAAAATAAAAACTTCGGATCGGACAAACAGTATGGTATGAATAATAACCTACCACCTCGAACCAAATAGGTATCTAGTAAGACCACACCGCTGAGCGGAACGTGTTTTCCCCTAACTGTATCTAAATCAACATATCAACCATATATTGTGCTCCTGCATCCACAATGGTTAAACATAATAACATAATCATATGCAAGTATGCAATGGGCTAAGTCTGACTCATCTATCAATTTAGGGTTTTACCTACCCTAAGTTCTCCCATTCTCACAAAATTGACTATCTTATTCAACTCATAGTTTTCCTAGGGTCGCTATGAACCTACTAGCGTTCATGGACTGACTAATAACCTGTCAAAATTCTTAGAAACTACCTAGCCTGAATCATAGTTTTCATGGGATCACTAAGAACCTATTGGTTTCTACTAATAATGATTTTCAATTATAGTTTTCATGGGATCATTATGAACCTATTGAAATTTTCCAATAATGTAACATCCCACCTTTTTGGACGTATTAAGCAAATACACATGCCGACTCAAACCATACAGAAGGGCGGACTGTTATGAGGTAAATAAGAAAAAGCGGAGAAAAAAGAAAAAAAATAGAATCTCACAGCGGAATGAAAAAATATAATAATCAAATAACAGTTCATAAAGCTGTATACAAAACATTTTATTATACTTATACAATACAAACTCAGAGTCACACATATCAGAGATAAATAAATATTGCAGCGGAACAGTATGATGCAGTAGAATAATATAGTAAATAATAGTAGTACAAATCTTCGTCTTCGTCCTCCAGAAATAAGGTCTTCAAATTCTGAAATGCTCAAGCTGACCTGAGCGAATTGAAAAGACAAAACACTCGAGTCAAAACTAAAAGATCTTATGTAAGTCAAATCAACGGTAAGTAAATATGAGTGTAAACGACGTCGGAGATGTTTACGGGGTTTGACATCTCTTATCCAGTGTCTAACGTGAGTGCAGTAACTTAAGAGATGTTCGGGATTCACATCTCCTAAGGATCCGTTAAACTATCTACTATGTAATGCAATACGCTATTATAATATGTCTACAGTAAGATAAACTATTAAAATAGCGTTAAGGCGTTACCCATTTCCCCCTTAACACATTTTTATATATTCCCATAGTCTATACAGTACCGTAATCCCGCCCGTACTAGTCGTCGTCAAAGGGCACTCCATAGGTATGGTACAAAACAAACTCGTAGTGGTCTCGATAGGGTATGTGACACGGCACAACTAGGCAATGCCAGGGTAGATATACCAATTACACTTCCGGACTGGTGGTAACGCATAGTAGCTACTACCGCCCACCTCGGAACACACTCCCAAATCAAAAATTGAGGGTGGCCACCAAATCAATCGCAAAGTCAAAATATAGTATCGAAGGAATGTGCCCGATCGAAGGAATGACCTCACTTAGCCCGTCAATTGCTCCTGTTTTAGCCACCTTAAGCTAACTCATAGGATTCAGGTCCACGTATATACCTTATATAGGATCGTCGCCAACCATCCTACTTCATTCTGGAATCTCCACCGCGTACACAGTTGTCAAAGTGGTTTTTGGTATTGGCAAAGAGTATGACAATATTTGATCCCAGTCTCTTTAACAACCAATCTCTTATTACACACCAGATGGTTCTTTTACATTTCCAAAATCATTTCATAATTGATATCAAAATATCATATTCAATTCAAATCATACCATTTTCGAAATCATTACTTACTTTCGAAATCATATTCACCTTTGAAATCATATCACATTTGAAATCATAGTTCGAAATTATATTTCCTTTCAAAAGTCATATTTCCAAAATAGGCTAAACTCTCATTTCAAAATATCATATTAAACCAAATATGTTATTTAAATCCCAACTTAGGTTATAACATCATTAACCATATTCACTTAAAAATCGAGAATTTGAATATAAATCCATCCAATTCACTTAGTTTGGAATTTAGAAGAAAATAGTTTTAAATAGTTATAAATAGCTAATATAGATTTAAAATAGATTAAATAGCTTAAAATAGATAGATTAGATTTAAAATAAGTTAAAACAGGTTAATTAGTTTAAATAAATTAAATGGTTTAAAATAGGTTAAAATGATTTAATATAATTAATACAGGTTAAAATAGTTTAATACTTTGAAATCTTAATAATTAGAAATTTTGAAATAATATGTTTTTAAAACAGTTTATATTAAAACATGAATTTAGAATTTATATCAAAATTAAACTATTCATTTCATTTCAATGCATTTGGACCATTTTCAATTTCCAAGTCAACAAACCAAATTCCAAACCTTTAAATTTAACATTTCAATAAACTATTGAATTTCATATCGTTTCAATCCATGTTCAAATATCAATTCGGATTACTCCAATTTCAAAATATTTCAAAGTTATTTTCAAACAACTTCAATAACTTAATTTCGATAGAATTTCATTATACTTAAAATTTTACTTTAAACTTCCAATTTAATTTCTTAAAGCAATTCCTTTTAAACCAATTCACATTTCAACGCAAAACTTGATTTTCCAATGATACTTCCATTTATATACATCAAATTTTTTTATGATATTATTTTTATTAATTCAAAAAATTTTAACAAGTTCAAAATCATTAAATTTAACCAATCTGGTGTCCGTATATAATTTTCTACCCTAGGGTCAAGTGATACGGATATTTATCATTTCAATCCGCAATTTAAAATGTTACGGTTATATATATATCAGTTCAAACCGCAATCCCGAATTAATAATAAAATCCATAAAATCGCTCGAGTCTACCATTTCAACCCATAACGATTTTTCCTTAATCTATTGATCATTCGGGTATGTATCATTTCAACCCATAGTGAACTTGCATTTTATAACGATATAAAATAAAACATCCATTCATCCAATATCAACAATCAACTTCCATTACAAACATCATCCAAATCAATCAATAAATATCAATATATAACTGATAATTAATAACAGGTATTTAACTGGCAATTTATATTCAATAATAAATTAAATAACGATTTAATTCAAATAAATACAAATTAACTGAGATGATGATTTAAAATATACCAAACAGTCATAAATAAATTTCTAATCATATCATAAATTTAATTTAACAAACATAAGAAATTTTAGAAGTTGTAAGTGGGTTAAAACACTCACCTTTGAATCTAAATCGAATTTAAATCCAATTTAGGGCCCAAATATGAACGATCTCAGAATCTTTCCAAACTAGCGTCAAAATGTCCGGAATTTCAATACGATCCTAGCGGAGAAAACCACGCGTGAAACGGACCTCGTATGTAAAATTTATACGAGTTAGAACGTTCGAAATTTAAAATTTATATAAAATAAAACAAAAACAAAAACAAAAAAGAACGTACACGTCACCAGGCTTCTTGGTTCACACGCAATCCTAGTTGCAGCAAATCACGCACGTTCGAACAGAATAGCCACCACCGACCGATCAACTTTGACCAAAAACTACTCCGCCTACGCTGGTCTTCACCCAGATCGAAGCACGCCACCAAGACCCCCACTCTAGGCCGCACGCACCCTACCCACGCCACGAATTTCGGTCGCCGTTTAGCCGTACGCCGCCGCCGCCTTATCAACACCGTTCGAGGCGAATTTCGGCCTCCAGCGACCAAACAAAACCCACCGATCGACTTGCCTCGACATTCTCCACCAGACCCTGCCCTCCGATCGACCTCAAGTTGAAGATCCACCGTCCACTAGGAAACCCTAGCAATGGACGGCCGAGCTTCATCGTCTATTTCTGATCACTCGGTGACTCTAATAGAAAAACGAACAGTAGATTTGACTTGCGCTCGTCGAGAGCCTCGAATTGATATATAATTCGATGAAGTTTGAGGAGTTTGATTTTTGGATTTGAATTTGATTTGAAATTGCAATTGGGAATTAGGGTTTTGTCTGCCATTGGAATGAGGAGGAGCAAATGGAATTGTAGGTATATAAATGAGGAATAAGAAGTGACTAGGGTTTATAACGAGGTATTTATAGGTAGATCAGAAAATAAAACGAATGAACACGATTGATTTGGGTTTGAATGATAAACAACCCGAAAAGCATGTTTCGACTCTAGAACGAAAATGAGTCAACACATATATCCAAATAGATGTTTTCGATAATTTCAAACTCAATGGAACAGGTTTCAAGTCCTAATTCCATCGTATGAAGAAGTTATGATAAAATTAGCTTATTTCAATTTGATTTCAATTAAATTGATTTCTAGGCGTTTCGAGCCCGTACGATCAAACGACAAGTCTGATTGCTACGAAACTTGAAATACTAAAATAATTCACCGTTACGGATCCGATGAAACTGGTTTCGTCGAAATCCGAGTCAGTGGCCAAAATGGCTATTTTCACATTAATTAAATAAATATTAAATTAATTAATCCCATTTTTATTCAATACTTATTAACTAGCAGATTTTTATCATTTTTGATTTCTTACATTTATAATAATCCAAAAAAAGTTTACACATCAATTCATTATTTAAAGTTTTACTAATTACAGTGTCCAATTTCAACTGTAATTAAATCCGATTTTATTATTTAATTTCAATAAATTGTTTTAATTTGATTCCAACCTTTATATTCAACCAATTATAATCCGATAACATAGTTAACATTTGTTTTACATTTCATTACATTAATATACTCCAATTTCCATCTTTTATTTGTATTAAATACTATATTTCAATTATATTGGATTTTGTCAATTTTACCCATAAATTATAAATCAAAAATCCCAATTAATTTATTTAACTTGATTTCGCTCCTTTATTACATCAGTTATTTTCTTATGAATAAAATTAACTTTTCTATCCATTCTATTACATTCACATTCAGCAGTTATTGTCTTAGCCCACATTAATGCATCATTTTATTTCATTTAATTATAATTGATTTCCAATTAAATTTTATAGACAAATTAAATAGGTAACATATAATAATTGTTACCATAAACCTTTAATCACATTCATAGGTTATTTATTTACAAACAAAGGTTACAATTACTTATATAATGCTGATTTTATTCAATTTCTATTAATTGTCTATTTCATACATAAAATAAATATTTACATTTGTTTTCTTATATTTAATGTATAACCAAGTGTAACAATTTACATTATTACATAATTGGAATTTCATTTCAATTGTTAAAAATTAGCTTTAATTACCATTTGTTACATTTCATTTTAGTATTCATTTCATTATTACATTACAACTTTTTATTTCTTCCAATATTAAATAATAAGATTCATTAAATTAACAAATTAAATTATCAAAAATTTACGGGTTATTACAAATAACATTCCTCAAATCATAGTTTTCACAAGATGAATATGAACCTATTGGATTCTTCCATGTGAACAGGAAGACAAAAATGCATGTATAACTAATCGGAGTACAGCAAGTGCTGAAGACCATACAGCTATTGATAAGGGTGGTAAAAACAAGGAGACCGCATTGACTGATGCAATAGGCCATGTGCGTGCGACCTACACAAAGGCTCCTCAACAAAAAGTTAATATAATTAGGAATAAAAAGAAAGAACCGCAACCCAAATACACCAAAAGAGCTGTTGATATTCCATTACATAATTCATTTGACTGCCTGTAGAAAGAATTTACCCCTAATGTGACAACCACTTCAACTCTAGAGATTACTTTAGAGTTTGTTCAGGATTCGCCAACGTCATCTAAGCATTAGATTCCAAATGTCCTACAACAAGACCGTATGATTATTGAAGATGTAAATGGTGAAGGTTCAGAGGATTTTGGTGCCGCAGGCGACCTTTTTGGCAATTCATATCAAAAATTCATAGAGAATATTCAAGAAATTCCAAACATAAGAGAAATATAGATGTCTCGAGTATGATCAATGCTAATCCTGCTTATGCTCAAAAACAAGGAAAAAATACTTTGAAACCAAATACTGCTCCGCCTAGAAGACAAACAAGGAGCTCTATGCATATTCCATGAAGTTTGTATAGTTGATTACATGGGGGATGAATGTTGTACCATGCTCGAGTCAGATCGAGTATTACAGATTTCTAGGTAAGGACGTTCTGGAGCTCAGAAGGCGAGCTGGATGGCAGGAACGTATGGAGTGTATTCCGCTGTGTATTTGAGAGCTTATTGATAGTAGTCTGGGACAGGTGGATAACTGTCTAGTCTATTTGTAAATGGTTGTAACTCTGATGTATCGAATGTAAATTAACAAATACTGTTTTCTTTGAATAACTGATATTATTATTTGATATTGTATTTTGATCCGCTGCGAATGTGAGAATCTATGTCTTGTTCTGTTTCTTTCTTCTATCTCTTTTCTTTTTCTCCTAACTATCTGAAATTTTCGGGTTCAAAAATTCCAGGTCGTTACAGTTTCAAATTTTAAATTTCATATTAAAATTGTTTAAGAATCAGTTTCAAAGTTGGAAGATAAAATTGGGCAATAAATTGAATTTTTGAAGAAAATTTCTTTGAACTTTTAATTTGAACTTTAAAATAAGTTAAGTAATGATAATTTAAAATGGAATTTTGGAATTTGGATTCAGAAGTAAATGGTTTAAAGATTTAAGTTGTTAAATAAAAAAAAATAAGGGTTAATTTGACTTAAGGGATTAAATCAACATTTAAAATGTTTAACTCGAATTTATATAATTCGAGATGGTTTTAAATCGAGATTTGAATAAAATTTGTTCAAATTGGATTGGATTTGAATTAATTTGGAATTGTGATTAAAGTTGAGTAAGTTTAAAAATCAAATGGAATTTGATCTGAATTTGGAAAGAAATTGAGGGTAATTCAACTTGAAATGGGATTAAATCAATTTCAATGGAAATTGAAGTATTGAGTCAATTTAAATGGAAGTGGAATTTAAATTGAATTGATTGGAAATGGAAATTTGGAAATTAAATAGTTTGGCTCTGGATTATTTTCAAAATAAATTGTTTTAATACAAATATATTTTTCCAAACTATGTACTATACAATCTTTCTTCTTAAACCCCAAACTATCTTATACTTATTTTACAATTATTTTTGAACTATTTAACTATTTTGAAACTGTCTTATAAACTAATTACTATTTTTCAGTTACTTATATCTAATCACTATTTTAAAAACTATTTTGCAATTATCTAACTATTTTATAACTACTTAACTATTTTACAGTTATTTTACAAACTAATAACTATTTTTCAATTACTTATCTATTTTAAACTTTTTCAAGTTATTTTTAAATTTAAATAGGTCAGAGTTCAAATTGTTTGTAATTAAAGTAAAAACTCAATTGGAAATGGAAGCAATTGAGAATAAGTGAATGGAATTAAAGGAAATGTGAATAGAAAAGAGAATTGATTTGGCTAATAACCAGTGAAGTAAAATACGTAGGATGTACGTAGATTATTCTGTTCGCATAGTGATTTGATCCAGATTCGAACACAGAATTTTGAGATAGTATTATCGATCCGAGTTGGGATTTTTCGCTCGATTTTCGACGGCGAACCTGGATATGGATTGTTGATTGGTTCTGGATATTCTCTATCATAGTTGTGACTATGCAAGGAGAATGACGGTTTCTGATCAAGAAACCAGATTTGAGTCCGCACTAGGAGGTCGGGTGGACGATACTAGTTCGGAAGTGAAATTGTGTGATCGAGTGAGCGATCAAATTGGTATAACGTACGGATGATATGTGTACATCGTACGGGTTTGAATGAAATTGGCATTGAAAATTTGTGGATAAGAAATTTAAAATGGTTTTTGAAATGAAAGGTATATTATGTGAAATATAATGGAATTGGATATTTCTTTGGTTGAAATTTACTTTATGGAGGTAAGTAATATGGTAAATAACTTTATTAAAGAGAAATTAAATTTGAATATTTGATTTGGAATAAAATAAAGTTATATATCCTTGTTATATAAGATAAATCTTCCCTTGTTGAATCTATTGCCAGAAGAAAAGGGTTTTTTTGAAAGTATTTGAAGTATAAAAAGGGAATTTATACCAGTATGAAGTGATCCGAAGATTTTTAAAGTTATCTATATCTATATATATATAAGGGATTTTATGAGAATGATTTTGGAAAAGGTTTTGGGAACCTATGGATTTTGGAAAGGCTTTTGATTTTTGGGAAATCAATTTTGGATTTTGGAAAGCCAAGTTTGGAACTATCGATTTTGGATATCGATTTTGTGTAAAGGAGATTTTGATATAAATCATAAAGGATATGATTTGAAGATGCTATAAGTGTATAGTATAAATTTTTTTGGAAATAGCTCTGGGGAAAAAGGCGCTCCCTTGAAATGAACTTCTCAGGAGTACCACAGGATGGTACTGCCTTGAACCCCAAGGGGGGATTCTAAAGTTGATCCTGTGAGGAGTCCGGACAAAACTAGTTCCTGAGGATTATTTGTGTAGCGAAAGTCGAGGGGCTGGTGCCCACAGAGGCATTTGGGTTATGCTGTGACGACAGTGTAACTCAATGTCACTGCGATCTATTGCAGACCATAGCGAAAGTCATGTGTGCCGCTGAGAGCCAACTGTCTACGTTTGATTTTATATCGGTAGACTGTGACACTATGGTAACATAGCGAAAGTCGTGTGTGCCGCTGAGAGCCAACAGTCTGCGTTTGATTTTATATCGGTAGACTGCGACCTATGTTGGAGAAGTTTCATTTTGACAGCGAAATCGTGTGTGCCGCTGAGAGCCAACAGTTACATGGACTTTTGCTGCAATGGCAACGTAACCCTAGAATGTAACTGCGATCTGTTGTGGGTTCTATGCTGTCATCAGTTACATGGACTTTTGCTGCGATGGCAACGTAACCCGTGATGTAACTGTGACCATGGATGGGGGTGATGATTTCCAGAGCATTCTCACCAAAAATGTTTCCTCTATTTTCAAAAATATCTTCAATAAATTATTTTCCAAGTATTTTCACTGAGTGTTGAAAACGGGTTTGCTAAGTCCTTATAGATTTTCAGTCCTACGTCTGATCAACGTATGACCGAATTTCTGTGAGAACAAGGATGGACTTGTTGAGACATCAAGTTATAAAAAGTATTTTTATAAAAAAAACCTAATTTAGTAATATTATATTATATTTTAAAAGTATTATAAAATGTTCAAAGAGTAATTTAATTGATATTAAGTATTTTAATAAAATTCTGGCTTCGTTCCTTTTCGGAGACGAAAAGATTTAAAGGGGGGAGGAATGTGGTAACTCGGATTTTTCGGACATCTATTAATTGATAATTAGCTGGATTGAATTAATAAAATACTGATTTATAAGTGAACAAATGAAAAGGTGATAATATAAAGATATCTAAATGAATTTGAGCTATAATAATATTGAATTATGAATATTTGGAAATAATATATCTTATAGTAAATTAACAAATTCGAAAATAGACATATGCAAACTTTATAATGTTGAGAATTTTAAGTGTGTACTTATACATATATACAAGTGTATATATATTTATATTATGATTAGGAAGCTATTGTTTTGAGTTCAACATGATGATTTTCAAAAGCTATTTAAATAAACTCTACATTTTAATGCTAATATATATATGGTTACTTAAGTATATAATTAAATCTTATATATCATTTTGTTTAAGTAATATAAACATAAGAGAAAAGTATTTATTAATTAGGAAATTAAATATGAAAGCTTTATAAATCATTTAAAAATAAATAAATTCATGCATAATTACATGTGTTAGCTTATAATCCTCTTTGATAACAAGTGTAAAGTAATTAAGTATTGTATAAGACAAGTGTCTTTTATTTATTTTATTTTCTTTAAAATTTAATAAACCACAAATTAACTCTATATAAACATTCATCTTCTATCTTCATTTCTTTTCTTTATTTTTCAATTTCAAAAGCAAGAGAGTCAAAGAACAAATCTGTAACCAGAAATTCAACTTGCAAAACAATTAACAAACTCAAGAAAATTAAGCTGGTCATCCCTGTTTCAACTTAAACCTCCTCAACAACAACTAAAACTTCTGATTTCAAGTTAAAGTTAGATCTTTCCAATAAAGCACTTCAGTTTTCAAATCAAAGTTTAGGCATCTCGACTGCAACAAGATTTGCAGAAATTCAAGTAGCAAGTCAATTTCCAGTTCACAAAGCAAATATTTTCCAGGCTTCAAGAATTATGCTCTCTGTTTAGCAAATTCCTGTGAGTAAACTTCATCTTAAAAGTTTAATCTGCCTATATATGTGATTGCATGAGAAAATCCTTGAAATCTTGAAATGAAAATGCTTGCATGATGGTTTAAAGTTGAATAAATGCATATATTCATGTTGAAATTGTGTGTATATCTGTGTTCCAGATCATCTTCTCTGTTCTTCCAGGATTGTGAGTAAACTTCACCTTTTATAGCTAAGTCCATTTTATATTCGGATGCATGCGATAAATAATGAAGTAATGTGTGAGAAACCTTAATCTTTTTAACCTGGAAATAAAATTGTTCTGCACTCTGTTAAACTGTGAATATTGTTCATCCCAGTATTCAAAAATCTTTATCTCTTCATCTAGTTCATATTGCATGTTGTTGTAAACTAAGAAAATGTCTATTTTCTAGTATAGTTTTAGTTAAAAATGGATTGTGAGTATATTATGCTTGTAGTTCATCAATGGCAGGTTTACAGTAAGTAAACATATTTTAGTGAAAGTTCAACATGTTTAAAACAAGAATTCGAGCATGGAATATAGATTCTTGAGTAGAAATAGGATTTTTAGAAGTTAAATCATGATTTTTAACAGTTTATAATACAAGAGATTTTAAATTTACAAATTTCCCTTTTAAAATTAATTTCGCCACTCTGGGTGGTGGAGATATCAGGACGGCGTCACTGGGAGTTGCGGTTGGGCAAGGTGAAGTGGTCGACCGTGGCAAAATTTTAGATTTGGGATTGTTTTGAGTGGGGCGTCAAATTTTAGGGTTTAAGGGTGGTATTGGCTTCGGGTAGCGTCGCGTTGGAACTGGGAGCAGGGTTCGCCACCGGGACTCTTGATTTTTGGCAGGAAGGTAATGTGATCGAAGAGCTTTCGTCTGAAGTAGGTGGCGAGCGAAGCAGTGACCGGTCGTGGATGGGGTGGGTCGATTTGTGGAGGAAGATTGTTTTCGGGTTTCTGAAGGGTGAGGCAGATGATCAAATTTCGATCGGAGGTTTGCGGGACATCGGCGAAATGGCATGTGTGATCGGAAGATGGATGGAGACTTGGCTGTGGCGTCGCGGCGGTGAGTTGGTCATTGGCGAAGGTGTACACGTGCACAGCGTGTACGTGGGAGTTCTTTGGTTTGGTGAAATCGAGCGAGGCGATTGGATGCTCTTGGATTACATCATGTTCGTGAAGCAGGTGATGTTAGCTTGGAATACTCGAAGTTGATCGGAGATGCACTCTCTCCAGATCGTGGTTATCTTATTCAGGTTGATTTGGAAATCGCCTGGAAGTGGGAAGTTTGGGGAGAAGCAGTTTTTGGTTGGGTCTTCGGGTTCGTTTACGTCTGGTTATTCTAAAATTTATACAGGTTTGTTTTTGTTTTAGGTTGTGGGCTTCGACCCAATAGGTTTTGTTGTAATAAGCAAGGGTTAACCAAGTTATAAGAGTTTTTAAATAAAATAAGGTTTTGAAATTCAAAATAAATTTAGTTTAATTTTTTTTTACTTTTATACAAAAAAATATTTCTTCAACATTTGATTTGGAGCTATAAAATTTTGTTAACCTTAATGGGTTAAGTTAAAATGTATTCTATTTTGAAACTTAACTAAATAATTTAACTAGGTAAGTTAATTACATAGATAAATGTTTTAAATTATGCTAATGATAGTTAAGTAATTAATAAAGGATAATGGTTTACCTTAAAAACTAATTAAGGTTTAATGAGTTGAGACTGATTAAGTTAATTAAGTAATTTAAGTTTAATTAATTAATTTAATTAATGATTAAGGATTGATAAAATTATAATTAAGGGTTATAAGTTAATTAATGAGAGGTGATTTAATTTAAAGATCTAATTAATAAATTAGAGATTAACTAATTGATAATTAAGAATTAATTAGTTAAGTAATTTATAATTAAAGATTAATTACGCAATTTAGTTAATTAATTAGAGATTTATTTATTCGTAATTAAGAATAAATTGATTTAGTAATTAGAGATTAATTATTTAAAATTAAATGATAAATTTAGAAAGGATTAATTAACTAATAATTAAAGTTAATTAACTGAGGATAATTAACCGATGACATAATTACTTAATGGAAGTAATTATGGATATTAAATGGATGATTAATTAATGTTGTAATTAATTAATGTTAAGTAAAGAGGGTTTAAAAGTAATTAAAGTAATTAATTTAATTTATTGATGGTTAATTAAATTAATTAGAGATGGTGAGGTTGATTAATCTTGCTTAATAAATGATTGAATGATATTGGATGCCTTGGATTATGTGATATCTCCGATATGTGATATGTGCTGATGTGTGATATGAGATGAATTGTTGTGTATAAATTGTATTGTTTAAACTTAAACTTTTGGTTTAATGAATAACATTGGATTCGAAGAGACCGGAGTCGGGTATCAGCAATATCCGAAACCACTTCGATTCTTTATAGATCGATATGTGAAGTAAGTATTGAGCATAACAAGTTATGAACTCGTAGTGAAGTACGAGTTACCCCGGGTTTTTCTTTTATGGATTGAACTTAGTATTCCAAATTTTGTGGGTTTACTCACGCTGGTTTCCAGCCTGACCCGGGTGTTACTTTGATGTAATGCTCGGGTCAGACCGAGTATTACAGATTTCCAGGTAAGGACGTTCTGGAGCTCAAGAGGCGAGCTGGATGGCAGGAACGTATGGAGTGTATTCCGCTGTAATATATTGTTATTTATTGGGACGAGTTATTTTAACTGTCCAGTGATTGTGAAATGTTGTAACTCTGATGTATTGAAATGTAATTGACTAATACAGTTTTCTTTGTATAACTAATATTATTATTTGATATTGTATTTTAATCCGCTGCGAATGTGAGAAGCTGTGTCTTGATCTGTTTCTTCTTCTATCTCTTTCCTTTTTCTCCTAACTATCTGAAATTTTCGGGTTCGAAAATCCCGGGTCGTTACACATTCAATCTCCAAATTACCCGTAAACTTTTCTTTGTGGGTTTGATGGTACATATATTAGATTGCCTACCATTTGTAGATACATATGCACCTTATATTCATGATTCACTACATCCACTAGTAGATTCCAAAAATCGACAACAAGCTGTTGAGTCTTGGTTGAGTCTTGCTTCTGACAGCAAGGATGAAGACAATTTCCAATAGTCATAGAACAAAGTCCTTATCATATGAGCTTAAGTTGGTATGCATGGAGACTTGGTGGCAACGAAATGTACTAGTTGATCCAGGATAGTGTGTAGTTTTCAAGTTTTAAGTTGTTAGGATTAGGTTTTATTTTATTGTTAACGGGCTTGTCTGGGTAGATTTTGGACGATATAAGGGTCTGTGTTTTGTAAGGTGAAGTGTATAGGTGTTTGTTGTATTTGTATATATGCGTGTACTTCTAGATATTTGTTATTTAGTAAAAGAACCCATTTTTAATATATATATATATGTATGTATGTATATGTATGTATGTATATGTATGTATGTATATGTATGTATGTATGTGTGTGTGTGACCATCGATATGTGACAATACAATAATATACTGATTTATGATAAGCTCTATTTAGCTAACATATGAATAATTGACAAAATAAATAATTAATAATATTAATAAATCAGAACCATACCTCTCACCGAGGCCTAGGGATCTCACTTTGAAATGATGAAATGACTTTTGAATCGAATTCCAAGTTCTAGTGTCGCTAGCTCCTGAACTGCTCACCACCAAGATCGAATCGAAGAGTTTTGATGTGATTTGTGCTTAGATATTTTGGTGTTTGGTATGGAGTATTTGTGGCTGAAAATGCAAGTAGAAGGAGGAGCAAAAGTATTTAAAAAATGGTGTAAAAGGTGGAATATATATATAGGAAGTCAAATAGAGAGAAAAGTGGATGACATCTGTATCTCTCTTATACTAATTCCACTCTTTTTGAACATTCAAAAGCCTCCCTCTTTAGCCAACATTTGACCGGCCTAACCAAGCTATTTTTGGTCGAAATATGCATGCCCCATGGGTTCAAGACCAGTCCAAGCCCGAACGATGACTGTCGCATTTAAATCTAAGTTTAAACGCGTATTGATATCGTATATCGATCAATATATTTATAACTATTATAAATACATTGTTTAATATTGTTCAACACATCAAATACAAAATTTTATAATTAATATTTTATAAATATTAACTAATTTAATTAGTTTATAACAATTACAAATTAATTAAATCAAGTGATAAAAGGAGTATTAATCGTTTCGGTTGTGTGGCTCCTAGGTGTAAATTTGGTTAGCAATTAATATCAAACAATTCAAATATTAATGTTCACACGTCACTTGAGAAGTGGTGTGACATTATATCAAATTTATCGCTTATTCGGTTTCAGTAAAATCTAATTTTATTTTACTAAGCGTTACCCAGTAGTGACAATTATTTATACTAATTTTCTTCGTCAAAACTATATCACTTTAAACTTATGGAATTTGGTAATGGTCAAAATTTCAGTATCGTTCATATTCAACTCTATAGTCCAAATACAAAGTCTTTGATTCAATAATAACAATTATTATTAACTGAACTACTCTAGCCAAAGATTTTGAGTTTGGGTTGACTTTAGTTGTCGTGATATTAATCCATATAACCGAGGAGACGATCTCCTCTCTTGAATAGTGTTTCACTTACAATACTTTAACTCGATCCAACTATAGTCGTTCGATGGATGTCGTATTATGATTTAACTATAATCAAAATAGAGCTTTCATATTGAAGATCGACGGTATTCTCAAGTTAAGAGAACTGTATAAAATAGTCACATCGGTATTTTCTGTTTGATCTTAGTTATATTAACCAATAGAAAACTATCAAGTGAGTTATTCCATATTTATCTAATAACTATCAGTATGTAACCCTTTGGTGCCCCAAGCGGTCATGAGTAATACACTGTCCAACATTTGGAGAGCATTACGTACTCGAGTCTCAATGGATGCATCGATATCCAGTCTCGACGCATCTTGAATAGGAATATTTAAAATGATGTGCTTATTATAAATTGTGATACAATACTCATGATTACAACTATTTGTAATTACTATCACACACACATCGTTTATGGATTTACTGTTAAATATATTTTAGTTTAACATTTAATATTTATAACATTACAACAAATATATAACAGAAAGAAAACACATTTATTACGAACAGGAATTGACAGAATTAATTAATTTACAGTAAATTACAGAATTGTCCATATGGCATACTTCTAACTCTATCAATGTTAAAGTTTGTTCAGTGGTTTTGGTAATCATAGAAGCATGGACCTCTGGTTGATGTGATAGTTGTTTAGTGAAATTCAAGTAGTTCTGTAACTGGACGTGAAAAAAAGAGTACGACTGTGGGATCTACCTTTTATTTCAACTGCATTTACTGCATATTACTTCGATTATATACCTTTGGCAATATTTGATCCCGATAACACAACTTTACCGTGCCAAACTTAAGACATAAGTTAATTAATATTAAAAACCTTATGTATTTTTCATTAATTAACCTTTGTACATCTTTTAAGCAATTATGGAAGATTAGTATTAGCGCAATTAATTACCGTGAAGAAAGGTTACTTCACCTTTCATATTGGGAACTCTATTTTTATTTGCACATGTGAAAAGATACGTCAAACAACAAATTAAAGTAGGAAATGGTAGAAATATTTATATTGAAACCTAATTAATATTTGCACATGTAGGACGATGTACCTAATTTGAATGAAGAGAAATTAGAATCCTTAATTTACTTCTCTATGAATTCATATTTCCATGCGTAGGTCAGCAACTGCAATCATATTATGTATATCGAATGCCAATAAAAGGACCAGAGACAAATAGTCAACATGTTTTTTTCTTTTATTGAAACATTAATATATATTTATATTTTTATAACGATTCCAAGCCAAATATCATAACTGCTACCAATTTTTATAGGATTTGTGAATTTTTAATAGGATTACAAACCCTCTAGTTCCATGTGCCAACTCAATTTCAACCACCCATTCATAATTTTAATTAATCTTAAACCAAAGCAAAAGAAAAGGGTCCAAACCAAATATTATAACTGCTACCAAATTTCATAGGATTACAAATCCTCTAGTTCCATTTAGAGGGATGCATTTTCACTTGCACTGAAACTTCAAGCATTTATAATTACACTAAATTCTCATTTTCACTGTTGCTTATGTCTTTAATCCAAATGCAACTTAAAATACTTCGCTATAATTTCAGATCCACCTAAAATTGGACGGAACATATGCTTCATATCAGAAAATACATATAAATACAACAAGCTTACGTATACACAATGATCAAGTATCATGTATATAATATAACAAGATGTAAATTACAATTAGCAGTACAGAGTGTACTACCTTGTTAAGCAAAGACAACAAAACAGTTGTAATCCGCTGCACCAGTAATAATATATAATTCAACTCTTTTCCATTAAGTTTGCTATTTTTACAACAATATGACTTCCATACAAAGAATAGTGACCTGTAACGCGTACAACAAAACCACACTATTGGGACGCATGCATATGACAGTCCCTTTTCCTATAAGTTGCCCTCTACTTATTTAAAAAATGCATTGAATAATTTATCTAGAAATGGTGTAAACTAAAAGATGTGAAATGAGGTGAAAAGAATATAAAAATAAACGAAAACATTGTGACATATATGAAGTATTTACAGCTTTGGGAAGATGGTTTCAGAAAGAAGAAGCACTTTCAAGGATTTGAACCTCATTCCTGTAAAAATCGGAAGGCTGGGTTCTCAAGAAGCTCCTCGGGATGTTTGACATCGGTCATTTTCTTGTCTTCCAAAGTGCTAGATATATCATCCATGGAGAATGGAATGCTGCATAAACAATATAGTACATATTGTCAGTAGTTAATCAGGAATATGCTGCGTGATTAAGTGCACTATACATCAGCGAATGTACTATATAACGATAAATTGTACATTACTACTACAGTAATATACCTCCTGACATCAACTTTAATTCTGAGAGGCCTAGAGATATTACACAAGTAATTATTATTCCCCATGCCATATTGGACAATCATTGCTATGCCATATTGGAAAGTTAAATTGCTACCCAAAACCAGCATTACACACACGGCAAGGATCGGCTACAACTTATTTTTGGTACACCTCAAATCCTCCCGATATCAGCCACAAGTTCCGAATTAAATATATGGGGCTTACAAAGATAAGACACACACGTTTGTGTGTACATACATACATATACATACGTGTGTTTGTCTCATCTTTGTAAACCCTATTTTCTAATATAATTAAATTTGCTAACTACCTTGAATTGTCGTCAAGTAAAAAGGCACTACTAACAGCACCGTTGGAGTCCTCTGTCATTAGTATTCTCATGCTAGAAAGAACCTGTATTAGAAACAGTGAAAGGTATTATTATAAACATAATATTAAAAATTACAAGTGCTCATTTAGGATATATATTTTTTTGCTCCTTTAGCTATATTTTTGCATTAGTCCCCTCGTAAACTTGTTTTGGGAAATACCTAAAAGGAGTCTAGAATTTATTACAAATCCTAGTTTATATATTATCCAGTTACCCTAATCGATGAACATGTAAATACAATATTCAAAATAAACAGTAGGAAAACATCAAGTTGCGCGTTATGGTATTACAAAACAAATCCATATCATCAAATAAATAGCTTTGTAAGTACAACCATATACTGAAACGAAAAAAAAGTTCACTTACACTTGAAGAAACACTTTGTGTATTATACTTGTCATCCCAATACTGAGTGCAAATCCTATATAGTTGCTGGACACTCAAGATCTACACAACATAAAAAAAATATTAAGTATCGATATGTGATTAGAGCTACACACACTGTGTGTGTGTGTGTGCATGCACGCACGCGCGCACATGTGAGTGAGCAAGTGTATGTGTACAAAGAGGAAGTGATTGGAGTACCGGGCATAGATCATTGACAATTTCATCATAAGAGATTCGATATTTCTGGAATATCACCTACAATTTGAGCAAGAGAAATTGTTTAGTAGCAAGTTTTAAAAAAAAGCCACATATCTTTATTTAACTAAACCATCAAATGATGAAAGCAGCATTATATACTGTATAATGTATAATGCACATAAAATACTAACCAAAAAGCCAACGGCTTGTCTTATATGCTTCAGTTCGTCCCATGATGACCCTGCATACTGCAAAAAGGAGTTCCAGAAAAGTGTGATTGGATGCAATATAGGAATGACAGTGCAACGGAAGAAACCAAAAACCAATTTTTCTTTTTACCTCTTGTTTTGCTTGGGCACACCATAGTTCAAGTTCAGCCAAACCAGATTTCACATATTCACCGTTGCTAAATGAGCAACACTCACGGCGCAATAATAGACTACAGTGGGAAATGAATCAGATACGAAAGAAGTTCAACTAAAAACAAATAAATAAGCAAATCAGATGAGGAAAACTCACCTGTTGAATAGTTGCACATTGATGAATGAGAAAATCTGACTAAAACACTTCTGAATGAAAAATTCAGGCACCTAAAATAACAACAAGAACCATTTGTGGTCACAAAAAGCTCAATTTTCATTTATTATATATATTTACTAGATAAAGCGTACATGATTTTCCTGTAGGGTTTTGAGAAGATTATTAAGACTCTCAATGATGCTTTGCCAATGGTTGCTCTGGGATGAATTTCCAAATGAACGGTTAGTCCCTCTCATCAAGCTTCCTCTAGCAGTTCTTGGAGCCTTAATTCCATGAGAAGTCATGTCAAAAAAAGTTCTTATCAAATCCAACACATCAATATTATTTGGTCAATGCTAAGATTGCCACAGCAGGTGACCCGATATCTTATAGATAAAGAAACTTAGCCATTGCAACTCTAGGTATGAAATTAATCCATGCCTTGTTAGATAATGTCATGAAATGGGAAGAGAACACAAAATGATTACCTGGATACATAATGTAAGCAAGGAAGTCATGTCTTTTTTCATATTATCACGAATGATTCCATAAATTTTCTCCACATAAGCAGTAAGTTGCTGTTTGAAAAGAAGAGCAGGATATTTGGCCTCAACTTGTTGCACAATATCCGAACCATCAAAAGCAAGGTTAGCTGAAGATCGGAACCCCTAAAAATAATCAAATATTAGAAGATTGTTGACGCAGTCCAATATTGTAACACACACGTGTGTGTGTATGTACGTGTGTGTGAATATATATGTGGATAGAGAGAAATAAAAATGAAAATACTTGGGTCATTCTGCCAAATAATGAAGTAGGAGGTGGTGGTTTACGGCGCTGCGACCCAGAAGCTTTAAGGCTCTTTTGCAGCAAAATTAACAAAGCAGATGTGGTTGATAACCAATACGCCATGTGTTCATTATTCTCTTCATTCTGCATTAAATGCATGTTATTTATATGTAAAAGCTGTCAAAGTTAGTATATGCATTGATAAATTGATTTTGACATGCATGCATATTGTGTGTGTGTGTATAGAGAGAGGGGAGCGTTCAATGGCACCCCAAACAATGTAGCACCCCTATAGCCCCATGATTTCCATCACATAATCCGGATTAAATAATATGGCTAGTGGGAAGAGAGAAAACCATATAATTTAATTCGGATTGTGTGGTGGAAATCAGAGGGCTATAGGGGTGCTACACTTTGGAGTCTTTTCCCAAACCATACTAGACAATGTAGGTATGAAAAGGTGGATTATTTACTTCAATTGCTGAACCAATCATCTGGATGAGTCGATCGAATACATTAGTTTTTTCTGCCTCAAAAGATTTCCAGTGGAGAAGACATTTGTATATAGTAAATGCAGCTACTGGCTTTCCATCATCAAACCCAAGATTCTGAGCTACACAACTGATAAGTGCATCCACACTCTCCTATAACCCCGGCATTGTTAGACACAAATACGCAAAACAACATGAAACGAAAATTTAAAAATATTTGAGGCGTACATGTTGTCTCTCAATATAAGATTTCATTAGTTTTGGATCAGAGTTTGTATACTCCTTCAAAACTGGAGGTGCACTCTGAGGTTCCTGCAAATTTAGTGGTTGTTTCAAGCTTGAGTAAAGTGGAGAATAAAGCTGAGAAATGCAAAACTAAAAGCAGTCAACTAACAATTAAGACCTTAGGCTCTTCAATGTCAATATGCCCATTTTGCAGATTCTGCAATACAAGAAGTCAAGATAAGAGAAAAAACCATGGAGAAAGGTAATTCATGATCAGAAAAACAAGGTTTACATGTTTTGCTGGGGTAGTCGGAATCGATAAATGTTCAGACATGGGCTTCACATTTGAACTCATTAATGACTGATGAAGGACATGGTTTTCAGCTTCCATGTCCGACAGCTTATCAGCTAGTCTGTTACAGAAGAAAAACGGCAGATCTCAAATTAAAAATTAATAGGTTAGCATGAAAAGCGAACGCTGCCCTGGTGATTAAGCCTCATAATGTTTTGATATTGGGGCATGTATATTTGATAAGCTGAAAGAGGAGATTCGGTATCCTAATAAATGTAATTATGACGCAAGCGCAGTGACAAGAATATGTTATGTGCATTTGGCTTTATAACAAATAAATAGAACTTTGAGGTATGGCACAGCAACATTTAATTTCACATATATCTGTGACTGAACAGTATCCGAGTTCAGAGTAAAGATGCATTCAAATAAAATAAGCACCTTTGCATTGAATCTCCCAACTGAATAAGCTGGCTTTCTGCCTCCATAACCTGTTTAAGCCTTTCCTCGCTAATTCGACTTGTTTCTTCAAATTTTTTCTCAGTTTCATCAACCTTCTTTTCTAAAGAACTTACCAGCTCCTGTATGCCATGAAAGATAACAATATAGAAAAAATACATAAGGATTAAAAAACATAGACCCATTACGTTGCAGTTCACATTTAAATTCACCTTAAGTTTGTTATTTTCAGCGGTAAGTTTATCCATTAGAGCTGTATCAACAACTGGAACCTCTTTTATCATACGAGCTTCCTCAACTGCCTTTTTCGCAATCTCCTTCTCCTTCATCATCATTGCTTTGGTCTCATTGACCTCTTGCTGCATATTCTGCAAAGCAATCTGTAGTTTTGCATTTTCTTGTGATTTAGCTTCTTCCACATCAGCCTACAAGTTAACAATCATGAAGTTAGTTTATAAGGCTCCAACTGGAAATTACAGCATTTCAGATTTTGCTTTGCATGCATCTCGTTAAAACATATTATAGAAAATGTCTCTACTCAATATTCATACCCTCATTCGCTTCTCTAGTTGTAGCCTCCAAGTAAGTTCCTCAACTTGTTTTTCCAGCTTATTCTTGGCCGCTTGAAGAGCACCGGTTTCCCTTGCAGCCTAAACCCATTAAAAAAACAAATAAGTAACCAGAAAGCATTGCTTTTATAGCCATGGCATATGTAAATCATTTCAACAGAACACCATTGTGCCCAGAAAACTGTGATAGAATATTAGAAAAGACAGATAATTTGATAAGATTTATTGAAATTCTGATCGCAGGCCTAAGTGGCTAAAATTACTTATTTCAAAAGACTGATCTGCAAATTATAAACGGATGTTTGAAAGGAGCCGAATATGCCACACACAAAACATGCTGAAAATGAAGTCAACAATCAGATGGAAAAGAATGCCAACCTGTTTTAACATCTTTAATTCCCTTCTGGCCAGTCTTCCTCTCCAGGCGCATTGAGTGGTAATAGCTGCCTTCCTCGTCCTCCTATAATGTAAGCGAGCTAAAAACCCACGAGCATGACTCTGCATATATACACAACATTATTACAGTCAAGAATAAACAGGAAAGAGGATAATGTTCAGGGACAAATGTATGTACAAGAGAAGTTATGATAAAAGAAAACCGTGTTACAAATTCGAAGTAAAAGCAAAGGCAAAGGTGAAGATTGTGATAGAGGCCAACAACATACAATGAACAAAGAACCATAACATCATACAGCACTGAATCTTCATAATTGCGATGACATTGGGCATCAGCAAACAATGAAATAAAAACCATGGTAGGAAGTAAATAATGATAAGGAAATCAAAACAAAATTTAGGTGGTCTTGTGACACAGTGGAAATTTTGATGCAACTGGTATCTAGGTTCTTTACCTGAATAAATATAGCAGCTTTAGTCTGCCTTCTAAATAAGAGTTCTTTACGAGCAGCCATTCCACGTATGCAAGCTTGAATGCATGTAGTTGCAAGCAACAATTCTTGGTACACATTTCTTGCATGGTACATACGCAAATATGTCTGAATTTTTAACGCAGCAGCTTGTCGGCGCATGATTTCATATTTACAGCGTGTATTTTGTCCTATAACAGATATTAATAGTTACTATCATCTTGAAACATTTGTTATAAAATGGAGAAAAGATTCATATTTGATAACCGGCATGAACATACCTCTGCACACAGCTTGCAGCAACAAAGCAGATCTTTTGAGGACAATGAAATTCTTGCGACCCAAATACGAACGAATTTTTCTCTGAATTATGATGGCGGATTTTCCTAGAACTTTACTTCTAAGTGCATCAAGTTCTGCCATTTGACCAGCACGAAGAAAAATCTTTGTTTTTCCAATCTGAAAATATTCATTTGAGATATATGATAAACAAATAAAAACTAAATATCTGTGCACGATGATTTATCATCATAGGATAACATCAATTTTCTACTGATTCCTACTGCGCTGAAAATACGACAAACATAGGCTTCCTTATTATAACCAACACCATTTTTAGCACTTAAAATAATTATTTTACTGCAATCCAACGACATCAAATTGTATGATATATATTAAATAATTAAATATATAGATGAGGTCTTATTTAAATAATAATATATAACTTTAGGTGACAGGGAAACCAAGCTTATACTTGTAAAAACCCTGGAACGCGCCCCCTTTTTATAACCCAGCCTTTGCAGTAATGTAATTTCTATTAGCAAAAAAAAACTTATAGGTAGAGAGCAGATTGATAAAAGGAAGAAAAAAAAATCTTAGTATAAGTACTTTTTTGGAAGCAAATCATACATGTTTCTTGTTTGATATTTAAGATTTCCCAACGCTTGAAGCATACATTTTGAATTTTAGCATTGCTCTGCAGTTTGATGCTCTCGAGTAAAGCGTATAAAACTACTTGAACTGGTTTTGAAGCCTTGGAGTGTGGTTGTTCTAAAGAGTAAAGCATAAAACATATATGTTGGCTCCATGAAAGAAGGCCAATCTACAAAAATTGTTGTTATTTCTATTCAGGAACCAGGGATCATTTGTGGTATAAAAACTAAAGGTGAGGAAAACCGAAGATATATTTAATATTCAATTATAATAAATAAACTAGCAGCAGACTGCATTTTTCAAATATTGCCAAGATAATTTCATCTAGTAAGCAAGAAAGTAAACTATAATAGTAAATATAGGGAAGAAACATTTATTTTATGAAGTTACCTGATAGCCATCAAGTTTCACCTTCTCAAGCAGCTTTCTTGTAGCTGTTACCTCATCACAACTGCAACACATCAAAAACTAGTAAATAAGCACAATCAAACATGAAACAATATCTACCACAATAGAAAGTATATGCTCACCTTCCATCCAAAACTTCGGGTGCAAGGATACCAAACCGATCAATAAATTCATCAAATGAACGTCTAGTTGGATACCCAGCACAACTTATTCTAATTGCCTCCATTACTCCCTATAATAATAGGGAAATAAATAACAAGTTAAATATCATGCACTGTAAAATAAAATCTAAAATCCAATTACATATATGCAAAAGTTCAGATATGTACCCCACAACGAAGCTGCTGAAGAACATTACTATTTTCAAAAATTGCTGGTTTAAGAAGATTATTTGGTTTAACACAACGGATATAATGTGGCTCAGTAGCACTCAATGTCTCCAACAAAGATTGCAGTTGTTGCTGTGATATTCGCACAAAAGCATTTGTAAAAGAGAGATGTGTAACATGCACAAGGAAACTTCTAGAAAGATATCACAAACTAATTATGAACCGCTAACCTTAAATCTTGACCCAATTGAAGAAAATTTAGAAGATTTTGACGAGTCTTCAGATGGAGGAGGAAAAAGAGCAGAAACAAATGAACATTTTGAAGCAGTTAAAAGAGCTTGATGCTCCGCCACAACATAGTCTTTGTTTTTGTCCAAAAACAACTCTGTTTGATATGTAACCTAAATTGATTTTGTCAAAGGTGGGTTATGCCACTATCATACATGTGATGATCATAGCATATATAAAAATTCACTTACATCACCAGCATAGTGACGGATAGTGAAGTCGGAGCGTGATAATTTTGGTTTGCTAAATCGTGGATGATTTTTGTAAGTTGTGTACAGCTTTTGGGCAAATGTCTCATGGGTTGACCTTGGTAACACACTACAATATTATAAGCACGTTATTGGAACCATTGAATAAATAATTGCCAACGATAGTTGACACACACAGGTGAGTTTTTTGTTAGTAAATGCTTACCAAGCTTCATCCAAAAGAGATATTATACCACCAGGTTTCTGCAAGTAGAGTAAAAAAAGTGTGAAAAGCTCACGTATGCAAATCAGAACTGAATTATGATTGTATGCAAACATATAGCAATTGCACGTGTTCGTAATGCAATTGGGGAGCTAAGTACTAGCATTTAACACTTGTATCAAAATAAATACAACCAGAAAAATAGCAGCGTCACAAAAAAGTCAAACAGTTGACTGTGTAATTTGAATTTTCAGCATATAGCTTGTTTTCTCATAAGAATAAAATCAAAGCCAAGAAAAACCTTCTCAATGAGATCAAGAATGTCCTGATTGTCAATGAATTCGATATAACTCCAATTAATCTCTTCCTTTGTATACTCTTCTTGCTCCATTTTAAAAACATGCTGTTACAGGAAGAAGCATTGCATCAGGAACCAAACTATTGATTGTATTTAATGTACCATGTGTAGACACTTCTTATAAACAGTATGTGGAGAGGGAGAGGAGAGGGGGCAGGGCAGGGGGAGGGGGAAGGGGAGGTGGGGTGTGATTTCATATCCATACCTGGTTAAAATGTTGTTGAAGCTTTTCATTTGTCAGGTTAATGCAGAACTGTTCAAAACTGCAAAATAGAGATTAAAAATATTGAAATTTACAGTTGGGATACATAATCAAGAGTCCCATCCCAGTAAAGGATTCCAGTCTATAAAACAGCAAATGTACTTTCAGCTAAATTAGTTTACAAAAAGATAAGAGTCATAAAGGCATAACTGTGTGATCATAATATAATAGGTCATGTACCCTGTAATCTACTTTAAAAATTTGGTGCCTGTTAGTTTCACAAACATTAAAGGGTATATGCTTTTAATTATTCATAAATAGTTATACATGAAAACATCAGTATCAAACATGTCATAACAGAGAATCCCATGATTCCACTCTCAAATCTAAAATTCTAAGACATATGACGTCAATAATTGCTATAATATAGTTCACAAAAATGCTGCTTTTTTCTGAAGTTATCCAAGTGCAATGGTCTTCATGCAAATTAAACCTAAAAGCATACCTATTAAGTACCTGTTAGTCTTGAAACTTTCAAAGCCATAAATATCCAGCACCCCAATCAAAAATTTTGAGTTTGGATCCTGTCCAATCGAATTATTTATCTTGTTCACAAGCCTGCAATTGATTTAAAAATATAAGAAATCAAAATCAAACAATATGGCTACCAAGATAATAAGTAAATCAAATATATGTTTTTTACCAATCAAATAAACGTGTGTAAACAATTTTTGCCAATGCATCTCTGCTAAGAGCTGCAGCTTCTGGATCAAGAGATTTAACTATGTTCTCATCACGAGTTACTATGATGCGCTTGCATAAAGAATCCTCAAGGGCTTTTTCATCACACCTAGAGAGTAAGGTTATCCGTAATTTTATCAATGTACTGTCATGTAATCTGGAAAAGAAACACTTGTGCATTGAGAAATTTTCACTGCTTACATGAACAGTTCGGCCGCAGTTTTAAGATGAAAACGGGATTTCTCATCTTTAGGTACTGAGGAATCTGGTTCGTTTCCCTCGCAAAATTCAATGTTCCCTAAATGAAGAACACCAGCCACTACCCGAAAAATAGCATCCTGGAAAAGAAGTGAAGTACGCTCTGAGAAATGTTTTAGAGGCTACCATATATATTGATCCAAGATTATTATTTTTTCCTAATATCAACTAAAACAAAGTACCTGTTCATCGGCACTGATTCCAACTATATCCATAGCTCTTCTTGTTTCAAGATATTCTTTGGAATCATCAACACCATCAAGCTCATAGCATTTAGACTGATTTAGGTAATGGAATGTTCTAGGGTTTCCAAGCTTAAATCTAGCAACATCCTGACAAAAATGAATTGTCAATTGCATAAAGAAACAAAACGGGATTTATGGATTATCCTTGAGTTGTATACCAGATATATCTAGCAACTAGTTGATAACAGAATATTTATAGGTACAAGACATTTAACACTCCCGGTTAAGTCACATTTAAAACCAAAAACATTGGAAGGAGATGTAAGTTACCCTCGTGAAGTTGTCATCAATTTTAGTCGACTGAATCACTCATTTTCATAACATGAAAACAGATGAAATTATAAAGAACGATGATTTGTGAAGTAGGTTTAATAGAGAAGATCTGATGACCAATCCTACATACTCATTACTGACGTGTGCAAACCGTTTCTTTGTGTACTAGTTTTTTTATTGTCTGCCTCAGCATTTTATGTGTTAAGTTGCTCTGATTAAATAGTGTATTCTTTTGCAGGAATATGGCCTACTGCCAACTGTAGTTCAAACTACTATAACAAATACAGGAAAGACTATATACCTCTTGAGGAGCAGCACAAAGCATATAAAAGCAATGGTAATTCCTCTCAGGGTCGGAAACTTGACATACACGAGACCTTTCGAGCAGGTATGTCCTGATTGCAGCTCCTGATATCTTGCCTTTGTCATCAAATTGAATTTCCACAAACTTACCAAAGCGACTGATTATGACATAAAAACTAGTTCAACCAACACCACGAGAACAACATAAAATGCAACATGCTAATAACCTATCTTACCTAGAATTGTTGTTTCTGACAGTTTTTGCATTACCAAATGCTTCAAGGACAGGATTTGACTGTAATATTGGGATTAAATTATTTCAATATATGAATGTACAAATCAGCAATAGGGATGCTTTCACAAGTACAAGCACAAACCTCCAATACTTGTTGTTCGACAGTTCTCCCTTCAGAAACAGCTCTCCCACCCATGTAAGCAAGATAACGCATGAGCATTTTTGTGCTTTCGGTTTTACCTGCTCCGCTTTCTCCGCTTACCAGGATAGATTGGCTTATTCCATCATTTATCATGAGCCTGCAATTCTTATACAACTATCAGTTGATTTTATGAATTCTTTTAAAAATTCTGTTTTTCTTAAAATATCATGAACAGTTCCTGTAGGTTGAGCACCTTTTTAAATGAAATAGCAAATGGCAGGAACGTTTAAAAAAGTTTGACTTTTTATTGGATCATTTAGCTTAATTAAGAATCAAGTTTACCTTTCGTGATTTGGTGTTTGGAATGTTGAGTCACAACTTTAAACAAATTGGCTAAAATACGGTATCAGTCCCATAGAAAGTAAATTTTTCTCAACAAATCACTAACATTGTGATATAATCATCATACAAAACGATGAGCACTTTAGAATATCACATGGGTCAAAAATTATAGCCATGCCGAGCTATGTGAAGAAGTTATTGATTTATACTAACTGTTGTTGAGCATAAACATATACCTATATGCAGCATCTGCAATGGCAAATGGATGGGGACTTAGCTCACCAAATTCTGCCCCTTTATATTGTTGCATCATATGGATATCATAAAGATGAGGCAATCTTTGGAAAGGGTTAACAGCGATCAATATATTTCCTGTATAAGTCTGTTCATACAAATAAATGAATCAATAACAATAATCATAACATAATTTTAATTACTCTGAAACTAAAGCGTTATTTCTATATATAATCGTCACTCACATATATTTCATTCATGTCATATCTAGATTTCAAATTCTGTAAAACTCCTGGCTCGTGTAAATATGCTAGTTTTGTCATGTCATCAACTCCACATGGAGATGCTTCAGCATCTTTTGCATATACATTTGACACTTTGGCTGTTACCTACAACCAGAAAAAATAGCATATTCCTCATATTCTAATAAGCCTAAAACCATGACTGAAATACATAAAGATGTATGTTTGGTTTTAAAGAATTGAAAAGGTTGTAATTTGACTAATGATAACAATAGTAAAATACAGGAAACAAATATCATACGACCACATAATACATCAACATTGATCAAAAACACATCGCTACAGAAATAATCAGCACAGTTAACTTGTTCAACAACTCCAATCTTAAAAACTCACAGTCTTTCCGTTGGAACATTTGACTTTAAGTTGATCGCCATTGACTTCTAATACTTCTCCATCAATCCAAGCCACGTCAGCATCTTGAACCCAAACTTGACTGCCTTCATCAATATTTCCCAAATTTCCCTATACGAGTTTGTCAGAAAAATGTAAGAAAGAGTATAGATTACAAGAAAATAAAACAAAAAATATGATCAAAATCCGTACCATGCTCAAACGGCTGAAGATCTAGTTTGTGTATTATGATTGTAAGATAAAATTATCCAGATCTGAGCTTTGTTTTGGTTTTTGACTTGAGATTCAAATTGAATTAGGTTGACACTATCAGGAAAAATTGAAGATAAAAATATTTCGAATTTCACCGCCGCTTTGGGTTTGATTTGCTGGAGACTGCTTCTTTCCTTGTCTCTCGCTTTATATTTCCTTGTTTTTTAATTATTCCGAATAATTTCTCCCTATTCTTAGTTTTAGGAATAATTTGTTTAACCCCTTGAAAATTATACGTATTTGTTTAGTAATTGTTCAGCGCGCAAGTTGATAGCAATTTTCAATCCGACATGCCTATTAAACCCTCGAATATCTCTTCATCTGCATATGGTAAACTGTTTGTTACCAAGCTATCGTATTTCTACTTTTGACACAACTATTATTTCATCTCTTTTCAGCCATTTCACAAACATTTTCATTCTAAGTATAAGACGTTTTTAAGTCATTCATTTTTGTACTCGTTTTACTTTTGAACTTTAATGTTTAAAATTCTCAATGATCACTTAAGGTTGGCATTGGCAGTTTTTGTTGTGTCTACATTGGCATCACATCCGAAACGTTTTAATCAATAAGAGTCCGTTCTCAGTTAAAATTTATTATGTTTGCATTTATGTTGCGTCCGACATATTCATTTAGAATTCACTTGCGTTCGAGTTTTGCGATGTTTATGTTGACATCACATCTGACGTGTCACACGTGTCAATGAGGTGTCTCACTGAAATTCTCCATTAAAGGGAACTATTGAAATTCTGTTGTTGTCTGATATGTCTAATGCCAACAGTAAGATTAAAACGATAATTACATATGCTTATTTAACATCTCACTTTTTCTTCACCATCCCATAACCATACACAAATTAGAAAATTCTAAAGAAAACGTATGTTTAATCGATCAAGTTTTGATACGACTTTTGTTATATTCTTATTTATCTCATCATCCTCTACGTTTTATATTTTTCCTTATTTTTTTGTAATTTATTTTCCATATATGGATAGAATGTCGCAGAGAACTGCTCTCAAAGGTCTTAAAATTTAATTCAATAGAGCCACAGAAGAATTTTTGCATTGCAAGATGGATGATGCTTACTAAGCAAAAGTCCTACATATTTTCAATTTTTTTTTAACTTTTAATAAAAATTGTATTTTATTCGTTGAAAATGCTCATTAACCCAAGATTTCTAGAAGCTCGGTTAAGTCATCACTTTCAAAATTCTTATTTATTTTGACATTCTCAGTAGTATTTCCTTTTAATTTCTCTATTTTATTCAAATTTTTTTCAAATAACAAAGATAATAAACAAGTTTATACGTCATGTTAAATAAGCATTGCAAAATCGGCCCAAATTTAATATTTATATCTAACCATAAATTTCCACCATAATAATAAAAATGATCAACTTTCTGTAACTAAAGTTTAAGGAGGTGTAATCAATAGGTTTGTATAAGTGAACTTTACTAGCGAAGTGTTTTGATCCCATTACAAAGTGTTTTAATTTAAAGGGGGTATAATAAACTTTTGATAATTAATTGTTCATAATTATAAGGCTGTTCACATGAAAGAAGTGACTTCCGTTTCCCACGCTTTAGTTTCACGAGGGTAAAATGTAACTATGTACTGCCGTAAAATGTAAATATTCGCTGCTGCAAAATTTAGCAGAAAATCTCGCAACGCGGTTTCACAAGGGTATTATCGGAAGCTTTAGTTTCTGTCCGGCCATTTTGGAGTGGATTGACACCGTGATTAAAGGCTGTTACCGTGTTAGAAAAGGTTTAGGACATACTAAAAAAATACTTTGTGCGCGTCTAACCATCAAACATGGAAATCCCCTAATGCTGAAAAGAACTTGAGGTGAGTTTTAAGGATATTATGAAAGGGAAAGCCAACGAAAGAAGAATGCGTTTTTTATCATGAAAGTATATAATATTAAAGGGGCAAGTTTGTTATTTTCTATTTGTGGGTTTAGATTTCATGTTTTTCAGACATTGTAGAATAATTTCTAATATAATTATATAATCCAATACAAAAAATACTAAATTTAAACAAACTTATAAATTGTAATCTTATTAAAAAACAACAATACAGTGTAATTAAAAAATGTGTATAATAAATACTAATGATGGATACGACTAACATGCAAATTTTCCATTAAAAAATTTCAGTAACTCCCTAAAGTTTGTAGCACAGACATATTATGGACAACCGTGTAATGTGTAACATCTCAAATTTTACGTTTGGATTTTGAATATTTGATTAATTTTAAATATTGAAATAATTGGTTTTTAAAGTTTAATAACTTATATTAAGATATAGAGATTATTTAAATATTTGTATTGTGAATTAAAATATTAACCAAATGGATTTAATGACCTTATTTAACTCATTTTAATTAATAAATAATAACGGCAAACTCATTTTATAAATTTATTTACAATAATAAATAGTTCAAAAAATAACAAGAAAATCAATTATTAATAAAACAATTTGATTTTTAATGATGTATTTTAAATGAATTTATTAGATTTTTCCATAATTTTTAATTTGAAAAATAATTATATTTTCGTTTGGCGTATTTTATGGAAAACGATGATATTTGTGAAATTTCACAGAATGAAATGATCAGTGTATTTTATTATTGATTTGTAGTCGTGTCACATTTTGAAACACTGTTGTATTTTTAATTTTGTCGTTCGGGGTTCGTATGCGGACGGAATATTGCGTAGTGGGATACCGCAAAACCTATGTTTATAACTTTTTTAATCAAATCAAAATTTAAAATTTAAACATGACTTGATGGGTGATATGATGTGTTGTTTGAAAATTTTGGTTAACTTAAGAATTTTGTTTACCTTGAGTTAGAAGTAAAGAAAATGATCTTTTTTTATTAAATATGCAAATGACAACGTAACACTTAGAATTTTCTTCGTATCACTTTCCTCATTTCTATTTTCCATTTTCTTCTTTCCCTCTTTTGCTTTTTCTTGGAACAAAAGGTAAATGGCTTCAACAACTCAAAACTCAAAATCAAATCATTCCCTTAACTAAAAATCTCGAAATCGAATCCATTGCATTCCTATTATCGAGAGCCTGAAACCTGTATGAGTTTGGTGAGGTTCGGTTATTTTAGCCGTGTTCGATTGTTTTCAACGGCACTAGGGTTTGGGATTTCAGGCGACTAAGGAGGAGATGGGTCTTCTGATGATTGTAGTTGAGTTTGTCATGTCGAGGAGCAATTGTGGTTGAGATTTGGAGTGGTGCGGTCATCAATTGAGGGTTACGATAGTTTTGACCAAGGGGAAGGTTGTGCTAGGTCGCGATCTCCTAGGGTGGAGCGAGCTTGACGACTTCGGGTTGAGGAGGTAGTGCACATGAAGTGGAGTTGTTTGCAACTTACGGAGTGACTTCATTGTGTATTGCTCAAGATTGGATGGATTCGTGCACGTCTTGGTTGCGTTGTACATCAGCATGTCACTGGAGGGAAATTTTGTTCGAATTTGGGGAAGATGATGTCTTTGGGTAATTATATGTAATTAAAGTAATTAAGCGTAATTAATTAATTAAATTAATCCAATATCTTATAAAATCCAATAACTCTTCCTTGCGAGATTGGATTTGAACGCGATCTTTTACATTGGACTCGTATCAACGTTATCTACGCGATGGAATTGGATTCGATGAATTAGGAGCTAGTTGAATTTTGAGCTAAAATCGATTTTAGATCAAACCAGAACGCGAAAGCATCAAGTGGAATTTTGGTGAGTTCATCCACCTCTAAATAAACTATACGATATTTGTATTACTATAGATTATTGTTGAATGCTTGAATGATAGTTGGCAGTTTTAATGAGGTATAAATTAATGATAAAATTATAGTGATTTAATTTAATTACGATTAACATAGTTAAATCGGTTATACTTTGTTTATGATATCTATTTAGCATAATAAAACACCATTCTGCTATAATTAAATTGAATAGATTATTTGGACATCTATCAAGTAGAATAAATCACCGTTCTGTGCTTGAACGTAAAAAGATTATTTTTGTAGTTAATTAATACATGGATTAATTAATAAATGATATGTTAGCTATTGATTGCTAATTGTTGATAATAATATGTTTGTTATTATTGTTTGATCATTTGTTTTGATTTGAATTTCCGCTTAGCGGATGACATAAATAACCATTTTATTGCAGGAGACAAAAAGAAGAAGTCGGAGCGTTTTCATAGCAAATAGGTCACTACGGGACACTTCGAAGTGTGTGTGAGAGAGAGATTTACATGGGACTTTTATAGAGAGACCCTAAGAGGTTTCTCGCCAATACTGTTTTATTTACGTTCTTATATTGCTTATATTGATGTTTGGTTGAAATATGTATGACATACTGTTTGATTTGTGTAAGTGTCGATATAGCGATTTTCGTTATACCATCACTTATGAAATATCATCCACTTAAACTATTGTGTGTATTGAGCTTGTGCTTGTATTTATAAAAAATAAATGTTTGGCTGCGTTTTAGCACTTTGAAAGTTGTTTAAAATATATTTTCAAATATTTTGAGAATTTGAAAATAAAGGATAATATTGTTTTAAATTCATAAATGATTATAAATTTGATTTATTTTCCTTTAGGATAATTAATGTTGTTTAAATTCATAAAGGATTATAAATTTGATTTATTTTCCTTCGGAATAATCAATGTTGTTTTAAATTTATAAAAGATTATAAATTTGATATATTTTCCTTCGGGATAATTATTGTTTTAAATTTATAAAAGATTATAAATTGGATTAATTTTCTTTTGGGTTAATTAGCATTGTTTTAAAATTTATAAAAGTCTTTTGAATTGATTTATTATTTTCTGGGGTAATAAATGTTGTTTTAAAGATATAGACAATAGTTTATAAATGAGATCTTTTAAAAATGAATGTATAAAAATAAAGCTAAGTGTAAATTGTTTTGGATTTATAGTGAACGATGTTTTAATGACTTGACCCTTCCTTTTAATGCACTTAGAAATATAATTTTCTCTTATGAAAGTATTATTTAAACAGTATTGATTAAAAATATTTTACATATATTTTATGATGTGAAAATAGAGCACAAGTATGAGTCAAATGTTTTAAATGTCTGATTTGTTCATTTCTACCAGTAATATCATTTTGTTATTTCCGATGATTGATTCGTTGACTATCGATTCAGCTTCTTCTCTGTGTTTTATCGATTCAAGAAGAATTTGTTACTCTTTTAGGGCATTTAAACTCTTATTGTTCTTAAAGTTAAAATTGTTATCGAGTTATAAAGCAACACTGTCCTAACCCGTCCGGCTTCGTTGTTTTCCCTAGGGTAGTATTAGTTTGTTTCTGATAGTTTATTCATTGACCATCGATATTGATATCATTCTTTGTGTTTCATCAATCTAAGATGATTTGTAGCTCACTTTGATCATTGACATCCAACACTATGGATAACTAAAACCAAAGAGCGAGTGGGAGCCAAGCCAGTTGGGTCGCACCCATTAGGGTATATTCACATTTATCTAGAGATTTGTTGGTAGCATGCATGCAGTGATTTGAAATACTCAGATGCTCATGTGAAGCGGGGTCCAACTTGGAAGTTCTCGAGAGTGATGCGTGTTTTGCATGGGCTCTTAAGTATATTTTATCTAGAGGTATACTTTCGGTGTTGGGAGGCACACCCTCCTAGTCATGTTAGATAAATTCATTCTCCTTATTTGATTTGAACCATGGACTTAATCTTTTTTTAATTGCATCGAGAAGTGCCTTGAGCTCTTCTCTGTGTTTAATTATTTTTGTCCATTCTTTAAGTTTGAATTTTGATCTTGACTGTGTCCATCCTTTTTTATTTGGATTGTTGTTTTGATTGGTTTTCCATTTCTTCAAGTATGGATGTTGTTCTTGTGAGGTAAAAACCCGTTCCGCATTCAACGGCATAGTCTCACAGAATTATTAAATGTTCGTCTTATTTCTTGAGTTTTCTTACACTGGTTTTTCCAAACTGATCCGGGTGTTATTTCATTATAATACTCGGGTCAAACCGAGTATTTTTTCAGGTTGTCATTGGTGGGACTTGGAGCTCATGGAGTAGAGTTGAAATGTTCGCATGCCGTAGTATTTTTATTTTCCGCTGTATTATTATTTATACCCATCAATAATTGTAAAGTCATGAAGTTACAACTGTCCAGACTGATGAAGTTTGTTGTTAACTCTGATATACCATGTACCTTAGAGTGACAACATTTACTATTTTGATATATTATACGATGTCATTCCACCATAAGATTCTGTTTCTCCTGTTCTTTTCTTTTTATTGTACCCTAACAATCCGTCTTTCCAGCACTTGGATGCTTGACATTGGGATACCGTGGATGTATTAAGTGCCGACTTCCAAGGGTCGAAAATGCGGGTCGTTACATTTGGTATCAGAGCTGAAGGTTAAGCGAGAACCTTAGCTTTGGTAGGGTATGACTCATTAGAGATATGGTAAGTGGCACCCTAGAATGAGTTTGAGAGTATTATATATAAGAGAGAATATTTGTTATTGCTATAAAAACGTATTGTGTTAATTGGTCTATTGAATGGTTTATGAATTTTGGTCGAGACGTGGGATGCCACAGTGTCGATAGGGACTCGAAAAAGGCAAACGGATACGATATTGATTTTTAAAAATTCGGTAAATGAAATATTTTACCTCGAATTATATATTCTCTATATATGAAGGAATAATTTTCTAATTTATATAGTTATTTTTGGTATTTGTTTGGTAATGATAATATTTCTTTATTATCATTATTGTTTGATTTGTCGTGCTCGGATAGTTTAGAAGCATTGATTATTGTTCGTCGATTTACGCTCAGCCAATTTATGAGCATTTATTGCTTTGATAATTGTGAGTACATTAAAATGAACCCCTTATGAATTGAGTTTCACAATATGACCATAAGGTGTTCGAAGAAAATGCTAAGTTAAAGTCATCTTTTAATAAAAGTTGTTTTATATAATCTAAATGGAAAGACAAGACATTTTGAGGATAAATAATTGTGAAAAGTTTAATACAATAAAAGGGAAGTTATTATAATATGAGACGATTTTATATAAAAGAATTTTTTATAAATTTGGTTTATAAAATATGATTTATAAAGAGTTTTTGAGAATTAAAATCCTAGTATTGCTTGAAATGATTTCAAAAAGATTTCGAGAAAAGTAATGGTAGTATTACTTGGAAATATTTGTAAGTATAAATACAAAAGAGAATTTTTAATAAAGATACGTTTTCTTTGGATAGTTCGAGAAAACATCTCGATTAGTTTTGTGGTAATTTGAATAATCTTCTAAGTGATGATCGAATGTTTACTTAGACGAATGTTGTAGTGCACTTAGCAAATTACTCCCTTTATCATTGTGCGATCGATATGAGTACGAATCCGAATGAAGCCAAAACGAGTGTTAGTGAATAAATTGTTAAAGTTATTTTATATACAGAAATATAAGTTATATGATTTTAAAATGGGTTTTGAAATAAAAACCGAGTATTTTGTTCTTAAGTTTCCTTAAAGGCAAAATAAAAGGTATATTGATAAATAAAAATTTCAAACTCTTGGATAGAAAAGAGATAATTTAACTAAAGGTTTTAAATGGATTAAATTGGATAGGAAGGTTTTAACAAGCATTGTTCTATTAAAACCGTATCTTAGTTTAAACATCTACGTCATATAAAATATTTAATGTTATTGGACCAACTTGTAAACATTTTTCCTTAAAACACTCTAAGGTAAAGAGGTCGAAAAGTTGATTCGGTTTTAAGACCCATATCATGTTTGGCCTTCGTTTGAATTTTGAAAAATAAATTAAAATTGACATTCTATATGTACTCCTAGGATATAGAAGAGTATTATACAAGTAGATAAAAGTGGAGTAGGTTTTTAATTTTATGTTTTATAAATAAATATCTTTATAAAAATGTATATAAACTTAAGTGAAAATTTATGAAGTAATTCATAAATAATTTTAGTATTAAATGAAATACTGTAATTAAAAATTGAAGATAATTCAGAAAGAGATTGGTGTAATTAAGGAACCAATTGGATTAAGTACGTAAATTATACGTAGATCATTTTATTTGCATGATTCTTGATCTATGATTTGAGTACGTAACTTCAGAGTGGTTCACACCAGTCCAAAAAAAGGATTTTTCACTTAATTCTTGACAACACTTGATTTAGATTCTCGATATGATGTTGAGGTTTTCTATCATAGTATATGACTATGTAAGGAGAACAGAGGTTTCTAATCAAGGAACCTGATCGAAGTCCGCACTAGGGAGGTTGAGTGAGCGATACTAGTTCAGAAGTAAAGTTTATGTATTCGAGTGAGTGGTCGGATCAGATATTGTGTATGGATGATTTATGTATATCATACAGGCTTAAGTATATTTGTATGCTTTGTTGTGTGGCTTAGGAACGTTTAGGAAGTGAATTTCAATTTTGTTTGAGGGAGCTTAGATAATCTTCTAAGCAATAACCAAAAGACTGATGTGCGTAATGGTATGCTTACGAAATTATCTATATCCTTGGACGATTGAGAAAGTTGTGAACCTAAGAAAAATTCTAAATATTATTTGTTACTCATTTAATATTTTAAATGATGTTAAGTGTTAGTTTATTCTTTTATGGATTTTGATTTGATCGATAGTGTAATTTTATATACTACGGTTTACAAAATTGTTGTTTTTTGGGACTTATATTCTGGTGCTTTTGAAAAAGTGATTTTGAAAGAATTTGTGAAAATTATAATATTATTATTATTTTTAAAGTATTGGTGAAGTATTATTATTTCAGAATATTTGAAGAAGGTTTTTATGAAGTTATTTTTCAAATATTTTGGTTATGACTAAAGTCGAGTAATTGGAGTTTTTTGATTTGGAAGACCCACTAGATATATTTGTTTACTCTAGTTGTTGTATTAGGAGGAACCGTAATACCACTAGATGCTCCGTGTTGTTTTGATTCTAGAGTTATACCATGCTTCGGTAGAAGAAGCCCTCTCCTTGTCATAATTGATTTTGGTTTTGATATATTTCTCTTTGGAGGAATTTGAAATATATTTTGAATATGAAAACCCACACTTAGTTCTAAATTTATCTTTTGAAAAGATTGGATGCTTAGCACTTTATTACAGAGTATTCTCCGTACTTTTGTTTCATATGGTTGTTATATTGTTTATGTTACTATTGCTTATGGTAGAAATAGCTTGTGTGTTGCTCTTGATAACATGATTCTCTTTTAGACTATGTAAATACAAGATAGTTACAGAGAAGCAAGAGATTGCTATTTAATTTCTTGCGCAACTGCATTTGCATCAACATAGTAAGTTGCTTGCAAATATAAAAATCAAATGCAATAGAGTTATGTAGTAGTTTTAAAGTTTAGTGATTGATTGATGATTTAATGCTCCAAAGATAGGAGGCTACTTGGCTTTTGTTTTCTTTGTCGATTTGGACTAGTTGTGGCGAGTAGTATTTGTCCTAGATTAGTTGCGCAAAGGAGGTGCTACCGAAATTTTCCATAATATAAGGAACTTTAAAAAAGAGTTTAATGACTCATTTTAATTAATAATTTTTAAACCTTAAAGGTTTTAAGATATTTTTTTCTTTGGAAATTTCGAGGATGAAATTCTTTTAAGGAGGGAGAATGTAACATCCCAAAATTTTATTGATTTGATTTTGAATATTTAATTAATTCTAAATATTTAAATAATTGGTTTTTAAAGATTAATAACTTTATTCAGATATAGGGATTATTTAGATATTTGAATTGTGAATTAAAATATTAAATAAATGGATTTAATGGCCTTATTTAACTCCTTTTAATTAATAAATAATAACGGCGAACTCATTTTGTAAATTTATTTACAATAATAAATAGTTCAAATAAATAAAAAGAAAATCATTTGTTAATAAAACGATTTGATTTTTAATGACGTATTTTAAATGAATTTATTGGATTTTTCCATAATTTTTAATTTGGAAAATAATTATATTTTCGTTTGACGTATTTTACGGCAAACGATGATATTTGTGAAACTTCACATAATGAAATGATTTGTGTATTTTATTGTTGATTTGTGATCGTGTCACATTTTAAAACACGATCATATATTTAATTTTGTCGTTCGTGATTTGAACGCGAACGGAATATTACGTAGTGGGATACCGCAAAAACCTACGTTTTAAAACTTTTTAAATCAAATTAAAATTTAAAATTTTAAACATAACTTGATGGGTGATATGATGTGTTGTTTGAAATTTTTGGTTAACTTGAGAATTTTTGTTTAGCTTGAGTTAGAAGTAAATAAATTTGAATTTTATTATTAAATATGCAAATGTCAACGTAACACTTAAAATTTTCTTCGCATCACTTCCCTCGTTTTCTGTTTGCCATTTTCCTCTTTCTCTCTTTTGCTTTTTCCTATAACAAAACTAAAATGGCCTCATCGATCCAAAATTCTAAATCAAATCATTCCCTTAACTAAAAATCTTGAAATCGATTCTATTGAATTCATATTGTCCAGGCTGACGAGGTTTGTTTTTAAATATGATATATCATGTATCTTAAAGTGACAGCTTTACTGTCTTTGATATATTATATGTTGTCATTCCACTGTGAGATTATGTTTCTCTTATTCTTCACTTTTTATTTTACCCTAACGATCTGCCTTTCACTTGGATGCTTAGCATTGTAATATCGTGGATGTATTAGGTGTCGACTTTCGAGAGTCGAAAAGGTGGGTCGTTACATAATTCATCTTCTGATGGGCGAAAGTATACGAAATTTCATGTTTGCGCCAAAAATGGTTGCAAACACCCAGTTGTATGTGAAAGCACCAATTTCCAAGGACAATATCCAAATAGAAAGATAAGCATGTAGATCACAAAATAGATTACAGAAAAGTAAATGAACAAGCAAGTTTTATAGTGGTTCGGCAAACTGAGGCCTATGTCCACACCAATAATCTTTTATTTATACTATAAGATTACAAGTACAGTTGTTTTTGCCTTAGAAAATTAATGAAGGAAGAGATAAGAAGTGATGAAGGAGAACCAGCCGAAAAGTCCCTTGCAATGAGCCAAGTTTGCTATATTTATAGGTGAAGACGTACATGGATCGGGCTGAAATTTCGGCAGAAGAATCTCCAGACCCATATATGAATCGATTAGACACCAAAAAATAATTTAGGCCAATTGTTCCATACTAACTCCAATGGGGCTGCGATCATTTTTACGGGGTCCTCCATGCCTCTAGTCCTTTTTCCCAAAGTTTTGTGTCATTCCGACTTACCGTTTGTGAGATATCGATTGATCTTTGCTGTTTTGACTAGAAATTGGATCGTAGGATATCATTCCATGCTTCATCCTTTGAGTTGCGATGCTAGCTACTTGCTCTCCAAATTTTGTGCAATTCCGACATACCGCCTGTGAGATATCGCGTTTTCCATAAAATTATGGATCGTTATGCAAATTTGTACGATCGTTCCAATAACGATCGACCTCTTTTTCTAAGATTTGGGATTTTTGAGCTTCGATCGATCATAGGGGTGCTCGATGATGTAAGATACTTGCTCTCCAAATTTCGTACAATTCTGACATACAGTTTGTGAGATATCGCATTTTCCGTGAAACTATGGATTGTTCTGGCTGATTTGTACGATCATTCCAATAACGATCGACCTCTTTTTCCAAGATTTAGGATTTTTGAGCTGCGAACGATCATGGAGGTGCTTCATGATGTAAGATACTTGCTCTCCAAATTTCATGCAATTCTAACGTACCGTTTGTGAGTTATTGCATTTTTCGTGAAACTATGGATCGTTTTGGCTGATTTGTACGATCGTTCCAATAACGATCTGCCTCTTTTTCCAAGATTCGAATGTTTAGTCATGCAATCGCTTTTTAGGCTCCATTCTTCAATATATTGATGCTATGAAAGTTTCAAGTGCATTGGCTTTGTAGATTTTGAGATATTGATCGATCTTCGTCGATTTACGCTGTTTTATGGATTGTTCCCGATCGATCCATATAAAGTCTTACTTTGCCCATAAATCGAGTATACGAACTCTGATTGCTTGAAATTTAAAATGTTGCCTCACGGGGCCTTCCTTATCACTTCATATTGATTGCACCTTGATTGGGACCCGGTCCGAATCTGCCCAACTATTGTCCATAGTTCCAAATATCATCGATTTTCGAGCCTGATAACCGTCTCTCCAGGCTTCCTGCCTTGAGATCACAGAATCCATTTAGCCAACTTTTATGATATACTGCCTAGTCAAAAGGCAGTATAACATTTCCCCCCTAAAACATGCCTTGCGATAGGAAGGCGTGCTTTGAATTGCCTTAAGTCCAATGTTCGAAACCCGTTAATGACCTGTGTACAAATCTGTGATCTTGCTTGATTGTTAGTAACGGCCGTTCGGGACCGTTAATTAAATTCGTAGCCATCCTAGGCTTATGATGATCGCACGGGATCGAGTGTCTGTTCAAGGCGAAATGCGATCGTTCGAGATCGAGGGCATGTTCAAGGCGTAATGTGATCGTTAGAGATCGAGTGCCTGTTCAAGGCGAAATGTGATCGTTCGAGAACGACAAGATCGAGTGCCTGTTCGTGGCGTAATGTGATCGTTCAAGATCGAGTGCCTGTTCGAGGCGAAATGTGATCGTTCGATATCGAGTGCCTGTTCGAGGCGTAATGGGATCGTTCGAGATCGAGTGCCTGTTCGAGGCGAAATATGATCGTTCAAGATCGAGTGCCTGTTCGAGGCATAATGTGATCGTTCGAGATCGACTGTCGTTCGAGGCGAAATGTGATCGCTCGAGATCGAGTGCGTGTTCGAGGCGAAATGTGATCGTTCGAGACGTAATGTGATTTTTCGAGATCGAGTGCCTGTTCGAGGCATAATATGATCGTTCGAGATCGAGTGTTGTTCGAGGCGAAATGTGATCGTTCCAGATCGAGTGCCGTTCGAGGCGAAATTGTTTTTCACATTCAAGTGAGTTCTGGAATCATTTGTTATGGCAGCTTATCGCCATCTCAGAGCATGCCTAGGGATCGACCTCGATCCCGTAGATGTGTCAGTGACTTGGCTATTTTAATGTGGAGTTTATTTTACTTCATGTCATCCCGATCAACAGATGACAACCTGTGCCCTTAAGCCGGGTTCGCTCCAATTTGTGGCGGATGATGGTTGCTCCTATTCCATCACCGCTACCATTTCCTTACAAAGCCATCCAAATCTATGCCCCCAGTTCCATGGGGAGTAGTGTCGATCCATGTGAATAGATGTATGCAGATCCATCTTCCTCGGTCGGGGCTTGCCCTTAGTTTGTTCCAATCCATATCAAGCCAACAAGTTTCCGCTCCAAGTCCTGATTCTGGTTTTCTTTATCTCCTGCTGCTCCAACTCCATGATCCATATTTCCAATGTTTCATGCTACTCCATTTCCTTAGTTTTGCGCTCCAACTTGCCCAATCTCTCAAAGTAGATTATGCATCATCTCCTCGTGTCTCTTTAGCATCCTCTCCTGCATAGCATTCATCATTGTTCTCATTTCATCTCTGGTGATGTAGATAGATGTCTGGTTTGCTCCAGCTCCAGAAGAAGCGTCCTGACTCCCTCCATGATGGCTTCTATCCGCTAATGGTCTCCTTGTTGATTTCCTAGCTATTGCTTTCTAGATCCAAGTATTCAAGCTTCCAAATCCAAAATCCTAACTTTCAAATCTGTGGGTGCAAGTCCTTCTTAGTGAAAGCACCAAAATACTTGCGCTAAAAATGGTTACAAACACCAAGTTGTATGTGAAAGCACCAATTTTCAAAAACAATATCCAAATATAAAGATAAGCACATATATATCATAGAATAGATTACATAAAAGTAAATGAACACGCCAGTTTTATAGTGGTTAGGCAAACTCCGACCTATGTCCACTTCAATAATATTTTATTTATACTGTAAGATTACAAGTACAGTTGTTTTTGCCTTAGAAAATTAATGGAGGAAGAGATAAGAAGCGATGAAGGAGAGAGCCAGCCGAAAATTCCCTTGCAATGAGCTAAGTCCGCTGTATTTATAGGTGAAGACGTGCATGGATCATGCTGAAATTTCAATAGAAGAACCTCCAGGTCCATACGACCCGACCCACAAAATTTGGGATTGATCAAACACCAAAAATAATTTAGGCCGATTGTTCCATACTAACTCCAATAGGTCTATGATCATTTTTATGGGTTCCCCCATGCCTCTAGTCGATGCTCCCAAAGTTTCGCGCCATTCCGACTTACCATTTATGAGATATCGATCTTCGTTGTCTTGACTAGAAATTGGATCATAGGATATCATTCCAGGCTCCATCCTTTTGAGCTGCGATCGATCATATGGGTTCCCCATGATGCTAGCTACTTGCTCTCCAAATTTCGTGTAATTCCGACGTACCTTTTGTGAGATATCGCATTTTCCGTAAAACTATGGATCTTTATGGTGATTTGTACGATCATTCTAATAACGGTCGGCCTCTTTTTCCAAGATTTAGTAGTTTGGAATTGTGATCGATCATGTATGCTTCATGATGTAAGATACTTGCTCTCCAAATTTCATGTAATTCCGATGTACCATTTGTGAGATATCGCATTTTCCGTGAAACTATGGATCGTTCTGGCTGATTTGTACGATCGGGCTCTTTTTCCAAGATTTGGGAGTTTTGAGCTGCAATCGACCATGGGGGTGCTCCATGATGTAAGATACTTTCTCTCCAACTTTTGAGCAATTTCGACATACCGTTTGTGAGATATTGCATTTTCTGTGAAACTATGGATCGTTCTGGCTGATTTGTACGATCGTTCCAATAACGATCGGCCTCTTTTTCCAAGATTTGGGAGTTTTGTCATGTGATCATTTTTATGGGCTCCACTCTCAATATATTGATGCTCTGAAAGTTTCAAGTGCATTGCCTTTGTAGAATTTTAGATATTGATCGATCTTCCTCGATTTACGCTATTTTATGGATCGTTCCCGATCGATCCATATAAATTCTTCCTTTGTCCATAACTCCAGCATACGAACTCCAATTTGCTTGAAATTTGAAATGTGCCTTACTGGGCCTTCCTTGTCACTTCACATTGATTGCACTTTGATTGGGACCCGGTCCAAATCCATCCAACTATTGTCCATAGTTCCAAATATCATTGATTTTCGTGCATGATAACCATTTCTTCGGGTTTCCTGCCTTGATGATCACAGAAGCCATTAGCCAACTTTTATGATATACTGCCTAGTCAAAAGGTGATATAACATTTCCTAACTTATATAAATGTCACCATGGTCTCTCAATGCCATACACTGATCAACGGTCTGTCAGAACTTAGTGTCGTATACTGGATGAGTGCGCATCTGTCAGGATCATTTAGGTTTGGATAATGAAGTACCCTCAGTGGGCTATCTCTGCGGTACAATGATGAGGCTTGTAATAACCATTTCGATCTTTAACCTATTAAGTATGTTGGCGTACAACTGAGTGTCAAAATTAGCTAGAGGGGATGGAGGGATGTTGTATTTGCATTGTGGCATCCCAATACAACCACCGTACATCGTGTTCATCTCTCAGAACGTTGGTGGAGATTGTAGCTGGAATTTTTTGTAGTGTTTGGTCATGGTATTCCACCTCTCTTTGTCACCATCCACTTTGTCTTTTTCTGCATTCAAAACACTACCTCCAATTTTAACAGTTTGTTCCACGGAAACTAGAAACGCTTGAAGTTGTTCCACCTGTTCTTTATTTGCGATCCTTTTAATTTAACCCTTGTTTGGTGTTAAAAGCGTGTGCAACCTAGTCGTTCCAATGGCCGGCAGTCCCAGCCTGACCAGCATTCATTTCCACACACCTATCAATAAAAGCTACTATGCGTTCTTCGATCCAGTCGGTAATGGCTCTAAAGGTGGCATAATTGGAGTAAGTGGTAGACATGCTGAAAATTCAAAAAATAAATATTGTAAAGAAAATTCAAATAAACATGATTAAATGAAAATAAATCTCAACCAATGCTTGAAAATGCTCGGACTAGTTTGGATGTTCTCAGACATAATGGAGGAGATGGTGGTGGGGAGGAGGATGAGGGATTTTGTAGGGAGGAGAGATGACGGCGGGCAAGTGAACTGTTGGTGTCGGACGTGATGGAGTTAGGGGTATGTCCTATGGACAATTATGTAATTTGTTACATATATCTAACTCAATAGCCAATCTTGTTCGAAATAAATGGTGTTTTCTTTCTACCATATACTTGATATAATGTGTTATACATTGATTAATTAATTTAAGTAAAAGTATATTTAATAGAAAATCCATAAATGGTATGTTTTGTGATAATAGTTACAGAGTGTTGTAATTGTGAGTAATTTATTACAATGAAATAAATATACCATTTTAAATATTCCTAGTCAAGATGTATCGAGACTGGATATTGATATATCCGTTAAGACTAGAGGGCGTAACGCTGTCCAAATGTTGGGTTGTTTATTACTCATGGCTACTGGGAGCACCAATAGGTTACGTACTGATAGTTATTAAATAACTATGGAATGAATCGCTCGATAGTTTTCTGTTGGTTAATATAATAAAAGTCAAACAGAAAATATCGACGTGACTAATCTACATAGTTCTCTTAACTTGAGGATACCGTTGATCTTCAATATGGAAGCTTCGCTTTGATTATAGTTAAATCGTAGCATGACATCCATTGAACGACTATAGTTAGGTCGAGTGAAGGCATTGGAAGTGAAACACTATTCAAAAGAGGATTCGTCTCCTCAGTTATATGAGGTTAGTATCACAATCAATTGATGTCAACTCAAAGTCAAAGACTTTGGACAGAGCAGTTCGGTTAATAATAATTGTTATTATTGAACCAAGGACTTTGTGTTTGGACTATAGAGTTGAATATGGATGATATTGGAATTTGACTATTACTAAATTCCATAAGTCCAACTTTATATAGTTCTGACAAAGAGAATTGGGGTAAATAATCGTCATTATTAGATACCGCTTATAATAAGTAAAATTGGATTTTGCCAAAATGATGTGTAAGCGATAAATTCAGCCAAAATGTAACACCACTAGCTAAGGTGACGTGTGAACGTTAATTTTTGAATTGTTCGGTGGTAATCAATGCCGAATTTACACATTTGAGTCATATGACCGTAATGATGAATACTCCGAATAAACCACATAATTTAATTAATTTATAAATTGTTGTAAATGAATTAAATTAATTAATATTTATAAAATATTAGTTATTAATTTTATTTGATTTGTTTGAATATCATTAGCGTTTAATAAAGTGCGTATATAAAAGTTTTAAACGTGTGTTTTGATATACAATATCGACAAAATATTTAAACTAGGTTTAAAAGATTAATTGCTATGTTGTTTGGTAATTTTTTTATTCTTGAGACCCATATGCATGATGAAAAAGGGAAGAGTTTTCAAACGCGATTTAAAAATCCAAAGGAGTAATTAAAAGAAGGAATTAGATCTTCGTCCTTTGCTCCTCTCTCTAACCCGCTTAAATTTCACTTATGAAATAATTTTTTATCATTTTCTCTTTAATTCTATTTCTTCTGCCAAAAATACGAAGATGAGGGAAAGGATTTGATTGGATTCAATTAGTAATTAAATAGGTAGGTTTTAAAATGGAAAATTGAAATGTTTCAATGTTTCCTTTGATAGAGTTAGGGGTATGCCTTAGGAGAAATTATGTAATGCACTACATATATCTAACTCGTTGACCATTCTTGTTTGTAATAAATGTGTTTTCTTCTATTATATAATTGATATAATGTATTATATTAACTAATTAATTTAATTAAAAGTATATTTATTAGAAAATCCATAAATGGTATGTTTTGTGATTGTAGTTACAAAGTGTTGTAATCGTGAGTAATTTATCACAATAAAAGCAAATATACCATTTTAAATGTTCCTAGTCAAGATGCATCGAGACTGGATATCCATGTATCCGTTTAAACTAGGGTACGTAATACTCTTCAAACATTGGGCAGTGTATTTCTTATGACTACTGCGGGCACCTAGGGGTTACGTACTGATTAATATTGGATAACAATGGGACGACTCACTCGATAGTTTCTGTTGATTAATATAACTAAGGTCAAATAGAAAATATAAATGTGACCGATTTACACAGTTCTCTCGACTTAAGAATACTATAGATCTTCAATATGAAAGCTCTTCTTTAATTATAGTCAAATCATGGCACGACGTCCATCGAGTGACTATAGTTGGGTCGAGTGGAAGTATTGGAAGTGAAGCACTATTAGGAGAGGATTCGTCTCCTAGGTTATATGAGGTTGGTATCACGGTCAATTCAAAGTCAAAGTCTCTAGCCAAAACAATTTGGTTAATAATGATTATTATTGTTGAACCAATGACTTTGTTTTTGGACTATAAGTTGAATATGGATGATATTGGAATTTTGACCATTATCGAATTCTATAAGTCCAAAGTGATATAGTTTTGACGAAGAGATTATTGTAAATAAACAACCGGGTAATGCTTAACAAAGTGAAACATGATTTTACTGAAACTAAGTAAGCGATAAATTTGGCCAAAATGTCACACAACCTACAAAGTGATGTGTAAATGTTGATATTCGAATAGTTCGATGTTAACCGTTGACCAAATTTACACCCGACGTGTCACACAACCGAAATGATGAATTCCCGTTAGACCAAACGATTTAATTAGTTTATAATTGTTCTAAACTAATTAAACTAATTATTATATATGAAATATTAATTATAAAATTTTGAATATGATTTGAGAAAAATATATTATTGAATATGTTTTTAATAGTTCCAAATATATTGATCGATATGCGAAATCGATAAGCAATTAAATTAGATTTAATTAGTAATATTTCTTTAGGATTAAATGGGATATTGGCCCAAGATGATAGGTTGATAATTTCGGCTGTAATGAGGGCTATAGGGGGCGGATAAAATAGGTCGGGGGTGTTAGAATTGGATGGCTTAGATTTAGTGAGAATTGGTATGAGATATGATCCATTATTTTCTCTCTCCGTCCACTATTTACACCTCAAACCCTAATTAAAAAAAGATCTTTTTGGCTGCTGCTATTCCCATCAATTGCTAGCCATTCATCCCCTTGAAGCTTAAGAAAATCCAAATCAAATCAATTCAAAAGGAAATTGTTATTTGATAGTCAAAGGTCTATGGTTCAAGGATTAGAAGTCTGCCGAATCGAAAAGCTTTCAATTTAGAGAGAGTTTATCATTACAAGGTACGCTTCAAGGCATTAGTTTTAGGTATGTTTTTATTGTATTATATAGTTTATAATTTATGGATAATATTTTATTATTCATATATATTATTATTATATTGTTAGTTATATGACGATTCTTATATGTATTGATGTTGTCACATACTAGATTAGTTATATGTATGTATTCATTTAATAATAAAAAATAATCTTTTCACATATAGGTCAGACATGCACAGTCGAATAATTTTATTTATAATAATAATTATTTTATTAATATATATATCATTAAATTATACTTCTATGGTTTGTATTTAATTATAACATCATTTCATGCTAATAATTAAACATATATTTTATGCATGTATATTTACAGTAATTATATTTTTTGGTAGCTATAAAATATATCTAATAATTATTTACTATTATTTATTATTATTTAAATCAATATACTATGTAAATAATTTACATAAAATAAAATATGTTTCAAAAATTAACTTTTAAATTTTATGAATTAGTTTATCATGAAATAAGATCTCAACTAGAAAATGAGAATTAAAAAATCATTCCTCCTATTTTTAAAAAATTATAATAATATATTGCAAAAAATAGTTAATTAATAAAAAATAAATTTTGGCCGAGAAAAATTATGGAATTTTTTTCCAAACCTTAAATATTTCTGAAAATAGATAATTTAAATAATATGTTTTTTAAAATTTTTTATTATTATTTTATTGTTTTTCGACTAATTAATCAATTTATATATTTAGTATAATAAAATTTTATTGTGTTGTACACACGATATAGAAGTATCTAAGATATAAAAAATTATTTAATTTTATTAATTATATATACATGTATATATTTATATATTTTAAATATGCTTATGAATGCATGTATATATATAATAAAAAATTAATAATAATATTTTGTTGTTTATATATATATGTATATTAGTTCGTAAGAAAAAACTATTTTTATATTGTGTGTGTGTGTATATATATTATTTTAATATTTATTACATTAATACATACATATATATAAATATATATATATACATTAATATTTTACATAAATACATATATTTAAAATTTTCGTTCTCATAAAATAACTTAAATAAAATTAACATATATATATGAGAGAGAAATGTATGATCCTCAAAATTAACACACACACACACACACATACACACACATATATATGTTGATTTATAATATTTATATAAATAACAAGTTTAAATACATACATATATTTAGACAACACACAATACATATCAGATGAGCTAACTTGTTCGTTGTGATGTAAATCTCAACATCTATATACGGGCATGTTATGTCTTGCATGGGTTATCATGTTATACATGCACACACATACATATATGTATATGATACATATGAGTACATTTATATGTATACAATATGAATAAAATAAAGCTTTATATAATTTATAAATTTAAATAAAATAAGAAATTTTATTTAAATGAAATTTAGAAATGTTCTAAATAAATTAGACTTTACAGGCGCAATAAAAATCTAATAGGGTAAAAAAATTTGAAATTCACACATAACTTTCGCTGTGGGCTGACCTAGTTCCAACATCCTTCAAAACATATTCTCTCCTATTTGATCTACGATTGTTCTTTTCCCGACTAAAAGATCTTATCTGGTTTCTCTTGCTGTCCTCCTTTCCCTTAATGGCCTTTATGAAACAAAATTCCCTAAAACAAATTCAAAAAAAAATCAATAACATTCATGGTGGTATTTACACCTAAATCCTTGCAAAATCCAGAGGTTGATCAAATTGAATTAGAGTTTTATTCTTTATTCAAGGTGCGAACTTTAGGCTTCATCTTTAGGCAATTCTAATTTTATCTTATTATATATATTCACCATGTTAATGAAGTTTATATCCTACATGCTGCATCTAATCTCATCATCCGTTCATTATGTTGATCCAAAGTTCAGATATGATATATGTTAATTGATTATATATTCATTGTGATAATATATATAAGTAGATCCTACGTTTGCTACAACCTTTTCATCATATGTTCATATTATATGTATATTTAAATCTAATTCATTTTGCAACAAATTTATATATGCATGATTTGTCCAATCTAATTTTGTCATTGTTATAGAAATTGTTATTTTATAAGAAGGGCAAACAAATTAACAATTTTGGATTATAAACTAATTTAATTAATTGATGTATTTTGCACTTCATTATATATACAAATATAAATTAAAAATATATGTAAATTATTTAAATTTACTTTGGAAATTGAATACATGTTTCACATATATGTTGTTTTGAATACAATTTTGGTTGTTGTTGACATTTGTTTAAAAGTTGTTTCAATCTAAAAAAGCATAAGTGGACTTTTGTGCAAAACAATATAAACCTTTTGAATACCTTTTAAGTTAAAGTAGATTTCAATTTGTTATTTTAATTTTAAAATGTAATAGATTACAAAGTTATATATACATATATGTTATTTTAATTTAAAACATAGTTTGCATTTATTCATATATGCATACATATATGTGTTTGAGTATTCAAATTATTTTAAAATAGCATTAGAGATAAGATAATGAAATTAGATAACTCCTCCACCTTTTCCTCTCCTTATTAATTGCTTTGTTTAACACAATTGATGGTCCATACATACACACATACATACATATATATACATACTCTCTCTCTCACACACACACAGATATATATATAAACTTCTGATTAGGTAAAATAACTCCTCATTATTTTCCTTTTAACATATTATGTATAAGTAAATACAAGTAAACTAATGAAATGAGATAACTCATCCACCTTTTCCTCTGCTCATTAATTACTTTCTTTGATATACTTGATTGTCCTTTTATATATATGTAAATTTTTGATTAGTTAAAATAACTTTCTAACATATTATGTATAAGTAAATATAAGTAAACTATATATATGCATATACTATTATAATTTCAAAATAAATTATGGAAAACAAAGGCATGTATAAAAGGTGAATATGTCCATTGCGGTGTAAAATCAAACACCTGTATACGTACATACTAACTATGTACACTACTTATATGCTGCACTTGCACTATACATACATGAATGTATTTGACACATCCATTATTATATATTTGAATTCAAACTAAATTTAAAACTTCTTTTACTTATGAAATAAAATAAAATATTGATGTTATTTAAAAGAAACTTAGAAAATTTCAAAATGAATGTAGACTTCATAGGCCCATCAAAGTCCCAACAAAAGATTTTTTTTGAAATTTACCCTTTATCTCCGCTGCGGGCTGGGCCTAATTCTAATAATGGTACTATAGCCCAATAGCCTATATGGTCTAAATTAGTCATGTTAGGGATAATTAATTAAGCTTGCTCACTTAGTAAGTGTCTGAAAAGGTAATATCTAGGATTGGAATTGGGTAATCAAATACCATGTCCTACTTGATTACCGGCTTGGCCTGAAAGGTGAAGTGAGCCCAAAGATTGCCCCAAATAGAAAAACCCAATTTGAATTGGGTCTTGGGCTAATTTACAAAATAGTTTTGAAAATTAAGACAATATTTTAAATTTAAAAGTTGAATTTAAAATAAAAACATGTTTATTATAAAAGGTTACAATATAACCTAAATTTTCAAAATGTTTGAAAAGGTAATGAAATTTTCAAAATGTTTGAAATTATTTAAATTTAAATTTATTAATAAGATTAATAAAATAAATAAATTAAATGAGTTAATTAATTAATACTTATATGCATGTATTATAAATATTCATATATGTTATGTAATTTCAAAGTATTTACGATAAATACATGTATGTAGATAAGATTAATTTTTTAAATCAATATAATTTAATTAAATTTGTTTAATTAGATAAATTGATTAAAATTTAATTATTAAATAAATAAATAAAAGGTTAATTAATTAAATAAACATATATATATGTAAGATATATGTGTTATGTTATAAAGGTAATAACATGTATGTATATATGATATACAAATATTACTATAAAGGTTATAGTAGACATGTCCAATATAAAAGTTGTATTGGAATACTAATATAAATTAATTATAGAGTTAGTTAATTAAAATTAATTAAATAAGATTTAATTATTATAATATTATACATAAGACTATTATATGAGTAATATGAAATATAAAATTATAGTAATAAAACTTATATGATATCATTGTATAAACTAAAGGTGAAACATTGAAGAACCCAAACAGACTTAGGGGATAAATACATACGTAAATGTATATATATATATAGTGATTTATGATGTGTCCGACACTTGAATCACGAGGGTATTTAATAAAAAATACATTATTTCATAAGTCAATATCACTCAATATAATATATCAAATATTATGAATTATGACCTTGCCAAAAAAAGATTATGAATCTTCAATATAATGTTATCCTCTACCATATATATATAATTAATAAATTACTTGCATACTTCTTATTAGTTGAGCAAACTCAAGCTAGGGATGCTATGTGTAGTACTATTAATATATTTAATAGACGGGGTATGATAACTATATGTATTTGTTGAGCAAACTCAAGGTACATATACTATACTTAGGCCATCGCGATATGATAGGTACGAGTGAATAATCTCTTTCAATTTGTTGAGCAAACTCAGTGTCGAAATGAGATTAGGATAAGGAACCATGGGTTAGGAGTTGTATGTGATACAATAGATAAGGAGTTATCCATCGTTAGTAGGGCTATGATTTGTTGAGAAAACTCAAGATTAGAATCCCAAGACAGACATGTCCGAACACCCACCAGTGAAGTCAAAAGACTTTTATGTTTCATCATAGGGTTTGGAGAAACAAAAAAGACTAGTGAGAGCCTTATTAGAAAAATAAAATGATAACATTCAACCTTTCTAATATTATAAGAACATATGCCGATAATATTGTAATAATCTATATTGATAAATTTGTGCACTTTATATGATTGATAAAACGTTTATCAGTTAAAATATACAAATTGAAATGAATTGGAGATTGACAAATAGAAATATAATACACACACACTTACTGTTAAATACTTCTTGCATGTTAATGTTTCTATACTTGTAACAACACACCTTGGAACATGCCTAAATTTTGACTCGAAAAAGGCCCATCGAAACTTATATCCATTCTAAGGTTGGCTGTTGGTTCTTAAATGTTGACTCGAAAAGGCCCATCGAAACTTAGATCCATTCTAAGGTTGGCTGTTGGTTGGAAAAAGAAATAATAGTATAGAGCAATAACTATTCTTTCAGAACTCATAGTGGATGGAATAAAATATAATATCAAATTGTACCCATTTATTTCAAAAACCATTTGAAATGTCATAATACAAAACATCATAAAACTGTCACATAAGTTCTGTTGCACGTTTGTTTAAATACATGGGTACAATATAAAAATATCATAAAAGATAATAATAACTGCCATAAGCTTAAGCTACTCCACCTTCAAGCATCATCATTATCAATACTTCATCCTTAACCTGTGTTGTAATGAGGAGAGAGTCAGAACAACAAATGTCCGGTGAATAAAAATCTCTAGTCTTATCATTTTAGTACTTGGGCTGTATAATTCAAAATAATAATGTCTATATACATAAAACAATTTAATACTTCTTATACGGAAAGGAGGCGGGTCTACAATCAACCACTTAATACTTCCATCCTCGAAGCGGGTTTCTAAATCCCATAACCCAAATCCTACGTTATAAATGTCTAACAATGCAAGAGATAGTACCCAAGCTACTTAATACCTTTTATTGGAAAATAGGCAGACTATGGCCATTTAAAACCTCAATCGAGGCAGACCTAATCATTTAATACCTATTCCCAAGGCAGACCCCTCAATAGTAACTATCTAGCTAACATCATATGGAATCTTTTAAGCCACTTAATACTTCTTTCTAGAAAGGCGGACCCTTAATCAGTCACTTAATATCTTATCCCAAAGCGGACCCCTATCGAGATACCACATAATGTGCCTAATAACTAGCCCTTTGGCCATCTAATACTTCATTTAGGGAAAAGCGACGGGCCCTCAAACAAGCACTTAATACCTCAAGACCCCGAAGCAAGCTCCACGTATTATGACCCATACTCATAATGACATCTCACATTAGTCTGACTATTCGTAGAAACTGATAGCCAGATTAGCTGGTAGATTTACCCTACAGAATTTGGGACTAATCTCACGTCATCACAAATATTATTATAGAAGATGTCTCACATCAATAGGAAGTATACAAAGCTGCTGCTAGCCTCAAATTGAAGGGCGGACTTCCGTCGTGCAACTCTACTGACCTCGCATCCCTATGACTTGGCCATAATTTAAATACTATATATATACAGTACTCGTCTCACCTTTCATAGATAAAGCCTTATAAGGAATCTTCCTTATTGTGTCTCAAAATATAAATTACCTTCCTAAAGGGGGAAAATTAATGACAATTACTACCTAATTAACTATGAAATTATATGCCATAATTATACGTTTATTACGCTATAGAAATAAACATATATTCACACCTAGTCAATTCTAGCATGCGGTTTTTAAGCTCTAAACTAACGTTAAATGTCAATTCCTTTAACCATAATACTAATACAAGTCCTTTTCCTTCAAATTCCTAAGATTTCAATATCTATAACATGGGATTAAATATTCATATCCAAAACTGCAATACATAGACTTGTAAAAATGGAAACCTAATTTATTAGATCAATCCAATGGAATATCCTAAAGAATAGGAATTGAAATCCTAACATCATACTCTATTCAACTCCTCATTTACACATTAATAATTGAAGGAATTTTTTGTGAAATAAGTGGTGTAAACTACGAATAGAATTCGTACTTTATACACTTATTTTATTACTAAAAACTCACAATTTGAATAAAAGGAGGAGAAGTGGAATAGACTACGAAATCATCAAAAATTGCAAAACAATATAAATTCCATCAAATTAACATAAATAATTGAGAATCTCCATCTAGAATTGACATTTCAAAATAAAAAGGAATTTGGGGAATTTTATCTATCGTATTTTCGCAATCCCAAAATCCTTAAGGCATATTCAAATCCATAGAGATATAATAAACAATTACTAAAAAGAAATTCTAAGGTTTCCACTCATAGAATGGCCTTAGCTTTGTCTTTGTTGGATTCGCATGCCTCACAATCTCTTCTAGAATCTCTCTCTTTTGATGTATACACACACAACGGGGGAGAGGTATATATATTTATTAGATTCAGAATAGTTGGAGAAGAATAGAATAATAATAGGTTAGAGAGAGAAGAAATAATAGAAATAGATTGGATTCTTATTTGAATTCTCCAAAGAGTTTTTGAATCTAATTTGGAGAGATAACAATGGCAGAGTTTTGCTGAATTCCCCAAATACCATCAATAAAAGGTGGAGATATGGGGTTCTATTTATAGGGGTTGAAACGCACCAGAACCATCGGATTGAATTGGGAGAAAAAGGATAAATCTGGAGTGTACAACCCTACACAACACAACAAAACCTAGCCGCCCTAGCCTAAGAGCAGTCAACTACCCCTATAGCACCAGTCGATCATTAGGCATCGATTGGTAGAGGTCATGGGGTCTACCTCTCGGGCTAATTCGGGAACATTTGATTTTTACATTGCATGATTTATTTTATTCTCTAATTAACTTTTTAATCTTAACCATTAATTAAACGTTTACTTAACCTCAAGTAAACCTACAGTTAATTTTTTGAAATTCAAGTCCTAAATTTAAATACTCATTTCCATTTGAATTCAAACTAAATTAATTTAAATCTGAAAACTTTAAACACTCATAACTTCTTCGTTTGATCTCTGTTTTCAACATATTATATATGAAAACAGATCAAAATTTTGCTACGAATGCAATGGAATAACTTTCATGGTCAAATTCTGACTTCTATAAAATTTCCATTTTCTATCCTATCACATTTAATTCAATTTACTCTATTTATTTATGGTTAATTTTATGGGGTGTTACAACACTCATGCAAGTGTCTAATTTTACAACTACTTAATATGTTCATAATTTGGTCGCTCACGTGTTTATTTGGTCGAGATCATGTTTTGCATTATATGAGTTTCGAATTCAAAACCAATACAAGGCTATAGATATTTGATCCCTATACTATCACATATATGTGTTATATGGTGAACCGTCACAGTTCGTAACATACGATTTCGATAAACTTAGTTCATTCAAAGCAAACAAATAAACCGTACTGTAATATCGAGTATTCAATTTGATTGATTACAATAAAGATCATATTGTGTTAAATGTAACACTAGACCGAAACTACAAGGTAGATTTATGAACTCGATCGCTGAAGTGTCGGTTTGATTAGTTTATGCAAAGTGCAACATATTTGATATCCTTAAATGTTAAGGTTGATCGAGTGCACTTTTATAAAGAGTTCGTTATGATGTTGTTGTAAGGGTATTCTTTGAATGGTTCAACCATTTAAAAAGAAAAACGAATTTACAAGAGTAGATGTGATTTAAGGTACAATTGGAATGAAGAGAGTGAATAGTCATTTCTTCTTCATGAAGAAACATTAGAAATGAGAATTGTAATAATAATAATTAATACATGACATTGGAATAAGAAATACAATTTCTATTCCGAAATATATTTTCATATAGAAAATTATTTTCAATGAGATTTATTTCTTTAAGTTTAAATTATTTGATCAAAAAACTCTCCGCTATAAACTAGTTACAATATATCAAATAAATAATCTATATTAAGTGAATAATGGACCTCCAAATTCAGTACTCTATTACTGTAATAGCTGAAATAGTGGGAGCATGCCATATAACACTTATTGATTGCATCAAGTTATAAAATTTATTTTCATAAAACATAGCATGCATTATTTTTGAAATATTGATTATTTTTCGGTATGAATGAAAAATTGACATAGTTATATTTCAATGTGAATATTATGAATATTCATAATGAAACAAAACTACGATGTGGTATTTGTTTTATAACAAAAGTGATGCATTGTACAAAAGTAAAAAAATTATTTACAATTATTTTGGAATTATAGACCAAGCCATAGTTTTGAGAAATAATTTTTATTATATGATGATCATGAATCATGTGTTACTGGTTAATTAGATCTCAAACAATTAAGGACTATGCACTTATTTAGTGGGAGCATCATAAGAGTTGATGAAATATTTATATTGATGCATAGAAATGTATGCAATTGAATATCTATTAATGTCAAATCGGTTCTACACACTTCGTCATATTCACTGATGAGTTGTCATAGAGATGGACATATGCGTTTAATATGCTTGTATAAGTCTATGATAAGCTCATAAAATATAAAACGGAAGTAAATAATATAACATGCAATAGAAATGATTTAATTTGATCGAATGGGTGAGTATGTCGGAAAGAGTTCCGTATGTACCTAATATGAATAAAAATTCAGTCTCAAAGGTCTCTCCTCCCTATAATACATAATGATGTACTGATAAGGAGTAATTGAATTATTTTGGACAAAACATGATTAACAATGAGTGATATTGAGTTAAATTCTTTCCAGAAGGTGTGCACTTAAGAGTAGTATATAAGGTTAAAACTAATATCATCCAAAGAATAGTTTACAAAACCATACAAGATAAGGGTTTATAAGAAATCCTTACATATCCTAGGTCAAGGAGTTGGCAGGTTGTGCAAATTGAAAAACTGCACGTAATAATTGTAAGGGATCTCGTATGAAGACCCAAGATAATTTTGGAAAATATAGTCATTAGATGACTAATTTATGTTGTGAACATAAGTATATTATGAACTAATGCAAAATCAGTTTTATATAAAGCAATTCATAAAATGTTATGAATGCCGATTCCATTGCACTGAGAAACAATTGTTGTTTCAGATACCAACTTCGTAACGAAGGGATTTCTTTAATAAATTATTAGTGTGATGAATTTAGATACGATCCATGGATCAAACCGATTATAAAGGATGAAATGAAATTGACCGAATCTAAATGAACACCACATAGCAGAACGTCTAATGAGTATTCTTGTACATTAAAGAAAAACCGTGAGTTTCTTTTCAATGTCAAGAATAAAATATGTCTTAAGAATATGGAACATCTGTTTTGAAAGTTAATGAAGTAATGTTGTTTTGAAATCTGTGTTTTGTTTTATATTCAAGTGCTTCTGATATTGTAGATACCCTTAACATAGCCGTATTTAGTCTCCGTAAGCTAATACTATAGATGACTACAACATCTGTAGCGCTTAGTTTTGGGGCTCTAGAAAGGGGATGTTACAGCTTGGTATCAGAGCATGGTTTATGAAGTACTTTAACTAAAAATGGTTTTTGAAAAACAGTATCCATAGTAATTAGAGGTAAGATCGGGGTATGAGATAACACTATAGTAACGTACTTGTAATTGTTATATATAAGTACACGCTATATCTCTAAACTCCTATCTTAGTTAGGCTATTCATATGTATCTCATAAGATTTGAATACAAATATGGAAGGAAGAAGAGGCAGAGTTAATCTTGGAGGAGAGAGCACCACCACTAATGGAAATGCCCGACCAAATGTTAGAAGAGGTCCAGGTCAGGCTCATGCTAAAAATGTTGGTGCTGGGGTTTCCCAAGTGGATATGGGAGCCATGTATGAGTTCTTCGTTAACATGATGCAAGCCGGAATTGCAGTTGGAGTTGTCGGAGGGAATGTTGTTGGAGGAGGAGTTCAGGGAGCTAAAATAGTCAACCATTATGCTAACTTGAGCAGAGACTATACCATGCTTGGAGGGAAGCCGTTCATTGGAACTGAAGATGCGATCGAGTTGGAAAATTTGCTACTGCATTGCAAGAGGATTTTTGCTGACTTAAGGTTAAATGAAGATCAGAAGAGGAGATTAGCTTCAAGACAGCTTTAGGGAGCTGCTCTATTTTGGTGGAATACTGTTGTAGCTGGTGTTGATGAGAAAACCATGACTTGGGTGGAGTTTAAGAGAAGGTTTTAAGAAAGGTTTATGTCGGTGATGGTACAGTCGGCATTGGTTAGGAAGTTTGCTGAACTAGAACAGGGGGAGATGTTTATTTTAGAGTATGCAAAAAGATTTGAAGATTTGGCCCGGTACGAGTATGCCTTGGTTGATACGGTGATCAAGAGGAACGAGAAGTTTATAAGAGGCTTGAAGCCGGAGTTGATAATTGCTACCTTGCCGCACCTAAGAGATCCAAGTGATGTAGTGGTAGAAATGGCACTGAGGCAGGAAGAGGCGTTAGCTTGTTTGAAGAAGAAAATGAAGGAGGTCCAGGTGGGACAAGGGCATAAAAGAAAGTTTTTCCATAAGAAGAATGCTCAGAAGGGAGGAGCACAGAAGAAGGGAAAAGCTGTGGTGGTTTGTTATAAATGTGATAAGAAATGAAACTATGCTAATGAGTGTCGTGCCGGAAAAGGAAAAGGGAAAGAAACAGTTGGAAAGAAGAATGTCAAGTGCTTTAATTATGATCAGACCGACCATTATAAGAACCAATGCAAGGAGCCTGCTAAAGAAGGAAGGGGCAAGTTTATGCATTGGAGCCCGCAACTTCAAGGCCAGTTGTGCAGGAGAAAGGGAAGGCTGTTCTGGGAGGCTCACTACAGATTCACGGTATGTCTGTTAGCGTTCTATTTGATACTGGTGCATCACATTCTTTTATTTCTCAATGTATGGTAGATAAGCTTAACTTAGAACCCTCATATTTAATTACTTCCTTAGGGGTTGCAAATCCGATAGGAGGGTATGCAACACTTGGGATGAGGTGTGACCATTTAGAGTAGGATTTGCTAGGTCATACTTTTGATTGCTGTTTGCATGTGTTTGATTTTGTGGGATTTGGGATTGTCTTTGGGATGGATTGGTTAAGTAAATATGATGCTAGGATATTTTGCCATGATAGCAAAATATCACTTAGTCATCCAGATTTTAGTGATCGGATAGTTTATACAGCAGAGAACCCTAGTTGCAAAGTGAATGCTTTATTGGGTATCATGGAGTTGGAGGATTAGTTGCATCGAGTCTTTGTGGTTAGAGAATTTGCTGATGTGTTTGAGCCGGTAACCGGATTACCATCGAAACGAGCCATTGAGTTCCAGATTGATTTAGTGCCTGGAGCAGAACCGGTGAGTAGGCCGCCAAGCAGGATGACACGCACAGAGATGAAAGAGTTGAAGGTGCAGTTGGTGGATTTGGAAGGCAAGAATTTTATCCGATCGAGTAGTTTGTCTTAGGGCGCAACCGTAGTGTTTGCTAAGAAGCCAAACAAATCGTTGAGGCTATGTATCGATTATCGTAAGTTGAATGAGAAGATGATAAAGAACCGATATCCATTGCCGAGAATTGACGTTTGTTCGATCAGTTAAGTGGAGCCAGGGTATTCTCTCAGCTGGATTTAGCAACGGGATTTCATCAGCTTAGGGTGGCAGAGGATAGTATTTCTTTGACGGCGTTTAGGACAAGGTATGGATCGTACGATTGGCTAGTTATGCCGTTCGGACTAACTAATGCGCCGACATTCTTTGTGGATTTGGTGAACCGAATTTTCCAAGAGCACTAGGATAGATTTGTGTTGGTCTTCATAGATGACATTTTGATATACTCTAAGGATGAGAAGGGGCATGAAGGTCATCTTAGAGTTGTGCTTGAGATGTTGAGGGAGCATCAGTTGAAGGCTAAGTTTTTGAAGTGCCATTTTGGAAGAAGGAAGTGAAGTTCCTTTGTCATGTAGTCTCAGAGAAAGGGTTGTCTGTAGATTCGACTAATATTGAGGCGGTGAATAATTGGAAGAGACCCGAGATGGTGACCGAGATAAAGAGCTTTCTTGGATTGGCTAGATATTATCGAAGGTTTATAAAGGATTTTTCGTGGATAGTTGCACCGATGACTAAGCGTACGTGAAAAGATGTGAAGTTTGTATGGACTGATAAGTGTGAGGAAGCATTCCAGAGCTTGAAACACTTACTGACCCATGCACTGGTGTTGGTGGTTCCATAGGGGAATCCGGATTTGGTTGTTCATACTGATGTGTGTGGAACTGGATTGGGAGCTGTGTTGATGCAAAGAGGTAAAGTGATTGCTTATGCTTCTAGACAGCTCATACCGCATGAAATTAGATATCCAATGCATGATTTAGAGTCAACTGCCGTTATATTTGCTTTGAAGGTGTGGAGGAATTACCTCTTGGGAGAGCGATTTGAGCTTTATGTAGATCATAAGTTGTTGAAGTACTTGTTCTCTCAAAAGGAGTTGAACATGAGACAACAGAGATGGTTGGAGTTTATTGCTGCTTATGATTTTGGAATTGAGTACACACCTGGAAAAGGAAACAAGGTAGCATATGCACTAAGCAGGAAACATCAGAATGCAGTATTGGCTATGATTATTGAGTGGAAATATTTAGAAGCATTGTCAGCTTGTAGGGTGCAGTATAGATCTGAGGCAGGTTCTAGTGCAGGAAGTGTTGTATTGTCTTATTTGGATGTTCGACCGGTAATGAGTGAGAAGATAGCTTCTAAGCATGAGGAGGATCCAGTTTTGGTTGAACGAATCAAAAGGATATGTGAAGGAACAGAGAGCGATGACTTAAAGGATTTCAGTCTTGATCGGAAAGGATGGTTGAGAAAGAAAGGAAGGTTGTGTGTTCCTAATATAGGAGACACGAGGAAAGAAGTTTTGGATGAATGCCATCGTTCAAAGTTCACTATCCATCCAGGAGGAACAAAGATGTATCAGGACATGAAGAGAAGTTTCTTCTGGGAAGGTATGAAACGGGATATTGGTTTACGTGTTAATCAGTGCTTGAATTGCCAACAGGCAAAGGCTGAACACCAGAAGCCAAGTGGATTTCTTCAACCGTTAGATGTTCCGATGTGGAAGTGGGATTCTATCTCTATGGATTTTATTAATAGGTTGCCAAAATCTAGTAGAGGAAATGAAAGCATATGGGTCATAGTAGATAGACTAACTAAGAGTGCCCATTTCATTCCAGTAAAGTCAACGAGGACAGCACCTATTTTGGCGAAGTTATTTATGAAGAATGTGGTTATACTGCATGGAATTTCTATTAGTATCATCAGTGATAGAGATTCTTTGTTTTCTAGTGAGTTCTGGAAGAGTCTACATGAAGCATTAGGAACCATGCTCAATATAAGTACCGCTTACCATCCATAGACTGATGGGCAAACAGAAAGAGTTAACAAAGTTTTGGAGGATTTGTTAAGAGATTGTGTATTGGATTTCAGGGGATCATGGGAAGACCATTTCCATTTAGTCGAGTTATCGTATAACAATAGTTATCAGACTAGTATCAGGATGGCACCATTTGAAGCCTTGTATGAAAGGCCACGCAAATCTCCCGTATGTTGGTTAGAGACCAGGGATAGACTGGTTCTTGGTCCGGATTTGGCGAAAGAAGCCGCAGAGAAGATTGAGTTGATCCGAGCTAGGATGAAGGAAGCTCGGTCTAGGCAGAAAAGTTATGCAGATAGAAGGGGGAAAGACTTGGAATTCTCTGTTGGAGATTCTGTGTTTATTAAGATTTCACCGATGAAAGGTGTGATTAGATTTGGAAAGTTAGGAAATTTAGCACCTAGATTCATTGGACCTTTCCGTGTTGTTGAGAGGATCAGAAAACTCGCTTATAGAGTAGAGTTACCAAATAGTTTGGCAGGAGTCCATGATGTTTTTCATATTTCTTATCTTAGAAAGTGTGTTAGAGACCCGGAGACTACTATAGCACCTATAATGTTAGAAGATTTAGTAGTAGAACCAGATTTGACCATTATTAGGAAGCCAATCCAGATTATCGAGAGAGAAGAGAAGAAGTTGAGGAATAAGACAGTTAGATTAGTAAAGGTCTAGTGGAGCGACGATGCTAGATACTGTACTTGGGAGACTGAAAGCAGAATTAAAGACTCTTATCCTGATTTGTTTGATGGTATGTTCTACCTTTGATTGTTTTGTTGTGTGTGCCTTATAGTAATTCGAGGATGAAAATTTTTAAGGTGCGGAGTCTGTAACACCCCATATTTTTATAACATTATTTGGGATATTCAATTGGTTAAATTAAATAAAATAATGTGAAGATTAATAGGTTAAGATTTGATTAAACTAAGGGTAGCCGTGCCATGTTAATGTGCAAATTAAAATGAGATAACATAAACTAATGTGTTAGGAAATGAGTAAGGGCAATATGAGAAATAAGAGAGGCTTATACCCTAAACTCTTAGGAAATGAAACTTACGTTCATTTTAGCAAACTAAAAAACATATAAGGTCGGCCACCATTTTTATTCTCAAGGAAGAAAAAGCTAGGATTCAAGAGGAAGAAGTTAATCAACATATTCAACATCAAATCTCACATCTTTTAATCTCAAAGCTAAGGCGAATAATTACTTCATCCCATTTTTATGTTTTTCGGTTTTAAGATTAGATCCGAAATGATTTTGCAAGTATATGCCATGTTTTTGATAATTAAAGTTATATATATGCTTGTAGATGGATTATATATGTTCATGTTAGTTTTTATGATACGTTTGACATAAAAACCCTATTAGTTGACATCCAAATGCCTTGAAAAATTAAATATAGCCAGAAATGATATTTTAGAGGTGGGTTCCAATTCTCATAATTTTTTGAATTAATGTGGATTTTATATCAATTTTCTAGTGAAGAAAATGATTTATTGGGTTATAAATTATTTATGGCTAAAATAGTAATTAATTGGATTTGAAAATTTTATATGTTGGAAAACATATTAAAATAGATTTTCTGGAAATTTTCCAAATTTTTCCTAAGTGATTTGATGAATATATAAAATTATTTAAGGTATGAGACTTAAATGTTTTATATATTTAATTAAGGAGAAGGGATATTTTATAAAATAAAATCATTATTTAATTCTGAAATTAGTGGCAACACTTTTCTGAAAAGTGTTTTACTAACCAATAAGAATTTGACAAACAAGGGTTAGTTGAATTGTTATCTCTTTTAAGTTAAAAACAAAAAAATCATGCTTTTAGCATTTTTCAGCCATTTTGACATCAAACCTTCCGACCCAGACCTTTCGACAAGGTCGAAGGGTATTTAAGCTTTCAACAAGGTTAAACCAATGCATATGGTATCATTTTGCTTGGTACGTAATGAATTGGGCAAGGTCGAAGGGTACTTAGTCGAAAGGTTAGTTGCCAAAGAGGTTAGAGTATGTTTGTTTTATAAACCAAAAGAATCGCCTGCTTCGCTTTCAAATAAAAGCTTTCGACTTGGTTGCTTTCGTCCAGGTAAAATAATTAAAATAAAGGTTTTAAACCTACTGCCGCTTTCCAACCTTTCGAAGTTGTTGCTTTCGACAAAGTTGAAAGGATTACTTGTTTTTAAAACCAACCGCTTCTCCCATGCCTTCAAAAAAAAGCTTTCGGCTTAGATGCTTCACTCTTGTTTTTCTAATAGAAGTATAACCCAAGCTTTAGAAAGAGGTGTTTTAAAGGCTGAAGCCTATTATTTTAAAAGTTAAGTTTTGAGCTTTCGAAGGGGTTGAAAGCTAAACTTTCGACAAAGTCGAAAGGTTTTAAAAGAGGATTTTCCACATGTTTTAAATTGAAGCCAATGAGTTTTCGAAAGGTTTATGTTTTAAAAGGTTGAATACTTTCGAAAGGTTTTATTTCCTGAATGGTTTCAATGGGGTCGAAAGCAAAGCTTTCGAAGGGGTCGAAAGCCAAGCTTTCGATGGAGTCGAAAGGTAGCTTTCGAAGGGGTCGAAAGGTAGCTTCCGACAAGGTCGAAAGGTACTTTCAACAAAAGCAATCGGTGCCCACTTGATAGAGTTAGGGTTATGCTCTAGGAGCAATTATGTAATTTGTTACATATATCTAACTTGTTGACTAATCTTTTTCGAAATAAAGGTTATTTCTTTCTATTGTATATTTGATATAATGTGGTTATATTAATTAACCAATTTAATTAAAAGTATATTTAATGGAAAATCCATAAATGGTATGTTTTGTGATAGTAGTTACAAAGTGTTGTAACTGTAAGTAATTTATCACAATGAAACAAATATACCATTTTTAATGTTCCTGGTCAAGATGCATTGAGACTGGATATCGATGTATCCGTTGAGACTAGAGTATGCAACGCTCTCCAAATATTGGGTAGTGTATTACTCATGACTATTGGGGGCACCAAGGGGTTACGTACTAATAGTTATTGGATAACTATGGAATGACTCACTCGATAGTTTTCTGTTGGTTAATATAACTAAGGTCAAGCAGAGAATATCGATGTGACTAATTTACATAGTTCTCTCGACTTGAGAAACTGTTGATCTTCGATGTGAAAGCTCTGCTTTGATTATAGTTTAATCGTGGCATGACGTCCATCGAACGACTATAGTTGGGTTGATTATAGTTTAATCGTGGCATGACGTCCATCGAACGACTATAGTTGGGTCGAGTGAAAGCATTGGAAGTGAAACACTATTCAAGGAAGGATTCGTCTCCTCAGTTATATAAGGTTAATATCGTGGTAAAACTGAAGTCAACTCAAAGTCAAAGTCTCTGGCCAAAGCATTTTGGCTAATAATAATTGTTATTATTGAACCAAGGACGTTGTGTTTGGACTATAAAGTTGAATGTGGATGATATTGGAATTTTGACCATTACCAAATTCCATAAATCCAAAGTGATATAGCTTTGACGAAGAGAATTGGTGTAAATAATTATCACCATTAGGTACCGCTTATAATATGTAAAATTGGATTTTACCAAAAGATGTGTAAGCGATAATTAGGCCAAAATGTCACACCACCTGTTAAGTGACGTGTAAACGTTAATATTCGAATAGTACAATATTAATCGCTGACTGAATTTACACTTTTGATTCGCACAACCGTAATGATGAATTCTTTGAAAAACCACATGATTTAATTAATTTATAAAATATTGTAAATTGATTAAATTAATTGATATTTGAGAAATATTAATTAATATTTATTTGATGTTAGGAAGCTTTTTGTAATTATTTTAATGCATTTATAAAACTTATATTTTTGCGCATTGATATACGATATTGATGTAATTTAAAAATAATTGCATGAAATGATATATGGAAATTTATGTCATTTTATGACATGATTTACGGAAATTTTATGTCATTTGATGACATGATTTGTGGAAATTTTTTGTCATTTGATGACATACGGGTAAAGAAAGAATTGGAGAGAGAGAAACAATCAAGTGAATTAATCATGGAAGTTTACCTAAAGAATGGGAAAAGTTCCATTATTTCAAATAAAACATATTCTCTAATTCATTCTGTACGTACAATTCATTTTCTTTCTGATTAATTCTTACTCTTTCTCTCCTCCTAACTTTTCATGACAGAAACAAAAAAAACAAATTCCCAAAATCTTTCAACTCCAAATAAAAAGATCAAATAAAAAAAAAGTGGTTCATCCATCTCTTGCAAGGATAGAATGTGGATCTTGAAGATCTAAGGAGATATCATCATTAAAGGTGTGATTTCTAAGCAACATCATTAGGTGATTCAATTGAATTTAGAAGCATTCTTCATTCAAGGTGCAAATCAAAGGCAACATCAACAAGGTGTGTTTTAAGGATTGGATAGCAAGAGAAGGAAATGAAAAGCTTTCTTCTCTAACTAAATTTATGATCCCTCATTAAATAAATAATTTAAGTGGAAGGAAACGAAAAGTTTCATTCTCTAAATAAATTTATGCCCCCTCATTAATTGAATATGCTAAGAGAAAGAAAATGAAATATTTCCTTCTCTAAATAAATTTGAAAAGTAAACGTTACACACAAATTTGGATATAAGAGTATATTTGATATACTCTAAATTGCATACACAATAAATTAAAGTGAAACTTTATTTATGAAGTTAAATAAAATATTGATTTTATTTAAAAGAAACTTATAAAAATTCCAAATGAATTTATACTTCATAGGCCCATTAAAGATCCAAAATCGTATTTTTTTTTGAAATTCACCCATTTCTTCCGATGTGGACTGGCCCAGTTCCAACAGTGGTATCATAGCCCAATAGCTTATGCGGCCTAAATTAGTCATGTTAAGGTTAACTAATTAAGCAAGCACACTTAGTACGGTGCCTAGAAAGGTGATGTCTAGGATTGAAATTGGGTAATCAAGTACCCTGTCCTACCTGGTTACCTGCCTGGCCTGAAAGGTGGAGTAAGCCCAATGGTTACCCCTAATAGAAAATGCCCAATTTAATTGGGCCTTGGGCTAATTTTCAAAATAGTTTTGAAAATTAAGACAAGATTTTAAATTTAAAAGCTAAATTTAAAATAAAAACATGTTTATTATAAAGGTTATAATATAACATAAATTTTCAAAATGTTTGAAAATGTAATGAAAAGTTCAAAATGTTTAAAACTATGTAAATATTAATTTCAAATTTTAAAATTATTAATAAGATTAATAATATAAATTAATTAAATGAGTTAATTAATTAATACTTATATGCAAGTATTATATATGTTGATATATGTTATGTTATTTTAAAATGTTTAAGATAACATAAGCATACATGTATGTATATAAGATAAAATTTTGAAATTAATATAATTTAATTAAAATTCTTTAATTAATAAAGTAATAAAAGGTCGGTTAATTAACTAAAAATATGCATATATAAGATATATGTGTCTTACTATAAAGGTTATAGTTGATATGTCCAATATAAAAGTCGTATTGGAATACTAATTTAAAACTAATTAAAGGGTTAATTAATCAAAATTCATTAAATGATATTTAATTAATAAAATGTTATACATAAGATAATTGTATAAGTTAATTAAAATATAAAAGTTATATAATAATGAAACTTATATAATATGAGTGTATAAACTAAAGGTGGAACATTAAAGAAACCCAAATAAACTTAAGGAATAAATACATACGTAAATGTACGTATATTGTGATTTATGATGTGTCTGACACTTGAATCAACGGGGGTATTTCATAAGAAATACATTATTCCATAAGTCGATGTCAGTCAATATAATATATTGAAGATTATGAATCTTTAATATAATGTTGTCCACTACCATATATATTAATAAATTACTTGCATACTCCTTAGTTGTTGAGCAAACTCAAGCTAGGGATGTTATGTGTAGTATTATTAATATATTGAATAGACGAGGTAAGATAATTATATGTATTTGTTGAGCAAATTCAATGTACATATACTATACTTAGGCCGTCGCGATGTGGTAGGTATGAGTGAATAATCGCTTTTGATTTACTGAGCAAACTCAAGGTCGAAATGAGATTAGGACAAGGAAAAATAGGTTAGGAGTTGTATGTGATACAATCGATAAGGAGTTATCCATCGTTTGTGGGGCTATTATTTGTTGAGCAAACTCAAGGTCAGAATACCAAGACAGACGAGTCCTAATACCCACTAGTGAAGTCGAAAGACTTCTATCTTTCATCTTAGGGTTTGGAGAAACATAAAAGACTAGTGGGAGCCTTATTAGAAAAATAAAATGGTAACATTTAACCTTTTTAATATTGTAAGAACATATGCTAAATAATGTTATAATTATCTACAACGTTAAATTTGTGCATTTAATACGATTGATAAAATATTTATCAATTAACATATACAAACAAACTGAATTGAAAGTTGACAAATGGAAATATAATACCCACTATTAAATTCCTATTGCATGTTAACATTTCAACACCCATGCAAGTGCTTGATTTTACAACTACTGAATACATTCATGGTTTGGTCACTTATGCATTTATTTGGTCAAGGCCATGTATTGCATTTTATGAGTTTCGAACTCTAAAAACAATACAAGATTATGAATATTTGATCCATATACCTTAGTTCATCTGAAATGTTATATCGTGAATGGTTAAAATTTGCAATGTACAATATCTTGATGAAATTAGTTCATCTGAAAAACCAAATAAACCTTAGTGCGAGATCGAATATTCAATCTGATTGATTACAGAAGGGATCTTATTATGTTAATGTAACACAAGACCAAAAACTACAAGATAGATATAAGAACTCGATCGCTGAAATGTCATTTTGATCGGTTTACGTAAAGTGCAACATATTTGATGTCCTTAAATGTTAAGGATAATCGAATGTGCTTTTGTAAAGAGTTTGTTATGATATTGTAGTATGGGTTTTTGAATAGTGTGACCATTTGAAAGGAAAACGAATGTATAAGAATAGATGTAATTTAAGGTACAGTTGGGATGAAGAGAATGAACAGTCACTTCTACTTCATAGAGAAACATTGGAAATGGGAATTGTAACAATATTTGATACTTAATATTGGAATAAAAAAATATGATTTCTATTCCAAAATGCATTTTCATATATAAGATTGTTTTCTGTGATATTTATTTCTTTGATCTCAAGATATTTAATCAACGAACTCTCCGGTGTAAATAGTTGTAGTGTATGAAATAAACAAATTGTATTAAGTGAATGATGAACCTCCGAATTTAGTACGCTATTATAGTAATGGTGGAAATAGTGGGAGCATTCCATATAGCACTTGTTAATTGCATCATAGTATGAAAATTGTTTTCGTAAAACTTACCATACATTATTTATGAAATAATGATTATTTTTCGGTATCGACTAAAATAATAATAATAGACATAGCTATATTTCAATATGAATATTCTTTATGAGATAAAACTAATGTGGTATTTATTTTATAACAAAAGTGATGCATTGGAAAATACAAAAGTATATAATATTATTTACAATTGTTTTGGAATTATAGACTAAGCCATAGTTTGAGAAAATAATTTTATTATATGATTTTGAATCATATGATACTGGTTAATTATATTTCAAACAATTATAGGCTATGCACCCATTCAGTGGTTGCATCATAAGACTTGATGAACTCTTCGGATTGATACATATAGATATATGCAATCGTAAGTCTATCGATACCAAAATGGTTCCATGTACTTCGTCATATTCGCCAATGAGTTATCACCAACATAAACATGTGTATTAGATACATGTGTAGTATGTCTATGGTAAACTCATATAGTATAAAAAAGAAGTAAATAAAATAACATGCAATAGAAATGATTCGATTTGATCGAATGAGTGAGTATATTAGAAAAAGGTCGGAACGTACCTAAAAATTAATAAAGATTTAATCTCAAAAGTCACTCCTCCATGTGATGCATAATAATTCATCGATAAGGGGTAATCGAACTTTGTCGGACAATGTGTGATTAATTGTGAGTGAAGTTGAGTTAGTTTCTTTCTATAAGGTCATGTACTTAAGAGTAGTACACAAGGTTAACATTATTTCATCTAAATAATGGTTTACAAAAATCACACAAGATAAGGGTTTATAAGAAACTTCAATATATCATAAGCCAAGGAGTTGGCAGGTTGTGCGAGTCAAAAGATTGCACGTAATAATTGTTCATGAATGATTTTGTGCCCAAAAGGATTTTAGAAAAGACTGTCATTGGATGAAATATTTATGTTTTGAACTTAATTTTTGTGAACTAAAACCAAATCAGTTTTATAAATGAAGAAATTCATAAAGCATTTATGAATCCCTATTCTATTTACACTGAGAAACAATTGTTGTTTCAAGATATATCAACTTCATTGTGAAGGAATTTCTTTGAGGAATTATTGATAGTTAAATGGAATTGAATATGGTCCATAGATAGAACTGATTAAATGAGATGAAATGAAATTAACTAACCTAAATAAACACAGAGCATTAGAAAGTCTAATAACTGTTCTCGCACATCGAAGAGAAAATATGAGTTTCTTATTAATGTCGAAAATATATAATCCTCGGTTGTTTAATTAAACCATTAAGAGTGTTGACTCTATATGATATGATGCGAAAATCTGAAAGAATTCCAAGTACGCTATCAAAATATAGATTTTGGTGTTCGTAACCGAAGGGATGTAATCCATCGGCCGAGATTATGTTCTTATGAGAAAGGCTAATGCAGTTGGAATTAAATAAGCAAGGTTGATAAGAATAATATCGCAAATTTTAATCGTTGAAATTAGCATAATAGATTTGGTATTCAACATGCTCAAGTTAATTTGGATTTACTCCCAAAATTACCACTTGATAAGACTTAGTGTTTTGGTACATATGTATTGAAATAGAAAATTCTAAATAACGATTTATAATAAGCTGTTTACACACATTAACCAAAAATGTCTCGAAGTTAGTGGGAGTTGAAAGTGTACGTGTAGTACTAAGGATCGTGTAATATGGTATATTAATGTGGAAACTGGTAATAACAGTAAAGTAAAAATTAAAGTAAGCACACCAGGAATTTTTATACTGGTTCGAACTTCCCGTTCTACGTCCAGTCCCAGAATACCCTCTGGATTTAAACTAAACCCCTCACTTAACCCGGAGGAATAGGTATACGACACCTGAGCAGCCGAACAGGAATTTTTCTGCCTCAACAGCCGAAGAGGACTTCAACTTAATACAAAATGTTTGTTGACGAATGTGTTCTAAATAACACTGATAGTCTTTTGATAGTACAATTTTCCTATAATCAAATCCTCAAGAGTATGTATGTGTGTGAAGATTTAGAAGGAAGATAATCACGTAGAATCGAAGTATATGAATTAAAACAAGGATTCTAGTGATATTAATTAAGAATGAAAACTTTTATTTGCAGAAATGAATAGAGATTAGATTTCAGAAATATAAACAAGAATCGATGATTGTAGAAGTGAATTGAATATGTTTATATAGTTGTAGAAGAGTTGTAATCTTTCATGAAGAGTTTTAGTTAACAGTTGTGTCCATACCTATTGAAATAGAGGACATTCCTCTTCATGAAATGATCGCATCTCTTCAGTAAACTAGCCGTTATTCTCTGGTCGGTCGACCGGAAAACCTGGCCGGTCAGCTGAGTTTGAAATCGTATATAAAACAGAAAGTCACTGTGCACATAACACAGGGTCGGTCGACCGAGGATCCTGGTCGGTCGGCCGACCTGGTGTTACTTGCACAGTATACACGGTTTTAATATAAATTGTTTTGTGTGTGTGTGTGACTATTTGAGGAATGATTTTAACAATATTCTAAGACTCAATAAAATAAAATATTCATACTAATCTCTGGATTGTAGTCTTATCTCCTTTGTAGTTTCACAATATACGTTTATTCTCTTTTTGTCGCTTTCATATAGTATTCTCTTTGTATTTCGTCGTATGATCTCTGAAGCTTGTGTCATGAATCAAAACTCATGAATCAACAGGAGTGATATTGAGTTTGTGAGTCTTTGGATATGATCCAAAAAATGATACGAAAGTATCATTTTATAAGCATCAAGATTGAATAAGTATTTTGATAGAAATATCAAATAGTTTGATTTTCAATCAAAGTGTAGAGGAAGCGTGTGTTCATAAGAAAGAACATTAAAAGGTACGTTGATATTTCTAAACTATAAGTAAACAACATGTTGTTGATTTTAACGATGTACTTGTGTTAAAATCAGCCTTAGTTGTTTTAATACTCAACGTTGGATTAATAAATGATGACTTTTATAGTAAGTATAAAAGATGTCGGGAATGTCCCAAATGATATGTAAGGACACCTTATTAAAATGTTTAATATGGAATATGTAAGATTGATTCCTTTGCATTGGCAATCAAAATTATCATACATGTTATGTTGTCTACGATATCATGATTTGTTTATGTATTTTATACATGAAGCAAATATCAAATCCAAATTGATATTACTTAATGGTTGTTTGAAGTGTTCTCATGTATTTATGAAATACTAGAGAATTATTAACAGAAACCAAAAAACCTTATGAAGGAGTGTTCGGACTCGAACTTCATAAGTGATATTGAGTATAATATGTCAAGAACCTTTAAGTTGGAAATGTTCCAAATGAAAGACCATGGCTAATTCAATGAAAAAGGCTAAGTACATCGCCTAGAATAGCGCTAGAATAAAGACAATGTATATAAAAATATAAGTGCACAAACTTATAACTAAGCCGATTTCAAATGTTGAGAATCTCATAACGTTGTTATATGATAACAATGGCACGATATAATTTATAACAGAACTTATAGCTCACTAGATATCGAGAGACATACTCTGAATTGTTCCACATGATAAAGAAGTTTATCACCGTCGGAGAGAGTCGATTGACAGAGTAGATAATTAAAACATAATAACATACTCGTTCACAAAGGGACTGACCTAATTGGTTTTGAGAAAACCGATTGGAGAAGTTGGAATAAGATTCCATAATTGACCCCAAGTGGAAGCGAGAGTTGATAGAGTTAGGGGTATGCCCTAGGGGCAATTATGTGATTTGTTACATATATCTAACTCGTTGACCAACCTTGTTCGAAATAAAGGTGTTTTCTTTCTATTATATACTTGATATAATGTGGTTATATTGATTAATCAATTTAATTAAAATATATTTAATAGAAAATCCATAAATGGTATGTTTTGTTACAAAGTGTTAGAACTGTAAGTAATCTATCACAATGAAACAAATATACCGTTTTAAATGTTCCTAGTCAAGATGCATTGAGACTGGATATCGATGTATCCGTTGAGACTAGAGTACATAACGCTCTCCAAATATTGGGTAGTGTTTTACTCATGACTATTGGGGGGCACCAATGGGTTACGTACTGATAGTTATTGGATAACTATGGAATGACTCACTCGATAGTTTTCTGTTGGTTAATATAACTAAGGTCAAACAGAGAATATCGATGTGACTAATTTACATAGTTCTCTCTACTTGAGAATACCGTTGATCTTTGATGTGAAAGCTCCGCTTTGATTATAGTTAAATCGTGGCACGGCGTCCATCAAACAACTATAGTTGGGTCGAGTGGAAGCATTGGAAGTGAAACACTATTCAAGAAAGGATTCGTCTCCCTAGTTATATGAGGTTAATATCGTGGTCAACTGAAGTCAACTCAAAGTCAATGTCTCTGGCCAAAGCATTTCAGTTAATAATAATTGTTATTATTGAACCAAGGACGTTGTGTTTGGACTATAAAGTTGAATGTGGATGATATTGGAATTTTGACCATTACCAAATTCCATAAATCCAAAGTGATATAGTTTTGACGAAGAGAATTGGTGTAAATAATTGTCACTATTAGGTACCGCTTATAATAAGTAAAATTGAATTTTATTAAAAGACGTGTAAGTGATAAATTCGTCCAAAATGTCACACCACCTGCTAAGTGATTAATATTCGAATAGTTCAATATTAAACGCTGACTGAATTTACACCTTTGAGTCGCACAACCGTAATGATGAATTCTTTGAAAAACCACATGAATTAATTAATTCATAAAATGTTGTAAATTGATTAAATTAATTGATATTTGAGAAATATTAATTAATATTTATTTGATGCTTGGAAGTTTTTTGTAATTATTTTAATGCATTTATAAAACTTATATTTGCGCACATTGATATACGATATTGATGTAATCTAAAGATAATTACATGAAATGATATATGAAAATTTTATGTCATTTGATGACATGATTTATTGAAATTTTATGTCATTTGATGACATGATTTGTGGAAATTTTATGTCATTTGATGACATGATTTGTGGAAATTTTATGTCATTTGATGACATACATGTAAAGAAAGGATTGTAGAGAGAGAAACAATCAAGTGAATTAATTAGGGAAGTTTTAATTAAAGAATGGGAAAAGTTCCATTATTTCAAATAAAACATATTCTCTAATTCATTATGTACGTACAATTCATTTTCTTTTTGATTAATTCTTTCTCTTTCTCTCCTCTTAACTTTTCGTGGCAGAAACAAAAAAAACAAATTCCCAAATTCTTTCAACTCCAAATAAAAAGATCAAGTAAAATAAAAAAAAGTGGTTCATCCATCTCTTGCAAGGATAGGATGTGGATCTTGAAGATCTGAGGAGATATCATCATTCAAGGTGTGATTTCTAAGCAACATCCTAGGGTGATTCAATTGGATCTAGAAACATTCTTCATTCAAGGTGCAAATCAAAGGCAACATCAATAAGGTGTGTTTTAAGGATTGGATAGCAAGAGAAGGAAATGAAAAGCTTCCTTCTCTAACTAAATTTATGATCCCTAATTAACTGAATAATTTAAGAGGAAGGAAACGAAAAGTGTCATTCTCTAAATAAATTTATGCGCCCTCATTAATTGAATAAGCTAAGAGAAAGGAAATGAAATATTTCCTTCTCTAAATAAATTTGAAAAGTAAACGTTACACACAAATTTGGATATAAGAGTATATTTGATATACTCTAAATTACATACACATAAATTAAAAGTGAAACTTTATTTATGAAGTTAAATAAAATATGGATTTTATTTAAAAGAAACTTAGAAAAATTCCAAATGAATTTATACTTCATAGGCCCATTAAAGATTCAAAAAGGTTAAATTTTTTGAAATTCACCCATTTCTTCCATTGTGGGCTGGCCCAGTTCCAACAGCTCTCATTGCACCTACTAACTGATCGGTTCTCGATAGAGGGAAGCAATCTTTTGGGCAAAATTTGTTTACATTAGGAAGTTAATACATGTCCTCCACTTCACAGTTGGTTTCTTTACTAACACCGGATTAGCGGTCCACTTCGGATAGTAAACGTCTCAGATGAAATTATTCTTTACCAACCTTTCAACTTCTTCTTATAGGGCCATATATCGGACCTTGTTTAAAGGACTCCTTTTATTCCTTACGTGAGTAAAATTTGGATCAATATTCAAGCAATGACAAATGACCGCAGGGTCGATTCCCACCATATCATCATGAGTCTAGGCGAATACATCTTAGTTATGCTTGAGGAAGGAAATTAGTTATTCTCGGACAGATGGATGAAAATATGTCCCCATCTTAAGTGTCTTAGACTTATCATTTTCATCGAGGCACAATTCTTCTAGAGTTTCGGCTGTTGAAGTTGTCTCGGTCTCTTATCTTGGATCGAGATCAAGCTCAATTTCTTCTTCTCTGGGAATTTCCTATATAGCATGAACAATCTTTCTCTTTTCCCAGAAGACGTACTACTCTGCCCCCATTCTATCTCATTATATTCTCTTTAATAGCTTGATATTAGATTAATTCCCCAACCATGGAATCTTCTTGCTATGGGAAAATTCTTAAGGGTTTCCTATGGCTTTCCATAAATTTAGAAATCATGTTATTAACTGTTTCCTTAACTTCGAGGGAAGTAGGTTGGTTAATTTTGACATTATTCTCATAAGATGATGTTTTTCCTTTATTGTCAGGTTCAGGCTTGCATAATACAGTTGCCTTGAGATCCACTGATCTCCCCTTATAAGCCATTATACTATCTCGATGTAAAACTTTAAAAGGAAATGTTTAGTAGACACATACCTATCCATAACATCGGGAGCCGATCTTTCAAAGAAAGAGTTGTACACCGATGGGATGTCTAGAACAACGTAGGTGGTCTCGAAGATCTTATGGTGAGGGTCACTTCCAATTTTGACCATCAGATTACACTCTCCGAGAGTCATGGTTCCTTCATCATTGAATCCATATATGGGGGCTGGACTGGATTTGGGTATACTTTTGCGTAGCCCCATCTTATTGAAAGCGTGTTTAAAGATTATGTTAACAATAGCTCCAGCGTCAACCATTATCTTTGCAACCTCTGAAAGTCCAATTTGAACCGTAATTACAAGTTGGTCATTGTAGGGATGGCGGACACCTCACTTATTAGAGTCACCAAATGTAATCTCCAGCCCAACCTTCTGCTTTTTCTCAATTATTGTCATCTCATACGCCGAGATGTCTTCACTTCTTGCTTTATAAATGTACCTTTTCCAACTACCATTACTTGCCCCAGCAATGTGGGGTCCTCCCAAAATGATGCCAATAAATCTCCAAGGAGTTGGTAAAGACCTCAGTGCCTGTGCATGTGGTTGTGCACTTTCACTTCCTGTTGGAATGGTGGCTCCCTGAATATTATCATTCTTCAGAAACTCATTTAACTGTCCTTCTCTGATAAGTCTTTTAATGAAGGACTTCAAAAACCGACATTGTTCATGCTATGTCCATTTTATCGATGGCAGCTACAATATTTTACTCCTCGGCTATTTTCTAGTTCCTTCCTCTTCTTGGAGGATATGAAATTCGATCCTGAGTCATGGCATAGATTTGAGCATATGAGCGAGTTCGGGGATAGACTTCCATTACTTGGAGTTCCTTCTTAAATCTTTTGACCTAAGTGAACTTCTTGTTGTCACCACTCCTTTCTAGATTCTTTCAAATAGTTCCCTTTGATTCCTCAATTCAAATTTCTCCTTGAGCTAGGAAAAAGAACCCATTCAAAGATTTGCATTCCTGCCTCAATAGATCGTCCCAGAATGGGGTATTCCCCTATAATCCTGAAGTGATAGCAACCAATTTAGTTTCACCTATCATGCCCTTGCATCGGGCCACCACGTCATTAAATATTTTGCAATAATCTTTAGAGATTCTCCTCTCCCTTGCCTAAAGTCGGTGAGTAAACTTAGTCATGCTCTAGTATCTTTTGATGCAAAGAATTATGTCAAGAATCCCATGATCAGCTGTTTCCAAGAACTAATAGAATTTGGTGGATAGCTTTGGAACCATTTCAGGGCAAGTCCATTGACTGTCGTTGGCAAGAACCGGCATTTGATCTCATCTAAAGTCCGAATTGCTTCCATCTGAATTTCATAAAAAGCGATGTGATCTTCGGGATCGGATGTCCCATCATAAGAAAGTTTTGGGATCCTTAACCTGAAGGCATAGGAGCTTTCATGATTTCTCGAGAAAATGGCTGAACTTTTTGGAGCTTCATTTCAACGTCAAGACTAGATCGATCTTTTGTAACTTTTGTACCTGCTCTGATAATTTTATTAACAAGGCCTCATTGCTCGGTCCCCAACGAGTCTTAGAGTTTTAGCATCAGCATTTTGAGTTTGTGGCCTATTTTGTTGCCTTCCTTCGAAGGATACCTTTTTGAGACTTAGAGTCAAGGGCTTGTCAGAAGGTCACATTCTTTCCGTCTTTGCAGTCTCATCTTTTTTAGTCGTTTCCATGAATCCAGTTTCTAAGGCTTCATTAGTTGTTGGAACGTTCCAGGGTTTTGGCTGAAAGTCAGAGGATTCTGGTCTTCCTCAAGCATAGCCAAAACCTTTTTCTCCAATTCAAAAAAAGTGTTCTTAACTTCGGTCTGATAGTTATCTAAGCGTTGTGCTATGTCAGAAACGAACTTCAACATCATTTGTCGAAACTCGCTTTCGGTGGTGACTGGGGTAGTGGTTTCCTCAATAATAGTTTGATTTGTTTGTTCTACTTGGTTCCCTTAATTCATAGGCAATTCTTTAATTCCCTCATTATGCGTAGGGGAGCGAGGTGTCTTTCGAAAGGTTGACTTTGACTTCATGGTGGAAGGTTTGAATTTGCTGGATTAGAAGAGAATGAAGGTTTGGTTAGGGTCCTCCTTCTAGCATCAAAAATGTTAGACAGATTTTTTGTCCGACTAACACCCCAACTTTTTGAAATCTTATTCCGAAAGAATATAAGAAAGTTAAGTGAATACCAAGACTATATAGAAAATTAGAGCTGAAAGACAAAAGAGAAATGAGATTTTTAGTGGTTTAGGACCGAGATCCCTACATCCACTTTGAAGATTCTGCTTGTAGCTTTATTCCTCAATTTGGCGTACAAGTACATTTATAACCAAATCCGCCATTAATGATCTTTTGATTAAAGCTTTCTAAAAAGAGTAAGGAATATTGAGTGATTGTAGAATGTCAAAAAATCTTCAGCCAGCCCCTTTTTTAGTTGCACATGGTCCTCTATTTATAGAAAATTTAAGGTTCTCCCATTGGTGCAGATGTTTTCACTTGGATTGATGACCTGGCTTGCTATAGGCGGTTTTGATTCAAACACTTGTCATCATTTGGTTGAAAGTATTTTATTGCTGATGTGGTGCTTTTACATATAGCTTCTTGGATCTTTTGTTTATCCTGACCATTGATCTCGGTTTAGGCTAGCTGAGCCATTGGTGTTGAGACTTGTCGAGATGTCTTTGTTCTCGGTGGTTGCTGATCTTGGCTAATCTTGTTGTTACGGTTGGACAATGGTCTCGATCTTAGTTGCTGCTTTACTCAATTTCTCAAAATATATGCTCTTGGATATTGAGCCCAATGCTTAAAACCTCGAGGGAAACTAAACAATGAGTCTTAAAATTACAAGCCAAGGAATATTCTTCTCAAATGTTTGTAATTTATACTTTGTGGAAATTATGGTGCAACGTTAGATTTTTGGCTTTATGATCTAGGTGATATGACCGTTTTAATTTAGACATATTTTTGATAGATTAGCGGGTAACTTGACTAAGCCATAATTAGCTCGCTAACCTATTTCAGGAGTAGGGCTAATTATAGGTTAGGGAGCAGCCACTAATCACTTTTCCATATTCTGAAAACATTCTCTAACCTCCATTAAATCTTCTATTATCACAATTATTTTAAATCTTTGTATATATTAGCTTAATCAATCAATGAAAGAGAGGTTAACGAAAGGATTAGCAAGGAGATCAACTATTCTCGAAAAAGGTGCATTAGGATGCATGTGAGGGTTATGTACATTAGACCTACCTTGTCTTTAGTGAATTTTGTTGATTAGACATCCCTAAGTGAGTGATCAGTCATCTCATACCTCTTTAAATGTTTTATTTGTTAAAAAATGCATTTTAAATCATTTTTCAAGTTAAAAATGAGACCTTAAATTAATTTGGATTTATAAATGTTTTATACATGAATTTAAATGTTTTAAAAAAATGTATTTTCATGTCATAATTGATTGTATGAGTTATAGGATAGTACATGGATGTTCTATCTTGTTGTTTACTATAATATTATGCTTAATGGGTGTTGCTTTGTATGTTTGTATGCTTAGATTGGATGATAGTGTATCGATGTGGAATTTTGATTATGGATTGGTTCTAGAGAGATTGAAGAAGAACCAATGTTGATTGAAGTTTGCATTTAGATTGGAGCAGAAATTCAGATGACGAATAATGCAAAATGGCTAAAAAATGACTTAGATGAATTTTTGGAAAAGTTGATCGATGTACACCAACCCATGGGTTAGTAACAATCGATCAGAAAGGGGCCTAAGTGCAAAACTGCACTTGCAATGGAAGTTGAAGTTTTCTTGGGAAGTGCACGAGGCATGCACAGAATCTACTTCGGGTCACTTAGAAGAAAACACGAAGGTAATTGGGATGATCGATCTCTACCGATCGATCAACCCTTGCTTTTATTAAGGCACGATCGATAGAGGAGGTCGATGATAGTCATAGGAAGTGCCATGATCAATTGTTGATGAATTAGGGGCAATGGTTGGTGAGAAATGGCTAAAAGACGATGGATGTTTTGATGGAGAAGCATGAGACTTGCATGAGGAAAACATTAATTTTCTTTGCTGAAAGGCTTGAGATGCTTCAAAAATTATTTTGTAGGATAAAAGTGCCTAAGTATTGAAGTACGATCGATCACCATCGATTAATCGTCGTTGATTGTATGGAGGTGCGATCAATATGTGAGGTTCATGGTGATGCATGGAGCTTGTGAGATTGATCGCATGACGTTTTGATGGTAGGATCTCGGGTTATGATGAAAAGACAATCGATCCAAGCTATGGTGAAGACGTGGTAGTAACATAGGGGTTTTGTGAGTTTGCTTCGGATCATAAATGAGAATTTTTTGGATTACTTTAAGTTCGATAAACGAGAATCCTAAAGACTTTATGGAGTAATCCAAGCTTTGACGGTTCGATAATCCGGGTCATTTGGGTCGGGTGCTTCAAGCGAGAGGCATTCATATGACTTAGTGATGGTCAGAAGAGGCATGCTTAATGAAGTAAACTAATGAAGTGGGACATAGTGTATTCTACTATTGGGCCTTGTGTCAAAGGGATCGTTAATAACTCGGAGATGTGATGTATGCTTCTGGAGTGAGGGTGTGTGATAGTGTTCATCTACGCACCTGGACCATAGGGGTGGTTTGGGTTGCCTTAGTGATTGCACCACCTTAGTCATAGTATGTGATCAAGAACTGATCTGATTGTGACGTATTGTGTCGCCGACCTTAGTGATGGTCATATGAGTTATCATATATCCAAAGACATCTTAGTGGGTGATGCGAGACCTAGCGATGATCGTGTTGCTTTTTCATGATTGTTGTATTTGTTGTGATTGTCGTGTGATTAAGATGGATGTCATGTAGTGTAAGTACTAGTGAGTTAAGTACCATGACACCCTATATTATACTTAGTGTAGTATACCCATATGATGGTAGTGTAGCATATATCATGTTATGTGCTAACTTGTTGGATGAAGTGACAGGTCGGATATGATTTCTCCCTATCTCATATTCCCACTTTACTTATCTATTTTTTCTTTGCTTCTTATCATCCCGGGTACTCTTAAATGAGTAGATTAGAGTAGCTACTATGAGATAGTACATGGAGTTGTGCAGAGGATGAAAAGGTGGCTAGCGCTTTCATATATCTGTACTTTTGGAACAATTATCACTACTTCCGCTTCATACTATGTAGTACTATGGAGATAATAGTACTTATTTATATTAGTAGTGACATTTTCTATTTAAAGTTTCTTATTCAGATGTAAAAAATCCATTGCATTTGGTTTGTATAACTGTGATGAACTTGTTGCACTCTGATTTTGTTTGGTCAATTTATTATATTACCGTCTCACATGTTTTATGTCTACGTGATTATTATATTTTATCCTATGCATTGTGAGATATATAACATGTTTTGTTTTGGATTTCTTCTACTTACCTTGACTACCATTCCACGTCCGCTGGGTATTGTGTAAACGAATTATTTATGGTATTGGGTACCGGAGGTGTATGGTGGTCATCACAATTGGTATCAGAGCTTAGGTTAAGATATGACCTATGTTGGTACCATTGAGTCAAAATTGATACAACACCCTAGATCAGTCGGAAACAAGAGCAAATAAAGTAAAAATGAAATAGGACATCAAACATACAAGAATTTTAGTGGTTTTACCTAAAATCGCTGCCTACATCCACTTTAATTTTATTACCAGAGATTTGACATGAATAAAAAAAATTACAAGATTTTAAGTCTATAAAAGAATGGAAATTCGGGTTTGATAGCAGTTCGTGGCAAAGTTAGATTTATGGAGAAGAGAGTAAAGAGAAAGAGCCAAAAGATCCTTTTCACGTTGCTTTAGCACTCGTATTTATGGGTGAAATCGTCGATCAGAGTTGCTAGATTGCGAAATACTATGTAAGAACTTAGATACATGCAAGCAGGAAAGAAGAATGAGTATTTTCCACATTCAAAATCATGTCAGTACCGAGCATAACCATCTCGGTACCAACCACAATTTGCTCTGTGGTAGATATATTTTCCTTCACACTTGTTTATATCTTCAGGTTTCCAAACTACGTATCCAAAATTGCTCCATCGAATCATAATGGTAACAACATGATTTTTCCTATGCAAGACTTGTCTTTTTATACAAAGTACTAGAGCGGTTTACCTTCTTGTTAAGAAGTGGGTCCCCTAGAAAATCATCTCACTATCAACATGATTATGATCAACACTAACCATATTTGATGTGTTAAAATTTCACTCCAACCTCTTTAGATCCACCATTCTAAGCAACCACTTAAGTTTTAATCCATTTCATCTTCATCTTGAAGTCTAGATTCACTGAGAAGTCGCTCAGTCTAAATGTTGGATAACACTTGCCTCCTAAAGTATGCTTTACATGAAAACAAAGCACGCTTTGAATCAAAACGAGCAACATAAAATTTTCTACATAAGATTCATTAGTCGACCAACCATCTTCTTTGAAGCATCGTGTCTATTTTAAGAGCGTCCATTGATCATTTCAAATAATCGACGTATAATTCTTTTTTGCAGCAAAGTTGGAGTTCATAACTTTCTGGAAGCTACATCATGTCCCGGTCATGTAGGCTTTTCTTTTCTTTCTTTTCTTATTCGTTTTCTCTTTCTTTTAAAAAATGAAAACAAAAACATGTCAATACCAACCAAAATTATGTCGGCATCTACGTGATTCCTGAATTATACTTATATATTCCAACATTTAGGAAAATTTTCCTCACTTCAATCTATTTCCAAGTATATCTTGTTTCCTTTCCGGCTTCAACTTCCAATCACCGACGTCCTTTGCTTTCACTATCAACGCCGCCAACGTCCCTTGCCATCGACTTTACCATCAGCATATCCAATTTACTACCGTCGACATTAACTCGGCATCGAACTATTCAGCCTGACTTCTTTCAGATCTCGACCACAACTAGGTGGGTTCCTCAACCATGGTGGTGCTATTCCAATTGCTATTATGTTGCCATTGTTATCGTGGTCGTTGATGCCATACTGTAGTCTTTAGTTCACAGTTAATTTAAGTTCGATGCTCCACTATTCTCGGTCTAGTTGCGATATTGGCTTGGTGACAGTCCATTTTACATGAATTTGGCACCAATGTTGTTTAGATTTTCTTCCAAGTTTTCCTTAACCTCCTTGCTTGGTGTTGACTTTGTGTTCCCAAAGCCTCTACTCTGAGTTCTCACCATGGTTGGTTCTTGATTTTTCATATATGATAAACTTTCACAAATAATAGCGGTGAGACTAATTCTCATCGAACTTTGGTCAAAAGTAGATCGATTGCTCAATTCTGGTGAGACGGTTTTGAGGAACGGTCACATCAAACACAATCTAGTGTCCGATTAGAACATGTGTCAACACTTTAAGTTGAACTCCACAATCATGTATTGCTACAAAGAAAGCTCAATTTCACTCAATATAATGATTCCATTATTGTATATATTCTATGATAATAGGTAAAATCTATCATATATTATGCGAAGGGGCTCTTTTGTCAACATGAGCGTCCCATTTACACAGAGTGTTCACATACACCATGCTCTAAACACAAAACACAAACACTACATAGATTGACACTTCACACTACAGCAGTCAATGTGCAAAATTTGATTGGTCAACATGGGTAGATATCCATTGGATTCTGTACAATGGCAATATAGGTTTTAATCTAAGTAATTCATTAAAGTAAACATCCCTAGCTGTGTGAACCATCAAGATTTTCAGTTCAAAATGATCGATACTAGATATTCTCCTTGTCATAGACCTAACAGTAGCCCTTCCACTCCTCGATAGAAGTAGGCTCCTTTACTTCTTAAGCGTCCACTTCCACCCCATTTGGAGCGATACGTTCCATCACACGAGAACTTCAACCCTAGGCTATTCCAGTAGTTCAGCCTAATGGCATTGTCCCTCCAAGGGAGGATTTACCTATTCTTTATGTCCAGGATAATCCTCGTGATCAAACACTATCGAACTGACTATAGAGGGACTCCAATCAATCTGTTTTAAGCATAAGATTCCCATGGATGAGGCCCTCCTGTGAACATGTGACGACCGAGTTCATCTTCTACCTCTTGGCTATATAGGCTTATAGCATGTAGTAGGTATATGTTCCCATCTTGAGCCATGCCACCATTCAACAAATTTCTCAAAGTCGTCCTTCAAGAGCTTGGGCACGCTCCTACTCAAGTTCATCCTAATGGCCATGCCCTGCTTGGCTCTCTTTATGTTCTTTTTATGATGCAACTAGAACGTCCTCCAACATTCGGAGAGCTCACTTATCTACTATGCTTTAAAAAGAGAAAGGAAACACCTTCAATCCTGATCATTAAAGCATTTAACCGCTGAAAAGTTATTGAGGGACTGCATAACAAATGCAACTACATCAAAAGTGAAAATTTCTTTATTCGCTGCCCTGAAGGCTTCAACCGTCTATGGTTATCTGACCGTAAGTTCCATTATCTAAAATCTCCACCATACTTGGGTTTTCTTTACCTAAGAATCTAACATTCTCTTTGTGTTCTTCATAGATCTCCCTAAACGAAGTCGTTTTTGATGCCCATGTTGATACCTTGGCATTCATGAAGGGGATTACTATAAATATTCGCAAAACTTTCTATCTTCTCACGAATGCTCAAATGCGCCAGTATCATCTTTTACACAATGGTAGGAGTATTGTACCTAATCGACTCCCTAAAAAAAGAGCTTGAGCTGCCATCGGTCCTTTTACCCTAACCCATGACACTAATGATGAAGACTAGGGGGATGAAAAGGGTCAAGGTGGCGAAGAAAATCTAAGAGAAGAAGAGAGGGGAGAAGGAGAAAATATAATTGAAGAAGGAGATAAAGAGAGAGAGGAAGGAGCAGACGAAGAGGAAGATGATGATGAAGATTATGGTCTCGACAATGTTGAACTATACGAAGAGATATCTCCTAAGGGCACCATAGTTATAACACTTACTTGACCTAAGCATCTATTCATCAAGTATTCACAATTTGCACTCGATCCAAGTCTGGAACCAATTGAAGAATCAACTCCTTCTGTAGGTTCTTCCGAAAACATCTTTGGTTCCTTGGCGATTGATGCAGCGCAGAATGTTAAAGGCATAGGTCGCTCACGACCTAAGGAGTTTGTAGGTCTCTCACGACTTAAGGAGTTAGAGGAGGAAGCGAGTGATGCTGGGAAGAGTGGTCTAACGACCTATGATAAGTCGATAAGCAAGCTAAAGAGTGGCACAGCCCAAATTGGTGAAGTGTTAGGTCGCATACGACCTAACGAGGCCTTTAGGTCGCTCCAACGACCTACCGAAGATTTGCAAGCTAACGTGATACTGGAACGACCTAACATGTTTTTAACTCGTATACGACTTAGCGAGTTAGAAGATAGGTCGCAAGAAGGACTTAACAAGTTAACTCGTGTACGACTTAGCGAGTGGGAAAATAGATCGCTGGAACGAGCTAAGAGGGTGCTACGACCTAACAAGTCACGACCTATGATAGGTCGTAGGAAGACGTTACGACCTAAGTTAGGTCGCAAGGAGTTAGGTCGCGGAGTTTTGATTCGACCTAAGTTAGGTCGCGTAAATAAGTTACGACTTAAGATAAGTCGCTGGGTGAACTGGGAGTTAAGTCGCGAGGGCTTAGGTCGCGAAGTGTCTGGAACCGCTTATCTTTTAGGTCGCAAAGCTCTGGATGACGTTGATTCTTATGCCGCATTGATCTCTGCCGTTGATTCTTAAGTCGCTGAAGGAAGCAGATGTATTGAAGATAGGTCGCGTCTGTTTAAGTCGTAGGTCGTTCACGACCTAAGAGTTGTTGTAATTACCATTTGTTAAGTCGAAAGCTGTGTTTTCTTAAGTCGTCTATTTAGGTCGTATGTTGTTAGGTCGAAGGTTATAGGTCGGAAACGACCTAAGTACTTGTAATATTTTTGAAGTTTTCTGTTGTGTTAAGTTGTAGCCTATAAATAGGCATGTATGGTCATTTGTAAAAGGTTGTTGATTTTTGAATAAAATTCTCTTTGTTAGCTTTGTGCTTTCATTCAAATTGGTAGTTGAGTGTAATTTCCTATCTCCTCTTTCGGATAATCGAGTGCGCTCGATTCAACGATTGCAGAAGCCGATTCGCGGAATCAAGTGCGCTTGATCAACGCTCGAAGAATTGAAGATCTCTCCTCACGGTATCGTGCGCGATCAACGTGTCAGAGATAGCTAGAATTCGGCATCTTCGGATCAACGAATTTGGGCATTTCAGTATCTTCCAATCCACCGATTACTACATTCATCGATCTACATTGTTTTTGTAATATCCGCTGCGTCATTTGGTATCAGAGCTTGTTTTAGCCAATCATAGCTAAATCGAGACTTGGAGCCTATTCATTTTGAAGTTGAAGTGATAGCCGAGCTAAGAAGAGTGTAGACCGAGCATCATTGCATTGTCTAGCCGAGAATTGTGATTTGGAGAAGTTGTGTTCATCGTGTTCATCGCGATTTGCAACAAAGTGGAAGTTTTCGATCCGTTTCATTTTGGATCAAAGTTCGAAAAGTGTTTGAATTTTGAAGTGTTGAAGAGTTTGGAAGATTTCAAGTATGCCGCCAAGAAGAGCTAATCGCCACCAAAACGTTGAAGCTTTGTATCGAAGAAAAGAGGCTGATGAGATGGAGCAAAGAATCAATGAAAACTTTAGTGAAAAGCTTAACGAAGGAATTGGCCGGTTAGAGAAGCTTATGACGGAGATGAATCAAAATCGGAGAAGGGTTTCACCTGAATCTAACCATGGGGGTAGTAGAGTCTCGCCACATTCCAATCGAGACAGAAGTGTTGAAAATGATCAAGGGCGTGGGAGGAACGTGAATGATCGTGAACGGAGGAATGTAGGTAGAAGGGATGATGGTGGTAGACGTAATGGTAGTAGAGATGTGGGTGGACGAGATAGACAACGATATACATCTGATTTTGAAGAGGAGTATGATGGTGGTAGTGTTCGAGGACAAGGAAGAAATTACTCTGAGTATGATCACAAGTGGGAGTCGGGGATGAAGACTGAAATTCCTGAATTCAAAGGTGGTATGCAAGCGGAGGAGTTTCTAGATTGGATGGCTAATGTTGAAGAGATTTTTGACTTCAAGGAAGTTCCAGAACATCGTAGAGTGAAGTTGGTTGCTACAAGGTTAAGGGTTAGAGCTTTGGCATGGTGGCAGCAAACCAAACTTACACGTGAACGGATGGGGAAGTCAAAAGTTTAATCTTGGGAGAAGATGAAGAAATTGATGAAAGCAACGTTCTTACCATACAATTATCAATCTTTGATGTATCAACGTTTGCAGAACTTGAGGCAGGGCACGAAGACAGTTAATGACTATGCTGATGAATTTTACCAACTGATTGCTCGAAATGATATTATGGAGATGGAAGAACAACTGACAGCTAGATTTGTTGGGGGACTACGAATGCAGATCCAGGATATGGTTAATATGTTCGATCCAAGATCTGTAGTAGAGGCACATCAGAAAGCGTTGGCTTGGGAGAAGCAGGGACGACGAGGAGGTGGTGTGTTTACTAGTTCCAACAATCAAATGAAGGATGTTAGTGGAAGTTCTAATGTGTCTAAACCTATCAGTAAACCGGTGGTGAAGGAGGCTGAGAAGGCAAGGGTTAACAATGGTTTCAAATGTTACAATTGTCAGGAATTGGGTCATAAAAGCAATGAGTGTCCAAAGCCGAAGAAACGAACCATGATTGTAGAAGTTGAAGATGAGGATGTTGATGGGGAGTGTTCTAGTCCAGTTGAGGAAGATGAACAGGATATTGCGTCAGGAGATGAAGGTTGTAATCTAATGCCGAGGAGATCGTGTTTAACACCGAAGCAGGAGGAAGCTAGTTGGTTGAGAAGTAATATTTTTCAGTCAACATGTACTATTCTGGGGAAGGTGTGTAAGTTTGTGATTGACGCAGGAAGCTGTGATAATATTATTTCAACCGAGGCTGTGACAAAGTTGAAATTGAAGACAAAGAAACATCCGAGTCCATACAAGTTAGCATGGTTGAGAAAAGGAGGAGAAGTGAAAGTGGATAGACGAGTTCGTGTTCCATTCTCTATTGGGAAGAAATACAAAGACGAAATCTGGTGTGATGTAGTAGAGATGGATGTTTGCCACTTATTATTGGGAAGACCATGGCAGTATGATCGAGCAGTACAACATGACGGTCGGACCAATAGCTACAGTTTTATGTTTGAAGGCACGAAAATTATCCTAGTTCCGAAGAAGAGATCACAAGGAGAAAGTAAGTCAGAAGAGATTGAAGAGCTGAAAACTTTATTATCTTTGAAAGAGTTTGTTAAGGAGGTTGAGGAAGAGCCTGAAGTGTTTTTGTTGATTGGGCGAGAAAGTAGTGAAGAGGTTGAAATACCAGAAGAAGTTAAACCAGTTTTGAAAGAATTTGACGATGTATTTCCAAAGGAGTTACCAACGGAATTTCCACCGTTGAGGGATATACAACATCAGATAGATCTTGTTCCAGGTGCTGTGTTGCCACACAGACTACATTATCGAATGAGTCCGAAGGAACATGAAGAGTTGCGGAGGCAGGTAGAGGAATTGCTTGAGCAGGGGCGTGTGCAGGAGAGTTTAAGTCCTTGTGTTGTACCAGCTTTATTGGTACCCAAAAAGGATGGAACGTGGAGGATGTGCATCGACAGTAGAGCATTGAATAAGATCACAATCAGATACAGATTTCCAATGCCGAGGCTTGATGATTTGTTGGATCAGATCAGTGGGTCCGTAATCTTTTCTAAGATTGACTTGAAGAGAGGTTATCATCAGATTCGCATTAGACCAGGGGATGAATGGAAGATTGCTTTTAAAACCAGGGAAGGTCTATACGAATGGTTGGTAATGCCGTTTGGCTTATCAAATGCACCGAGTACATTTATGAGGGTGATGAATCAAATTTTCCGACCGTACATTGGAAAATTTGTGGTGGTTTACTTCGATGACATTCTAATCTACAGTGCTAGTAAAGAAGAGCATGTTCAACATTTGAAGAAAGTGTTAATTATCCTTCGTGAAGAACAATTCTATGCTGCTACAAAGAAGTGTGTCTTTATGGCGAGGAGTGTTCTATTTTTGGGATATGTTGTGTCGGAAGAAGGAATACAGGTTGACCAAAGTAAAATCGAAGCTATTAGAGATTGGCTGCAGCCCAAAACGATAACGGAAGTTCGTAGTTTTCACGGGTTGGCTTCATTTTATCGAAGGTTTATTCCACACTTTAGTAGTGTGATCCCGCCTGTTACGGATTGTATGAAGGGTAAACAGTTTGCATGGACAGAGGAAGCAGGGAATGCTTTTGGGAAGATCAAGGAGTTGCTGACATCTGCACCAATTCTTGTATTACATGATTTTCAGTTGTTGTTTGAGCTACACACTGATGCATCGAAGGTTGGAATTGGAGGAGTGTTGAGTCAGAGGGGACGTCCGATTGCATATTTCAGTGAGAAGTTATCAGGTGCAAAGATGAGATACAGTACATATGATGTGGAATTTTATGCTGTTGTGCAATCTATTAAACACTGGAGACACTATCTATTTCAGAAAGAGTTTGTTCTTTACACTGATCATGAGGCGTTGAAGCATTTACAAGGACAAGATAAGATTTCAGCGAGACATGCATCGTGGATTGCATATCTGCAGCAGTTTACTTTTGTTGTTAAACACAAGTCAGGGGTGACGAATCGAGTGGCTGATGCTTTGAGTAGAAGGAGTCATTTGTTGACTACACTGAAAGTTGAGGTGACAGGGTTCGATGTGTTGCCAGAATTATTTGTCGATGATCCTTACTTTGCAAAGGTGGTTGGTAAAGTCAAGGAGGGAAAGACGGATGAGTTTTTGATGGTAGATGGTTTTCTGTTCAAAGGAAATCGATTGTGCATACCGGAGGGTAGTTTGAAAATGAAGATCGTAAAAGAGCTACATGAAGAAGGACACGTGGGTAGAGACCGTACATTACAGTTGATTTCACAATCTTACTTTTGGCCATCAATGAGGAAAGAGGTGGAGAGGTTTGTGGAACGATGTCATATTTGTCAGGTTTCGAAAGGAACTGCGACTAATGCTGGTTTATATATGCCGTTACCGGTACCGACTAAACCATGGATTGATGTGAGTATGGATTTTGTGTTGGGGCTGCCAAGAACACAGCGAGGAAACGATTCCATCTATGTGGTAGTGGATCGATTTTCGAAGATGGCACATTTTATTGCTTGTAAGAAGACGGCGGATGCTGTTCATGTTGCTCAATTGTTTTTCAAGGAGATCTATCGACTTCATGGATTGCCAGAATCTATTGTGTCGGATAGAGATACTCGGTTTCTGAGTCACTTTTGGTTGAGTTTGTGGAAAATGGTGGGAACGAAGCTGAAGTTTAGTAATGCTTATCACCCGCAAACGGATGGACAAACCGAGGTTGTGAACAGATCGTTGGGAAACTTGTTGAGGTGTCTTGTTCAAGATAATATGAAGAGTTGGGATATGAAGTTATGCCAGGCAGAGTTTGCCCATAATCATGCTGTGAATCGAAGTACTGGGTTCAGTCCATTCCAGATTGTTTATTCGAGCTTACCGAAGGGACCGTTGGATTTAACGGTAGTGCCACAATCAAAGAAGACAGTTAAGAAAGCTGCTGATTTTGTTGAAGGGTTGACGGAATGTCATAAAATCGTTCAGGAACGATTGGAGAAAGCAAATGAGAAGTATAAACAATCTGCAGATTTGAAACGACGAAATGTTGAGTTTAATGAAGGAGATATGGTTTATGCAGTGTTAACAAAAGATTGTTTTCCAGTAGGCGCTTATAACAAGTTGAAAGCCAGGAAAATTGGTCCGGTGGAAGTTGTGAAGCGAACTAATGAAAATGCTTACAAATTGAAACTGCCAGATGATGTGTATACGTCTGACGTATTCAATGTTAAACATCTCATACCATACCACGGAAATGAACTCATAGTAGAGGAGGATGGTGCAAATTCGAGGTCGAATTTTTCTCAACCTAGGGAGGATGCTGCAGCGCAGAATGTTAAAGGCATAGGTCGCTCACGACCTAAGGAGTTTGTAGGTCGCTCACGACCTAAGGAGTTAGAGGAGGAAGCGAGTGATGCTGGGAAGAGTGGTCTAATGACCTATGATAAGTCGATAAGCAAGCTAAAGAGTGGCACAGCCCAAATTGGTGAAGTGTTAGGTCGCATACGACCTAACGAGGCCTTTAGGTCGCTCCAACGACCTACCGAAGATTTGCAAGCTAACGAGATACTGGAACGACCTAACATGTTTTTAACTCGTATACGACTTAGCGAGTTAGAAGATAGGTCGCAAGAAGGACTTAACAAGTTAACTCGTGTACGACTTAGCGAGTGGGAAAATAGATCGCTGGAACGAGCTAAGAGGGTGCTACGACCTAACAAGTCACGACCTATGATAGGTCGCAGGAAGCCGTTACGACCTAAGTTAGGTCGCAAGGAGTTAGGTCGCGGAGTTTTGATTCGACCTAAGTTAGGTCGCGTAAATAAGTTACGACTTAAGATAAGTTGCTGGGTGAACTGGGAGTTAAGTCGCGAGGGCTTAGGTCGCGAAGTGTCTGGAACCGCTTATCTTTTAGGTCGCAAAGCTCTAGATGTCGTTGATTCTTATGCCGCATTGATCTCTGCCGTTGATTCTTAAGTCGCTGAAGGAAGCAGATGTATTGAAGATAGGTCGCGTCTGTTTAAGTCGTAGGTCGTTCACGACCTAAGAGTTGTTGTAATTACCATTTGTTAAGTCGAAAGCTGTGTTTTCTTAAGTCGTCTATTTAGGTCGTATGTTGTTAGGTCGAAGGTTATAGGTCAGAAACGACCTAAGTACTTGTAATATTTTTGAAGTTTTCTGTTGTGTTGAGTTGTAGCCTATAAATAGGCATGTATGGTCATTTGTAAAAGGTTGTTGATTTTTGAATAAAATTCTCTTTGTTAGCTTTGTGCTTTCATTCAAATTGGTAGTTGAGTGTAATCTCCTATCTCCTCTTTCGGATAATCGAGTGCGCTCGATTCAACGATTGCAGAAGCCGATTCGCGGAATCAAGTGCGCTTGATCAACGCTCGAAGAATTGAAGATCTCTCCTCACGGTATCGTGCGCGATCAACGTGTCAAAGATAGCTAGAATTCGGCATCTTCGGATTAACGAATTTGGGCATTTCAGTATCTTCCAATCCACCGATTACTACATTCATCGATCTACATTGTTTTTGTAATATCCGCTGCGTCAGTGATATTGGGAGCCTTTTTGCTTTTGGTTCTGAGGGAATAAATGTGATGATCGTCGTACACCACCGGCACCCAATATACATAGGATATTGCGTTGTTGTCATGCCAATCAGTGTAGAGCGACCATCAAGGTACAAAAATGAAACAAAACATCACAAGACATGTCGTATATCTCATAGCGCATGGAATAAAATATAATATCACAGATATAAAATAGGGGAGACAGTGATAACTAAGTAATCCAAATATCAAAGTACAAATACACAGAGTTATACATCATGAAATAGAGTTTATACAACGAAAATAAACTCAAATAATTGTCTCATACTACTAATAATAAGTGAACACTGTCAAGGCTTCATAGCATTGCACAGCGGAATAAGCATAGAAATCTATTTATAATACGAGATAGCTCCATCCTGCTCGTTCTCTGCACAACTACTGCATCGCCCCTAGACTCGCTATCTAGTCTACTCATTTAGAGCACCCGAGATGATAAGAAGCAAAGCATAAAACCTCGAGTCGGACAACGGTTTGGTGTGAGCGGTAAATGAATCTCAAAATACTATACAAGTCGATATAGTAAGGAGCAAGATATATAAATCATACCTGACCTGTCCCTACAACCAAAGAGTTAGCATATAATAACATAATATGCTACTCTATATATCATAAAGGTGTAACACAACCAAATGTGATAAAGGGTGTCTAGGTATCTCTATCTCCACTACCTATCTCCAATGACAACCCTAGAGTGACAGGTGACTAGTGAAGCAACCATAACAGACATAGCGTCCATCAACCAATACTAACACTCACTTAGTTTACTCTGGATATATGATAACTCGTATGACCATTCTTCTTCTAGGGACTAACAGAAATCTTGATTTTCAATTGTACTCTCTTTAGCCTAAAGTTGATACTAGACCCATTCTTCCGGTCCAGTGTACACGAATCCATTCTTTTGATGTAGCCAATTGTCACTACCCATGAGCGTCCTTACAATACCCTTGCTTTGAGTACAAAAGAAAACACTCTGAGTATCAACGATCCCTTAGTATGCATTTCTGAGCCCTTCTTTTACTCCATTTAACTTCCATTATCTTGGAGGAACCATTCTTCATTCCTCCACTTAGCGACTCCTTTCTTCATCGAGACGTTATTCTTGAGGAACCATTCTACATTCCCCACTCTACGACTCCTTTCTTCATTGAGCCATTATCTTCGAAACCTTACTCCATTCGTCATCGAGTTACTATTCAAAGACTAACTTTCAACATGTTATTATATCGCTGTCATTCATCATCCGAACGAGCTAACACCTCTAGCACGATCTACAGAACATATATAGAAGTTCCTAAGAGTTTCACGTTCTATGGACCAACCCCTAAATTCAGAGCCAAATTAAGCCTCTTAATTCGGGGCCAAATCATGCCTTAATTCGTCGCCAACTTAAGCCCTTAACTCGTCATTAACTCAAGTCGACTCATAACCAAATTAAGTCTTAATTCATCACCAACTCAAGCCTTAATTCTTCACCAACTTGTAACGACCCTGAAATTTTAATAATTCAAATTGAAAATATTTAATGAATTTTAAATATTTGAAAGATGAATTGACTCGAATTTCAAATTATCAGGATAAATTGGGCGATTAAATTTTAGAATTTAATCTATTGAAAATTGAATTTGAATTGAATCGGGAATCATAAATAATGTAAAGGAGTTTGTCAATCGATTAAAATTCTTTTATAAATTTTGTTAAGTGTTAAGAGTTAAACGGGCTTTAAATTTCAATGTTGGCCCACGTTTGATATTGGTGCCGTGATTAAGTATACCTGTTTCCCCTCATTTTTTTCTCATTCAAAACCCTAGTTCTAAAAATAACGAAAGAAAAAAAAATGGCGGCGACGATTTCCTCTTTGCAACTAAATTAGGGCTTTCGTTCCTTTTGCACTCTGCTTACAAATTTGAGCTTGAGAAGCTTATCTGTTCGTGCTTGGCTTCGGCTTCTTCTTCACTAGCTCGTGGAGGCTTACGAGATTTAGGGTTTTTCAAATTTGGGGCTTTGTTCCCTTGAGCGCTCGACTTTGCTTGAGAACTCGATTCGTGCTTTGCTCGCGCCGACTCCATCTGCTTCGATTCGTGATAAGGTGAGTAATTTTATTACTCACATCTAATTTAAAGTCCTATGATCTTTTGTTTCTGATTTCCATGGTTTTGATTTTGTTGGAAATTGTTGCCTTGAATTCTCTGGACTTCGAGTTGATTATATTGGCCTTCGGTCATTTTTTGTGAAACTTCTGCATGTTGTTTAAAAATAAAATTTCGAATGGCATGCCTGTATATACTCTTGATCGCTGTTTACAGTCATGGGATAAGTTTAAAAATTCTTTACGGGGTTGGTTAGGCGGAGTGCCGTGACAGTAAGTTTAAAAATTTGAAATCTCACCCCTCAACCTCCTTTAAGTTTTGATGTTTGAACAATTTATGTTTGAATTCGCAAGATCCAAGTTTTAAGAACACTGTGAGCAGCCATACCCAAAAATCTATGTTACATGTAATAATAAATGCTGTTCTGTTGTATAAATGCATATACCCACCTCTGTTATGTTACACTGGTATCTAATTTATATGCTTTGATGTTGTGGTTGAAATTTGAATTATGCTTGTTTCAAAATGCCTGCATGTATATATCTGTATATAGTAACCTGTATGCATGCCTGGGGATACACATATGCAGTCTTTGACATTGAAATTTTCCTGTCTTTGATCACTTGTTGATTCCTTCTAGCTTCATTGTGAACTTCACATTTGTACACTTGCTGTTTCACCGATCCATTTTGGGTTTATTTGCATCCATTCAGTGTTTTAGTAGATATGATTTGTTCTTGATGGAGTCATGTTCATGTATCATTTTGTTGTAGCACTTGTGTTCATGTAGCTCCACTGCTCCACTTTGTATTTCACTTGTTGTTATCTTCAGTTGCATCTATTTGTAGTACAGTCTGGTTTCTGATTGCATTGGTGCTTGAGTTAATTATACATGTTGCTTCTGGTATCTTCATTTGAGTTGCTTGTATATGTATACAAGTGTTCACTGCTTGTAGTCTCTGTTCTTGTATTTTGCATATGCATTCATGTTGATTGTGTATTTGTCTTCTGTTCACCTGCATGTAGTTGGTTGTTTGCATTCATGAGTTTTTCTGACTTGACTCCAGTAGTTGTACTCATGTACACTGCATTGTGGTCTTGTGGCAGTTGCTATGCCTTTGATCTTTGTTTGTTGCATTCATGTCTGCATGAGTGATCTTGTTGCACTTATGTTCATCTGTTCATGTTGCATATATCACTTGAGTTTGCATACAATATTGGCACTGTCCATATTTGTTTGTGACAGTCCTTGCATCCATGTTCTTTATTGATGTTGGGGTTGGTCCACTTTGACACTGCATATCTATCATCATCTGTATGCATGCCTTATTGACCATTCATTCATGTTTGTTTTAGTTGTACTGCCCTATGTGGTCACTCCTTGTCTCTGGTCTGCATCCACACTGGTCTGGTTGCTCAGTTGATTTTAACTGTTGCACTCATCTTTGCAATGAGCTCTGTTTGAATTTATTTCATGTTGGAGCTTGTTGCATTTGTAGATTTATATTGTTTTCACTCATTTGCTTTTGATATTTAAGTAGAGTTCTGGTCTTCTTCATTGTGGTTGGTCTGTGAGTTTCTGGTCTGCACTTGGTGTTGTCTCGTGATTACCACTATTTCACTATGGCATTGCTTCACTTGACTTGTTTTTGTGTCACTGCATGCTTGTCGAGGCTTTGGTGGTTCCAGTTACAATAGTTATGTTGATACTGTCCGCATATATGTTCATTAATGTTGGCATTTTTGTAGCTTGACCATTTGTAGCTGTGCACCTCATTGTTTACTGGTTGTCTTGCTCAGTTGATTCATACATGCTTGCATCCATGTAGATGTTGACACTGGTTGTAGTCTGGTCTTTGATACCTGTCTGCATCGCATACATTTGATATTGCAGTTTATTGATGCACTGTTCTTTGAGTTGCTTGTTTATATTGCTGTATCCAATTTACTTCATATAAACTTGAGTCTGCACTTGAGTTCATCCTTATTTGTATTGTTGCAGTATCATGTTGACAGACTTGATCACTTGAGTTTGCCTGCTTGGTGGCTTTTGTTGTTGTCCAGTTTGTACTTGTCTTGTTGAACTTGTACATGCATTTGCCTTGTTGCAGTTACACTTTGAATTTTGATCGAGGCCATTTGCATTTGTGTTGAATCTAATTTTGATTTGATCTTGTGCATTGAGTTGGCGAGGCAGTGCACATGTATGTACGTGTGTACTACAGCCACACCGCCTTGATTTTATTGGTTTTTCTTTTGCTTTTGATGCATTGATCTTTTATGCATTTTTACGAGTTGGCGAGGCCGTACACGCGTGCGTGTACGGCAGCCAATCAAACTTTTGATGGTTTTAAAGTGACAATTTCGATTGCTTTAAATTGATTTAGTCGATTTGATAAATTGTTTATTTATCTCTGTTGATGATTTAAATCTGCTGATTTATTGTTTGACACTGTTTAGTGTTAAAATTTTCGTTATCCGATTTCTTTGTTAAAAAGAGTTGGATAGACGGGAATTATTGTGACTGTCGTCTATTTGATTATTACTGCTTATATGCACTAATAACTGGTTTGAATTAGACTGACCTGTGTATTATTTTCTTTTGAATGTAATACTCGGGTCAGACCGAGTATTTTTATAGCTTGAAGATTTTCGAGCAGCAAAGTTAGAGAGAGAGGGTAAAACGCTCACTTCAGTTTTCAAGAAATTTTGTATTTTAAAGATATTCCGCTGTATCAATTTAATACATTGTATAAACTCTGATGTATGTAAAATAAATTCATAGTAATGAAATATTATTATTCTGTGTTTCTGTGGCTGATTCTGTTTAAACTCTATAAACTAAATAACAATCCGTCTTTTTGAACGTTTCGAGTTGGTTTAATTACCGACTAGGGACGGTCAGAATGGGGGAATGTTACAGAGTGGTATCAGAGCTTTGGTTTACACAAAGCTTAGTTTATGGCGTTTAATATGAATAGTTACTAGAATCACTTGAAAGAAAACGTTTTTCAATTTTAAAGAAGTATAAAATTGTTTTTGAAAATAAAGATTTTTAACTTAAGAAAAGTTAAATTGAATTGAGTTAGCATTAATAAATATACGATTTGAAATTTAACTAAAGGAAAGTTAAATAAATTTAACTGGATGAGATAAATTATTAAAATGGAAATTTAAACTTAAAAGATAAGTGATTATATAATATGGATTGAGAAGTTTAAATTAATAAGTTGTTTAACTTATAAAATGAGAAAATTTAAGTAAAACCAATTGTTAAAACGGTGTTTGCGCCAAAATTGGTCACAAACCTCGAATGTTGTGAAAGCACCAGTGTATGAATATAAATCAACAATATTCACACACAAATCTCAAATCTAAGCAAACAGAGTATCACAATTCAGAAATAATGAACAGAAACACGAGATTTATAGTGGTTCGGCGATCTTGCCTACGTCCACTCTGAAGTTGATGATTTTATTGATGTTCACTCGATGATTACAATCTCTTCTAATGTAGTACAACTGAAATTATATGCTAAGTCTCAATCTAAGGTAGCGGTGGTGTTCTGGAGTAAATCTGGCAGAATCTGGGCGCTCTTTAGTATTTAGAATTATCCAACCCCTTTTCTGAATGACTAGGGGCTCTATTTATAGGTGTAGGAGGCTGATATTTCGCCTAAAATGAGGGGAGACCAGTTCTGGTACGTCAGGGGGCCAATATGGCCGAAATCTGGAGATCCGGGCCCACTTTGGGATCGATTCGACCCTTGGTTCGAATCGATCAAGAAATCATCCAATCAAGCTGAAATTTGGTGTGAACATTCTTCATCATGCGCTTAAGCTTCAATTAAAATTTCATGACATTTGGACTTGTAGAACTCGAGTTATGATCGATTCAAGTTGAAGATTTTCGCTTTCTGGAGTCGCTCGAATCGATCCGTTCGAATCGATTCGTTCGAATCGATTCTCCTTCACGTGAAGACAACGGCGTGGTGCGCATACTTCGTATCGATCCGCTTCTCACTCCGGATTAACTGGGCCGACTCCATGTTCCTCGCCGCTTTGACTGGGTGGATTCGTGGTAGTGGATTCGAAGACATCCCTCTTCGAATCGAATGAGCGAAGGTCTTCTTCGAATCGATCTAGGTACGTTAAAGTTGATCGATTCGAAGTTGCCTCAAACAGTGTGGATTCGAAGGTCTTCAACATGGTTGATACGAAGTGAAACAAACCCGTGGACTCGAAGCATTCTGTCTTGATGGATTCGAAATCACTCATGGGATGGAGTCGAATTGAGTCCAGTTCGTGGATTCGAACGTTGAGGGTGTTTTGATGGAGTCGAAGCAATGGACCTGAAGGCAATCATAAGATGGAATCGAAGCTTCTTTCATTTCACCGATTCGAAGGTCTTCTACTTCATTCGATTCGAAGTGAAAGCATGTTTGATGGAGTCGAAGGCTAAAGCACTTCTCAGGGATTCGAAGCAATCAGGGGAATTTCGTTGGAGTCGAGCTTGATGGATTCGACCTTTAGGGGATTCGAACCATATGGAGACGAATTCAAGGCTATGTCCTTCACTTGCGTCGATGATATCTTGAGCGTACGATCTCAGATTGTCTTGAAATTTGGAATGCTGGCTTTCATGGCTTTGCTTGATATGTCTTATCAATTGTAGCCCGATTCGGACTCGGACAAAATTCATCGATATCCATGGTGAACTTGTGATGTAACTGTCCTACAGGATGAGCTGTCATTGAGTTCTAGTCAGTTTTTTGGTGTCACGGCCTTGCCAAAAGGCGGGATAACATTTGCCCCCCAAAACATGCCTTGCGATAGGAAGGTGTGTTTTGTAATGCCATAAGCTGGATGTTCATATCCTGTTGATGCCCTGCAAAGAAATTGATAGTTTTATCTGATCACAAATGACGATCGTTTGGGATCGTATATCATTCAAGGCGATATGGGACCTTTCGAGGTCGGATGTCGTTCACGGCAAATAAAGAAATGGGACCGTTCGCGGTCGGACGCCGTTCGCGACAAATAAAGAAATGGGACCGTTCGCGGTCGGATGCGGTTCGCGGCAAATAAAGAAATGGGACCGTCCGCGGTCGGATGTCGTTCTAGACGAGTTGCGACCGTTCGTGATCGTGTGTCGTTCTAGGCGAACTATGACCGTTCGCAGTCAGGTGACGTGGAAAGAGGAATGTGATCGTTCGCGATCGCGTGCCGTACGGGGCAAAAATGTGATCGTTCGCGATCGAATGTCATATTAGGTGAATTGTGACCGTTCGTGGTCGAGTGCCGTACGAGGCAGAGTGTGATCGTTCGTGATCGAATGTTATACTAGATGAAGTGTGACCGTTCGCGGTCGGGTGCCGTTCGAGGCAAACGGTGACCGTTCGAGGTTGGGTGCCGTTCGATGCTAATGGTGACCGTTCGAGGTCGGGTGCCGTTCGAGGCGAATGAGTGTGCCCGGGAGGGGGACTTAGTATTATCAATGTCAGGTTCACGTTCGGGTGAACTTCTGAATCAGTGATCGTTGCGGTTCGTCGCCATACAAGGTGTGATTGTGGACCGTTCGCAATCCAAAGCATACGCAAGTAACTTCTTCTACAGAATTGAAAATATCAAATTAACGTTCACAGAAATATTCAAACAAACAAAGTCTAAATGTTCAAATCAACATGAAACAAAAGCAAAGCAAGGATGTCGAAGTGTAAATCCTCACTACGAGACGATCAACAATCATTCAGAGCATGCCTGTGGATCGTTCGCGATCTCATACATGTGTAAATGGTTTGATGTTGTTAGTGAGAAGTTTACGACTTGTTCATCGTTTATTCAAATCAATTGATAACCAAACGGTGTCCTGGTTCAGGATCACCCCTAGCTGATGTAGATGGTGGTCGCTCTGGTTCCACCATTGGAGTTCGCCTCCTCACATACTGAAGTAGCCTGCCGTTCCTGATATGCCCTTCTACTTCATCCTTCAGATGTCTACAATCATTTGTGCTATGCCCATTCAGCTCGTGGAATAAGCAATATTTGTCTGATTTTCTCTCGTCGGTAGTTGGATCCCGTCGTATTGGTCTACGATAGACAACTTGCTCTCGGGTGTCTTGGTAGATTCGCTCCAAACCCTCGTTGAGTTCTGAATAGGTGGTAAATCGCGGCTCCCTCCGTTGCCGCTTTGACCTGCCATCATTTTCTTCAGCCTTTCGTTTTCCTTTATCCTGGTCTAAATCCTAAAGGTTTTTTGTCTTTAAGTGCATAAACTTCTATTCCCTCTCCTTCTTCTCTTTCAGCATTATCGTCTTCCAATCGTAAAAACTTTTCTGCCTCGTGATAGAATTTTCCTAGATCCATAGGTGGATCCTTAGTTAATGAATTTTTGGATTTCGTGCCGTCAGCTATTCCGGACACAGCCGCCATCATAACCATGGATGGATCTGGCCGATACACCGATGCTGCTGCCGCATTGAACCGCGTCAGGAAATTCCTCAAAGACTCCCCAGCTTTCTGTTTTAGCGTTGCCAAACTCATCACATTCTTGGGTCTTGAAATATGAACCCTGAATTGCCTCATAAATTTCTCAATCAAATCGGTCCATGTCCCAATGGAGCCGCTCTCTAGCTGTCTGAACCATAAAGCTGCTATGTCTGTCAAATACAATGGGAAGCACCGGGCCATGACTTCCTATGATGCCCCCAGCACTTCCATGTGCCTTATATACATCGTTAGATGGACCGCAGGGTCCGTCCTCCCATCATACCTTTCTACTGTTGGCAGTTTGAATTCTGGTGGGTTCCTAGCCAATCTAATCGCAGGAGAAAAGGGACTCTTGTTCACGTCTTCAAGATCTCTGTTTACTAATCCGCCTCTCATGGCTCGCCTGACCATCTCTGCCAATCTATCATTATCTCCAAGCTGTAGTCCGCGTTCACTATCTTCGATCCGCCCCCCGAGTCCGTGTGAGCTTTCGGGTGTCTGCCCCCTGGCTGAGCATTCATCCCTCTATCGCCGCCAGGTTGCTCGGATGTCCTTGTCTCTCTTCCCAGGTTCGGATCAACATGTCCTAAGTGTGTGCCCCCAGCTCTGGCGCTGCGTTAGATGGTCCTGCTCCGTTCTGGATTCTGGTTGCTCCTTGATTTTGTTCTCCAAGTTGTCCGATCTGTTGAAGCAAATTCTGGATCATTTCCTCTTGCCTCTTCATCATTGTCTCCATCTCTTCCCTAGTGATGAAAACTGAAGCTTGGTTTGCTCCTGAGGAAGCCTCTTGACTCCCTTCGTGCTGACTTTGCTCTGGCCTCTGCCTTTTACTTGTTTGTCTTGTCATGATTCTTCGGATCTGAATCTCTTAGCCTTCTGAATCAACTTTCAAATGATAGAACTCCTGAGTTCAACTCTCAATGAAAGCACCAAAGTGTTTGCGCCAAAATTGGTCACAAACCCCGAATGTTGTGAAAGCACCAGTGTATCAATATAAATCAACAATATTCACACACAAATCTCAAATCTAAGCAAACAGAGTATCACAATTCAGAAATAATGAACAGAAACACGAGATTTATAGTGGTTCGGCGATCTTGCCTACGTCCACTCTGAAGTTGATGATTTTATTGATGTTCACTCGATGATTACAATCTCTTCTAATGTAGTACAACTGAAATTATATGCTAAGTCTCAATCTAAGGTAGCGGTGGTGTTCTGGAGTAAATCTGGCAGAATCTGGGCGCTCTTTAGTACTTAGAATTATCCGACCCCTTTTCTGAATGACTAGGGGCTCTATTTATAGGTGTAGGAGGCTGATATTTCGCCTAAAATGAGGGGAGACCAGTTCTGGTACGTCAGGGGGCCCACATGGCCGAAATCTGGAGATCTGGGCCCACTTTGGGATCGATTCGACCCTTGGTTCGAATCGATCAAGAAATCATCCAATCGAGCTGAAATTTGGTGTGAACATTCTTCATTATGCGCTTAAGCTTTTGTTAAAATTTCATGACATTTGGACTTGTAGAACTCGAGTTATGATCGATTCAAGTTGAAGATTTTCGCTTTCTGGAGTCGCTTGAATCGATCCGTTCGAATCGATTCGTTCGAATCGATTCTCCTTCACATGAAGACAACGGCGTGGTGCGCATACTTCGTATCGATCCGCTTCTCACTCCGGATTAACTGGGTCGACTCCATGTTCCTCGCCGCTTTGACTGGGTGGATTCGTGGTAGTGGATTCGAAGACATCCCTCTTCGAATCGAATGAGCGAAGGTCTTCTTCGAATCGATCTAGGTACGTTAAAGTTGATCGATTCGAAGTTGCCTCAAACAGTGTGGATTCGAAGGTCTTCAACATGGTTGATACGAAGTGAAACAAACCCGTGGACTCGAAGCATTCTGTCTTGATGGATTCGAAATCACTCATGGGCTGGAGTCGAATTGAGTCCAGTTCGTGGATTCGAACGTTGAGGGTGTTTTGATGGAGTCGAAGCAATGGACCTGAAGGCAATCATAAGATGGAATCGAAGCTTCTTTCATTTCACCGATTCGAAGGTCTTCTACTTCGTTCGATTCGAAGTGAAAGCATGTTTGATGGAGTCGAAGGCTAAAGCACTTCTCAGGGATTCGAAGCAATCAGGGGAATTTCATTGGAGTCGAGCTTGATGGATTCGACCTTTAGGGGATTCGAACCATATGGAGACGAATTCAAGGCTATGTCCTTCACTTGCGTCGATGATATCTTGAGCGTACGATCTCAGATTGTCTTGAAATTTGGAATGCTGGCTTTCATGGCTTTGCTTGATATGTCTTATCAATTGTAGCCCGATCCGGACTCGGACAAAATTCATCGATATCCATGGTGAACTTGTGATGTAACTGTCCTACAAGATGAGCTGTCATTGAGTTCTAGTCAGTTTTTTGGTGTCACGGCCTTGCCAAAAGGCAGGATAACAGTTAAAACGGTTAAATAGTTTTTGTTAAGTAAAACAAAATCTGAATTTTGAATAGTGATATAAATTTGACTTTAGTAAAAGTTAAATAAAACGACTTTAGAAATGAAACATAGCTTAAGTAATGATGAATGAGGTTGAATTTGATATTGAAATGGATTAATAAAGTGAAGTAATGAATATGAATTTGATTTAAATAAAGGAAATTCAACTTTAATTGTAAAAGTGAATTAGTGAATAAACATGGTTGTTAAGAGTTGAATAAAACTTAAGTTAAGAAGTTGTGAATATAGCGAGTATAAGAATTCAATCTGAATTAGAATATAAACCAATTGAAATTAAATGTGTTAAACCAAATTGAATGTAAGAAAGTAAATAAATTTGGTTATGTTGAATGTGCACTGGTTGTTAGATGGTTGCCAGTTGATTGTATAGAAATTCATTAAGTATTAATGAAATTGAATTAATGGAAATTGGAAGCTAAGTAATTGAATTCAAATTGAAAGATAAGTAAATCTAAATAGAGTCAAATTTGATTTGAATTGAAAGCAAACTAACTTGAATATAAATTAGTGAAAGTAAACTAATTGAATATGAAGGAATGTTAGTAAAATCCGATGTGAATGAATAAAATGTGATTAAATTGAAAACCAAGTCGATGAATGATTTACTAAAGAACTAGTTGATTATTTTGGAAATAGGAAGTGGATGCAAAGTTCAAATGGAAATTAGATTTGAAAATTTTGAAGTTGTCAACATGACAATCCATAATAAATTTAATAGATTCAGTGATGAATTTAAATTTGAACTTGCGGAGAATTAAGTTAAGTGGAAAACTTAGTATTGGAAAATTTGAAGTTGGTTTAAAACCAATATTGTGAAAAGTATGCGGAATTCAAACTATAAATTGAAGTCTTTATAAATAGGAATAGAATTTATAAACGTTGTTTATAAATCCGAAAATGACTTATTTTGATAAGTAAATCTTATAGCTTGTTAAATGAAGTATATCCACGATTTTGGACAGTGAATATATTATTGAATAAAATGGACATGTTTTGGGAAATCGATATTTTAAAACGAAGTTAATTGTTTTAAAAGATGTTTTCAAAGGCATTGAATATCGAAACCATAGATTTCAACATTTATTGTTGAAATAGACGTTTTCGAATAAAAGGAAATAGTGGACTATAACACTATTGTTATAGTAAATGATTTCCGAAAGGAAATGTTTTGTATAGTATTGGGATTTATACATCTATCTAAATTTCGAATCCCTATACTAGTGATTTTGAGTTGTCGTAACGATGTTTTACATAACATTCGTTTTAACTCAAATAAATGTGTAAAAGAGAATGATTTCCTTAAAAGATGAAATATATACTTAATTTTGATTTAAGTATATCGAATATTTTCAAATGTTGAAAATAAATTAGATTTGTGAATTACTTATTTTTAAATAAGTATCGATATGTTTTTCCAAATATGAAATGTTGTGAAAATATCCCGTAAGGGATAAATGATTTGAAATTCATTTTCGAAATCGAAGTTGAAATGTTAAATGAGAAATTTGAACAATTAGTTCAATTTGAAATTTTTCAAAAAGATTGAATCGTTGAGTTAAATTGAGTTTAACTTCGACACCAAAGACATTATAAGTTGAGTTTTGAATTTCAGATGAAGGTTTGGATTGTATGTCTAACATTGTGAATTGATGACATAGCAATTGATCTCTATTAAATATATATCTGTTGGTGGCGGAGAATTTATTCTCTTAGCTTAACACCCTTCTCTGAGACGTACGAGCTCAGAGGTTATATATCGATAGACATCAATTCTGTGTTGAGAATTGACGATGTAACGTGAAATCCAAATCGAGTGTGAAGTCGATAATAAATGGAATTATGAATATGAATTAGGTTTGAGATAACCTTAAATTTTCAAATCGACTTAGAGGAAATTTTTGAAATCCTCTATTTGTTATGGATATAGGATATGTAGGTTTTCGGAACTTATATATATATATGAATGCGGTAAATTTGAAAACCGTCAGTTTAGAAAGTCATTGTTATGGAAATCTTATGTAAGCTTACATGGATATGATATGTACGAAATGTGAAATGAAGTACTACATATATATGATATTATGTTTTCTAAACTGAGGATATGGAAAAGTACCTTCCATTTATTATTGGAGAAGGTATTGGAACTCATGAAGAGTGTCCATTTGAAATTCGTAGCTACGTAGAATTTTCCATAAGTTGGAATGTCCATTTGGACTAGAATCCCTCGTGATGGGATCATGTTGATTATGATGTATGTTAGCGTAATTTGAGGGGCGAGATGCCTACAATTACAAGCGATTCCACTAGGATAGTGGCGCAACCGCCGAATAAACTGCAATCTAAATGCCAAGCGAAATTCGAGGGGCGAGATGCCTACGGTTACAAGCGATTCTACTGGGATAGTAGCGTAACCGCTGTGTGGACCGTGATCTATGGCAACAACCATGGCGAAATTCAAGAGATGTGAAATCTACAGTTACAAGCGATTCTACTAGGATAGTAGCGTAACCGCCGGGTAAACTGTGATCCATGGGGGAACGTGCTTTCCATATCCATTTTTGAAAAAGAATTTTTAAAGTCTTTTCACTGGGAATTGAAGCAAGTATATTTAGTACTTGGAGATTTTTAGTCCTGCGCCTGGCCAGCGTATGCCTAATGTCTGTGAGAACGAAGATGGACTTGTTAAATTTCGAGTTAGCAAGTATTTTCAAACTTTAAATGGCAAATCAATAGTTTGAAATTAGAATTACATAATTCCTACCTAATAAACTAAGGAAGAAGATCTTTAAAATGTTTTGAAAGTCCACAGCTTTGGAAGAGATATATTATATAAATCTCTAACATGAAGAATTTTAAGTTTGAATCTGAGTTTGTAAGTCGAAAATTTGGTAAAAGTCTTTTGCGTTTTGATTGTAGAAATCAATGAACAAAGCTAGTGTGATTAAAAACAAATGGAATGAACTCTATATTTATTTATTTTTAATAAATATTGAGCTTGGAAAAAAAAATTTAGTAGGGTATAAATATTAATGAAATTTTAACAACCTTTCCTTTTCGTGGACGAAAAGTTTTAAGGAGGGGAGATTGTAACGACCCTGAAATTTTAATAATTCAAATTGAAAATATTTAATGAATTTTAAATATTTGAAAGATGAATTGACTCGAATTTCAAATTATCAGGATAAATTGGGCGATTAAATTTTAGAATTTAATCTATTGAAAATTGAATTTGAATTGAATCGGGATTCATAAATAATGTAAAGGAGTTTGTCAATCTATTAAAATTCTTTTATAAATTTTGTTAAGTGTTAAGAGTTAAACGGGCTTTAAATTTCAATGTTGGCCCACGTTTGATATTGGTGCCGTGATTAAGTATACCCGTTTCCCCTCATTTTTTTCTCATTCAAAACCCTAGTTCTAAAAATAACGAAAGAAAAAAAAATGGCGGCGACGATTTCCTCTTTGCAACTAAATTAGGGCTTTCGTTCCTTTTGCGCTCTGCTTACAAATTTGAGCTTGAGAAGCTTATCTGTTCGTGCTTGGCTTCGGCTTCTTCTTCACTAGCTCGTGGAGGCTTACGAGATTTAGGGTTTTTCAAATTTGGGGCTTTGTTCCCTTGAGCGCTCGGCTTTGCTTGAGAACTCGATTCGTGCTTTGCTCACGCCGACTCCATCTGCTTCGATTCGTGATAAGGTGAGTAATTTTATTACTCACATCTAATTTAAAGTCCTATGATCTTTTGTTTCTGATTTCCATGGTTTTGATTTTGTTGGAAATTGTTGCCTTGAATTCTCTGGACTTCGAGTTGATTATATTGGCCTTCGGTCATTTTTTGTGAAACTTCTGCATGTTGTTTAAAAATAAAATTTCGAATGGCATGCCTGTATATACTCTTGATCGCTGTTTACAGTCATGGGATAAGTTTAAAAATTCTTTACGGGGTTGGTTAGGCGGAGTGCCGTGACAGTAAGTTTAAAAATTTGAAATCTCACCCCTCAACCTCCTTTAAGTTTTGATGTTTGAACAATTTATGTTTGAATTCGCAAGATCCAAGTTTTAAGAACACTGTGAGCAGCCATACCCAAAAATCTATGTTACATGTAATAATAAATGATGTTCTGTTGTATAAATGCATATACCCACCTCTGTTATGTTACACTGGTATCTAATTTATATGCTTTGATGTTGTGGTTGAAATTTGAATTATGCTTGTTTCAAAATGCCTGCATGTATATATCTGTATATAGTAACCTGTATGCATGCCTGGGGATACACATATGCAGTCTTTGACATTGAAATTTTCCTGTCTTTGATCACTTGTTGATTCCTTCTAGCTTCATTGTGAACTTCACATTTGTACACTTGCTGTTTCACCGATCCATTTTGGGTTTATTTGCATCCATTCAGTGTTTTAGTAGATATGATTTGTTCTTGATGGAGTCATGTTCATGTATCATTTTGTTGTAGCACTTGTGTTCATGTAGCTCCACTGCTCCACTTTGTATTTCACTTGTTGTTATCTTCAGTTGCATCTATTTGTAGTCCAGTCTGGTTTCTGATTGCATTGGTGCTTGAGTTAATTATACATGTTGCTTTTGGTATCTTCATTTGAGTTGCTTGTATATGTATACAAGTGTTCACTGCTTGTAGTCTCTGTTCTTGTAGTTTGCATATGCATTCATGTTGATTGTGTATTTGTCTTCTGTTCACCTGCATGTAGTTGGTTGTTTGCATTCATGAGTTTTTCTGACTTGACTCCAGTAGTTGTACTCATGTACACTGCATTGTGGTCTTGTGGCAGTTGCTATGCCTTTGATCTTTGTTTGTTGCATTCATGTCTGCATGAGTGATCTTGTTGCACTTATGTTCATCTGTTCATGTTGCATATATCACTTGAGTTTGCATACAATATTGGCACTGTCCATATTTGTTTGTGACAGTCCCTGCATCCATGTTCTTTATTGATGTTGGGGTTGGTCCACTTTGACACTGCATATCTATCATCATCTGTATGCATGCCTTATTGACCATTCATTCATGTTTGTTTTAGTTGTACTGCCCTATGTGGTCACTCCTTGTCTCTGGTCTGCATCCACACTGGTCTGGTTGCTCAGTTGATTTTAACTGTTGCACTCATCTTTGCAATGAGCTCTGTTTGAATTTATTTCATGTTGGAGCTTGTTGCATTTGTAGATTTATATTGTTTTCACTCATTTGCTTTTGATATTTAAGTAGAGTTCTGGTCTTCTTCATTGTGGTTGGTCTGTGAGTTTCTGGTCTGCACTTGGTGTTGTCTCGTGATTACCACTATTTCACTATGGCATTGCTTCACTTGACTTGTTTTTGTGTCACTGCATGCTTGTCGAGGCTTTGGTGGTTCCAGTTACAATAGTTATGTTGATACTGTCCGCATATATGTTCATTAATGTTGGCATTTTTGTAGCTTGACCATTTGTAGCTGTGCACCTCATTGTTTACTGGTTGTCTTGCTCAGTTGATTCATACATGCTTGCATCCATGTAGATGTTGACACTGGTTGTAGTCTGGTCTTTGATACCTGTCTGCATCGCATACATTTGATATTGCAGTTTATTGATGCACTGTTCTTTGAGTTGCTTGTTTATATTGCTGTATCCAATTTACTTCATATAAACTTGAGTCTGCACTTGAGTTCATCCTTATTTGTATTGTTGCAGTATCATGTTGACAGACTTGATCACTTGAGTTTGCCTGCTTGGTGGCTTTTGTTGTTGTCCAGTTTGTACTTGTCTTGTTGAACTTGTACATGCATTTGCCTTGTTGCAGTTACACTTTGAATTTTGATCGAGGCCATTTGCATTTGTGTTGAATCTAATTTTGATTTGATCTTGTGCATTGAGTTGGCGAGGCAGTGCACATGTATGTACGTGTGTACTACAGCCACACCGCCTTGATTTTATTGGTTTTTCTTTTGCTTTTGATGCATTGATCTTTTATGCATTTTTACGAGTTGGCGAGGCCGTACACGCGTGCGTGTACGGCAGCCAATCAAACTTTTGATGGTTTTAAAGTGACAATTTCGATTGTTTTAAATTGATTTAGTCGATTTGATAAATTGTTTATTTATCTCTGTTGATGATTTAAATCTGCTGATTTATTGTTTGACACTGTTCAGTGTTAAAATTTTCGTTATCCGATTTCTTTGTTAAAAAGAGTTGGATAGACGGGAATTATTGTGACTGTCGTCTATTTGATTATTACTGCTTATATGCACTAATAACTGGTTTGAATTAGACTGACCTGTGTATTATTTTCTTTTGAATGTAATACTCGGGTCAGACCGAGTATTTTTACAGCTTGAAGATTTTCGAGCAGCGAAGTTAGAGAGAGAGGGTAAAACGCTCACTTCAGTTTTCAGGAAATTTTGTATTTCAAAGATATTCCGCTGTATCAATTTAATACATTGTATAAACTCTGATGTATGTAAAAGAAATTCATAGTAATGAAATATTATTATTCTGTGTTTCTGTGGCTGATTCTGTTTAAACTCTATAAACTAAATAACAATCCGTCTTTTTGAACGTTTCGAGTTGGTTTAATTACCGACTAGGGACGGTCAGAATGGGGGAATGTTACACAACTTAAGTCTTAATTCATCACCAACTCAAGCCTTAATTTGTCACCTTCTTCTATACTTAGCCAATTTCCTTCACAGTGCTATCGAACAACTCATCTAGCCATGCTCTATCCGTACATGCCAATGACCAAACCACATGAGCTACCACCTAAATTCGATGCCGCAAGCCTCTTAATTCAGGGCTGAATCTAATCCTTAAAGAATTTGGGATGCGACTTATCATGTAGGCTCCCCCTATGCTCCAGAGCTCCTCCACCAAGTTTCATCCAATTTCAACCAACTTAGCCTTCGATTTGCCCAATCTCTCGACCTATCTACCTAACATCTAAAACACTAGTAAACAACGTCAAAGCATAATATACAGTCATATATAATCATGCATATGCATCCATTCATCCGTATAATACATGAGAATATGTGGATCAAACAGTTTTTATTCTAAATCCAAGTTTTACATTAGCATATGCATATAAATGATGGAAATTACACTAACATGTGGATATGAGCAATTAGATTTCAAAATCCATTTCTAAAATCATTTGAAAATCTCAAATTTTTGGTCATAAACATATATGAACAAGTAGTGAAAGTTAGAAAACCCTTTTTAGGTCAAAAACATGTAAAAACAAACATTTTAACTATATAAAAAAAGTATAGATGAGTGGGGTCAAAAACTGCTCACCAAATACCTAAAAAACTAATTTTCTTCCTTAGACCTGAAGTGGACAACAAGAAAGAAAGGTCTAAATCAATAGAAATGATAATCTCAAAATTCTATATGTTAATCTCTCCTCTGATCAATGATTTAGCTAAGATTAGTAAGGAAAAGATGAGATTTTTGACGAAATTAGGGTTAATGGAGGCTTAGATCTATTTTGGGGAAGAAGGAAATGACTTAGGTCAGTTCCTAAACCTCCTATTAGCACAAATTTCGAAGTGGCTTAATGGGCCTAAGTTTAGACTTAGTTAATTACCCACTAAAATTGGCTAGCATAAGCCAAAACTTAAAACTGCTATAAGTTTCGAACGACACGTCCGTTTTTCTACTAAGACCACTCTACGGAATGGGAAACCATTATCCTGAAGCAATAAAAGTGGTTTGAGACCCTAATTCGGCTCCTATCAAAAGTTATAGTCCAACAAGATTTTAAAGGTCAAAATGGTCATATGGTATTCGGAAAAATTCATAACTATGAAAATTGTCCCTAAGAGTCACTTCCAAAAAATTTAGAGTTATACGACCTCATACGAATAAAATAAAAATATTTTACAATCATTTGATACCTAAAACATGGGTCGTTACAGTAAGCTTCTAAGACATTCTCAATACTAGTCCCCGCAAATTCAGCTTCCCTTCGGGGGAAATTCCCGCGACTGTCGAGGGTGACGAAACTCTATTTCTAGGACCCCTCGAACCCGATTCGTATGTTACTTAGGAAAACGTCAGCACTTCACAAACTTCTAGGATCACAGGCACAAGAACTCGTTCTTAGTCTAATGCTTTAGTTTTGACCCAACCCTTCTTCTTTTCAGGTACTATGGATAGACAATGCTTTATCCAACTTTATACAGGAGTTGACCAGCATCACTCTTCAACTCCCAAGGCATATTATCAATGTCCTGGTTCTTACCAAGGGTTAGATTCTAAGGTAAGGAGAATAAAGGATCAAGATTGGCGAGATGTGCAAGAAAGGCAACACCATTATGATGAATACGAGCGATTCGATGCCCAAAGAAAACAACGCCACTAACCTGAAAATAGGGGCCGCACGACCATGCTGATCGCAACTTCGATTCCTAACACCATCCTCGCTTCCACTCTTCCTAGTAAAAACCATTATCTCATCAAGAGCTTCCCCCATTGTCTCAACCTCTTATACTACTATTTCTATCTCCCAACAATCCAAACCCGTCAACCTAACACAATCGCTGCAGTCTCATAAGGCTAGAATAGGAACTTCAAGTCACACTGCTCCTCCTTTGCCCACCGAAGGCCAATCCATTATTATTACCATAAAGATGCAAGTGGCTTTGCCCAGCTTCTGCCTCAAGGGGGTGATGTTTGACTACAATGTCAAGGATATTTCAATAATGGAAGCTGATGGAGGCCTTGATAAACATAAAGAGGTCATGTAGCAGGTGTTCGAATGAAAAAAGCTTACAAAAGGCCTCTCTTATGTCAATCGGGCTAACCAGTTGATCATCGTTCTTTTGACTTGGAGAGGGCCAATCATGACAGGATAGTTGAAGGATGCAAATGAGACTTGGTTGCAGTCATAAAGGAAAAGGAGGAAGAACAAAATCAGCCAAGGACTCTAAACAGAGAATAGCCGATCGGTCTAAGGTCCATACGGAAGCCACCACAGTTATAAATGGCCAGCTGAAGATCTCTCATGATGCAAATGTAAAGATTGAGGAACAACTCAAAGAAAAATAGGAACAACTTGCAATGCTTTAATCTGAAGTTGAAAATCTTAAAGCAAGCTTGAAAGCCGAGACTGATTATAAAGTTCAAGTTCAAATCGAGCTCGTCGGTGCCAAAAAGGAAATCGCAAACCTCAAAGCAAAGGCTATTCAAATAGAGGAAGAAATGAAAGCTACACTTCTCCAATTCTTTTCCAATGTTATTAAAGAGAAGAACTTGAGGCATCTTAGAGATAGTTATCTGGTAACATTGGCCGATGCTTGGGAAGAATCTTTCCTAGGGCTAAAAAATCTGGCCACGGTGTTGATGAAGATTATCTAAAATCAATATTTCGAGACGAGGACGATCTAGTGGCCTTGGAAAAGAGAAAGCCAATCTTGGCAGCAGATGCTGTAGCTAAAAGGAAGATGCCTGTTAAGGCTCCCGCTGGTCATAGTGCATTGGATCATGCAGGAACTTCCACTTCAACTTCAAAAGAGCCTTCGAGGGACATCGTAACGTCCATGGCGACCACTTCCAAGGCCACCATCACCAAAACGTTTATCCATGTTGCATCCGGTGCTGATACTTCACATCTCACTCCTCTGGCTACTCAATGGATCTAACCTACTCTAGAGGAGGGAGAAGTCGTCAAGTCCCAGCCAAAGGACACTCTAACTAGCCAAGATATATCTCTAGTCTCTCCAGTTTTCTAGAAACTTCAGTTCTCACCAAAGGACATCATTAATATATACCTTTCACTCTGTTATATTATAGGTCATCCATTATTGCCTCCTTCTCCACCAACAATTCAAGCTTCAGCCTAAGTGCTACCACATCGATGTCTACCTCTGTTACCACAATGCCCATCGCTCCAATTCTCCCTCCAGCTCTGGCCTTGGCACAGACTCAAAAAATAGAGGTACTATAAGGGTTGGAGGATGTTAATCCATCTTTAGAAGAAGAGTCAATAACCGTCAGCGCGAATGACCCTAACTCCATTTCAATGGCGGATAGAATGAAGCTCAATTTTGATAATATCAAAGTTAAGATGGATCTAGGAACAGAGAAGCCCCTACCAGTTCTGGAAAAACCGCATCTACTCCTATGTTTCCCTCTCTAAAAATCAAGCCACCCCTAGATCTTGATGTCAACGCCTCAAAAGCCTTCGCCCGTACCTCCAAAAATCCAAAGACCTCATCTATTGGACGATTGAGGAGGAAGCCTTTCCAAAGAAAGTTCTGTAGAGAAAGAAGAGGACGAGGAGGAGGACACAAAAGCTACCACCAGGAAGCGACCCGCCAAGAAAATCACAAGGGGCAGCGAGCGAGGAAGAGGGAAGTTGATGGTCACCGCAACATTTGAACACATTTTCTTTTTGCCTCTTTTGTATTTTGTTCTTTTTTGGCATTTCATGTATATAGGTTGTCTTTATGCGGGAATGGCTCCCATAATTTCTACACAAAGGTATGTAATTAATAGACTATTTTCTATTAAGTCATTTTCATATTTACATAACCTTTTCTTTTGCTTCATTTTCCCGTATACCGTCTGCATATATAATATTATCATCTATTGTTGAATTACATTTACATTATACATGATTGTGTTTATGCAATTCCAGTATTTACTGTAACTCTATACATATAAATAAATTCCTGTAGTTTCCCAGCATAATATCATTACTCGATTCTGTTTATCATCGCCAATGTATTTCTTACACCACTAAATAAAACTGTACTTCTCTAGCTAACTCTACTTATCTTCGGTCGAGTGTATCTCACTAAACCATAAATAAAGCTATATTATTTTAGCCAATTCTAAAGCTAACATTGTTTATCTTTAGCTAGACATACTTTGTTCCATTGTAAACAAGATTGCATTTACGAAAGTTATTAAATTCGCACCATTTCCTGCCTTTGCGAAACAGAATTTTGGACGTCGATCTCTGGACATCCGCCCATGACTTCACCTATCTCTAGGTAATAACAAAGATGTCTCATCAATCAAACTTTTTTGTCATTGGTCGAACATATCACATTGGACTCTAAATGTTGCTATATTTGCAGAAGATTCAATTATACACCGACTCCTATCTTTAGGAATTGCTGTGTTGGATGCATATCTCTAGGCCTTCATCTTCGACCTTGCCTACCTCTAGGCACTTGCCAAAAGCATTCATCGGCAATTTTCACTTACCTTCAACCAAGTGTGTCTTACCAGGCCATAAGAATGGTTGTTCCTGCAAAAAGATATAATTCCACAACTTCCTATCTCTACGATCTAGTGCTTTAGATGCCTATTTCCAAGCACCAACCCTTGACTTGGCCAATCTCTAGCACTAGTCAAAGATTAGATGTTAAGGGAAATCATTTGATTGACTCTATTATGATTATATTCCTTCAATCCTATCATGGATCAGAGGAGTTCATCAGTACCTATCTCCAAGTACCTAAACATCTGTTTTTCAAAACATAGAATGTCTAATTCTGCTACTAATTATGCAGAACAAAGTAAGACTTTAAGAATACGGTTCCATTGTTTCTAAAACGCCAACTTTATTTTAAACAAAAGGATAGGTTGACCTTGCCTTATTACATCTTATCCCATCAATTAAAATGTCGTACTTACAAAAAATAAATAAATTTAAGTGAACTAGCATCGTAGATGCTCGCTATTCCATGCTTGCGGAATTATGATCCCATTAACAGCCGATAGTTTGAAATTTTCATCTCCAAGCTTCTGTTCAATCACATAGGGAACTTCCTAATTAAGACCTAATGCCCTCGTACCAGGAAGGACCCATTTCAAAATGAGTCTGCTACTTTAAAGCTACGGTTTCTGACCTTAGCATTAAAATGCCTTATTACTCATTTCTGGTGGGCGGCTACCTTTAGTTTTGCCTCTTTTCATTTTTTGTCAACCAAGTCAAGGGACTCGAGCAAGTGTTCCTCTTTCATCTTGAGGTTATAATGTATTCTTCAATGAGAAGGGACTTCCAGTTCAACCAGAATCATGGCTTTAGCTCGATAGACCAAAGCGAATGGAGGTTTCCCTGTCGTGGACTTATGGGTCATCATATAAGCTCATAATACTAGTGGTAACTCATCAACCCAGTTGGTCTTGGCTACTTTCAATCTTTTCTTCAGGATGGATTTGATGATCTTGTTCACCGCATCCACCTGCCCATTCATTTGCAGATGTGCTACTGCCGAAAACTCTTCTTAATTAGGTGCAAGTTACAGAAGTAGTTGAACTCGACACTCTCGAATTGAGTTCCATTATGGTTCATAATTTTTTATAGAACTCTAAATCTACATGAGATATTATTTAACACAAATTTGATCACTTTCTTCATGGTGATCGTGATTAGCGGTTCCGCTTCAGCCTACTTTGTGAAGTAGTCCACATCTATAATAATGTACTTTGCTCCGCCTTGGTAGCACACTAATAATATAAGTTTTCCAAAACACAAATAACTATTGGCTAACCATTTTCTTAAGCTCTCCAGATGGGGATCTTGGTATCTTCACAAATCTTTGGCATCTATCACATTGTTTGGTGTAATCAGCTTGTCTTGGGTAAGTGTTGGCCAAAAGTATCCGAAGCAAAATTCCTTCGTTGACAATGTCTGCCCCCCTCAGTGTTATCACCATAACTTTATTCGTGCACATCCGAAAGGATTCTCCTAGCTTTATGAGTGGTAAAACATCATAGTAAGGGGGTCGAGAATCCTCTCTTGTACAACACTATTTCTTGCACAATAAATTATGGTACTTTACGTAGTAGTTTTCGTCATTTATTTCTTCTAGTTAGGAGAGTTCCCTTCAACAAATAATCTTTTATTGGAGTCAACCGTGAGTCCTTTTCTTCCTTGGCCTCCAAAATCCAATCAACATCCATCCTGCCGATGCTTAGAGCCGATAAAACCTCTACTAGAATGAGTCCCATAAGCTGCACATCCCTGGAGCTGGTCAGTTTGACTAATGAATAAGCCTTTATATTCTCATCTTTGGGGATGTGCTTTATCCTATAATGCTCAATGTCATTCAGTAATTCAGATACTTTCATCAGGTAAAGGGCAAGTCTTGCTCCCTTAGGCTGAAATTATTTCTTAATTTGACAAACCACCAACCAAGGGTCGTTAAATATATGCAGTGTTTTGACTCCTGGTTCTCTTGTTATCTTGAGTCCCACAATTAATGATTCATATTCGGTTTCATTATTTGTTGTCAAGAACTCTAGCTTCAAAACGTAGCATATCCTCCTCCCTTATAGGGTTACAAGGATCACTCTTGCTCTGAAACTACGCTCGTTGGAGGTCCATCCATGTACAATTTACATTAGGACGGTCGGACCACATCTTCCTCCACTTCTCCATCTCGGACAGTGAACTAGCCAATGAAGTCAGCCAATGTCCATCCTTGTATCTGATAGAGTTAGGGGTATGCCTTGGGGAAATTATGTAATTTATTTCATAAATCTAACTCGATAACCAATCTTGTTTAAATAAAAGGTATTTCCTTCTGTTATATACTTGTTATAAATAATTAATTAGTTAATTTAATTATATATGTCAGAAAGTCCATAAATCATGTGTTTGTGATAGCAGTTACGAATAGTTGTATCCATGAGTATTATATCTCAATACGATAAGCACGTCATTTTAAATGTTCCTAATCAAGATATATCGAGACTGAACATCGATGCATTCATTGAGACATGAGTACGGAACACTCTCCAAATGTTGGATAGTTTATGTAAAGGACCATTTTTTTTGTACCCTTTGAGTCAAAAATAAACCACACATGTCCAACCCAAATTGAACGAAAAAGCATATCATTAAGGGTGAAAAAGAAAAAATAGACATAGAACTGAATCTCACACGAATGGAATAACATATATTATTTCAATAATAATCTTTATAGTGGAAAATTTTAAAATACAATATCAAAGTCTAACCTAGATTCAGCCTGGACAGTAATAAACCTATGTCCTTGCAAATACTGAAAACAACAAAACAAATGCAATAGATGCAGCGGATAATAGAATACATCCATACGATGATGAAGATCTCCAGCTCTTCTCTAGAAACTCCAAGCGTCTTTAGCTAAACTTGAAACTACTCGGATCTGACTTGAGTATTGAAAATACTCGAATCAGGCTTGATAAACCAGCATGAGAAAACTCGGAAATTAAATGACAGTATCATATATCAGCCTTGGAAATAAAATCCTTTGAAAAGAAAGAGTATCTCATAAGACCACGTCCACACATAAACACAAATGGGTTTTTCCATTATGATAACTAAAACACTTTTATATCAAAACATTTGATATTATTTCTAATGACATTCTTTGAAAACATATGCAAATAAACTTATTATTCTTAGTCGAAATTGTTACATTATTAAATTCCAGCATACTAGGTTCTAAAATCAAGTCCGAAGGCACTTATCGGAGAATGGATTCCATACAAATGACAAGGTAAGAGACTACCTTCCGACAGTACACCTCTAGAGGGATGCACATAGGGTCAAGATACTCGACGCCTAAACCAACACAGAACCGGCCTACCCCTTCTTGGATAGTACCGAATATGTCATCACCTCGGTCGTTACCGACCTTTAACGGGATCCCGAGTTATACATTCACCACATACTTAGACATGTGTAGAGTAATCTAGAAGGGTGATAACATCTCCTAATGGGAGCGACCCACTTAGCCCTACTTCTTCTACCCTGTTTTTGTAATTTTCGGATGATGAGGCCTGAGGTAAACGATTATCTTTCACATAACACATCTTCTTTCTTCTTAGAATGCCACATTGCCATTCCATAATCACGTGACTGATTTCTACAAACATATAACCTCTGAGCTCATATGTCTCAAAGAAAGGTGTTAAGCTAAGAGAAGTTGCTTTCTCCGCTACCTTGTAGATATACGTTTTATAGAGATCACTCAGTGCAATTTAGAATGCAATGTCAGACATTCGTCCATACAAGTTGTCCAGGAACAGGACAAATCGAAGGTACTCTCCTACTCTATTAGCAACAAGAAGTCCTTACATCAGAGATTTTCACAATAGAGCACCGCTGCCACCATATGATATGGTAATTTTCACCTCGAGGGACTAGTGGCAAACGGCCTTACATCATGAAGATCTCCATCTTCAAAATCATTTGTCTTCAAACACGTTTTACTTCGACGTAGATTGGTTCGAAGTGGTTTTTAGATAGGAATTACCCAAATCCGACCCCGGTTCCTTTGAAGCCAATCATCGCTTTAAAAGTTGTTAAGTTCATATGTGGATATCAATCATCAATCAATTACTTCATCTTTTATTTAAATCAAATATATTTCTTAGATATATTCTTTTCAATTTATTCCATTTTCTTTTCAAGAGTATATGGAATCATTAAGCCTCATTTATTAAATCATTTGATTAATTAAACCACCTTAGATCTTGAGATAATTCCAATCATTTTCTCTTTTACTTAGGAAAACCTTTCCAAATCATTCATTAAATTTAATCATAGATTTCTTATATTCAAGTTATAACTTTTAACTTAGGGAAAATATTCTCGAATCATTCATTAAATCTTAATCAAAGATTTCTTATATTCAAGTTATAACTTTTAACTTAGGGAAAATATTCCCAGATCATTCATTAAATCTTAATCAAAGATTTCTTATATTCAAGTTATAACTTTTAACTTAGGGAAAATATTCTCAAATCATTCATTAAATCTTAATCAAAGATTTTTTATATTCAAGTTATAACTTTTAACTTAGGTAAAATATTCCCAAATCATTCATTAAATCTTAATCAAAGATTTCTTTCTTAACTTCAAATCATATTCTTGCAAATCGAAGATTTTTATAACAGAGCACTACTGCCACCTTAGATATGGTAAATTTCACCTCTAGGGACGAGTGGCAAGTAATCCTACATCATTAAGTTCTTTGCATTCAATATGTTTTATTTCAAAAATTAGTTTGAAGGGGTTTTCGAATAGGAATCACCCAAATCCGATCCTGGTTCTTCAGATAGGAATCACCCAAATCCGTTCTCGGTTCCTTCGTACTAATCATCAATAAAAAAATGTTAATTAGTTAATTAATATTCTAAAATTTGTTTCTTTTTATCTTGGAAAAACTTAAATATGATCTTTTTAGAGCATCTGGGCTTTCTTTTCGATCTGTTCCACTCCTCGCCTAAGAAGAGAAAATACAGGCCAAGTAAGTTCAGGGCACTGGTTGTTCCATTCCTAACTTAGTTAAACACCTTATTTTATCTTTCCAGATCTCATAGGTGGGACAAATGTACTAGTCGTTTCCGCATACTCAATTTGTTATTACATTCAATATTATTCACTTTTTATTTAAGTGGTATAAACAATTTCTCTTAACCATTTATTCAAACTCTTATTAAAACTTCCAAATCATCTTTAAATTACTTAATTACTCTTTTAAAATCATTCACAAAAGATTTAGGAAAGAATTGTTAAGTTTAAAACTACATTTCAAAAGTTATTTAAAACTGCTGTGAAAAGCATTGCGAAAAGTGTTGCAAACAGTGTTTTAAAAGCTATATTCTTCAAAACGACTTTTATATCATTTAGAAATCCATCTTTTCAACTTAAATCTCTTTTAAAATATTTTAAAAGATTTTTAGAATTTATTTCATATTTTTAAAACATTTAAAAATATCACTTATAAAGATTTTTTTTTTTGGATTCCGAACTGCAAAACCGCGATATTTTTAGAAAATTGTTTTGGACATATTTCAAAATCTACTTGATGAAATCTTGATTTTCTTTCTTCTTTGGAAAACTATGGATATAATAGACCGGAAAATTCTTATCTCGAAGAATTCTGAGCTATATTCCACTTTGTACACTCATTTAACTTTTATGGCGCGAAATCGCGAACTACCGTTACACGACGCGCCTAGTTTTGACTTGTTTTTCAAATTTCTTGGAAACACTTTTAAATGTTTGTAAAACATTTCTAAATCATTTTAAACTCATTTTAAACAATATTTTTTTATATTTCAAACTCATATTCCATTCCATTTCATTTATAATATTGTATTATTATAATATCATTTTTTTAACCTTTTTATATTATTTAAAATCATTAAGAGGCTAAATAATTTCCAAATACATGTTTGTATGGATTTAATTTTCATTTGATTGACTATAGTTAATTACTAACCATTTCTCTTATCATTTATCAAACAAGTTATCAACCACATAAACAATCATATAATCAACCAATTTTGCATCCAAGGGGTTTTAATGAACATATTAAAATGGTTATAAGGATGATTTAACTTTAAATAACATTGAGTACCACCTTTAACCAAATCATTTAACTTCCTACCAACATTCATTTAATCCAACACTTCATTAAATCATCTTAACTTCACCAAACCATCACCTAAACTCTTCAACCATGCTTCAAAGTGCTCGGCCACAACCTCCAAACCACCATAAGGCTCGGCCACAACAGGTTCTCCATCATCCTTCATCATTCTTCAACTTTTTAGATTCTAAACCATGTTTTGGTGATATTTTAAGGTCTTTGGCAAAGTTTGGTAAAGTTTTGAAAAAGTTAGAAAGGAAATGGAAGAGAAGAAGCCATTAAAGCTCTAAGGAAGAAGAAGAGAATGGTTTGTGCAAGAATGGAAGAGGTATGCATGGCTATTTATAGAAAAAAGTTTGGAATAAAATATTATTATGTAAAATCACCAAAATACCCTTACTTACATTTTAAGCAAAGTAACACTTAACATCAAATGCCACTTCATAAATTTATGTCCATTTCACTTAAGAAGTAAGAAAAGTAAAGCAATAATTATGTTTGGTTTGATTTGACATATTTTGGAATTTTGTGCTTACCTTTTCTTAATGAAATTCTGGAATTTTCTAAGTATGTTTAGTAAAATTAAACTTTATTAGTGAATTAGTTAATGCTTATACTATTGAATATATGTTCCTATATAAGAAAATAAAGGTGCGACAACTTTTAATCGACAAAATGTTTTACGGTCACATTTTGACGTTTTAGTTAAACTATTTATTCATGTAAACCAAACTTCAAAATAAATTTCTTATTATCTTTAAATAATTAAAAAAAGTATATTTGACTTATAAAATAATATAAAGCAATATCCAAATCTATTTGTAAAAATACGACATCGATTTATCGATATGCGACGAAATTCGTCAACTTTTATAAAACAAGTTTTATATATTTATCGGACCATTATAAATTAAATTACTATTATTATCAAATGAGTTTGTTATGGATATTTAAAAAAAAGAATTATTTATCCTTTAAAACAAATTTCTCGAATATTTATCCTACTTTATCGGAATCCGACTTTTGTCAATTTTACAATGGAAATCCAAAACCTTTATTCAATATCAAAAATAAGTTTACCATTCTTATTTATCATATAAAACATGATTGTTTAAGTTTGAAAATTCTACATTTGAATATTTAAATAAATTAAATATTACATTTTCAAAGTGGTAAAAATACGGGTCGTTATAGCGTATTACTCGTGGATGTTGGAGGTACTAAGGGGTTATGTACTGATAGTTATCAAATAACTATGGAATACCTCACTCGATAGTTTTTAATTGGTTAATATAATTAAGGTCAAATAGAAAATATCAAAGCGACTAATTTATATAGTTCTCTTGACTTGGGAATATCGTTAATCTTAAATATGAAAGCTCCGCTTTAATTATGTTAAATCATGGCATGACGTCCATCGAATGACTATAGTTGGGTTGACTAGAAGTATTGAAAGTGAAACGCTATTCAAGGGAGGATTCGTTTCCTAAGTTATATGGAGTTAGTATCTGCTAACTAAAGTCAACTCATAGTCAAAATTTCTAGCCAGTGTAGTTCGGTTAGTAATAATTGTTATTATTGAACCAAGAATATTATGTTAGTTTAATGCGGACGATATTGGAATTTTGACCATAACCAAATTCCATAAGTCCTCCGTGATAGAGTTTCGAGGAAGAGAATTGGTGAAAATAGTCGTTACTATTGGATATTGCTTAAGAAAAAGAGAAATTGGATTTTACCAAAAAGACCAGTAAGGGATGAACCAAACCATCACACCACTATCTAAGGTGACATATGAAAGTTAAATTTTGAATTGTTCAATATTAACTACTGACTAAATTCACACATATGAGACGCACAACCGCATTTGTGATTTCTCCAAAAAACCACACAATTTAATTAATTTATGAAATGTCATAAATTGGTTAAATCAATTAATATTTCTGAAATATTAATTATAATTAATTAATTTAATGTTTTGAATGTTGTTGTAATTATTTAAATGCATGTATAAAAGTTATATTTGCAAATATCGATATCCGATATTGGTTCACCTTTTAAATGAGGTTTAAATTAAATAATCACATAAAGGTTTTATATTGTTGGAAACTTTGCCTACTGTGTATGAATGTTAGCACTAGCCAGTACATGGAGAAAATAATGGGATTAGTTGATTGAATTAAATAAGGAATTTATATATGGAGAATGGGAAAAGATTCTTTATCCCAATTAATAACAAATCTTCCCATTTCACTTTCTTTTATAAAAAATCCTTCCTACTCCTTCCTAAAATAATAGCTGCCATCATCTTCCTTTAAAAAAATAAAAACCAATAACAATTTATACTGAAACATCAAATTAAATTAAAACAAAGGTGGTTCATCAATCTCTTGCAAGGATTGAATTTGGATCTTGACGATCTGAGAGAAGGCATAAATCAAGGTGTCACTTTTGTTTGATTACAATAATATTCTAAATTTGCTACCCAATTTATTATCTCAAATGTCCTTATTTAAGTATTTTAAAGGATTGTTAATATATTGCTTAATTTCTTATGTTCCACTTTTGTTTTGTAAAAAAATTCATTTAGGTTCGATCTCTTTATTTATATGTATATATGTATTTTTGTTAACTAATTCAAGCATACATAAGTTACGAATGCATTAGAAAACTTTAATATAGTATGAAAGCTTGTTTCGAATTAATTAGAAAGTTATTGTTTAGTTTCTGTATATACATAAGTATATCGTTATGTGTGTGTACATATAAACATTTAATATTTATATTTCAAATTGAAACAACATGATTTAAAACCTTTTTATTATTATCAAACAATTTTAAAGTGAGGCAATAATATATACATATTAATTATTGCTTGATGTTTATGTTATTGTGTTATAATACGTCTTGCATGGTAATTAAATGTTGTATCAATTAAATTTGCTAAAGAATGAGGGTAAAATCAATCAACAATGCCACTTTTTATTTCCTTCCCTATTAGATCCTTATTTGATTACATTTAGATTTATTCTTATTAATTGCTACACATTGTCATCAATTAATCATACTTGCCTTATGTAAAACAATTCTATCATACAATTAAAGTATGAATATATATGATATATTCAAAGTTTTTCATATTTCACACTGAATTAATTTATAAGTAAATTAATAAAACTAAGACAAAGCTAATAAAACATGATTTTATTAAAACAATATTATATTAGATTTAATAAATCCTATAGACTTCATAGGTCCAACAGATCCAAAATAGGAATTTTTTGAAATTTACCCTTTAACTCCGCTACGGGTTGACCCATTTCCTTCAATTGCATCCAAGCGAGGTTGGTTGAGGCGTTCACCTAGTACATTGGGAACCCAATGTTCGACCCTTAAAACTAGTATGATAGGGTGTTCTCACATTGTGATTTGCGATGAAGCATTGCCTCTTACCCCTACATGTCTCGTGATGGTTGCGCTTGTCGAAGGCTGCATGTAAAACTCGCTTGTGAGGTACCAAGTTGTATCACCCCAAAGGACTTTGGGTCGGGGCTTCAACGGTATTAGAGCCCAATAGCCAATGCAGTTTAAATTAGTCATGTTGAGCTAACTAATTAAGCTTACCCACTTAGTACGATATTTAGAAAGGTAATGTCTAAGACTGAAATTGGGTAATCAAGTATCAAGTCCTACATGGTTACCGGCCTGGCCTGAAAGGTGAAGTGAGCCCAAAGGTTGCTCCTAATAAAACATGGTCGATTTAGATTGGGCATTGAGCTAATTTTCAAAATTGTTTTGAAAATTAAGTTAAGATGTTAAATTTAAAATAAAAACATGTTTATTATAAAAATATAATATAACATAAATTTTCAAAATGTTTGGAAAGATAACGAAATTTTCAAAATGTTTGGAAATATTTAAATATTAGTTTCAAAATTTAAAATTTACTAATAAGATTAATAAAATTAATTAATTAAATAAGTTAATTAATTAATACTTATATGCATTTATTATATATTGATATATGTTATGTTATTTTAAAGTGTTTAATATAACATAAGTATACATGTATGTATATAAAATAAATTTTCGAAATTAATATGATTAAATTAAATTAATTAATTAAAATTTAATTAATTAAATTTTTTTTTTGATATAAAGGATGTATATTCGAGAATCATATAGCCATATTAGGCACACACTATATATATATATATATATATATAAGATATAGAAGTCGAGGACCACCCAACACACACAATATACATACTACCAACATGCTTGGCAAAATAGCATAAAATATCAGCAAATATATGGCCATCGTGCCAGGTGGAATATCAAAGACATGAGTAAAATCCATGAAAAATAATAATTGCATACACAAGCAGCATATGACAACAAAGGAGAGAACAAAGCAAACTAGATTCTAACACACCTACGAAACCAACATATAAGCTTGGGGCAAAAACCTGGCGAACGAGGAGAGAAGATAAACTAAAGGTTATTTAAATAAATAAATAAATAAATGGTTAATTAATTAAATAAAAATACATAAATGTATAAGATCTTTGTGTTGTACTACAAAGGTTATAATATATATATATATTCATTTTAAATGTTATATTGGAATAGTATAAAATTAATTGAAGAGTTTATTAATTAAAATTAATTAAATAAGATTTAATAATATAATTATACATAAGATTATTGTTTAAGTTAATTAAAATATAAAAGTTATATAGTAAATATATATATAGTGTATAAATTAAAGGTGGAACGTTAAAGAAACCCTAAAAGTCTTAAGGAATAAATACATATGTAAATGTACATGTGTCGTGATTTCTGATGTGTCCGACATTTGAATTACGATAGTATTTCATAATAAATGGATTATTTTATAAATCGATATCACTTGATATAAGATATTAAAGATTATGAATCTTTAATATAATGGCGTCCTCTACTATTTATATATTAATAGATTATTTTTATACTATTTAGTTGTTAAGCTTTCCTCGAGCTAGGGATGTTATGTGTCATACTATAAATATATTGAATAGACGAGGTAAGATTACTACACATAATTGTTGAGCTTTTCTCAAGGTATGTGCATTATACTTGGGTCGTTGCAAAACGGTATGTCTGAGTGAATAGTCCCCCTTTATTTCTTAAGCTTTCCTTAAGGTAAAGATGAGATTTGGACGAAGAAACATATGTTAGGAGTTGTATGTTATACAAACAATAAAGGGTTATCCGTTGTATACGGGCCCATAATTTGTTGAGCTTTTCTCAAGGTCAAAATCTCAGGGCATAGGAGTCCTAATATCCACTAGCGACGTCCAAAGACTTCTATGATTCGACTTAGGGTTTGGTGAAACATAAAAGACTAGTAGGAGCGTTATTGGAAAAATGAAATGATAACATTTAACCTTTCTACTATTTTAGGAACATATGGTATATAATATTATGATAACCAACTTTGATAAAATTGTGCATTTAATATGATTGATAAAATGTCCATTGATTAAGATATACAAACGAACTAAATTGAAGATTGATTGATATAAATATAATAAATACTTAATAATAAATGCTTCTTGCATGTTAATGTTTTCAATACCCATGTAAGCACCTAAATTTTCAACTACAAAATACATTCGTAGATCGGTCACTTACGTGTTTATTTGGCCGAGACCGTGCAGATTTTATGAGTTTCGAAGTACAAAAGCAATATAATGATGTGGACAAATGTTATATGGTGAACGATAACAGCTTGTAATATACGATATTTCGATCAAATTAGTTCATCTAAAATAACCAAAAAATCATAGTCTGAGACTGAGTGTGCAATTTGATCGATTACAATGAAGATCTCATTGTGTTAAATGTAACACTAGACTAAAAATACAAAATGGATCTGAGAATTCGATCGCTGAAATGTCAATTTTGGTTAGTTTACGTGAAGTGCAACATAATTGATGTCCTTAAAGGTTAAGGATGATTGATGAACATTTGTAAAGAGTTCATTATGATATTGTAGTAAGGTTTTTCTTTTGAATGGTTCGACCACTTATAGAGCAAAACAAATGTACAAGAGTAGACGTGATTTAAGGTACAGTTGGGATAAAGAGAGTGGATTACCATTTCTGCTTCATAAAGAATCATCAAAAATGAAAATTGTAAAATAATAATTGATACTTAACATTGGAATAAGAAATATATCACCATTCCAAATTTTAATTTCATACATAAAATCGTATTCTATGAGATTTATTTTTTTGAGTTCAAAATAATCGATCAAAGAACTTCCTACTGCAAACTAGTTACAATACACGAAATAAATAGTCTATTAAGTAGATGATGGACCTCCGTATTCAGTACTCCATTATAGTAATGATGGAAATGGTGGGAGCATGCCACATAGCATTCATTGATTGCATCAAGGTACAAAATTATTTTCATAAAATGAACTACACATTATTTAGAAATTTTTTTCCGTGATAATTGAAAAATAAACTCAGTTTTATTTCAATGAGAATATTATGGATATTTATCATGAAATAAAACTATAATGTAGTATTGTTTTTCATAACAAAAGCGATACATTGGAAAATACTGAAGTTTTTAAAATTATTTCTAAATTATAGACTAAGCCATTTTTTTGAGAAATGATTTTTATTATATGATTATGAATGATACGATACTGGTTAATTATGTCTCAAATAACTAAGGGTAAGCACCCATTCAGTGGAAGCGTCAAAAGAGTTGATGAACTCATTGGCTTGATATATATTTATATATATGTATATATGTATGCAATCACAAGTATGATAATACCAAAATGGTTCCACGTACTTCCTTGTATTCACCGATGAATTATCACTCAAATATGAATATGTGTATTTGATACATATAGAGCGTGTCTATGATAAGTTCATAGAATATAAAATGGAAGTAAATAAAATAACATTCAACAAAATGATTCGAATTGATTGAATGGGTAAGTATATTGGAAAGAGTTCCAGAAGTACCTAAAATAAATATAGATTCAATCACAAGAGTCACTCGCCCCATTGTACATAATGATGTATTAATAAGGGGTAATCGAACTTTGTTGGTCAAAGCATGATTGATATTGAGTGAAGTTGAGTTAAATTCTTTCTATAAGGTGTGACCTTAAGAGCAGTACACAATGTTAAAATTAATGGCATCTAAAGAATTGTTTACAAAATCGTACAGGATAAGGGTTTATCATAAACCCCATCTTTCCCTAGGCCAAGGAGTTGGCAGATTGTGTGAGTCAAAAGACTGTACATAATAATTGTACATAAAGGATCTTGTGTGAATCACACCAAAAGAAGTTTGGGATGATAGTCATTGGATGACTGGTTTATATTATGAACATAAATATTGTGATAACAAATCAAACTTTTGTATGGAAATTCATAAAATGTTTATGAATGCCCATTCTATTGCAATAAGAAACAATTATTGTTTCAAGAAATGCCAACTTCGCAGCGAAGAAATTTCTTCGAAAAGTTATTGGAAGTGAAAAGGATTTAGATACGATCTAAGAATAAAATTGATTATAAGGGAATAAATGAAGTTAACCAAACATAAATGAACGCATAGCATTAGAGTGTCTAATGATTATTCTTGCATATTGAAAAAGAAACTATGAGTTTCTTATCAATGTCAAGAATAATTAATCCTTGGTTGTTTAGTTAAACCATTATGAGTATTGACTCTATGATATGGTACGATGCACGAATTTGAATTAGATTCCAAGTATGTTACCGAAATATGATTTTTATAGTATGACCCAAAGGGATACGATCCATTGGCCGCAAATCAATCTTTAAGAGAAAGAAAGTGCAGTTGGAATTTGGTGAGCCACATTGATGAGAATAAAATCATGAATTTCAATTGTTGAAATTAACATAGCAGATTCTCCATTTAATGTGCTCAAGTTGATTCAGATTCTACCTACAAAATGATCGCGTTGTATGACTTTGTGTTTTGCTACATATGTGTTGAAATGGAAAATTTTAAATAAAAATTTAGATTAAACTGTTTGCACATAATAACCAAAGTGTAGTCAATAGGAGAAATATTAAATATATAGGGTTTGGATATGATCCAAGAACCGATACGAACGTATCATTCGTCAAGCATCAAAATTGAATAATTATTTTGATAGAAATATCAAATAGTTTGATTTCAGTCAAAATGCAGAGGAAGCGTGCGTCCATAAGAAACAACATTGAAGATACGTTGATATTTCTAAACATAAAGAAACAACACATTGCTAATTGTTAACGATGAATTTGTGTTAAAATCGACTTTTATTTGTTTTAATATTTGACGTTGGATTATAAATGTAGCTAATATGTTAGAAATATACCTTATAGCCAAAGCCCATAATCACACTTTAAAACGATGAGATCTAATCCTCGATCTAATTCCAATTCAGTAGATTGTTAGTCTCTAAACCGTTGACCACCAGCTATCGATTAGCGCTGAATCTGGTTTGATTTGAACTTTATATGAAAGGAGGATGGACTTGTAGGATCGATTTCACCCTAAAGGGGGGGAATAGGGTAATACTAATAATTATAAAAATTTAATGCGGAAATATATAAAATAATTGCAGCACAGATAATAGCAGAACAATAAAAACAGAAATAAAACAACACGTATTTACCCAGCTTCGGCAAAACCTTGCCTACGTGCGGCCCCCAAGGTTTCTACTAGAAATTAAGTAGTCAGACGCTTACACACGTAAACTCGCGACACCCGCTATCGACTAACCTAACTCTACGCTCAAAACCATGCCACAACTCAGCCACCGAGTTGCAAATTCTCGAACTACACCACCGTAGTTCGTCACCAAGCCACACGACTAGAAAAACACAGTTTAAAAATAAAATTACAAAATAAATAAAAATATACAAAACTACAAACCCTAATTCAAAATTAAAAGCCCAAAAGATATTATAGCCGGCCCAAAGAAATAACACAGTGATAAATAATTCCCCTTTTCTTTTTAATATTATCTCTTCGACCGTATCCTTTCCTTTGTGAAAACGGCTGCCTCGTTCGTTCTTCTTTCTTTCTGTAAAATTAGGGCTTTGCTTTGAATTGGAGACGCCGCCTGTATTTGATCAATTGTAGTGATTATTTGCTTTGTTTGGCTTAGACAATCAATCCTTTGGCTGTGATATGATTTCGGTCCCTCCAATTTGATCGAGTTCGAACTAAACTGGTATGGGAATAAAACCCTAAATTATCATTCGAATATTTTCATTTGAATTCGTCTGTTAATTTAACTTGGTTGTACGATTATGCTTGAATGCTTGTGAATTCTTTAGACTAGTTCAATTCGAATATTTTCTGATGTGCTATGCTTGATTACCACGGCTTTGATTCTGACTTGTTTGATTCTACCATGGTAATCACGACTCTGACTTTGGTAATTAAAATTGTGATAATCTGTACTTGTTCGATTCTTGTTATCACCTGGCTTTTACTCTGACTTGTTCAACTCGTGTTATCACTTGGCTTTGACTCCAACTTGTTCGAACTCTACCTTGATTTTTGCAACTGCAAATTGACCCACGACTTCACGGTTTTTACTGTATATTTGTATGTCACTCCATGTATATGCATATATGTATGTATATATGTGTAATGGCTCCGGTATTATTTCTGGTCATTCATGTATATACATGGTGTACTTGAAACTTTGCTTGAACTTGTGTAGAGTTTCTGTCTTGTTTTGACCATTGCTATGTTGGTTGAAGTCTGATTCAATATGTTTTGTTGTTTTATTGCTTGTAGTTGCATATACACATGTCTGTGTGTTTGAGTAGTTCATGTTGTACTGACTTGTTTCACTTGAGTCTCTATTGTTCATTTTGTCTTGACTCATTGGTCTTGGTTCTGGTCTGCTGAATGTTTCAAATGTTTCATGTCCTCATGTGCACATCAATGTCATCTCCATGTTTCACTTATCTGGTACATTGTGGTCTTGTCCTTTTGAAACTGTCTGCATATCATTGAACTGGTTTATTTGCTCCACTTCATATGTGCACCTGATCTTAGTCTGGATTCAAATGAACCTTTGAGCTTTGTACATGTTGAAAGTAGAATCTGTCATGTTGCATCCCTTATGTTCATGTCACTATATATATATACATATGTATACATGTGTGTTTGCGCATGTATATATGTATGCTTGCCTGCACTGTGTCTTGGTTGAAGTGTTGCATTCACCTGTTTTCATGTGCACTGGCCTGGTGTGATGCACTTGTGTCATCATTGCTTGATTTTGATATGGTTCATCTTAAAGTCTACATGTGAGTATCGCTTCGAGTTGAACTGCTTGTAGGCTCTAATATGCATTGTTCTAGTTGTCTGCACAATTGCATAGTTGTTGTGACTTCTGTTTATTCATGCTGGTGCTTTTGAACTCATATACGTGTATACATATATATGTGCATATACGTATATATTTTTATGCGGTCTTTGTGTTCCATTTGCATGCTGTCATTGAGTTCATGCTGTACTTTGAATGCTGGTCTTGTTTCACTTCACTGTTCACTGGTCCTGGTACCTTGTGTAGATTGCTTGTGCACAATTGAGTTTGTATTGTCTATTTTGAAGTCATGTTCATGCCTCTTTATTCAAGACTGTTTGCAGTTTTGTTGCTATTTGATGTTGAGGCTTTGTTACTTCGACTGCAAGCTTTTGTATGATTTGTTGGTGACACTGCATGTATATATATATATATATATAAATATCTGTGTGTGTGTGTATATACATGAGTGTAGCTGCTGTGATAGTTTGTTTTGTTGTCATTTTGAATGTTGGTTGTTTCATGACTCCAATGTCGAGTCTGTTCTTATGTGTATACATTTGTGCACTTGTTAGCATGGTTTGGTTTTGTATTCTCGTCGCATGAGAACTTGTACTCGACAATTTTGTGATGTATTTGTATTGCACCTGAGTTGAATCCAGCTTATAGCCCGGGTTTGACCTTGTGCTCACCTGTCACTGCAATTTTATCAAGTGTATATCAGTGTGCACAGCCTTATGGCATGTACAGTGATATACTATGCATGTCACAGGTTGTTCGTGTAAGATGAATTTAAAATAAATATGATGGCGAACAACCCAAATAACTAAGGCAAATAACATTTTCAAAATAAACATTTTATTTTACACTGCACAAATATTTCTTTTTAAATTTTATTGCGTGCGTGTTATTTTCCAGATAATTCAGAAGCTGGATACAAATTGGAATAGAGTTGAAGATAAATACAAGTTAATGAGTGATATGTAGTGAGGTGCTAATGTAAATGATAATTGCATTGTGAAAAATTGTGTTGTAATTTGAAATTTTGTATATGTAGTGAGAGCTCAAATTTTTGTACTATTCAAAAATTGTAATAAAATATTTGTTTGAATAAAATATCTGTTTGAATTTAAATTCTGTGTTATTTATTTTATTCAGCAAATATTTATTTAATTATGTGAAAATAAAATAGTACAATAACAAATACATTTAAATGAATATATATATATATATATGTTTATTATCATCAAACAAAAATCATATACTTGCATATTCAACATGATGGAGGGGAGAAATCAGCCAAAAATGGAGAGGATATCGAGGCTTCAAAAGGTTATCCAAAAGATGAGGGTAGAGATATTTATATTTAGGAAGAGAAGGAGAAAATTTTAGATCTAATCTTTTACCCATTCTCCTTCCATCTTAGTCATCCATTTCAAAGCTCTTAACCCTTACTAGGCCGCACATATTACCCTATATTTGAGCTGATCCTACCAGCCTATATAATAGGCTTTAGACTTATTTAGAGCCTGGACAAAATATAATGCAATTAAATCTAATTTAATGCTTATCGATATCGCATATCGATTAATATATTTATAACTTTATAAATATATTTAATAATATTTGTTCATCAAATCAAAATCAATTTTTTTATAATTAACACTCTATAAATATTAATTAATTTATAACAATGATAAACTAATTAAATAGTTTGGTCAAAGAAATATTCATCTTTTTGGTTGTGTAACTCGTTAGGTGTAAATTTGGCCAATGATTAATATTGAACTATTTGAATATTAAAGTTCACACGTCACTTGGCAGGCGGTGTTACATTTTGGTCAAGTTTATCACTCACTCAGTTTCGGTAAAATTCAATTTTACTTTATTAAGCTTTACTCGGTTGTGACTATTATTTACACCAATTCTCTTCATCACAACTATATCACTTTGGACTTATGGAATTTGATAATGGTCAAAATTCCAATATTGTCCACATTCAACTCTAAAGTCCAAACACCAAGTCCAATAATAAAAATTATTATTGACCAAAATACTCTGGTCAGAGACTTTAACTTTAAGTTGACTTTAGTTGACCATGATACTAATCCCATATAACCGAGGAGACGAATCCTCTCTTAAATAGTGTTTCACTTCCAATACTTTCACCGGCCCAACTATAGTCACTCGATGGATGTCATTCCATGATTTGACTATAATCAAAGCAGAGCTTTGAAGATTAACAGCATTCTCAAGTTGAGAGTGTTGTTTAAATCAGTCAAACTGATATTTTCTATTTGACCTTAGTTATATTAACCAACAGAAAAGTATCGAGTGGGAGATCCCATAGTTGTCCAATAACTATCAGTACGTAACACTTTGGCGCCCCCAGCAACAATGAGTAATTTATTGCCCAACTATTGAAGAGCGTTATATACTCTAGTCTCAGCGGATTTATCGATATCCAATTTTGATACATCTTTACTAGGAATATTTAAAATGATATATTTATTTTTATTATGATAGATTACTCATGGTTATAATACTTTGTAACTACTATCACAAAACATACCATTTATGGATTTTCTATTAAATATACTTTTAATTAAATTAATTAATTGATATAAAATACCATATCAAGTATAAAGAAAACACAGTTTATTTCGAACAAGATTGGTTATTGAGTAAGATATATGAAACAAATTACATAATTGCCCATAGGGCATACCTTTAACTTTATCAAACTTACCCATTATCAAACGTACTTTATTCAAAAAAGTCTAATTACTCCTTATTGATACATTATTATGTATTATATCAGGACATGAGTTTTGAGATTTATTCATTTTAGGCACTTTTAGAACTATTTCCCTATATACTCACATATTCAATCAAATCGAATTTTATTGTTTCCTTTGTACGTTACGTTTTATACTTCCGTTTTACATTCAATGAACTTATCAAAAATACATTACACGTGTATCAAATACACATGTTCATTTTATGTTAATTCATTTATGAATTAAATAAAATATGTGGAATTATTTTTGGTATCATTAAACTTTCGACTACATACATCTTTATGTATCGTTAAAATTGAAATTTATTTCATTGATTGTTCATTGATTACTATTTATCTAATATAAATTATATGGCAATATATGTATGTTACATACACATATAAATGTTTAAACTATATATAAAGTACTATAAATATTTGTATAGAAGCAATATACACATATTATAGTATATTTAAATATATATACTTAGGCATTTATATTCCTAATATCCACATAGAGTTATCATGCACATATGGAAGTGTAATATATATGTATATACAATAGATATAAATCTTAATATCTATATATATGTAGTTATACACATGTTTATGCATCATCATACCATGTTATGAATATATGAGATATATTCAAAGTAATCATTGAATAAAATCAATTAATGTGATCAACTAATTAAATATAAAATATTTTAAAATAGAGATTTTTTTTATCATAGGTCCATTAAGATCGAAATAGAGATTTTTTTTATCATTTCTCCCAAACGGGCCAATTCCAATAATGTTTAATCCTATTATAGAAAAATTTAGCAACAAATTTATATAAAACATATGCACATGATATAGGTATGTAATTAGAATTGATTGGGGCATATCTTTTTTCTGGGATTAAAGTGATGAAATTGTGGTTTAGTCCTTTGGCCAACTTTCCAATTTGAAATATTTCTATAATAATTGCAAATAGCTTATCTGTAATCAAATCACAATGCAATTGTAAAATTTTGCAGAAAATCCATTTGGGCCTGGACTCTTGGAATCTTCTATGAAGAATAATGCTAATCTGATTTTATCAAGCAAAATTAGGGCATATAAGTACACTTTTCCTGTGTCATTTAGCTTCATTCTAGTACAAATATATGGGAAAAAATAATATGTTCTCCATTGAATAGAGATGAGTAGTAAGAAAGTGCTTCTTTAGTAATTTTCTTATTGTTGTATATGTATTGCACATTTTCATCTGGCAATGTTTGACTTTTATTTCTATGCTATCTGACATCTTTGCATAAAAGAATTTTGAGCTTATGTCCCCACATTGCAGCCACATCCTTTTACTTTGTTGTATGTTGAGCTCATGTTGTCTTTGCATTTGCTCTTTGAGTTGCATATTGATGTGAAGCATATTTTTATATATGAGATCATTTTCTGATTTTCATCAATTATCTTAAATGCCAATTTAAAGTATTTTATTCCATATCATCTTTGCAAAAAATAATCTTACTCTGATAATTACCATAGGTTGATTTTTTGAATCTACGATTATAATAACCCTACTAGAAACGTTGTTAATTGCGAAGCCATTTTCCGACGGCTCGTCGATTTTTTTGCGACGGTTGCCAATAGCAAGTAATTACCGTGGCATAAATGAAAATAAAATAAACTACCCGACTGCAGTCGTTGGAAGCCGTTGCAAACGAAGCGGTCGACGGCCGTCGAAAGCCGTCGCAAAGTCGCGAATATCTTAACCCCGGGCCGGCAGTTTCGTTCATTATAATCTTCCTCCCCAAATCAGTTTCAGCTTCTCCAACCCCTCCTCCACACCGTCAGCAAGCTTCCACGCCGTAAACATGTCCCCATCATCAATTTTCAACTCTCTCCATTAGCTATTTCTTGGTAAGAAGGTTTAACTTATAAACCCTATTTAATTTTGATTTTGTAAATTAGGGTTAATTTGTTGTTATAGTTGTTTATAATACCGCATTAATTGGTTGTTATACTCTATTGAATGCTAATTAGGTTGTTATTATAATTGTTCATCGTTTAAATGTTGAGAAAAATAATTTGTTTAGTGTATATGTGCGTTAATTGGTGTATATGTGTTGATTAATTACTACATACGTGCATTAGGGCTAGTTTGGATTAATTAGAATCGATGCTCAGGATTTAGTGTATGTGTTTTTAAGATGACGAAAACGATGATTTAGTGTATGCATTTCTATGAATGCAAATAAATTATTGTAAAAATTGTTGTATAATACGTTTTACTTTTTATAAATCCCTTAGATAGTTTTTGGCCCCGTCTGACAAGTATTGTATATGATCGTTATATGGATATCCATTTTTATCACAGAATGGACATTTATATTCATCCGATACAATATTTTTCGGATTTATCCCTGTAGGACAAGTTACAAATGCAATAAAGTAATTATATTTTGCAAATCATTTCATTTTAAACTGTTCACAAAATTTCGACAACACTTTCTTTTTATTCCCTGTGTACACGCATATGTGTACGATACAGGGAATAAAGGGGAAATGCTGCCGAAATTTTGTTGAGCCATTTATAATGAAAAGATTTACAAATATAATTACTACTGTGTTTGTAATGGGAAGTAGGATGACCAACCATCAAAGTGTAAAACAATAACCTAAAAATTGTAAATTATTCATATAATTTGTGTAAACCCGTTTGAAAATAAAATAAAATAGAATAATATTATATTTGCAAAAATTTAAATGTATGATTTAATTGAAAAATAAAATGTCAATACGTAAATGATTAATACCTTTTTATGTTTTAAAGTAGGAAAATGGTCAATTATTTTATTGATCGGAGTTGGATGTACCAACAAAGAAGAGAAATTGGAGGCTTAATAAGTGAATTTTTTCAAAATGGTGTACACGTCTTAATTGAATTCACTTTAAGGAATAATGGGAACGCCAAAGAAATTTGTTGTCCATGTAGTAAGTGCAAATTATTGAAGCATTTGATACCGGATATGGTAATAGTTCATTTGCATCAATATGGTTTCGTGCTGAATTATTTGGTTTGGGATCATTATGGAGAACTTACAGCACCTAATCCCGTACATCTGGAGGAGGAGGTGGATACTGAAATTGTTCCGACGAATCTCGTAGAAGATATGGTTGAAGATGCAGCACGTTCAATGTTCCTTACTGTTGAAATTGATGGCAATGATGTTAATGTCGAAGAAGAACCAAGTATTGGATCAATTTTTTTTAATGATTTATTGGATGCTGCTAAGAAACCCCTTTGGGATGGTTGTACAAGCGGTACTCAACTATCAGTAACTGCAGAATACATTGCAATGAAATCAAAACACAACTTCACAGAAGGGTTTACAGTTATAGTACAAGCTGCAAAACGACATATGCCACCCGATAATTTAATGTGCGAAAATCATTATGAAGTGAAAAAACTAATGTATGCTTTTGGTTTGGAGTATCAAAAATAGATACATGTTTAAATGGTTGCATGTTGTTTTGGAAAGAAGACATCAATCTTAGGAATTGTAAAATATGTAATCAGGAAAGATACAAAGTAACAAAAAAGAAGGGAAAGGAAGTTCCGTACAAGCGTATGCATTACTTACCTATCACTCCTAGGCTTCGAAGGTTATACGCATCTTCTGTAACCATGAATCATATGAGATGACACTGTGTGAGAACACATGAAGAAGGTACGTTAACACACCTAACTGATAGAGAAGCATGAAAGCATTTTGATAAGACATACCCCATTTTCGCAGCGGAGAGCCGTAATGTTAGACTTGGTTTATGTACGGATGGATTTTCACGTTCTCTCCATTTGGTTCAAAATATTCATCTTGGTCTATAATCGTTACGCTTTACAATTTACCTCCATGGATGTGTATGAAAACTCTATATATGTTTCTCACTATTGTCATCCCTGGCCCTGATGATCCGACATAAGGAATCGACGTATATTTACAACCGTTGATTGAAGAGTTGAAAACATTGTGGTATGAAGGTGTTGAAACATACAACATTTCAAAAAAAAAAGATTTTCATATGGTCGCTTCTCCGCTGTGGACTATAAGCGATTTTCCTGCGTATGCAATGCTTTCGGGTTGGAGTATGGCTGGTCGTCTAGCTTGTCCTTATTGCATGGAAGAGAACACGAGCATTTTCTTTACTGCATGGGAAGAAAATTTCGTGGTTTGACTGTCATCGGTGTTTTCTCCATATTAATCATCCTTTTAGAAAAGATAAAAAAACTTTACAAGTAATAGACTTGAGACCTTGCGACCACCAACGATTTGGTCAAGCAAAGATATTTATTGTAACACCCCAAATTTTTAGTAACATTATTTAGGATATTTAATTAGCTAAATTAAATAAAATAATGTGTTGATTATGGGATTGGTATTTGATTTAATTAAGGGGTAGCCGTGCCATTTAAATAATGAATTAAAAGAAGAGTTTAACATGAAATAGGGGATGGGTAAAATGGGAAAGAGGTCATTCCTATATCTATTCCCTTAGGCCGTGTATCTCTACACATTCATTTTCATTTCTTAAAATTTTAAACTAAGGCTGGCCCCTATTAACAAGAGAATGAGGAATAAGATAGAGAAAAGCTAGGAAGAAGCTTAAGCAAATCAAATCCATTCACATCTCAATTTCTTTAATCTCTAAAGCTAAGGTGAATAATGTTTACATCTCATATTTCTTTGTTTTCGGTTTTACGATGAAATCCGAACCTATTTTCAATGATTTGCCATGATTTTGAATGATGGCATGATTATATATACATGTTGATGATTTATGTATGTTCATATTGATTTTATGAAATGTTTTAAGGTGAAAACCCTATAAAATGATATCCAAATGCCTTACAAATTTTTATGAAGATCATAAATGATATTTTAGAGATGGGTTTCAGTTTTCAGAATTTTCTGAATTTTTGTGGAATTTATATGAATTTTTTAGTAAAAATGTTAATTTGGGTTATAAATTATTTACGGTTAAATAATAAAAGGTTTAGGTCTGAAATTTTTATATGTTGGGAAACATAATAAAAGAGATTTTTTGGAATTTTTGTATAATTTTCCTAAGTGTTTTATTGGGTATATAAAATTATTTAAGGCATGGTACTTAAATGTTTATATATTTATAAAAGAAGAAGAAGCTTTTTGCAAATAATTCAAAAAGTTACTTTTGAAAATTGCAACACTTTTTAGTGGTAAAGAAAAGAGGCAACCAATCAAAATTTGACACGTAAAGCATGTTAGGTGAAAAGAACTATTTGCTACATGTTTTTACTGTTTGGTGCTTTTGGCACCTGCTTCCGCCTTGGTTGGCTTTCGACTAAGTCCCTTCGCCTTCAACACCATCGTGACCAATGCACATGGTATAAATATATTGGTATGTAGCGGATTGGATAGAAGGCGAAAGGTATGTAGTCGAAACCAGGGGTTCCAAAGGGGTAGAGGCATCACTTTGCTTTTAAATTAAAAATGCGCCTGCTTGCTTTCGACTAAATGGCTTTCGACTGAGTAGTTTTTGACTTAGTTGGCTTTCGACTAGGTCAAATGGATTTAAAGGAAATTGTTCCGATTGGGTTGCGCCTTTATTTTTAAATAACTGCTTTCGACTAAGTCGAAACCTTTTGTTGCCGCCTTTTTACCTTTCGACTCAGATGGTGTCGAAGGGGTACTTTGTTTTCTAAAATTTGGTCACTTCTCCAATGCTTTCAAAGGGATGGTTTCGACACCATCACTTCTTTACTTAGGATATGGTTATTTCGACTTAAATGATTTAAAGACCCTATTTCTACCCAAATGGTTTCGAAAGAGACATTTTTAAATGGTTTTGATTCTTTCGACTTTAATGGATTTATGATCCTTTTGCTCTACTTGAAGGCATAATCCAAATGGTTTCGACCGAGATGATTTTCAAAGGTTTCAAAGGGGTAAATTTTTGAATGGTTTCGAAAGGTTTCAACATGTTTTAAATTGAACCCAAAGGCTTTCGAAAGGTTTAGTATTTTAATGCTTTCGAAAGGGTTTTAGTAAATGGCTTCGAAGGGGTGGTTCCCTATGGTTTCAAAAGGGTTGAAAGGAAAGGTTTTCTTACGTTTTCAAAAGGTAATATTTAAAAGTTTTAAAGAGGGATGTCTAATGTTTTAAAGCTTTCGAAGAAAAGACTTTTAATGGTTTCGAAAGGGTTACGTTTAATGGTTTCGAAGGGGTTACCTTCAAGTGTTTCGAAAGAGTTGTTTAAGGTTTTAAACAAAGGTTTCGAATGTATTAAATATGCAATATAGCCTAAGTGTTTTCAAGTTAAAAAGGGGTTTTAACTTGTTTTTAAAGGATAGCTAATCCTTATTAAAATTCATCAACATTATTTTGAGTAAAGTATACATAACATGGCAAAATAGCTTAGAGTAAAGCTAAGAATATATTTTCCTTGTATAAGTATGATTTAAAAGGTTAAATCATTTTTAAAAAGGTTTTCAAGGAAAAATATGAAGGGTAGTTGACCCTAAGAAAATGATTCGGACAGATAGTCCATTTTGATTCAGACAGTTAGTCCAATTTGCAAACAGTTAGTCTAGTTTGCGGGCAGTCAGCCCAGTTTTCGGACAGATAGTCCATTTATTACTTGTGAACAGATAGTTCATTAGTTACCTGATTATAGCTTAACATAATTAGCTATTATTATCATTATTATTTCAGTTTGATAAACTAGTTGATTGCAGGAATGGATTTGCAAATATATGTTTTAAAGAGGATATCAGTGAGGGGAAACCCGTTCCGCTAAGCGGCGTGGTCTCACTTAATATCAGTAAACCGAGATGTAACAGTATATTCACACCAGACTTTATGTCTGACTCGAAGTTTTTGTTTTCCCCTTAAACTCTTGGGTGCTCAAAATTGATTTGAGTTGGCTGAAGGTTAAGGTTTTCAGGTTTTAGTCTTTTGGCGAATAAAGCTTCCGGAGATGAGTAGGTGGCTGACGGATAGCTAATTAGAAGTTACATACTGTTTTGTTTATTTCTGCCATGTATTAAGTCAGATATGAATATATTGCTTTGATCAACCAATGGGGCATCGTCATATGTCGCTATTGGCGTATTTTGTAATGATTATAATTAATCTTTACCTGGGAAACGATTATGGGATTATGTAACTTGGATATAAATTTGTTTTGAAATGTAATCAGTAAAATGTTTTTTTGGAAATCTGTGATTTTGTTCATATTCAAGTGCTTCTGATATTATGGATACCATTAGCATTACCGTATTTTGTCACCAGAAGTTAATACTATGGATGACTACAACATCTGTAGCTCTTAGCTTTTGGCTCCAGATACGGGATGTTACATTTATGACGTTGTAAAGGATTATCCAAAGATACATGAAACCGGCGAACAAATTGAAATTCATGGTAAATCGACGATTCAGAATTGGTGCAAACAAAGTATATTTTGAGAGTTGCCTTATTGGAAAAATCTCCTAATTCGTCATAATATCGATGCGATGCACAACGAGAAAAATGTGTTCGATAATGTATTTAACACAATTCTGAATATTAAAGGAAAGACTAAAGATGATTTGAAATCAAAACGTGGTATAAAGGCAATATGCAATCGTCCTGAGCTTCATATGAAGCCAAATGACACAAAAAAACCCAAAGCAATGCTATGAGCTAAATAGTAACCAAGTTAAAGTACTGTTAAAGTGGGTGGAAGGATTAAGATTCTTGATGGGGTTTCCTCTAGTCTTTGTAGATGTATCGACTATAAGAACGGTAAACTGAGTGGGATGAAAGTCATGATTGTCATGTAGTGATGGAACATTTGTTACCCGTCGCTTTCAAAGAATGTTGCCCATAAAAGTTTGGAGGTTGTAATAGAACTTAGTTTGTTTTATAAGGAGCTTTGTTCAACCATGTTAAAAGTTGATCGTCCATGTAAACTTGAGGAAGAAATTCCTATACTGCTCTGCAAATTGGAGAAAATATTTCCTCCGGGTTTCTTTAATGTAATGGAGCATTTATCTGTTCGTCTCCCATTTGAAGCACATCTTCGAGGTCCTATGCAATATGGATGGATGTATCCGTTTGAAATGTATTAATATAGAGTATGTTAAATTTTAGTTTAATTACATGTAATAAAATTTAATTATAATTATTCTTAATAGGTAATTAAATCATCTAAAGAAAAAAGTGAGACAAAAAGCATAAGTTGAAGGTTCGATATGCAGATCATATATCGAAGAAGAAGCTTCGTTCTTTTTCTTCATTATTTCAGTGACCATGTGAACTTATCTTTTGAAAGTGCTACGCGAAATAATGAGGGCATTGAACAAGATTCTTCTAAATCAGTGCTGTAACGACCCGTAAAATTTCAACTGTTTAATAACGTAATTAGTTGAAATTTTATGAAATTTTAAGCGATAAAATTTTGAAATAAAAATTTAATATTTGGAATACGTCTAGTTAAACATAGCAACTGGTCAATTTTCGCCTGAAAATATAAAAGTTTATTTCACGCTTAAATTCACTTCAATTTAATCAGTTAAAAAGTAATGAAAATAAAATATTTTCGGAACCTAAATATTTTTACATAGAAAAATTCTAAACCATCTTCTGAGCAAGATTTCAGTTTGTCGTTTTTCCAAATTCAGACATCTTTGGCTCCGTCGTTCTTATTTTCTGCAAAATAGCAGTATTCTGGTACCGATATCGATTTTTATCGGATGATCGTACCACTGGTTTCTATATACCGTTTTGATCATCTCGTCGTGCCGATCTCTACGGTATATTCGATTGTCAAATTCGGAGTTCCGTTGTACGTTGCACCTTGCGTAACGCCTACCGTACCGGTACCCGTTTTGAGCCCTTTCGTTTCGAAGTCCGTTCGTTTCTTTGTCTATTCATTACCCAGCGCACAAAGCTGTCAACCATCAAAATAAATTAATTCTTGATATTCGCGTTGGACTCTTGGTTGCCCATCTTCATCTTAGTATCTGGTTCATTCAAATTTCTATTCAGCTACTTTATTTGATATTCATTTATTCTTGAAACATTGGGAAACTGCTCTTCTTCAAATTTGGCCAAGATACCCCTTTCTTCTCTCCTTTCTTTATCATGGTTCTGAGAAAAAATTTATATAGATTAAAATGTTGCCTGGAACCAAACGCATATCTCCTCTCCTTGTTTGCTCGTCCCTCACCATCTTCTTCACGCCAACCAAATCGCATCCCCACCCATCGATGTGAGCCCAGCCACATCCCGACGCAGCACCCATCACCTTACTCTCTGACCCGAACCGAACCCGTTCCCTGACCGAACAGCTCACACCCTAGATCCCCTCTCCACTGCCGCTGAGCCCACCATGCCTTCCACCCATTCTCATGTGGCCGTCCATCTCGACCTACAACAGCCACTCGAACCACCTCCAGCCACGCAAGCCTCCAACCATCCACCCGAGACCGCTTCCCTCGTGCTCGCGCCATGTAGCAACTGCCTACCACCCTCCGACTCCGCCTTGTCTCCTTCCCACCGCCGACCCGCCACTGCACCCAGCAGTCTCCCCACCAGCCTCCACTTCCAATCTCCATACAGCCACCTTCCCGAGTCTATCCAAAAGCCACTTGCATAGCCTCTCCCCTCGGTAGCAGCCCCTTAGCTCGCTTGCCACCAAGAGTTCCTCCGATCCACCTTCGACCGAACGGCCGAGCTCCTCCACCGTCTCTACACAAGTTTGGCCATCCGCTTCCCTCCCTCTCGTGTCTCCGCCACACCAAGTTTAGGTAACGATAGTGTTTAAATTTTTATTTAATCAAATTTTTAAAAAAAAAAAATATTAAAATTTTCGTGTTGCATACTTCCCTGTAGTTGTGCTTTCATACACACGTCATCTTCATTTATTTAAAGAGATTACAATCTATGTTTAGTTTCATAAATATTTATATATAGCATGAATAAGTACTATGTATTAGTTGGTATATATTGTTTGGGTTTGGATATTTAAAGTAGGATATATATGGAGATGTCTGCATCTATTATATGTCACAGTTTATATATGTATGGTATAATAATATAGTCTGATTGAATGAGTGTCAGTGTTTGCTATATACGAATATAACCCTGTTTGTTTATATTCAAGTCATATAGACTGTAGCCTATATACATAGAGTTATACAATTTGCTGAAATAAGTATCGAACCTATACTTTAATAAAACATATTTTTGAATCTTATGAATCTGTTATTTATACATGTCCTAGTTGTATGCATGTTCTATTTTGTTACGGTCAGTGTAAGGTTATATAATGTTTTGAGAAGTTGATGTGTATACTTATATTTTGGTTAAACTGATGCACGTATATATGTCATAACGTGTAAATTTTAATATATATTATGATATAAGCATATCTATGTGTTACTGAAATACATGAGCTTTATAAAATTGTTTAAATTAAACTGTAAATTTGGTTATATTGACTCCAAAATTTATTATTATATATGTTTGATTTTAATATCTGAGTTTTAGTTAAAAAAAAAAAATTTGAAATACATATGTTTAATTTAAATGTGTTTGAAATATAAAATATGATTTTATATAAAAGTTATGCATACAAGTTCATTCGTATCATCTATCTCCATCGAGGCCATTCTGATTTGACTTCGTTAATTCATATTTATCAGCCTTGTCCGTCGTGCATGTTCTTTATCGAACTGTATACTTCTACCTTCGCTTTGGAATTCGCGCTTGGATTTGTAACTCATCTCACTATCGTGCTCTTCTCTAGCCTCGAAAGGTGAGCACTCACTCACGATTAACGTTCTTTTATTTATTAAATTTGATTTCAATTGAAACGACAATTGAAATATACTGCTGTTAGTTAATTACACTGTTATATATGCTATTGCCTGTATCAGTTCATCTGTGACATCTGACACCATTATCTGTTAATTATTTATGTTATGATAATACAGTTTGGCTGATAATTGATTGATTGTTGATGTTTATATTGGACGTTAAATTGTTAATGTTAAAATGATAAATAGTATGCAATTGAAATTGATATAGGATAATTAAATGTTAAATTTGATTAACTGACATTTGTATAGTATGACCCCTTTAAATGTTAAATAAATTGACACGTAGAATAGTGTTAACTATACCTTGAACCATTGAATTGTATGTTGTTTAAATTGATGATGTATGAAATTGTAAATATATGACAAGTGAAAAACCGTAATGTAATAATCTTTAATCTATATGAAATGATAGTGTAGATTCTAGAAATAATTATATTAATTCGTACAAATAACAATGCGAATTAATACGGTTATTTCGGGATTATTTGAATTGATTATTGGATTGATATTGGTTGTTGGTATTGCTTGTTTATTTACTTTGACACCATCCCAGTTATCACACTGCAAGTTCCCTTTGTTATGCTTTGATTTGAATTGAATTGGAATCGGGTTGAAATGATAAATACCCAAATTGAACTTTGACCTTGGATATAGAAAATTAAATAAAAACCCGATTGGTCAATAATTTGATTTGAAATAATTGAAGATTTTATTTGAACAAATAATATGGTTTTGAAATGAAGTTAAAATTTGAATTTTAATGAAAGGAAAGTGTTAATATTTAATAATCTGAAACAAAATGTTAACAATGAAATTGATGGAAGAATGATGTTTAATTTGAGAAATGATTGAATTAACTTTGAAATGATTTAATAATTAAGTTTGAAATTATAACTAAGTTTGAAATTGTTAAACTTTGAAATGATTTAATAATTAAGGTTTGAAATTATAATTAAGTTTGAAATTATTAAACTTTGAAATTATTTAATAATTAAGTTTTGAATTATTTAATAATTAAATAAGATTGAATTTTTAATGATTAAATTGAATTGGATTTCTTTAATAAGAAAATTGAACTTGTGAATAAGCAAATATTTACTTCGTAAATAATTGAAATTGAGTTTTCTTTATTAATTAAGTTTTGGAAAATTATTTAAGGAAGTAAATAAGTGAAATTGGATTTCTTTAACAAAAATGAAATGTGATATTTTGGAATTAATGTAAGACTTGTAATTGGAGAATTGATTTGACGAATTTAGTTTAATTCAAAATTGTAAGTTTTGTTTTAATGAAGTTGAACTTAAGAATTGATTAAATGAATTGGAAATTTAATGGAAATTGTTTTGAATGATAAAGTAACTTAACGAATATTGAATGAAATCGATAAATGAGTTTAAATTGATTTGAATGTTAAATAGAATTTATTTAAATGATTTCGGAATGAAACTTATATACGAACTTGGATCAATATTTGAATTGTTTTAAATAGTAATTGAAATTGAATTATAAGATTTTGAAACGGAGAATTGGAAGTTTTGAAACGAAAATTTGGAAATTGTTTTAGAAAGACAAATGAAATGTTGATTTACGAATTCTATTTGAAATTGAAATTGATTTAGTTTTGAAATATATAAACGACCAATCGGTGTAATAATTACGAAAGTTATTAAAGAGACCGGGATCGGTAATGGATATACTCTCTATCTGAACCGAAACCACTTTAATAACTATACGCGGAGTGTTGATCCAGAACGAAGTGGATGGTTTTGATGAACGCGTTGACTGAAGAAAGAGAACGATTTTGGATGACCCCTGACATGACTAAAACAGGAGCCGCGCCGGGCCATTGAGGTTCGCCACCTCTAGCGGACACACTTCTTCGTTACCATATCTATTACTTTTGTGATTCGATTTGGGTGCACCCCTCGATTATGGGAGTGTTGTTTCGCGGTGTTGGGGTAGTAGCTGCTATGCCCAACATCAGTCCGGATCACGCAACTACTAGTATCCTAGTTGGTATCGCCTCATGTACCTTGTCATACTGATTATCCTATTCGCGACCACTACGATTTTGATTTGTACCTTTAGTATATGTATTGCCCTCTGGTGACTTCCGGTTTTGGGGAAACTACGGTCTTGTATATGCTTTTGGGAATAAACAGGTTAAGAGGTGTATGGGCCCTGCTTAACCCTACTTTGATATCTTTATATTACTGATAGACATTATCTACTTAGCGTACATTACTACCTAGTAGATAGTTTAACGGATCCTTAAAGGATGGTTATTCCAAACATCCTTTGAGTTACTTGTATTTCAATTGCTATTTCATTTGAGTTGGATTTATTAATATGAGAATGTTAATCCTGACTCGAGTGTTTTGTGTTTTGCTTTACGCTCGGGTCAGACTGAGTGATCCAGTATTCGAGACTCACCATTGGAGTTGGAGCTTTGCTTGAAGATCCAGCCATCTATTCTGCTTTCAGTATTCGATGATTCCAGTGATGTATTCTGATTTGTATCTGATGTATCGTATTACTCTTCTGTTGTAAACTCTGATGTATTTTATATATTCATATAGTAGCTTCATGAACTACTATCTCTTTTATTTCCGCTGCACTTATTACTCTGTGTCTGTGATCTGTGATTATTTATTTACTGTATATGTTCAGTTTTGCCAAATTTAAATTAACAACGCGGTATTTTGCGCAATTCAACTCCGGCATGAGTGTCTACCTATACACTTATAATGGACGCGAATGGTCCAAAATTCTGGGTCGTTATAGTTGGTATCAGAGCTTTGGTAGCTCTAGGCAAAACTCAACATATAGGGTAAATGTATTTACAGAATCACTCTCATTCGAGTTTCAATCTTTTCCCTTGACTCAATTCCTTTGAATTTTGGAACGTTCCCCTCGGTTCCGAAATTCATTTGTGTCCTTCATTATTCATCTTCTTTCAATCATGGAGCACCCCATAACTCCATTTTGAATGTTATCTATAATAGATCGGCGGTCTCGCCAATCTTCGAATGATTCGTAAAGGAGCAAAACCCCTTTATAATAGACCTCGATTTACCGGAGATTTCTGTATCCTCGGTTTACAATGCTATCTATCTCCTGCTATACCTGAATTCAATTTCTTGAGATCGAGTGTTGATTTACCTCGAAATTCTGCATCGATCTTATCCTTGAAGTTACGGACGACCCGGTTAAGGTTGCCCGTGAATTAAATAAACTCATCCATCTACCGATTGTGATAATCGAATTATCTTATCTTCTGTTTCAAACTTATTTTTCGAATCAAAATTCCCTTTGATTTGAGTCCATCAAATTTGAATCTCTATCTTTGCTTTGAAATCTATTCTTATATAGTCGAGCGAGGAAGTGTATTTGTAAATTAATATTTAAAATGTTTAAAATATATTGTGTTGTTTGAGTTGCTGATGTTGATTTGGGTTTTCGATCGATTCGTCTGATCAACGCTATCGATAGGATTTCCAAAACACTTGAGCAGAGCAAACTGACACAATATTGTTTCAAATTTGTTTGTTTATATTGTAAAAATATAAGTAAAATTTTCTCGAATTTAATAGGTTAATGAAATTGTTTGTTTGAAATGATAATATTTGATTATCATTTATTGTTCTAAATAAATTTGTAAATACAGTTTATAAATTGATTTGGAATTTGAAATGAATTTAGTTCAGAAATTTGAGAATTTATTAGTTTCCGGTGATTTTGAACTTTGGTTTTTAAAATTTTAAAGTATATATATTGGAAGTATTTTCGAAAAGAAATCGTTTTCAAAGAATTTTTAAAATGTTGAAATCAGTGCTCTTCTCTTTGTCGCTGGAAAATAATTTCGGTGATGGCGGCCGCATCATCGACATTCATTTTCGAGTTTCGAAGTGGAGAAACCATTCTGTAGCTTTGCTACGGTTTTGTTTGAAAAAAAAAATATTTTGATTTGAATTTCTTCAGTATAATTTGATTTATATTTATATATATCTCTAAATTGTTTAAAGTTAATCGGAAATCTAATTCTTAAAGTTTGATAAAGGATGTTTTCAATTATAAACAAAACCAAAATTTGGAATAAATATTTAAACTTGGATAATTGAATTGGGAAAATTTATTTGTATATTGTTCAACTGCATTCTAATACAACTTACCTAAATCATTCAGAAGTTGAATATGTAATTGGATAATATATAATATAAATTGAATTTATAAATAAAATTTGAGTGGTTATAATAAATGTTGTACACTTAAATTTTAATTATAAAATGTTAATAGAGATAAATAGAATAATAAGATAATTGAAAAGTAAATTTTGTTAGGGTTAATTAATAAATTGAAATTAGATCAACTTATGAAATACCTTGAATTTAAAAGAAATTAGTAAATATAAATTAATTTAAATCGAAACTTTTATGGTTTAAATTAATTTATATGGATTAAATATATGTAATAAGATATATTAAGTGAAATAAACTTAACAATAATTTTGGAATAAAGAAGAATTTAAATTGTTGAAAAAATATGATTATAATAAAAGACTATTCAAATTTATGGTTTAAAAATTGTAAATTGAAGAAAATGGGATAATAAAATAATGAATTTAGAAATAGTAGAGATTGATTTTGGTGAAATCAAATGGATTAAATAAAATTATTGAATATTAATTAATTTAAATTTGAATTTATAGGGTTTAAATTAATTGTTATTAGTATTTCAAATCTGTTTTCTTTCTGGTTGTTTCTATTCTCCTACCTCGTTCCTTTTCGGGGACGAAAAGTTTTGAGTGGGGGAGAATGTAACGACCCGTAAAATTTCAACTGTTTAATAACGTAATTAGTTGAAATTTTATGAAATTTTAAGCGATAAAATTTTGAAATAAAAATTTAATATTTGGAATACGTCTAGTTAAACATAGCAACTGGTCAATTTTCGCCTGAAAATATAAAAGTTTATTTCACGCTTAAATTCACTTCAATTTAATCAGTTAAAAAGTAATGAAAATAAAATATTTTCGGAACCTAAATATTTTTACATAGAAAAATTCTAAACCATCTTCTGAGCAAGATTTCAGTTTGTCGTTTTTCCAAATTCAGACATCTTTGGCTCCGTCGTTCTTATTTTCTGCAAAATAGCAGTATTCTGGTACCGATATCGATTTTTATCGGATGATCGTACCACTGGTTTCTATATACCGTTTTGATCATCTCGTCGTGCCGATCTCTACGGTATATTCGATTGTCAAATTCGGAGTTCCGTTGTACGTTGCACCTTGCGTAACGCCTACCGTACCGGTACCCGTTTTGAGCCCTTTCGTTTCGAAGTCCGTTCGTTTCTTTGTCTATTCATTACCCAGCGCACAAAGCTGTCAACCATCAAAATAAATTAATTCTTGATATTCGCGTTGGACTCTTGGTTGCCCATCTTCATCTTAGTATCTGGTTCATTCAAATTTCTATTCAGCTACTTTATTTGATATTCATTTATTCTTGAAACATTGGGAAACTGCTCTTCTTCAAATTTGGCCAAGATACCCCTTTCTTCTCTCCTTTCTTTATCATGGTTCTGAGAAAAAATTTATATAGATTAAAATGTTGCCTGGAACCAAACGCATATCTCCTCTCCTTGTTTGCTCGTCCCTCACCATCTTCTTCACGCCAACCAAATCGCATCCCCACCCATCGATGTGAGCCCAGCCACATCCCGACGCAGCACCCATCACCTTACTCTCTGACCCGAACCGAACCCGTTCCCTGACCGAACAGCTCACACCCTAGATCCCCTCTCCACTGCCGCTGAGCCCACCATGCCTTCCACCCATTCTCATGTGGCCGTCCATCTCGACCTACAACAGCCACTCGAACCACCTCCAGCCACGCAAGCCTCCAACCATCCACCCGAGACCGCTTCCCTCGTGCTCGCGCCATGTAGCAACTGCCTACCACCCTCCGACTCCGCCTTGTCTCCTTCCCACCGCCGACCCGCCACTGCACCCAGCAGTCTCCCCACCAGCCTCCACTTCCAATCTCCATACAGCCACCTTCCCGAGTCTATCCAAAAGCCACTTGCATAGCCTCTCCCCTCGGTAGCAGCCCCTTAGCTCGCTTGCCACCAAGAGTTCCTCCGATCCACCTTCGACCGAACGGCCGAGCTCCTCCACCGTCTCTACACAAGTTTGGCCATCCGCTTCCCTCCCTCTCGTGTCTCCGCCACACCAAGTTTAGGTAACGATAGTGTTTAAATTTTTATTTAATCAAATTTTAAAAAAAAAAAAATATTAAAATTTTCGTGTTGCATACTTCCCTGTAGTTGTGCTTTCATACACACGTCATCTTCATTTATTTAAAGAGATTACAATCTATGTTTAGTTTCATAAATATTTATATATAGCATGAATAAGTACTATGTATTAGTTGGTATATATTGTTTGGGTTTGGATATTTAAAGTAGGATATATATGGAGATGTCTGCATCTATTATATGTCACAGTTTATATATGTATGGTATAATAATATAGTCTGATTGAATGAGTGTCAGTGTTTGCTATATACGAATATAACCCTGTTTGTTTATATTCAAGTCATATAGACTGTAGCCTATATACATAGAGTTATACAATTTGCTGAAATAAGTATCGAACCTATACTTTAATAAAACATATTTTTGAATCTTATGAATCTGTTATTTATACATGTCCTAGTTGTATGCATGTTCTATTTTGTTACGGTCAGTGTAAGGTTATATAATGTTTTGAGAAGTTGATGTGTATACTTATATTTTGGTTAAACTGATGCACGTATATATGTCATAACGTGTAAATTTTAATATATATTATGATATAAGCATATCTATGTGTTACTGAAATACATGAGCTTTATAAAATTGTTTAAATTAAACTGTAAATTTGGTTATATTGACTCCAAAATTTATTATTATATATGTTTGATTTTAATATCTGAGTTTTAGTTAAAAAAAAAAAAATTTGAAATACATATGTTTAATTTAAATGTGTTTGAAATATAAAATATGATTTTATATAAAAGTTATGCATACAAGTTCATTCGTATCATCTATCTCCATCGAGGCCATTCTGATTTGACTTCGTTAATTCATATTTATCAGCCTTGTCCGTCGTGCATGTTCTTTATCGAACTGTATACTTCTACCTTCGCTTTGGAATTCGCGCTTGGATTTGTAACTCATCTCACTATCGTGCTCTTCTCTAGCCTCGAAAGGTGAGCACTCACTCACGATTAACGTTCTTTTATTTATTAAATTTGATTTCAATTGAAACGACAATTGAAATATACTGCTGTTAGTTAATTACACTGTTATATATGCTATTGCCTGTATCAGTTCATCTGTGACATCTGACACCATTATCTGTTAATTATTTATGTTATGATAATACAGTTTGGCTGATAATTGATTGATTGTTGATGTTTATATTGGACGTTAAATTGTTAATGTTAAAATGATAAATAGTATGCAATTGAAATTGATATAGGATAATTAAATGTTAAATTTGATTAACTGACATTTGTATAGTATGACCCCTTTAAATGTTAAATAAATTGACACGTAGAATAGTGTTAACTATACCTTGAACCATTGAATTGTATGTTGTTTAAATTGATGATGTATGAAATTGTAAATATATGACAAGTGAAAAACCGTAATGTAATAATCTTTAATCTACATGAAATGATAGTGTAGATTCTAGAAATAATTATATTAATTCGTACAAATAACAATGCGAATTAATACGGTTATTTCGGGATTATTTGAATTGATTATTGGATTGATATTGGTTGTTGGTATTGCTTGTTTATTTACTTTGACACCATCCCAGTTATCACACTGCAAGTTCCCTTTGTTATGCTTTGATTTGAATTGAATTGGAATCGGGTTGAAATGATAAATACCCAAATTGAACTTTGACCTTGGATATAGAAAATTAAATAAAAACCCGATTGGTCAATAATTTGATTTGAAATAATTGAAGATTTTATTTGAACAAATAATATGGTTTTGAAATGAAGTTAAAATTTGAATTTTAATGAAAGGAAAGTGTTAATATTTAATAATCTGAAACAAAATGTTAACAATGAAATTGATGGAAGAATGATGTTTAATTTGAGAAATGATTGAATTAACTTTGAAATGATTTAATAATTAAGTTTGAAATTATAACTAAGTTTGAAATTGTTAAACTTTGAAATGATTTAATAATTAAGGTTTGAAATTATAATTAAGTTTGAAATTATTAAACTTTGAAATTATTTAATAATTAAGTTTTGAATTATTTAATAATTAAATAAGATTGAATTTTTAATGATTAAATTGAATTGGATTTCTTTAATAAGAAAATTGAACTTGTGAATAAGCAAATATTTACTTCGTAAATAATTGAAATTGAGTTTTCTTTATTAATTAAGTTTTGGAAAATTATTTAAGGAAGTAAATAAGTGAAATTGGATTTCTTTAACAAAAATGAAATGTGATATTTTGGAATTAATGTAAGACTTGTAATTGGAGAATTGATTTGACGAATTTAGTTTAATTCAAAATTGTAAGTTTTGTTTTAATGAAGTTGAACTTAAGAATTGATTAAATGAATTGGAAATTTAATGGAAATTGTTTTGAATGATAAAGTAACTTAACGAATATTGAATGAAATCGATAAATGAGTTTAAATTGATTTGAATGTTAAATAGAATTTATTTAAATGATTTCGGAATGAAACTTATATACGAACTTGGATCAATATTTGAATTGTTTTAAATAGTAATTGAAATTGAATTATAAGATTTTGAAACGGAGAATTGGAAGTTTTGAAACGAAAATTTGGAAATTGTTTTAGAAAGACAAATGAAATGTTGATTTACGAATTCTATTTGAAATTGAAATTGATTTAGTTTTGAAATATATAAACGACCAATCGGTGTAATAATTACGAAAGTTATTAAAGAGACCGGGATCGGTAATGGATATACTCTCTATCTGAACCGAAACCACTTTAATAACTATACGCGGAGTGTTGATCCAGAACGAAGTGGATGGTTTTGATGAACGCGTTGACTGAAGAAAGAGAACGATTTTGGATGACCCCTGACATGACTAAAACAGGAGCCGCGCCGGGCCATTGAGGTTCGCCACCTCTAGCGGACACACTTCTTCGTTACCATATCTATTACTTTTGTGATTCGATTTGGGTGCACCCCTCGATTATGGGAGTGTTGTTTCGCGGTGTTGGGGTAGTAGCTGCTATGCCCAACATCAGTCCGGATCACGCAACTACTAGTATCCTAGTTGGTATCGCCTCATGTACCTTGTCATACTGATTATCCTATTCGCGACCACTACGATTTTGATTTGTACCTTTAGTATATGTATTGCCCTCTGGTGACTTCCGGTTTTGGGGAAACTACGGTCTTGTATATGCTTTTGGGAATAAACAGGTTAAGAGGTGTATGGGCCCTGCTTAACCCTACTTTGATATCTTTATATTACTGATAGACATTATCTACTTAGCGTACATTACTACCTAGTAGATAGTTTAACGGATCCTTAAAGGATGGTTATTCCAAACATCCTTTGAGTTACTTGTATTTCAATTGCTATTTCATTTGAGTTGGATTTATTAATATGAGAATGTTAATCCTGACTCGAGTGTTTTGTGTTTTGCTTTACGCTCGGGTCAGACTGAGTGATCCAGTATTCGAGACTCACCATTGGAGTTGGAGCTTTGCTTGAAGATCCAGCCATCTATTCTGCTTTCAGTATTCGATGATTCCAGTGATGTATTCTGATTTGTATCTGATGTATCGTATTACTCTTCTGTTGTAAACTCTGATGTATTTTATATATTCATATAGTAGCTTCATGAACTACTATCTCTTTTATTTCCGCTGCACTTATTACTCTGTGTCTGTGATCTGTGATTATTTATTTACTGTATATGTTCAGTTTTGCCAAATTTAAATTAACAACGCGGTATTTTGCGCAATTCAACTCCGGCATGAGTGTCTACCTATACACTTATAATGGACGCGAATGGTCCAAAATTCTGGGTCGTTACAAGTGCTATCTATTTTTAGACAGCGGGGACGCCCTGTTGAAAAATGTATGGAAGTATGATTAGACGACAGAGATTACCATGTAACACACACATATGTTCTTCTTAACTGTGAAAAAGTTGCATCATTTGTTAGGTATTATTATAACACATCTAAAATTATTTACTTGAATAATCCATGTGTGTATTGATTATAATGCAATATATTTTCTATGTATGCAGTATTTACGAATCACAGTATCCAAGCGGCGATGTCAGCAAAAGTTTTGCGACTTGGTTTTTGAACCACGTATATAATTCGGTAAATTATGCGGTCGACGAAGGATTGAAACATCTTGCAATGGGACCAAAAAGAAAAGTCAAGACATATCCAATATTCTTTGTCAATAGATACAAATTCAACACCAAAGAATATAGGGCTGAAAAATTAATTAACAATACCGATGTATATGTTAAAGGTAGTGATGATCCAAATGATCACATAAATAATTTTTATGGCGTGTTAAATCAGGTTTTGCAATTAACATATTTCACCAGACCCGCGGAAGAAGTTTATTTGTTTGGATGCAACTAGTTCAGTAATGTTCCAGGTTCTGGAATCAACGTGCACAGGAATCAACGTGCAACTGGTTTAGATGCAACTGGTTCAGTAATGTTCCAGGTTCCAATTTTTTTGTAATAACAGATGATCAAACCGATTTTGGTCTCTAAATGATGAATCAAATGTATTAGTAGAAGCATTTGAGACCACAGAGGAAAATAATATAGAGTACGAGACCGAGTCTGAATCAGAAAACGAGAAGGACTGATTTAATAGTATACATGTTGAAAAATGGTAATTTGTGAGAGTATTGATGTTACATTTTTTTGTATGTTATATGCGATTATTGATGTTAAATCTTGATATGTTTACTCATAATAGAATGATATGTTCCACCATAATAAAATAATATGTATATAACATGTATTATAGATGTCTTTCTTCAGACGTCGGAGTTCTTCGAAGTCCGGTTCCCCCTCTTCATCTCAAAGGGGGACCATTCGCAGCAGAGGTGATGGCAGCGGTCCGTCGCAGGAGACGCCGCTTACGGTGGTTAGATTGCTACCGAAAGTAAATGGCTCGTAAGTATTAAATAAACTTCAGCATTGTAAATATTTTGTATGATATATTAGTCATGATTTGTATGTATCATATTTAATGCAGGGGTTTTGAGCTTAAGCCTTCAAACATAGCTCTCAGCATATCTAAGCAGGCATACATGAGCCGTATGACTGCGTGCTGACCGAAATGGAGTAGAATCCCAGAGCATGTACGGAAGAGCATCTAGCAGGACTTCCTGGTAAGTGTAAAATTATATATCATTATATATAACCACTTTACAATTTGTTGACTAAGTATAAATGTATAACTTATATTTTTTCAACATATATACAAGGGCAGTGGACCTACAAGAGGAGGATGTTTCTCTTTGCTAGCGCCATTGGAACTCTAAAGTTGCAAAGAATTACCGGTATACGATGTCTACCATCAGAAAATATGAAAAGAAGCCAAGCTAGATGGGCGCCAGCGTTTGGGATGCTTGGGTCGCATGGTGTAGTAGCGATGAATTCAGGGTAAGTCTATTAGATATCCCTTAATTTGTTCAGTAGAGAATACATAGTTTACACCTGTAAAATACAATCTTAATTTTTAATTTGCAGGCGGAGTTAGACAGGAATTCGGCGAACAGGCAGAAAAATCCAGTCACACACCGTGGTGGCTCGAAATCATTTCAGCATCATTGCGAGGACCTGGTAAATTGATTAATTGCAATTACGAAAAGTTATTACATTTTTAGTATAAATTTGTATGAACAACAATAATATACACCAATTATTGCAGGAAAGAGCACGTAGGGTTCATGTCTCGTATATGGACGTATTTGCGCATACCCATGCCGTCAGGCAGACCGACGACGAGAGATCAGTGTCGTTTGCCTGACATGAGGATGATAAAGCATAAGCCATACATGTAAGTATATTTTAAGTTATAAGTTATTAATAATGATCATTTTAATTAATTAGTTATAAAATATTATAATAATGTCGTGTAATATTTAATTGTACTTAATTTTGCGTTGTAGGTATGCAAGCACGTGCGCAGATGTTTGAACATTCGGGATGGGAGTTGACCACTAATGAGGAGGACGCTATCTTCGACTCCGTTATGTACCCGACACAGAGAAATATGCGTTATGGCTACGACAATCAATTGGTAATTTATAAAAATTAACTAAGTTGTAAAAATTACTTAATTTTTATAAAAGTCACATAATGACTTAAACATATTTCGACTTGTTTTGTAGGCTCGGGCCTCACAAAAGGCTTATCAAATGGCTCAGGACAATGCTGAAATTAATGAGCTTCGACAGCAGATTGCACAGGTGCAGAAGCAGGACCGCCTCCGAGCAGCGCAAATGGAGCAACTGAACCAGCGTTTGGTCGAGTATGTGGAGCGTATGGAGCATTCCCTTCGTCTGGTGGTTCCAGAGTCGATGATGAGTCATGATGTACATTTTGCAGTTTTTGTTTTTGAAACTGGTGTATTTATACAATGAGAGATAGTGAGGTTGATTTATGAACATGTGGTGTTTGATATTGATTTGTGGGGTTTGATGTTGAATGTATATATTGTACGTTGATGTTGAATGTATATATTGCAGTCGGATGTGTGAGATTGATGATGAATGGTTTGTTTTGTATTGATTGGAAATGTTTGAGTTTTATATTATTATTGATGTTGATTGATTTTGATGTGTTGTGATATATATTGATATGGAAGTGCTGTTTTGCTACAGAAAAAAAATAAAATTACCCATATTTCCAATGGATACTGACGGCTTATAAGTCAAATTTTTTGATGAATATCGACTACTCCCAACGGTTTACCGATCGAATATTCCGACGACCTATAAGTCAAAATTTCCGACGAATATCGACGGCTCCTAACGGTTACAGATTGAATATTTCGACGGCATCCGACGGTTTTCTGAAAAGTTTTCAAGCCACGTGGATGTTGGTACCGTTGAAAAAACCATCGAAAAAACCGTCGGAAGCCGTCGCAATGTTGTCGTCGATACTGTGGAAAATGGACGAAATTCGTATTCTGCATTTCGACGGGATTTCCGACGGCTCGCGACGGCCGTCTACGGCTACGATCCGTTGGAAAACACCGTGTAACTACTTCTTGTAGTGTAAGTATTCTAAGTACACAGTATATTACACTATTAAATTTTTACGAGTTAAAAGTATCAGAATAAAAGATATTTTGCATGGATGGTGTTAACGATATGTAGATTGTGCATGAAAGAAATGTATCAACTTCTAATGAACGTAAATATAAATTGGACACATATCAACGATGCAGAAAGCTTGATGTTTATTGCTCTCATTTTTGTGTCTATTGTATCGGAAGGATCCCTTCCTTGTAAATAACCTTTTATATGTCATCTATTTTTTGCGAAAGCTTTATAGATGAAGTGAATTTGTATAGGTATGTTATGTTCTTTAGCACATCATCCATGTAAAATTTTAATTCAAAATTGATAATTCTTTCAAAATTTCAAGTTGATATGAACCATTGAATATATTTGTTTTTATCGTTGATTTGATATGTAATACTGAAGGGATGATTATTTCAGAACGATTCCAACTTTTGTGCAAATGGTTTAGCTTTTGAATGCAACTAATCTATGAAATTTCGCATATCGGAATTTTAGGTTATATATATACATTGATTTTCGCACATTTGGATTTAAATAATTTAATAATGTGGAGAGAAGATATATTATTTAAATTAGAATGTGTAGTTGAAATAAAAAAAGATAAAAGTGTAGCAAGAATGAGGTGTAGCCATGCTTCAAAATTCCAGTGAAATTCTGGTTATTTCGGTGATTTCGTTCCGATTACGTTTATAACCGGAACGAAATCCGATTAAAATTCCGTTTCCGAGCTAAATTTTAGATTTGTTTTTCAAATATTGAAAAAAAACTTATAAAAAATTAAAAAAATACAACAAACATATAGTAATTGAAAAAAAAAGACAAATTAATCGGGACAATAAATAAATGAAGAAGAAATCATGTAGTTTTATAAAAAAAAGTTGTTATATTTTTGTTAATTTACATCGAATTATAATAAAAAAATTCAAAATCAAAATTGATCGAAGTTTTAAAATCTCAAATGAAAAATATAGAATCTAACCTAATGAATTTTCAATTAAAGTGTATATTTTATATGTAATGTAAAAAATGTAATATAAGTTTATGACAGTATTAAATATTTATTAGCGTATATAGCAAATGAAAATGAAAAAGGTACCGAAATAGAAAATCAGAATTAAAGCGGAATTTCCGGAACGGAACCGGAAAATTTAAAATTACCAATAACCGGAACGGAAACAGAAAAAGAAATTTTGAACGTTGGATGATGCAGCTGATTATTGACACACAGGTTAATATATACACACAGAGAAAATACACACAGAGAAATACACGCACTACAACGTCAAATCTATAATCATTCTGTTTTGCTTTTAGGGTCGTCATTGGATTCTTACCTAGAAACATCATCATAAAACCCAAGCTATATTGTCTATCAATCAACTAGAATCCTAAATTCCTATTTACATAGTTAATATGATACGAGCGAATATAAATTCCAGCAGCAGCATTAAAAGCGTAAACTGAAGGGAATAGGACTAACCTGCAGTAGTGTATTAACTTTGTTTTCAAAGAAAACTGAAGGGGGAATTAATTTAAAAAACAAAAATTTGTATATTTATAGTCCCAAGGACACGACATCAATATTTTAACCACAAGAACAAACATTCTTTTAAAAATTATTCATAAGAACAAACATTCTTCCAAAATTATTCATAAGGACAAACATTTTTCCAAAACTGCTACCGAACTAAAAACTGTTACCGATAACTACAAACTGATACCTAAAAACTGATATCAATAACTAAAAACTGATACTTAAAGAAAGTTGTCTTTCAGGATAAAATATTGAAGGTCTGTCCTTGATGATAAAACGTTGAGAAATTTTGTCTTTATCAATAATTTCCTGTTAAACGAATTCGAGTATAAATACAAAATTAATTTGTGCATCTGGAAAAAGGTAGATGGACGCGAGCACATAACAATAGTAGAGTTGGAATGAGCCGTTTTTCCGCCGCTCACTTGGTTGCTTGTGATCTTTAACAGTTTTAATGACGATGTGGAGCACGTAATAGATTTGATCAATGTCGCGACTTACACGTTTGTGCAACTACATAAGCATATATATTATATAATAGTATTATGGTATAATAATATAAACAATGTATTTTGTCCATCACTTTGAGAAACAACCTTAATGTTTCTAACCCAACAGAAAACGTGCGAGGTTGTCACGTTTGTTGATTATTGAGTCATTGACCAGTTGCCTACAACTATTGAAATCAATTTGCGCGCTTCACTTGTCTTTTATTAGGCCACCTCATTCCTGACCAAGTCTTCAGATTTGCCTCTGTCTTTTCCTTAGCGCATAAGTTTTTCTCAGGCGGTTATTTTGAAAAGTGTGCTGGTACAGGAATCTCATTTTTCCTTTTATAATACAGTGCTACAAAAGTATCATCAAATGTGTTATACTCCTCGTTATACCAGATCTTTTTAGAGGAGCTATCAAAACCCATATAAATGTCTTGCGTTAAGTTTCTGAAAAGTTTAATGAAATGTTATAAAAAAAGATAAAACAATGAAAATATTTGGATTTGGATTGCCTATAAACATAAAATTATTCACCATTATTCCGTAATGGGTACATGTTATACACATAGACTAAAATTGCATGGCTTGGAAGACGTTGTACTACGTGCTAAACTAAAAACTTTTTAACTTCTTCAAATTGTTTGCTGTTTTTGTCATAATCTTTGTTAAGAGCTGTACTAAATAACAATTTTTTCCCATCACAAATTTTTAAAAACGACCCTATCGTATACATCATTATTAACAGAATTGATAAGAGTAAAAAATTATGGATTCACCGTAATGTTCCAAAATTACCTTTTATCATATGTAATATTACGAGTTAAAATCTGTTGTAATTTTATATAGATATATTACTCCAGTGCACAATTGAATCGCTTTCTTTTAAAAATGTTTTCACAGGCTTTCATAAAACAGTCTTTCAAAATACAGTGGAGTGTGTTTTGCGCAAGTTGCGATTACTTGCACAAATCAAAAGAACATTCGAATTTAATCAGATGATGCTAATAGTTATTGATTCAGAAAATAGAAAAGGTTTTATTATATTTCGAAAACGAAGGCTGCCAAGTATAATATATAGGGAGAAGACGTATGTTGGTGGTGATTGTTCGAAATGAGCAACCGTTTGCTGTTTATATCCAAATTCAAACAGTAAACGAAATGTACCGTTTTTGGACAGGACGCTGCCCCTTGGACCCCTGCGACCTGACCGGCCAGGTCGACCGCCGTCAACGGGGGCGTTGCCCCCACACCCCCACCTAGCGGAGTTGCCACCCTCCTAGACCCTCCTTCGTAGTGACAATCAATTTAAACAATTTTATGAAAAACTTCAACAGAATCTTGATATTTGTTTTTGGTTGGAAACTTTGAACTAATATTAAGATTATAGGTACAAATTCTGACAATAATAATCCTTTACATATATATTCAACTTCTGTTTGAAGTAATGTTTTTTATATTCTCAATGTCATTCTCAGTGTCGAGTAGATTCAAAATTTTGTGCTAAGCACACAAATTCTAGATTGTTTCGCACTACAACAAAAATACCATATTACAACGCCCTTTTTACAACGGGTATTTGCTGCCCATTGTACGGTCCACTCAGGACCGTTGTAATAGATTCCCTATACAACGCCCTTTTTACAACGGGCAATGAATGCCTGTTGTAATAGAATGCTATTACAACGGTCCTTTCATGCCCGTTGTAATATATGCTCATTTTACAACGTTCACAAATTGCCCGTTGTAATAGATGCAAATTTTACAACGGTCACAAAATGCCCGTTGTAAGAGGTGCCAATTTTACAACGCTCATAACGCCCGTTGTAATAGGTGCCAATTTTACAACGGGCTAAAATGCCCAATAATTTATAATAATAATTATAAATGAATAAATTTAAAATTTATATATTATCAATTTTATTTTAATAATTACTATTAGTATTTAATGTTAAATAATTGCTATTACTATTATTAATATTTAATAATTAATTTAATAATTAGTAATTAACAATTAGTAATAAATATCTAAATAATGAATAATTACTATTGGTATTTAATACTTAATTTAATAATTAATAATTAATAATATTGCATAATTAATTATTAAATTAATATTTAATGTTTAAAAATTGATAATTAATAATAATATTTAATGATTAGGAAGTAATATTTATTATTTAGTATTAAAATTTTAATAATTATATCTAATGTTTAAAGAAAATTGAAATTTATAATAAATTAAAAAATATTTATAGAACTTAAAGACAAAATTTTAAAATTTGCTTTAAAAGTTTAAAAATATTCATAAGATTTGAAGACAAAGTTTATTGCAAAATGTATTGCAACTTTGTATTGCAACAAAGTATACAATTTTCTTTTAGTCTCCAAATCAAACTTTTTGGCTCCACCATGAAATTTTGGCTCTAAACAAATTTTATTTTCCTTCCCTCCTACATTTTAACTGATGTTCGTTTCAATCTCCATTTCATTCTCCTTCTCAACTCCAAATCCCTAATTGAAACTAAATCATCTGTGTTTCTCCTTTCAGCAATTTTCTTTTATCCTTCAAAATGCAAATCCCTAATCGAAACTAAATTAAGTATGTTTCTCAACTTCAAATCCCTAATTTTCTTTTATCCTTCACACTGAAATGAAATCAGATCTCAAAAAAAAAACTTCTTTACTCTAAAATCGCTGCTCGTTGTTCGACGATGGTGTTGTTTCGTTGAGGCTATTGGGTCGTGTTTGTGGATTCGGTTGCAGTTCGTATTCGCGAGGTCGTGGTGATGATTGTGGAGTCGAGGCGACTGGTGATTGTCGGAGTTGATCGCGGTTGCTGAACTGATCGAGAGAGAAACCTCTGAAAAGCAAAGGAAGGAAATAAATGGTGGTTTGATTGATCCTTGACATATCTCATAAAGGTCTTTGAATATAATCCTTCCGTAGGATCTGCAAATGTTATCATTAGTACTTATATGATCAATTAATGCTCTTTATTTCTAAATTGTTTCCTTCAGTAATAGGTATCTCAACTCAATGCTCTTAGCTATCATTGTATTCCTACCGTTCTTCAGGAAGAAGACTATGCAATATTATCATGGTAAGTTTTTAATATCTTAGATATTGATTTAATGATCTTATGTCCTAAAATTTAGTTTTGTAGCCATAATCCATGTTTTGTAGATTAGAAAAAGCTACGAATTCAGTCAGTTAAGTTATAACGAAAATGTAATGTGCTTGTAATCGTTAACAGTGTGGAGAACGCATAAGATCGGCATATGAGAAGAAATGCTTGCAGCTTCAAAACCAAGATGTGAATGGAGAAGAGACTGTATCAGTATTTAAAATGAGAATGGCTTTAAGAGATTTGCATTCAAGATTAAAAGTTTCTATACATTCAGTAGAATCCATATCAAAGAGAATAGAAAGCTTAAGGGATGAGGAATTGCATCCACAACTCCTTGAATTGGTTCAAGGGTATGTATATATAATTTTACCTTTCCTATGTATAACTTAATTTTTCTACTTCCAACTAAATGAAGATTTAGAATTAGAAGCATGAGCATGTTTGAAATGATTATTCATCTTAAGAAAAAAAATATAATGATCTACGTATTAACTCTTGCATTTTAAAACGTTCAATAGCCTAAAAGATAAATAAAATATACACCTATTGACCGATATCATTAAATTTTCTGATCTAGAGGTTTGGATAACCTTGATGAACTTCTCATTTGGTTCTTAATGATAGCATGTGACCCAAATCCCTACTTTAGTCAAGCACAAAACTATAGCCTTATAAAAAGCAAATAAATAAATATGCATATGATTATTTTTTGTCAGTTGCTTAGTGGTGTTTACTGGCTGCCTGAAAAAGTACATGGGATGTAGTATACTATATGGACAAGTAGAAGAGTTAGCGGTTAAGACAAACGTGTGAATTAACAAATGTTTGATCCATCACATGTTACTAATTACTCTGAAACACCAGGAATTAGTTGCCAAATTAGTTGCCCAATTTGTGTAGAGTTGTAGAAGGTCAACATAAGACCTATTATTCAGCCTTTTCCGATGGATCTAAGATTTGTCAAACCATATAAAAGTTGTGTTTGTTCTTTTTCATGTTCTCTGCTTACCATTCTTTTATTCACTACTATTATGTGTTATGTGTTCTGTTATATTATTTCATAGCTAACTAACTGCATACAAATTATTCAATAGAGAACTAGAGACAAAATCCTCGGTTAAGCTTAATTTGGTTATTACATTCCGATCGTTAGGTCCTTGCAATCTTTACGGGGTGTTTGCCCAAAATTTGAGCAAACACACAGTTAAGTCTAAGCTATTAGTCAAATACAAATAACACCAAGTGGAATAGAATTTGAACAAGTATTTGATTGATGAATACTCGGTATGCATGCGGATATACTGAATTTGAACAAAAACACTCGATGTTGTACCGTTACAAATGCCTTTTCCCACTAAATTTGATGATATGCAGAAGAAAAAATAATTGAGGCCAAGACTGGAGACCAACTTTATTTGAGCACATTACCATAATCTAAGATTGTCAATTAATAGTCAAGTGACAATCATCTCTTATTTACCATAATCTGTGATCTACATTCTATACCCAAATTTGTGAAACATCAACCATTGGCTCCACACCCTCCGCTGCAAAGTTTAAATCAAGAATGGCCACATCAGCTTTCCATTGTATCTATACATGAGGTGCACATTTCTCAAAGGGTAAACCTGTTATAATATTTTCATGCATATTTAATAATTGATCCTGTACATTATCAGAATCCCATTTTCCTTATTTGTTTCATGTATGGGCTGCAAACACGTGTCATGAGAATTTCCTACGGTGGAAAGTAAATTATCTCTTAGTTTTTTCATGCTTTCCGTTCTTTTTATGTAGAGAATACATAGCTTCTGAATATGCATTGAGAGGAAATTTGGCAGGCAAGGCTGATGTCTACAGCTATGGAGTTGTTTCGTTAGAGATTGTTAATGGAATGAGCAATATAAGTTACAAATCTATGGATGAGCATATTTATCTTCTTGATCGGGTAACTTTAATCTTAAGATTTATTTTCTACGTTGCAAAAATCTCACTCATCATACTTATGGGTTGTTTTGGCAGTGGTCGACGAAGAAGGCAGTGAACTCAAATGTGGTTGTGTTTGTTGCAGCACAATCAGTAATGTGGAGTTGTCAATTTCTGTGTTCACAAATATAATTCCCTGTGTTTACTTAGAACATGATATTTGTAGTGGACTGTTATGTGTTAATGCTTTATGTATTTGGCATGTAAACTCATCTAACTTTTTGGAGTGTTAGAATTCTATGACTCTAGCTTTTAGTCTTTTCATATGTGATTTAATTATTTTATGACAATATTTAGTATTAGTATGGATGTATTGCATGGATGCTGCTGTATTTTTTTTAAAATTTGCATTTATTTTGCAATGGGCAATGTGCGTTGTTATATGAGCTTTTTACAACGGTCACTGTATGTTGTGAAACAGGCTATGCAACTAGTATGATTAGTCTATTGCAACGGATTATGGTTGTTGTATTATAGTCTATTACAACGGTCATAACCCGTTGTAAAAAGGTATACTGCAACGGTTTTTACAACGTGCTTTGTCCGTTGTAAAATGTGGTGGATCTATTACAACGAGGCCTATTATAACAGACACATGCCCGTTGCGAAAACCATATTACAACGGGCATTGCCCGTTGTAAAAAGACTGTTTTGTTGTAGTGTCGTAACAATTATTATATTTTACGGGTATATTCTTTTTCATTTATACTATTTATTTATTTATCTTTTATCAATGTTAGATATGAAAGAATACATAAGGGTATACAAGATCTTTTATTATAAAGCAAAGCGGTAATATGATATTAGGCTACAACTTGGTCCATATACCATCTGTTGTACATTATAAAAACAGTATTGTAAATCAGAGAATAAGCTATGTAGTAGTATCATCAATAAGACATTCTCGGCTTCACTTATCAAATTTGTACACGATCAAATCATAAAATCAAAAACTTCTTTATGGTATCAAAGCTCAATGCTTAACAGCAATCAATCTGGGTTATTAAAATCAAATCATCAACAAATCTTCATCATTTGAATGTACTCATTGGAGAATCAATCTCGTCACTTGAGATTAAAAGACCCGATTGTAATTCATCAAAGAAAAACAAGTGTCGTGTCAATAATTCACTGAATTCTGGATGCATCAAGATCTTATCACAAAACAAGCAAATCAACAGTAAGAATTCATCATAAAAATGTCAAGAAAGTAAGTGACGTGCCATGAACCCATCAGAACATTGTCATCATCTGAGTTCGGTTGCAATATACCCGAACCTTGGTTGTTACTTGCAATCTATTTTCTTAATCATCAAGACTGTTTATTAGCATTCTATCATCATGGTTGAAGGATTTGGCAATTCTGCCACATCAAAGAATACAACAGATTCACAGCAACAAAGTGCAACTGCAACATAGGAGTTGATCAAAACAGTTATCAACCCTCAAGTTAATTAATCATTGTCCATCTTGATGAAGATAACTATCTTCTGTGGAAGTTCCAAATTGAAACAGCTGTTGAAGGATATGGACTGGAAGGGTTTGTGCTTGGAACACTCCCTGTACCACCAAGATTCATCACTCATTAAGAAAATAAAGTAGTAAGAAATAGTGAATACACTAAGCATCAGAGGCAATATAGTTTAATAAGTTCTTGGTTATTGTCTTCAATAGGTACTAATTTATTGCCACAAATAGTAGGATGAAAGTCATCCAATGAAATTTGGACAAGAATATAACAAATCTTTAACCCACAATCAGCTGCCAAAATAATGCACTACAAAAGACAATTGCAGAATATCAGAAAAGATAATCTATCAATGAAAGAGCATCTGTCAAAGATCAAGACAACATGTGATTTACTAAAGGCAGTAGGTAAAAAAATATCAGATACTAAATAAGTGTTGACAATTCTAAGTGATTTTAATGAAGAATATGAAGCAGTAGTGACAGTAATCTCATCTAAAGAGACATTGTCATCAATGTAATATATTCACTCAACACTTTTGGCACATGAAGGAATGATCGATCAAAAGAAATCACGGGATACAGAATTATCAATTAATTATGCAGTTGATTCAAAAAAACAAGAATTAAGATTATAGCAGGCCAAATCGGTACTATCAGAGAGGTGGACAATCAAACAGAGGAAGAGACAGAGAAAGATGGAATAGTAACAACAGACCAAATGTCAAATTTGTGAAAAGATTGGGCATACAACAACTAAATGTTATTTCAGGTTCAGTGAAAATTATACACCAAATCAAAACTCAAGTGGTCAAAGAAATAACAATCCAAGTGCAAATATAGCTCAAGCACAGCAAGAATCAAGCAATCAATTGAATAAACTAAGAAACTGTTACCTAAATAACATCACAAAGCCTGAAAATATTCAGGATGAAAGCTGGTATCCTGATTCTAGAGCCACAAATCATACCACAAGCAATTTAGACAGTTTAAATCTTGGCAACAAGGAGTATAGAGGTAATCAGTCCATACAAGTGGGCAATGGCGAGTCTATTAAGATAACAAACATGGGAATTGCTTGCATCAAAGGGTGAAAGATGGCCATATCTCACTAACTTGTTAAGGGGTGACGTAGACAAAGGTCTTTACAAGTTTAATCTTGTCAGTTTAAGAAATTTTGGAAATAAAGAGAAGTGAAATTATAGAAAGAAGTAGAAACACATTTTGATTTGTGGCACTATAAGTTACGCCATCCTAATGCAAATTTTGTGAAGCAAATCTTGGTTGAAAATAAAATTCCATTTGAAAATATTGCATTACCTTATGTTTGTACGTATTTTCAATTAGGCAAAAATCACAAACTTGCTTTTATTTATCCTACAACCGAATATAGCAAACCTTTGGAATTGGTTACCATTGATCTCCGGGGTCCAGCACCCATTAGTTCAGACTATGGCTTTAGATATTATACATCATTTATGGATGCTTACTCTAGATATACTTGGATTTATTTCCTAAAAGAAAAATCAAAAACTTATAATGCAGTGATACAGTTTGTAACTCAAGCAGAAAAATAAACTAAACATCAATTCACGATTATTCAAACTAATGGTGGCACTGATTTTAAAACACTTAGTAATTTCTTTCATAGAAAGGGAATAATTCATAGGGTTACATGTTCCTACATATTTGAACAAAATGGGCTGGTTGAAAGAAAATAGACACATGGTTGAGTCAGGTCTTACATTACTTGCTCAAGAATCTTTACCTCTAAAATTCTGGCCTTATACTTTTAGTACTTTAGTGTATCTAATTAAAAGATTGCCAATTAAAGTACTAAAAGGAATAAGTCCAATTGAAAAATTATTCAATATTAAGTCTGATTATCAAAGTTTGAAAACTTTTGGTTGTCTATGTTTTCCTTACTTAAGACCCTATAATACCCACAAGTTGAATTTTAGATCTACACCATGTACATTTTTAGGATATGGAATAAATAAAAAAGGGTACAAATGTCTTCACGGTAGTGGAAAGATTTTTACAAGCAGACATTTATTTAATGAGCAAGTATTTCCTTTCACTAGTGCATATATAAAGATAACTCAAAAGATTTATAACCATAAAGTATTAATTCTAGCCATATCTATTTATTCAACCATATGCAATCAAGAAGAGGTTGATAAGACTACTGGAAACTCTGATCCACAACTCACGGTGCTCAATGAACTAGGTCATGAACCAACAGAGCTACCTTATCATATCAACTAAACACATATATGCTCAACTAGTCAAACACAAAACATCAATCAAGAATACGTAAGTACTCAGCAAGGCCAGTCAAGTTATAACACTGATCAAGTCAGTATAATAGAATCACCACATAATGAACTACAAGTCAAAGCTGGGCATCACATGATTACAAGTGAAAAGAGGGGGATATTTAAACAATGATATACACATCAACTACAATATCAGAAGAGCCTGAAACATTAGAGCAAGCTGCAAGAGATAAAAACTGGAAAGCAATTATGGACGAAGAATACAATGCTCTTATAAAGAATAAGACATGGGATCTAGTGTATCCACCTGAGCACATAAACATAGTTGGATGTAGATGGACTTGTAAATTAAAGAAAAAACTAGATAGGACAGTAGCAAGATATAAAGCTAGATTGCTTGCAAAAGGATTTTCTCAACAACATGGTCTTGACTTTAATGAAACATTCTCTCTCCAATGGTCAAACTAACAACAATTACAATTATTCTCACCGTAGCATTACACAAAAAATGGAACATCAGACAATTAGATGTTAATAATGCATTTCTAAATGGTATTATATAGGAAGAGGTGTACATGGAGCAACCACAGGCCACACACAAGATATGAGATATGTGTACAAGCTAAACAAGGCTATATATAGTCTCAAGCAAGCACCAAAAGTTTGGTTTGTTAAACTTAAAACCACTTTATCTAATTTGGGTTTTCAGTCTACCAAATCAGATAACTCATTATTTACTAAGATTAGCAAAGCATCTACTGTCTATATTTTAATATATGTTGATGATATGATTATTACAGGTGATGATGAAGCATCAACTATCTTATTCAATACTTAAACAAGCAGTTCTCAATTAAAGACCTCGGCAGCCTAAACTATTTTATGGGAATCGAAGTTAAAAGAAAGTCTGATTCAGAAATTGTCTTATGTCAAAAAAAGTATACTACAGAGCTCCTGATCAAGTCAAAAATGGAATGAGCAAATCCACAATCTACACCTATGACAAGAAATCAGCATTTCTAAAAAAATAGGGGAGAACCAATATTTATTTCTAAAAAATATAGAAGCATTGTTGGAGCTTTACAATATATAACTATAACCAGACCTGAAGCCTCATTTAGTGTTAACAAAGTGTGTCAATTTGTGCAGGAACCATTGGATGAGCATTGGAAAGCAGTGAAGAGGATTTTGAGATAACTAAAAGGGACTGCAGATTATGGACTTACACTAATGACATGCAGAAATCTTAATATAACTGGATATGTAGATGCAAATTGTGCAACAGATCTAGATGATAGAAATTCTACTATAGGATATTGCATTTATATTGGAAATAATCCAGTTTCATGGTGCTTAAAGAAACAAATTACAATCTCCAGATCCAGCACTGAAGCCGAATATAGGAGAATAGCTAGTGCAACTGCTGAAATCATGTGGATACAATCACTAATGGATGAACTGAAAATAAACACAAACACCAAACCGATATTATGGTGTGACAACTTAAGTTCACTATATTCGTCAGCAAATCTATTCTTCATTCGAGAACAAGCGTATAGAAATCGACTTGTATTTTGTTCGAGAGCAAGTTCTGAAAGAAAAGTTGCAAAAAAATCATATACCTGCCACTTACCAATGTGCTAATATACTTACTAAAGTTTTATCGACCCGAAATTTCATTAGATTCAGAGACGATTTGAAGATTGAACGAACCAGCAACTAATTTGGGAGAATTGCCAAAAATCCAACATGCTGTAGTACTCACTGAAGCTCGAAAGCTAGAAATTTCATCGGAATCAGAGGCGATCTGAAGATTAAATGAAGCAGCAGCTGAATTAGGGAATCACCAAACCCTAACCCTAATATCGATTTGAGGGGGAATGTTAGAAATGAAAAATACAGAAGTGTATACAAGATGTTTTATTATAATGCAAAGCAGTAATATGGTATTGGGCTACAACCCGGCCCATATACCATCTCTTGTACATTATAAAAACAGTATTGTAAATCAGAGAATAAACTATGTATTAGATCATCAATAAAACATTCTCAGCTTCTCATGTCAAATTTGTACCCGATCAAGTTACAAAATGGAAAACCTCTTTAATCAAATTAAAAGCATCTCACATTCATATTAATAATTTATGTTGCAAGCATGTAATGCATTCTCTATATAATAATTTATTGGTTTGTACGCATTGTACGTGCGCTCGTAACTGTTATAAGAATAATGCATTATATTTTCCTATGCACTCTGTGATCACAAGAAAATAATAAAGTGAACAATTTTGACAAAATAAAGGCAATTAATTAGTTTGCTGATTTCACATGTCCAGTAGATGTGAAATTTATGGCGAGGAGGAAAAAAAGGTCTTTATAATTTATCAATTAAATAACCAAGGTATATGATGTAATCTTTCAAATTGAAGTCTACAATGCCGTTTTTCTATCATCGTTTCACTAACTAAGGATATTTGAAGATATTTCCATTGAATTTCTCACATATGTAAATTTCTTCCATATGGGAAAAAGTCCAAATATTTTTTGCCTAGAGTCTCAGAAAATATATAACCACCCTTTATGCACGTAGTATCCAGTCATTATCTTTATGTATATAATGTAGATCTGGATCAAATAAATTGAGCACATTAACATCTATAATGTAATAATAAGTGGTAATGAGATCTAAATACAAGTTCAAAGATTGAATATGCATGCATATACACTAAAAACTGCCATATAAATCTCTCTATATAATGATATATGCATATTGTTATCCGATATTAGAACTAAGCAATATCTCTATGAATGTGAGTTTCAAGATGATGCAGAAATGCATTAAGAAACTTAGAAGATGTCAAAATTGGTGAATGAATGAAACAATGAAAGTTTGGTCAAGTTTTGCATATAGAAAAATTAGTCGGTATCGACCATTCCAAAAATGTAGGTATTAAGAGGTTTGAAATGTGGAAGGGGGGGGGGGGGGGGGTGTCCACTTTAAGCTATTAGTGATGCTACTTTCTATTTTGAAAAAAAGTTTTGGATGGACAAACAGGTCGGTACTGAGTGCTTTTGATGGATAATTTTGTCAACAAAAATCTAACCCTTGAAAATCGAGGAAAATATAAGAGAAGATCGAATGAATAAGCAAGCAAAACCACTCTGCACGGCCTAAAAAAAGTCGGTACCAAAAGGTTTGATTGTCGATTTTAACATGTTCTTTGTGCCTGGAAGTTCGGATTTGGTTTCTTACAGGTTCTTATGCATATTGATGGCTATTAGGGAGAATTTAAACTTTAAACACACTTCTTATAGCTGTAACCAAGCAGCATGAAGCCAATTGGGAGACCTGATCCTTGTTAGTGAAACATTGTTTGATGGTATCTATTTCACCTTCAATATCGAGGGAAGTATCTCTATTATCCAGTAGACTTAGTTTTATTTTCAATATTTTCCATAAAAATCTACTATATGAGCAGTCGAAGAAAATATGTTGAACCGATTCATTTTGCTCACCATGAAAAACACACAGAGTATCAATCTGAGGATGCCATTGTTGTATTTTTTTGTCTTTAGTGTTTAGACGACCAAACAGCTCTATAAGTGTAATGTGACATTTTCCTGCCATTAATAGTGCTCCAAATAACAGAATCCCAAGTGACTTGTTCTGATGTCTGTCTACATTGTTGCCATGTTTTTGAAAAAGAAAAGTTTTGTTGACCACACCACTTCCAATAATCCTAAAATCCATCCTGTTGTATAGGAATTTGATTTATGATAGAGGCACACTCCTTGGTCCCCGTCGTAATGCTTGGGTTCCACTGCCCATCTTGTAGTATTTAAGAGACATGAGCATTCTTATGTTCACTTAGATGATATCTATCCCATCCAAGGATATCCACTAGGCTAGTACAACTAATCCAAGGGTCAGTCTAAAGAATAATGTTGATGCCATTAACTATCACTCTTTTGATACAATGTAAGCTGCTAGCTCTATGCTTGATCATTTCTTCATTGTATAAGACATGTTGTTATTATGCCTTAATTACCAAAAGTTAGACTGGGAGCAATATTTATTTAGCATCCACCAGGACCATAGATTATTCTTAAAGTGCAATTGCCAAATGTGTTTCAAACATGTTGTAGTCCTTAAGTCAACAAAATTTTTGAGGCCTATACCCCCATCTCTTTTAGGCCTATAGAGCTTTGTCCAGGAAATCTTACAATGTCTATCAACCCAAATGAAATCTGCACATAAACTGTTTATTTTCAATATAGTAGCCATAGGCATATGATATGTCATCATTCAGTACAGAACCATAGGTGTAATAACAGTGTGTATAAGTTTAGCCCTCCCTGACATAGACAATAACTTACTATCCTAAGTGTCAAATTTGTTGACAATTTTCTGAAATAATCAATTGCACCCTGAATAATTCAAATAATCTGAGGACAGTGGAACCCCTAAATATTTGACAGGTAGTTGAGACTCTTGTAATTGCAGAATTTGTAAGATCAAATTCTTGTTTTGGAAGCTGGGACTGAAACATAAACTTTAGTCTTAATTTGATTAATATGTAGGCCTACTACCAATCCCTTATGCATTGTAATTTCTCTTATAGTTGATGCACTTTTTTCATTAGGTGTGCAAACATCATGATATCATCTGCATATAACAAGTGAGATATTATAGGCTGAATGTTACTGATTGGAGTGATATCTTTAATTCTGGTTGCTGCCTCTAATTTTAAAGACAAATATTCCATGTCTATACAAAATAGATAGGGTAAAAGTGGGTTCTCTTGTCTTATACCCCTATTTGATGTTATATAGCCATGAGGCTCCCCATTGCTTAAAGAAAAAAAAGTAAGGGTAGATATAAGTTGCCTAATCAAGTTTATGAATCATGAAGGAAATAACATTCTAGAAAGCATAAAGCAAATAAACCCTATGTCTAATTTGTCATATTCTTTCTGAAGACCAACTTTAATACAAAACTTTTTAATGCCGCTCTTACTGAAATTTCTTATAAGCTCATGTGCTAATAAGATATTTTCTACAATATTTCTACCATTAATGAAAGCCATTGAGCTTCATAAGCATAAAAGCATTAAGTCTATTGCAAATAACTTTAGAAAGAATCTTATACAACACATTACAATAGGCTATAGGCCTATAATCTGATATATTTGAGGGTTGTCAGTCTTTAGTACAAGAGTTAAAAATGTGTGATCTAAATCCTCAAATATATCAGCAGTACCATATAAATAGTTTATAGTAGAAGTCAACTCATCTTTCAAGTGTTCCTAGTGTAGTTTATAAAATTTTAAAGTGAATCCATTTGGTCCTAGGAAATTTTCATCTTTTGTAGAATAGATAGCTGATTTAACTTCCTCCATAGTTACTGTTTGTATAAGAAAGTTGTAACACCCCGTAATTTGGCATTAGTTATTTGATTAGTTAGTTAGTTAATTAATTAATTTAGTTCCAAAAATAAAATTTGTGCGAACGATGGAATTTTACCATGAAACATACACCATTGCGTTTATGGTAAAATTCCAAGAAACTTTCATATTTGGAGTTTTGCGATTTGAGTCCAAACGAAGAAGTTACGGATGAAAAATTAAGTCAGAACGAAAATAATTAAAATAAGAAAATTAACTAAAATTGCCTGGGCCCTCAGGTCGACCATTGTTTATAAGCGGTTGATAGGAGGCGGTCGACCCCTAGGTAAGGGGAAGTCGATCCGTCTCTGTGTGGCGGCTCTAGTAACCTAGGTCGTATATGGCTTAGATTTTAAATCGTGTGGTTCTGGTTGATTCTAGCGCCTATAAATGCAGGCCTAACCCTCCCTTCTCTTTTCTTATTTTTCTATATAGAGCAATAAAGCTCTGTCGTTTCTTCTTCTCCACTTTCTTTCTAAATTATAAAAGTAAGATATTTGTATTTATATTCATACAAATTGGAGAAGAATAGAAATCAAATGAAAAGGAGAAGAGAAGAGAATCAACTATATGCATATTTGAGGTAATTTATATATATTTATATAATTGTATCTACTTTCCCTCCCAATTCCAAATCTTTTCTCAGATCTGTAATTCTAATGTATGTACATACCTTTTTTATACATATTTCTTGGATTAAAAAGGATTTGAAGATGATTTAAGGTTCAACTCTAGATTTGGAGATTTGGATCACTTTTAAAAGGTGGATGGGAAATTTTATATATTGTTTATGATTTTAAATCTATTTCGTTGGCATACATTTTACTTTTATGCCTAAATCAATTTTATTTGTGAATTGTAGGCTTAAAATGGTGTATAAAACTATTGTCTATATATTCTTGTTTTAGATCTAATTTGTATATGTTTATGCCTAGATTTGGAAATCAGTTATAAAGATTTTAAAATTTGAATGTTGTATATTTTTATTCCAGATCTGTGCTTGGGTGTAAAATAAGATTTTTGAATTATTGCCCAATTTGTGCTATGTTGTAGATTATCCATAGTTTAATTTATGGGAAGAACATCCGTTTGATTTTTATAAATTTGTTTACTTTTTCCACTTTTCATTCAAAAGGGCAACTTTGATTTTAAACGGAGTCAATCTTTCCTTTTTGTGTTAAACCAATTTATGGAAATCATAGCAGAAAATCTTCCTAAGGAATTTAATTCCAACAAATTAAATATGGAAAGCATATTATAGTTACACATTTATGACTAAAATATATTTGGTTACAAATAGGTGGTTTTATTAGGCAGTTTATACGTATTCATTGCGTTAATAAAGAAGAATATCATTTATTTGTGCGTTATTTATGCGTAACATTCGTTAGTTATTATTATATTTAGGAAAGTGAATAGTTAGAATTAGAAAAGGTAGTAATTCATATTAATGAGAAATAAATTAGGAATTCCTATTAATTAATTAATAGGAAATGAAAGATTGTAACCTAAATTAATGGGCAATTAATAAGAAATAATGGATAATATTAAATTAAGGGTTACAATTAATATAGAAAAATGGATTAATGAGACTGATAAAAATGGAATAGATATAAAAAGGTTACTAATTTGAAATTAGTAATCATACATCAATGTCATAGGAAATGTCCGTTAGGATTTTATGGACAAATTGACTTTTATTAGCATTAAAAGGGGATTTAAGGGTAGATAAGTATTTAAGGTAATCTTATTGCCTTAAATAAAAAGGAAATTAGTAAGCTAAGTCCAATGTCAACCTAAGATACTATAAGTAAAGACTTAGAATGGTTAATTGGACTTAGTAGGTTAGTGAAGCGAGATCAGTAGAGTCACTCGGCGGAAGACTGCACTTTATTGTGAGGCTACCAACAATCGGGTGTACTTACTACTAATATGAGATGTCACTAATTCTAGGACCCGCAACAACGTGAGTGATTGGACTTGCTTTCTTGGAAAGTATTAAATGGTCCAAATTTGAAATTAGGAGGGATGAGGGATATCTTTAAAAAGGTTTACTTCAATGTTGAGGTATTAAGTGACTATCTTAGGGCTTGCTTCCCTAATGAAAGAAGTAATCTAATGAGATTCCATATTTATAAGACTTATACTAGATATCTCGAGAGAGGTTCATTTTAGGTTTGAGGTATTAAGCGGTTGTAAGGTCTGCCTCTTTTTCATAAAAGAAGTATTAAGTAGCCCAATGAGATTTCCAAGCAATGTCAGCTAGATAGTACCAGTGAGTAGTCTGCCTTGGGGTTAAGTATTAAATGTCAAAGGCCTACCTATAAATAGGTGTTAAATGGTCAGAAGCCTTCCTAGTCCTTATTAATTAGGTATTAAGTAGCTTGGATACAGTCTCTCACATTGCCAAGACTTTAATAAAGGTAGATGCGCTAGTGGTATGCCTATTATAAATTATTATGCCATATATAGTAGTCAAAGGTCTTTGTAGTTAGAACCAATAGACTAATAATGACGACGCTAGAAGTCCACCTTGAGAATAGGCCTCAAATGACGGAGTCTACCTTTATTAAGGTCTTAAATAGGCAAAGTTTGCATATTTCTCCTTTAAAAGTATTATGTGGCGATAGTAGAAGCCTGATTCATATTTAGATGTATCAAGTGGCTAATGGAATTGGAAGTATGGAGTGGTTGATAAGGCTTCGTCGGTATTTCGTACCTTGGGAATAGGTTGTTAAGTAATTGTGTGTGCATTGCAAGGTTAGATTAGAATTTCTAACCTTAATAAACATAACAATTAAATGGAAACCAATCAGTATAAATTTATGTTATGGACAGTTTATAGATTTTCCAGCCCCCAGAATGTTGTTTTAACCCCCTTCTCATTACAACCCATATGATAGATTTAGAGAAACAGGTCACTGGAGTTGATGTGTTTAGTTATTGGAGAAGTTTTCTTTCCTCTCATGATCGATGCTGATGTGACAATATGCTATCCAAGAAATACCATTAATTCCAAGGCAGTAGTCATTGCCGGTATTCTTATTCTATTATCATTTCCGCTGTGAGTTTAGATTTCTATCAATCTCTAATAATGCTCTTGCTTATTTGGAGGTACCAAATTCAATGATCTATGTTTTGATAGAGTTGGGTTTTGATTTTTTTTCGAAATTTAGGCTCATTAAGGTACAGATGTTACAAAAGTCCATGCCTAGTTCATTAACTACTTCTCTACAGTTGACATCAGAAGGCCTTTGTGAATGGTGTCCCCATTAAATAAGTCATGATTGTATTGCACTGCCTGTTGTTGAATCTAACTCTCATTATAGATAAGTTGGCCTTTTTTATTACAAAGACCAGAAATATTATTCCTGCATTTTCTCTTTGACAATTTAGCATAAAAAACCTTGAGTTTGTGTCTTCTTTAGTTAGCCAGTGAACTTTTAATTGCTGGATACTAAAGATATATTTTGCATGCATCCTTTGTTTTAATAAATTTCCAACTGTCAAAATATCATCATATGCAAGTACATCTAGTGGTTGGTTCTTTATAGCTAATAAATTATCATTGTACTGCGTTCCAAAGTGGTCAAGTCTATATTGTCTATATTTATTCATATACCTATGTATATGAGCTAGGATCCATAACCCTCCTTGTTTAGTACCATCACCTAGCCCTCTGATTTCATCCACACGTTTACATTTAAATATATAGCATATGTGAGAGGAGAGAGAAAAGCCAAATATTTAAATGTAAACGTGTGGCTGAATTCAAAGGGCTTGGTGATGGAGCTAAATAAGGGAGGCTGCATATCCTAGCTATATATATACACACATATATATGTATATATATACGTGTGTATATATATATATATATTGGAAAATTTCAACATGTGGGCCATATATGTAAAATAATTGTGTTGTGATATTTTGGTGTAAAGCCTAATTAAAGTGATAAAATTTTGAATTAAAATTAAAAGACTTAAGGATATTATTGGCATGTTATTAATGTGTAGATATCGTGGAAATTCTAATTTTTTGACGGACCAAATTAGAAAATGCCAACATTATAAATACTGGATTATGATCCCTAAATTATACAAGCTCTATTTATTTTCCTAATCTCTTCCATGGAAATAATTCAAATCTAGGATTTGTGTCAATTTGGAAGATCAAACCAATTCGTTTTCTCTTTCAATCAACAACTATGGATTCAGGTATGGCTTTTATTAATTTATTTATCTTCCTCTGGGTTCTTCTCAATTAAATCAATATGGGTCATATATTCAGATCTAGGGTTTCATATTTTGCCAAAATACATGGTTACCGACCTTAATTAAGTATTCAAATAATAAACTAAAGATAAAGTGATATGGTAGCATTATGTATAGCTATACTACGGTTCAAAAATACATCAAAACTACTACATTCATTCTTGTTATTTAGTATGACATTTACTTTGTCATTTATATAAAACTTAATGTGGTATTTAATTCTACCGTTCATTCTGTGATATTTGTCATGTAATTTATTTATAATGCTTTGTATCATGTTTACTTAGGGAATGTCATGAATATAACCACATACTTAAAGCAAATGATTATAGCAACTATGATTAAAACACGTTGTGCCATAGTTATAATTTTGAGATTTTCAAGTGTCATATAGACCTAAAGTATTTTTGGGAGTGTTTTATTGCACTCGAAATATATTGTACATACACTAAGAAATAAATTAAAATATATTTTTGGTGTCTCTTTGCAAATTAATTATAAATATCCTACATTTCAAGTGTTCTAATTGAAATAACATGTCACCAAAGTGACCTATCTCATTCTAGTTGTTCATGAAAATGTTTGATATTTGTGTGTATCCATTCATGCAAATATTAGCTGGCCCAAAGGAAGACTAATATTTGGCCGAATCACTTGCATATGTGTGATGATAAATATGTAACAATTATAAGGTTTTTCAAGTAAATAACTAATTGGTCCCAAGGAAGATTGTTATTTGACTTGAATTTATTATTAGTGTTTGATCATTACAACAAAAGTGCCATTTATAGTTAATATTACTGTCCAAAGACTTGATATTAATGTTGTGTTAGGTATCTTGAGAAGAGACTTACCAATTATTTGAATTTACTTTGGCTGATATTTGGATATGAACATATACTGTCAACCTTTATTTTTTGTTTAATTTTTAACTAATTTGACTAAAATGTCTGCCAATTTTAATAATGTTCTCATCTTGTTTGGGATTAACTCTAAGGATTAGTAAGAGAACATGTTATTTTTTATGGACTTCGTGGATTGAGCTCTTACAGTTAGGAGGATCACAACCATCTCTATTACAGTTGAATGTTCTTATAATGTTATAAAGAACATTGAGAGGTGTGATAATTCAGATTGCAAGAGCACAATGATCATAAGGTATAATATTTCAAAATTTTTCAAGGTATGATATCTATAGGGATAATCAATTTAAAGGAGTTTTTTACAAATTGAAAGGCGTTTTTCCAAAAATGATAAAGGGTAAAAGCACGCTTTGTATTTATTGATTCCATAAAGTCAAAGTAAGGGAAATATAAATGTGTACTTTTTGGAAAGATGTTGCTTCAAAAGTTAAAGACACTCAAATTATAGTTAATTTTTTGGTACTCTTTATTCACAATATAACCATTTTAAGGTTATTATTAATTATTGTTTTTTAAGAATAAAATGATCTTTTATTGAGTTTATTTCAATTGTGGTAAAAAGAAGAGAGATTGAAGTATGATAAGATATAAAGTACCCACTTAGCGTACGTTGTAAATAAATGTATAAAAAGGATAAAGAAATCACTAAGGTCTAAACTAAAAAAACAACATACAGATACATTTATAGTTGTTTCTTTTATGAAATCTATAGATATATAAAAGGAATTTTACTAGATATCACACATTTCGTGTTTAAGAAGATATGCATTTTGTTTGGATTTGTTTGACATTTTTATTATACTGTCAGTTAGTCAGTTTTCAGTTTCAAATTTTGATATGAATAAATTTGGTTATTATTGTTTCTTATTTGGAAATTCATGATAAATACATCTTATAATGAAGCATTGATTTTTGATGTTATGATTAATGTAATTATTTATTCCATCTTACTAAATAATTCTAGATTGAGGCACTAAAGATAGAAAATACTTTATTGATATTCTAAGCGACTTAAAAGCTATAAGTTTTATAAAACCACACCATGGATACATTTTAAGATGGAAATGCTACAATTTTTAAGGATGTTGAGTTTGAGGGAAGAAATAAAGTATGGATCATTGTCTTTAAGGAGAATCATTATCTTTGGTTCAACTATAGTTACTTCGTTGGATAATGTATAGGGTTTGTTTGCTTTCATTGGCAGAAGTAAATTAGGAACCATAATAAGATAATGTTCTACAAAATTTTAAAGTATGGATCATTATCTTTAAGGATATTCATTATTTTTTATTCAACTACAGTTACTTCCTCGAATAATGTATAGGATATTTTCCTTTCATTGACAAGAAGTAAATTAACCATAATAAGACAGTGTTAAACAAAATTTTCTTCAAATAAAGACTCATATTTCAGGAAACCAAACTCAACAACCTCAAGGTGCAAGGTCACTAAAGAAATCCACTTAAAAATGAAGAAATACTATTCTGGATGACTATGTAGTATTTCTCTATAAAGATAAATAATTGATTGGTGTAGATAGTTCTGTTGGCTTACATTAACCCATACAAGATATTAATTTGAAATGTGGATTTAAGGTATGAATATATAGTGTGAATCTATAACGGGCAATAAAGTTTGAGATCTTTTCCTCTACCTTAAGGTAACAAGATCATTGGTTATTTATAACTGTTCAAAACCAAAAGAGGTTAAGTGGGTAATGTGGAAGGTATAAGGCTAATTATAGAAAAGACTATACTTAAAAGGAAACGATGTTTTCTTTTTTAAGAGACTTTCTTTTTTGTTTTACTAAAAGACTCTTTAGGATTATTTTGGAACTTGTTGCAGATTATAATTTTGAGCAATATAGATAGGATATTAAAGTCGTGTTTCCCAATGGAAACATTGATGAAACAACTAAAGAAATCGACTTATGGATTACTCTTTTGTACTAGGGACTCAAATATACCATTATTATTAATGGAGTGATATTTGGATTATCACAAAAGAGCTAGACAGATAATTGCATAAAAAGATTTGGTATACAAATTATGAATCAATTGGTTCTCTTTTGCCAAAAGAGACAGATTTGTCTTATATAGTGATATAAGAACATCATTGAAGTTAAAGAAATGCAAAAGATTCCTCATGCATTTGAGTTGTGGAGTCTAATGCATGCTACAACATATATACATAAGGATATTGCATGTATTATTTTGCAGATATCCTACTAACATTGAAATTGGATTAATGGTTAATAACAAAATGGTTACGATATATCTTTAAGGAATAAAAAGATTATATGCTTATAGATAAAAGATTGAATTAGTTGGAGATCATAAAGCATTATGATATGAATATTTTGGATGCCAAAAGTATAAAAGATCCACTTCAGGTATTATTGTTTTTGGGTGGAGCTATATAAGGAGAGTTGTCTTATAGGCACTTATAGCCTTCCCTGTTATGAAACTAACGTTTATTTTTTGTCATGAGGCACCAACGATGGAAAATAATTGCAAAATTTTGTCATAAAGTTGTGGAATATTGAAAAAGAAGTTGAAAAACCATTGATGTAATATTGTGACAATAAACAACATATTTTTTTCAAATTATGGGAGAGTTGTAAATAGATTGTAATTCATAGAACATATTATGATAAACTCCATTATGGCAAATCTGTTTACAAAAGAATTATCACCCATGGTCTTTCATGAGCATGTGGCTCAATCGGCGAAACTTTTATGTAAGGATATTTTGGTTCAGGAAGAGTTTGTATTTTCATATGACACATTGCTCTATACTTCGATTACAAATATATTAAGATTTTTTTGATTATAAATAAAGTAATAAAATTTTCTTTGCACTCCATGAAGTTCAAATATTGAACTTTTTTTTGATCTCACTTAAGTAGGACTAGTTGGAAGTAGACATGTATAGATCACATCTCATGTAGCTTCCATGCTACACATCCATGGTTGATCTACGTCGTTTAATTGTGTTGTTATATGTGAATATTGATGGGTTTAGTTACAATAAAGGTAATGAAAACCACTTTGATCCTTGTTTCGGAAACACCTTATGTTATAAATAGAAAAATTTGGAGCTCATAAAGTTGAACACATTTATAAGATTGTTACGTATATAGCCCAGAGGGAGATGGTTAGAAAATTTCAACATATGGGGCATATATGTAAAATAAAAGGGTTGTGATATTTTGGTGTAAAACCCAATTAAAGTGATCAAATTTTGAATTAAAACTAAAAGACTTAAGGATATAATTATCATGGTATTAATGTATATATACCAGGGCAATTCTAATTTGTTAGAGGGCTAAAATAGAAAATACCAATATTATAAATAAGGGGTTATGCTACCTAAATTACATAAGCTTTAGTTATTCTCCTAATCTCTTCTATGGAAATAATTCAGATCTAGGGTTTGTGTCAATTTGGGCGATCAAACCAATTCGTTTTCTTTCAATCAACAACCATAGATTCAGGTACAGTTTCCGCTAATTTATTTACCTTCCTTTGATTTCTTCTCAATCAAATCAATATGAGTTACATATTCAGATATATGATTTCATGACTAATCGATCGTAAAGCATATTCAAATCCTAACAACACACACACACACACACACACACACTAATGTATGTATATGTATATGTATATAGGGGCACTCAATGGCACCCATATAGCCCTTTGTTTTCCACCGCATAATTTGAATTAAATAATATGGCTAGTGGGAAGAGAGAGAAAGTGATATTATTCAATTCGAACTATAGGGTATGCACCAAATTATTCGCACAGAAAAATGGAAAACACATTGTCAAATTTTAGACAACAATTTATTGTACACAATCAAATTATTGTTGCACATAATCAAATTATTATTCATATTTGACAGTGCAATTAACAAAAATGGAAAAATTGATAGGACATGGGGAGTAGAGTAGTATCTTAGTAATAGCCATGAACAATTACTTACATTAAAATCAAACTTCAACAGCGCAATAACCTAATCGAAATTTGAAGCTTAATCAGTGGATCAATGCATTGGTTGGTTGAAAGGACGAGACTTTAGTCGGCGATAGGTGGGCGTTATGTAATAAGAGTACAATGGATGGAAAGGATTTGGGAAAGAAATTGGGGAGAACGTATTATTTTGAGGAGAATGACCATGTGAATGAAATTGGGAAAATGAAGTTGGGACTGAAATTTTAGGAGAATGAAATCATGGGTGGGATCAGTTAATCAAGATGCCAGTAGGAGAAACTGAAGTGAACCAAAATCATTTATTTCAAAATATTAGAATATAGTAGATACACGTAGGCTATGATGGATTCCTACTGGTAGGTTAAATAATAGATAGATTTGTGTAGTTGTCTTCTTTTAGGCCAGCTAATTCGTGACCAAGTCCTGCGAATTTGCGTATGTCGTTTTCTTGATGTACATATTTCTCTTCTTTGGTTATTAAGATACAAGACCATGTTTACGATATATATTTTTAGAATGTTATGGAAGGAATTTTTTACTGTAAATTTTTATTAATTTCAATTAAATGCATGATATTAGCATAAAACAATGATAGTAATTTAATAAAGAAAAGTTCACTAATTATTGTATTGAATCTAATTTACTCATACAATAAGTTTAAAGGAAACTGGTTTCCATTATAATCCATGACATGAAAAATTATTTTTCTTTTACTACAACTTCAAGCCCTTATAAATGTCTTGTGTTAAGTTTCTTTACAATTTAACAAAATATTATTACATAAATAAAAATATTATAGAAACGATTCATATTGTGTGAAAATGCAAAATTATTTACCGTTATTCCATAAATTTTATGTTATGCACAAAAAGATAAACTGCATAACTTCTGTTATTAGAAGTTGTGCTACTAAACAAAAAATATCCCAATAATTAAGGATTGTTTAATATTTTTGTCATGATTTTTATTAATTATTATAACAAAGTAACAATTTATTTTGTTACATCGTAAAGTTTCCAAAATAATCTTATTTTATGCATCTTTATTATTATTTTTAATATAATAACAATTTTTGAGTCCAATCACATTGTTCCAAAAATTCCCTTGTTATACATGTATGTTGTCAGAAGTTCGAATATAGATCGTAGCAAAACTTATATGTTTAGTCAAAAAGTTTGAAATAACATTTGATAGAGTTAGGGTATGCCCTGAAGGTAATTTTGTAATTTTTTGCATATACATAAATCCATAACCAATCTTGTTCAAAATAAAATGTGTTTTCATTTTTTATATACTAATTATACTGTGATATAATTAACTAAGTAATTAATTTAAAGTATATTGAATAGTAAATCCTTAAATGATGTTGTGTGAAGGTAATCATAATGTGTTGAAATCATGAGAAATTTATCACATTATAACATATTATTTTAAATATTCCTAGTCAAGGTGTTTCGAGACAAGATACTGATACATCCGTTGAGACTGGAGTACATAACACTCTCCAAATGTTATGCAGTGTATTACTAATAGCTATCGAGGCACCATGGGGTAACGTATTGATAGTTATTAGATAACTATGTAATGACTCCCTCGAGAGTTTTCTATTGGTTAATATAACTAAGGTAGGACAAAGAATCTTAAAGTGATGATGTTTTACAATTCTGTCAAATTGAGAATACTATGGAACTTCAATGTGGACACTCCACTTTAATTATAGTTAAATCATGACATGACGTCCATATAACGACGTCCATCGAACAACTATAGTTGGGTCTAAGTTGAATCATTGGAAGTGAAACACTATTAAATAAAGAATCTCCTCGGTTAGAAGGGGTTAGTATCACAGTCAACTATATTCAGCTCAAAGTCAAAATCTCTGGCTAGAGTAGTACAATAAATAATAATTGTTATTATTGAACCATGGACTTTGTATTTTGTAAAGGCCTGTTTTTCCGTACCCTTTGAGTCGACAATAAACCACATATGTCCAACCCAAATTGAATGAAAAGACGTATCTTTAGGGGGTGAAAACTAAAATATAGACAGAACAGAATCTCACACGAATGAAATAACATATATTATTTTAAATAAATAATCTTTACATCGGAAAATTTTCAATACAATATCAGAGTTTAAACTAAATTCAGCTTGGACAGTTATAAACCCCTGTCCTTACAATTGCCGAAACAACAAAACAAATGCAATAAATGCAGCGAATAATAGAATACGTTCATACGATGATGAAGATCTCCAGCTCTCCTCTGGAAACTCCAAGCGTTTTCAACTAAACCTGAAACTACTCGGATCTGACCTGAGTATTAAAAATACCCAGATCAGGCTTGATAAACTCGCGTGAGATACTCGAAATTTTAAATGTTTTAAGATTACCAAACTTTCCTTATCAAAACAAAGGGTATCTCGTAAGTCCACACCGACACATAAACACAGACGGGTTTTTCCCTTACGATAACCAAATTATGTTATATTATAATAGTGTCTATTATCCAAATAATAATTAATCATAGCTGAAATTGTTATATTATTAAATTCCAGCATAATAGGTTTACAAACAAAATGGTAGGCATGTAGTGCATATTGGATTCCATACAAATGACAAGGTAAGGGACTACCTTCTCTATAGTACACCTCTAGAGGGATGCATATAGGGAGCAAATACTGCGCCTAAACCAACACAAGAACGGCCAACCTCTTCTTGGATAGTACCGAATATGTCATCACCCCGGTCGTTACCGACCTTTAACGGTTACCCGAGTCATACATTCACCACATACTTAGATATCTGTAGAGTAAATCTAGAAGGGTGATGACATCTCCTAATGGGAGCGACCCACTAAGCCCTACTGCTTCTACCCTGTTTTTGTCATTTTCGGGTGATGAGGCCTGAGGTAAACGATTACCTTTCACATAACACATCTTCTTTCTTCTTTGAATGCCACATTGTCATTCCATAATCACATGACTGATTTCTAAAGACATATAACCGCTGAGCTCTTATGTCTTAGAGAAAGGTGTTAAGCTAAGAGAAGTTGCCTTCTCCGCCACCATGTAGATATATGTTTTATAGAGATCACTCAATGCTATTTAGAATGCAATGCTAGACATTCGTCCATACAAGTTGTCCAGGAAAAGGAAAAACCGAAGGTACTTTCCTACTCCATTAGTAGCGAGAATTCCTTCCATCAGAGATTTTCACAACAGAGCACTGCTGCCACCATATGATATGGTAATTTTCACCTCGAGGGACTAGTGGCAAACAACCCTACATCATGAAGATCTCCATCTTCGAAATCATTTGTCTTCAAACACGTTTTACTTCGAACGTAGATTGGTTTGAAGTGGTTTTCGGATAGGAATCACCCAAATTCGACCCCGGTTCCTTCAAATCCAATCATCGATAAAAATGTTAAGCTCATATGATTATCAATCATTAATCAATTACTTCATCTTTTATTTAAATCAAATACCTTTCTTAGATATATTCTTTTCAATTTATTCCATTTTCTTTTCAAGAGTATATGGAATCATTAAGCCTCATTTATTAAATTATTTGATTTATTAAACTTCTTTAGATCTTGAAATAATTCCAATCATTTTCTCTTTTACTTAGGAAAACCTTTCCAAATCATTCATTAAATCTTAATCAAAGATTTCGTATATTAAAGTTATGACTTTTAACTTAGGGAAAATATTACCAAATCATTCATTAAATCTTAATCAAAGATTTCTTATATTCAAGTTATAACTTTTAATTTAGGAAAAATATTCCCAAATCATTCATTAAATCTTAATCAAAGATTTCTTTCTTAACTTCAAATCATATTCTTACAAATCGAAGATTTTCATAATAGAGCACTACTGCTACCTTAGATATGGTAAATTTCACCTCCAGGGACTAATGGAAAATAGTCCTACATCATGAATATCTTTATCTTCAATATGTTTTATTTCGAAAATTAGTTTGAAGGGGTTTTGAGATAGGAATCACTCAAATCCGATCCCGGTTCTTCGGATAGGAATCACCCAAATCCGATCTTGGTTCCTTCATACTAATCATCGATCAAAAGATGTTAATTAGTTAATTAATTGTAACGACCTAAGTTTTAGACGCCCGAAAGTCGACATTAATACGTCCACTATCAAATGCCGCACAATCGAATGCTGGAAAACCGAATCATTAGGGTTAAAGAAGAAAGAGGTAGAAGAAGAAACAGAAACAATAACAGAATTTCACATTCGCAGCGGAACAATATATAATAGATAAGTGAATAATCTTTAAACAAAAGAACTATATCAGTTCATACAATACATCATAAGAGTTTACAACAACAACACTGGCAGTTATAATAATCTGCCCATATGATTGAATACACATCGGAATGATAATAATATACGAAAGTACGTCTCGCCATCCAGCTCGCCTCCTGATCTCCACAACGTACTTTTCTGACTTCGCTCTAGAACAACTGATAACCTGACTCTAGGCTGCCCGTGTGGAAAATTATGGGCACCCAGAGTTTATAAAGGGAACAATAAACTCCGAGTCAATCATGGGACTGGTGTGAGATCTTAAAACATTTATTTGCACAATGGAATAAAAAGAAATCCGCTATTCTTTTGGGAAATGAAACTACCATAAGTAAATGGCAAGTTATACAACTAAACCGTACAGGGCGCATATTGTTTCTTTGGATTTCCAACAAATGATCAGGCTAAGGAACTTCCTACACCACATGGGTGGGCCTCTGAAGGGATGCCCCGAGAACCTAACCGGATCTCTACCAACACAAGGCCGAGTTATCTCATGCTTCTGGTGCAATGAAGCTGTAACTAGATAACTCCATACACGAGTATGCCATCCTGGTCGTTACCGACCTTTATCTGTGGATCCTCGACACCAACAACCACAAAGTAATAAATTTGCAACAACCACATAAGTTAAGTATCTGGGCTCCATACCATGATACCATCTTTTTCCAGAAGGAAATGGACATACCCTGAGGGCGCTACCCCCAAACAACCTTGTCGCATCCTTCCTGTTTCGACCATTCCGGGTTGTGAGGTCCGACGAAGTCTCATCCACAAAGCTACGCTTTTCACAAAAGCCATGCTTCGATCAACAAATGATCAGCAACACTTAACATGCCACATTACCAAATTGGGAATATATCACCATTAATAATCAACTACATAGCCTCTGAGCTCATACGTCTGAGAGAAGGGTGTTAAGCTAAGAGAATAAATTCTCCGCCACCAACAGAAATGTATTTGATAGAAACCAGCTTTACATCTCAAAGTGTAACGTCATACATACATCCATACAAGTCCGTTCCGGATTTGAACGGAACCGAAGACACTTCAAAGAAGCCCTTGCAATCCGGATATTCACTAATCACGTCCGGACTCCCCATCACAAAGGGTGATAAAACCTCTATACCGGAGCAAATCGGTGCAGAGACATTCGATAGGTAACCTTTCGTTTTCGAAAATACTCAGTCTTCAACACCATCTTCAAATGCAATCCCATTTCGTCGTATCATTATTCGGAATGGGTTTTATGACATAAAGTCCTCTCCCGGCTAATCCAAATAACGAGCATTTATTTTTAAAAACACATGGATACACAAGTCATAAAGATTCACTATTAAGATTCGATGTGGGTTTCGGATAACCATCTGGAATCCGACCCCCTATCGCATAGAAATTCAAATGCCGTTTAAAGGCCAATATTGATAGTCGGTTATTTAACTATCAATCACTATTCACAACAATCACCAAATTTTAAATAATTTTTGCCCAATTATTTATTTTCAAAATATCTTCGCAAGATATATTTTAACATTTCAACACTTTTGAAAATGAATTTCAAATTATTTTTCAATCGCGGAATAAGATTCCCGATATTATTTAATTCCACTGAAAATCTGCCAAGTCCAAAAACTTTTAAAATGATTTAAATCACTTATCCAAAATATACTTGGAAACATTTAAAATAGAAACTATTTTAAAACACTTTGTTTAAAACATTAGTTATGAAATTTAATATCAATATCTCATATAAAAACTCAAGTCCAAACTAATTTTTAAAAATGAAATTTTTAGATAGAGTATAATTATTTAAATATCCATTTTCTAAATCAAATCTCAATTTGATCTTTAAATTAATCACTTCTATAATTAACCAAATAAATCTTTACTTTAAAGATTTAAAAACAACTTAAGAAAATAATTTCTCCAAAGTATCCTTTTTAAAACCATCCTTAAAAATTTTAATTTATATTTATCAGCTACTTTGAAAACATACTCGGCTTTCCAGTGAAAACACACTTTCCATTTCAAAATGATCCATTTAAATCAATTAATAAATCCTTCTTGACTTATTTCAATTTACATTCCAAATCCGTAATTTCTTTCCACACTTTCAAAATAAACCAATATTTATTTTTTAAAACAAATAACCCATTCCTTTATAAAATTTCCATTTTGAATTTACATTTCCAAATATCCATTGATACACAATTTTCAAATCGATTTTCCAAATATTCACTTTCAAACACCAAATCAAATTCCAAATTGATTTCCAAATTTCAAAAAATTTGTTACCTTTTAAAATAAATATTTACTTTAATTTTCAAAAATCCAATTATATTTATTTATGGTATCCTACGATATCGAAAATATATTCGGCTAAACTATAGCCTTCAAATAAATTCCATTTATCAATATAATCATTCACACCAATATAATCATTCATAGATTATCACATCACAACATATACAAATAAATTCGGCAATTTGAGGAATCCAGTTGGATCCCTCCAACCTGTTTCCCTACATCCACAGCTGTTAGCACAACAATTAAATACCAATTCCACTTCGAGGTGGAATATCGCAGTATATGGGATTATATAATATCATCCGCTATTATGCGGCGCATAGGGTCTCATCCGCTATATAATGCAGGAAATCAATCACTCCAAATATATATATATATATATATACTATCATATATGTTATCATCCAATAGATAAATTATCAAATTCATCCAAGCACATACAGAAATTTAAATTATTCATTTAAATTAACTAGCAAACAAATTTGAGTGAGAAGATCTCACCTTTACCAATGCATGCATCCATTTTCATTCCAGCTTGATTTCACGATTTTTGAACCTCACTGTTAACTGAGCCAGACCTGACCCTAATCGACACCATGCCGTCTCGAAACCCTAGCCGCGTCGCCGAGCTTGACGACCTTCACTCTGATTTCGATCAGTCTCGATTCTTTCCAGTAGCTTTCCCAATCGCGACGAAATGCCGAGCCGCCCCCATCGTCGATCGCCTCCAGATGACGCTCGCACGCGCGCGCCACTACTGCCGCGAGCTCGAGCGTGAGCTTCCCCTTTCCTCGTCGCGATTTCAGACATCGCGATATCCTATCGCCCAACGCTAAATCGAAATCGCCTCTAATCTTTGTCTTCGGTTCACCGTGCTCGAGTATGCCTCACGAGCTCCCAGAATTTCGTGCCTCTGTGCCTCACAAAGCCCTAGCCGAGCTCGAATCTCTCGCCATTGCCTTGGTTGATTTGGTTTTGCGGAAAAAGGCGGTCGCGATTCTGGAACGAGACTTCGATTTCGTTCTGCCACCATTTTTTTAAGCTTATCGATCTGATTTAATTTGAGAAGAGGGAAGATGATTTTGTTTCATTTTCTCTACCCCTTCTTACCCTGCAAAAGCAAAGTCACCTTTTCGAACAACTTGTTCGGCCCCAAATTTCGAACCAGTATTCATTATCTTTTATGAAGACGCGTGGTAAACCCAGGAGAACACGTGTTCTCAAAGGGTACAAGTGGATGCGTTAAGAGAATTTAAAGAAAATATATAAGTATATATGTTTAAATTTTAATTTTAATTTTAAATTGTCTCGATCTACGCAACTCACAAATCTCGATCTCGAATCGAGGTGTGCCGCTAGGCATTTATAATGTTAAACCCATATTTCAAACACAATGAAAAAGGTTTCGAGTCCAAATTCGATCGTATGGAGAAGATAGCTTTTTGGACCGGTTATTGAATTGAATTTTCGATTTAATTTCAGCGTGTTTACTTATCGTACGATCACACGACAACTCGGAATGCTACGGAAATTGAAATCCGATAATACTACAATATTACGGATCCAACGGAACTGGTTTCGCCAAAATCCGAGATTGTGCCTCAAAAGGCTATCTTTAAATATCGATTTAAACGATATAAGTTCAAAATTAAACAAAACAGTTTCAAATTCAATTCTGAAGCTTTTATTATCTTCAGTATTATCAATATAGATTTTACAAGACTTCAGTTTATTTTTAACAAGCTCAAAACTGAAGATACAATATTTTTACCCAACTTCAATAATTAAATTAAATAATTTAATTGCCAAATTCATTTTGATATTTGTAATTCAAGTGAAACTAACATTCAAATATTTAAAATCAATTTAAATATTTCTATTTCAAATGTCAAAAATTTAGGGTCGTCACATTAATATTCTAAAAATAGTTTCTTTTTATCTTGAAAAAAACTTAAATATGATCTTTTTAGAGCATCCGGACTTTCCTTTCTATCTGTTCCAACCCCCACCTAAGAAGAGAAAATATAGGCCAGGTAAGTTCAGGGTACTGCTTGCTCCATTCCTAACCTTAGTTAAACACCTTGTTATCTTTCCATATCTCACAGGCGGGACAAATGTACTAGTCGTTTCCGCATACTCAGTTTGTTATTACATTCAATATTCTTCACTTTTTGTTTAAGTGGTATAAACAATTCCTCTTAACCATTTATTCAAACTCTTATTAAAACTTCCAAATCATCTTTAAATTAATTAATTATTCTTTTAAAATCATTCCCAAAAGATTTAGGAAAGAATTGTTAAGTTTAAAACTACATTTCAAAAGTTATTTAAAACTGCTGCGAAAAGCGTTGCAAATAGTGTTTTAAAAGCTATATTCTTCAAAACGACTTTTATATCATTTAGTAATCCATATTTTCAACTTAAATATATTTTAAAAGATTTTCTAGAATATATTTCATATTTTTAAAACATTTAAAATTATCATTTATAAAGAAATCCTTTTTTGGATTTCGAACTGCAAAACCGCGATGTTTTTAGAAAATTGTTTTGGACATATTTCAAAATCTACTTAATGAAATTTTGATTTTTTTTCTTCATTGGGAAACTATGGATATAATGGACCAAAAATTCTTATCTCTAAGAATTCCGAGCTATATTCCATTTGTACACTCATTTAACTTTTATGACGCGAAATCGCGAACTACCGTTACGCGACGCTTCTAGTTTTGACTTGTTTTTCAATTTCTTTTCAAACTTCTTGAAAGCACTTTTAAATGTTTATAAAACATTTCTAAATCATTTTAAACTCATTTTAAACAATATTTTTATATTTCAAACTTATATTCCATTTCATTTCATTTTATGATATTATATTATTATAATATCATTTTTAACCTTTTTAGATTATTTAAAATCATTAAGAGGCTAAATAATTTCCATACACATATTTGTATGGATTTAATTCTCATTAAATTAATATGGTTAATTACTAATCATTTCTCTTATCATTATCAAACTAAGTTATCAACCATATAAACAATCACATAATCAACCAATTTGCAACCAAGTTATCAAACATATAATCATCCAACATATATAAACTTTCAAATCATTATACTTGAAATAATTTATGGATTAACTAGTAAATATGAGTACTCACCTTTAACTTAACCAATTCTTCCTGCCAACATTCATACGTAACAACGCTTCACTAAATTATCTTAACTTCACCAAACCATCACTTAAACTCTTCCACCATGCTTCAAAGTGCCCGGCCACTACTTCCCAACATCCATAAGGTTCGACCATAACAGGTTCTCCACCATCCTCCATTATTCTTCAACTTTTTAGATTCTAAATCATGTTTTGGTGATATATTAAGGTCTTTGGTAAAGTTTGGTAGAGTTTTGACTATGTTTGATATGGTTTCGAAAAAGTTAGTAAGGAAATGGAAGAGAAGAAGCCATTAAGGCTCTAAGGAAGAAGAAGAAGAGAAGAGAATAGTCTGTGTGATAATTGAAGAGGTATGCATGCTATTTTATACTTGAGTTTGGAAGGGAAAATGATTAAAATACCCTTCTTCTACTTTTTGACTTTTGCTTAGCATGATAAGAAGTGCATTTATGGTGAAAGATGTTATGGTTTGATTCATGTAATGATGCTTGCCTCTTTTTCTTAATTTACAAAATGTTTAAATATTAATTTGCTTAGTTTCCATGCATGAAGAGACTTGCATTAATGGTGAGAAGATAGGTTTAGTCCTTTATGTAATGATTTGGTTACTTTTCCATAACTTAGAAAACACTTAAACTATATTTTGCTCCTTTTCCATAATTGATGAGACTTGGCATTAATGAAGAGGAGATGCATTAGGATTTTCTAAAAATGATTATGTTTAGTAATTTAATTTTAAATTATAAATTATAAATTGTCAAATCATGTTACTTTTTGAATTATTTGTTAAATTTGACTTTTCAAAATGAATTTTCATTTAGTTGAAAATCTAAAGTGTGCATAGTTTGTTAATATGCATTTCATATGTTGATAAAGTGATTATGTTGTCAAAATGTTGCGACAACTTGTTTTGGTTGAAAACAGTGTTTTTATCGATATGTTTTACGGTCAAAATTTGACGTTTTTGTTAAACCATTCATTTATGTAAACCAACTAAGAAAATGAACTTCCTACTACCTTTAATAATTTAAAACAAGTCTGTTTTGGTTAAAACCCCATATTATTAGTGTTAATATCAATTTATCAAAATACGGCGTTGCATTGACAAAATGTGACAAAGTTAGAACATTTTTGTAAAACGATTATAAATATATTTTCCAAACCTTTATTATACTTTTATTATCATTATTAAGTGATTTTGATATAGTTTGACCTTTCAAATAAATATTTAAAACTATTTATTTATGCATTTATTTATTTTTAACAAAACCCAACTTTTGTCGATTCTATGATAAAAACTCAAAAATCTAAATTTTCTGAATCAAATCTTTAAAATTGATTTTACCATTCTTATTTATTATATATAAGCATGTTTATTTGGTTTTGAAACTCGTTATATTTTAAAATAATTAAAATACCTTATTTTTCAAAGTGGCGAAATCATGGGTCATTACATATTTGGACTATTCAAGTTGAATGTGGAAGATGTTGGAATTCTGACCAAAACCATATTTCATAAGTCCTACATTGATATAGTGTTGATGAAGATAATCAGTATAAATAATCATTTCTACCAGGTACTGCTTATGTAACGACCCGCTATTTTGGACCATTCAAATCGACAATAAATCCACACATGTCAGACTTAAATAATTCAAAATATCAGATTGTTAATTTAAATTTGGCAAAACTAAACATATGCAGTAAATAAATCAATCACAGGTCACAGACACAGAGTAATACAATAATGCACAGCGGAATAGATAAAATAGTAGTTCATGAAGCTACTATATAAACATCAGAGTTAGAAATAAAATACAACAGAATATCTCAAATGCAGTGAAGTCTCCAGTACAACAGATGACTTCTCTGAACAGATCAACTAGAAGAGCTGAGAGCTGAGGCAATAGTTGGATCTCCAAAGGAAGCTCCAAACTCCAATGGTGAGTCTCAAATGCTGTATTACTCGGTCTGACCCGAGCGTAAAGCAAAACACAAAACACTCGAGTCAGGATTAACATTCTTATATAAATAAATCCAACTCAAGTGAAATATCAACTGAAATACAAGTAACTTAAAGGATGTTTGAGATAACCATCCTCTAAGGATCTTCAGAACTATCTACAAGGTGGAAATATACATTATAACACCGTGGTCGTTTCAATTTACTTTATACTTCAAAACCCAAATATCATTTTATTTCAAATATAACTATTTTCCAAGATAGTATATATATTAATTAATTTATAAAGTAAAGCATTTAATTTTCTCAAGTCTCGCAAATCGATTCAAATCAACTTCAAATTCCAAATTCAAATTTATTTAAAGCTCAATTCATCAATTCAATTCAGTTCTAAATATACCATTTAAATTTTCAATATATTTCAAAGCTTTAATATTCAACATTTTCAAAGTTAAATTTAACAGTTTCATATAGCTCTTGATTTAACTTCATTATTATTTAATCAGGGAATATTCACTTAATAGATTCAATATCATTTACTAGCCTTAAATCACATTTTTACTAAATATTTCCTTAAATTTTATTTAAACAAGAAATATTCATTAAATTACTTATAAATCAAACCCCAGTTATAAATCATATCTTACATCTCAATTTCAATAAGTTTCTAATTGGTTTAATTAAATAAAATCCTTTATTGAATCAATTTCAACTAAATTCAAATTATCTTCCTAACCTTAACTTATTCAAATTTTTACCAAAATCTATTTTGAAACATATTTAAATACTCAACATATTATATGTATTTAAATCAATCATTCCCATTTATATATAATAATTTAAGGCTCAACATTTATTAAAACCATATATTTCTTTCCAAACCATAGAATTCATTTTCAAAATATTTATATATATGGACCAACGGTGTCTGTATATATATTTATCACATGGTTAAGTGATACGGATATTTATCATTTCAATCCAAAATTTAAATATATACGGGTAGATATCATTTCGATCCGTAATCCCAATTTCAATTCAAATGAAGATCGCTTGGGTTTATCATTTCAACCCATAACGATTTTCTCCTATTCTAAAGTCCGTTCGGGTATGTATCATTTCAACCCATAGTGAATTCTATACTAACAGGAAACTTGCAGAGTGATAACAGATAATATAAAATATAACAACTGGCATATATCATCAATATAAATAACAGATACTGGTGTCATATGTCATAGGTGAATATATACAGATAATAGTAATAACAGGCATATAAATACTAGATACTGGTGTCAGATGTCACAGGTGAACATATACAGATAATAGTAATAACAGGCATATAAATACTAGATACTGGTGTCAGATGTCACAGGTGAACATATACAGATAATAGTAATAACAGGCATATAAATACTAGATACTGGTGTCAGATGTCACAGGTGAACATATACAGATAATAGCATATATAACAATTTAAATAACTACAGCATCATATTTCAATTGTCGTTTCAATTGAAATCAAATTTAATAAATACAAGAACGTTAATCGTGAGTGATTGCTCACCTTTCGAGGCTAGAGATGAATAAGAACAAGATGAGTTACAGCCCAAGCACGAACTTCTAAGCAAAGCAAAATTGGCATGAAATTCCAAGGTAAAGCACGATGGACACGAAATCAACGAACAAAGCTGATAGCAGGAATTGATGAGATAATTAGAATCATCTGGATAGGGACAGAATAAGTATATTATTATATTATCCTATGAGATCAATATCAAATTGTAGACGAATACCAAAATAAACTATGTATATTTAATTAAAGATTATTGTTTATATTTAAAGCACAAATATAAAATAAACCTTCCAATGTACTTGAAACCAACTCATGTCTATCCAACCAAGATGTATAAACTTCACAAACATATAATATTCTGAGATCAAATATTAACTTTAAACACGTAATACTCTCATTGTTTTAAATTACATATAAAACAAAGTCAACATCTATCATAATTACTATATTATATATTTAATTTCAATATTTTAAATCAAGATGAATATTAAAATGAGATATATATAAAAATATATAACATAAAAACATTTGTAACCAATTGATTTATATAACCAGAAACTTGATACATATAACATATTTTGTCGTACTCTTAGATATAAACAAACTGCTATATATAACCAAACTCAACTGAAACCATCTGCACATCCCAAAGCTCAATAGTATATATTTTAACGAAAATATATATATAAATCCGGTTTTCAAATATATAGTTTATAATACACAATACTTAAGATTACTCTTACAAACAGGTTTATAGTTCATATAATAAAATATATGATTACCCCATGACTATATATTCATATAATTAACAAATATATATAATAACCTATTATAACAGCTATAACACATAATATATAAGCAACCGCTCCCAAATTATTCTACCGTAGATAAGCCTCATAACATATACACATCATCATTTATAAATTGTAGCTTCACTCAACAAATTCAAATATATAGACCTTATATGTCTCAGTAAGTTAAAATAGAATATATCTCATACTTATAAAACCCAAAGCTAATATATATAGTTAAACAAAAAAAATCAAACAGATATGTATATAAATTATACACACCAACATACTCTATATAAGCAGCAACACTGGTTTAGACCCATATATATATCAATATAACACGTACCATATGTATATAAACATGCAGTAGTGAAGGGTGGAAAACTGTCGAGTTTGAACAAAGCAGGTCGGAGCTGGGATGTTGGGCGAGATGAACGGTTGTGGTTACGCGAAGGAGAGAGTGGGTCGGGGAAAGTTGGACGCGGCCTGGCTTGCGGTGGTTCGGTGGTGGAGGGTCGAAGGTGAACGAATGAGGAGGCTCTGCTGTGGTTAGAAGTGAGAGGCGGAGAGGGCGGGTCTGGCGAGAGTGGGAGTTCGGTGACGTGAGGAGAGTCTCAGGTTTGGGGCGAACAAGGGTATGAACGGAGGAAAACTTTCGGCTGTGAAGCTTCATTTATACATATATAAATATTTTTCTCTTCACAAGCATGGGAAAAAGACAGGGGAGAGAGAGCGAGGTGGGGAAGATGAAGAACAGCTGGAAAGATGAGGCTATATGAACAAAATCAATAAATACTCTGTTAAAGGAAACGTACCAGAGAGAAAAAAATGAACTGAAAGGGATAGCGAAAAGTCACACGTTAACCAAGAAATTATTAAAAGTTAACGGCTACTGGTATGGATCCGTTTAGATAAATGAAAAGACACGAAAATCTAAAGGTCCCAAATTTCGAAACCGATACGACTGACAAGTTTACCGATTTCATCGTGTCCCGAACTTCCAAACAAACGAATGAATATGCTACGGAGATCAGCATGACGACACGATCAAAATGGTATACAAATATCAGTTATACGATTATCCGATCAAAAGTCGATAATCGGTACTAGAAATGCTGCTATTTTGCCAGAATTAAGATAAACGGAGCAATAGAAATCCAAATTTGACGAAACGAAGACTGATGTTTCACTCAGAAGATGATTTAGAAATTTACTGTATAAAAATATTCAAGTTTGGAAAACATTTTATTTTCATCAATAATTAACTGACTTAAATTGAAATAGAATTTCACAAGAAAATAAAATTTAATATCAGTAGATGAAAATTTACCAGTTGCTATATTAAAATAGACGTATTCCAAATAATAAATTTCAAATTTCAAATTTTATTGTTTAAAATTCACTAAATTTCAATTAAACATATTATTTAAAACTATTAAAATTTACGGGTCGTTACACTCTCCCCCACTCAAAACTTTTCGTCCTCGAAAAGGAAGGAGGTAGGAGAATAGAACAACCAGAAATAAAGTAGATTGAAAGTCAAGATTAAACAATTAATTTGAACTATATAAATTTTACTTAAAATTTGAAAACTTCATTTGCAATTCAATTTTCTTATATACTTTAAAACTTTTCAAGACCCATTTGCAAAATTTCTTGCTTTCTTACAATTACCATTTATGTGCTTAAATAACAACTTTATCAATATATGAAAACTATTTGAAACAGTTATTTACCTTATTACTTATATTTACAAAGAAGCTATTTGAAAACATTAAATCTATGATTTATAAATTTATTAATTTTTTTTATCTCAAGATACTTTTCAAATATTATTAATAATCAATAATCATTTACTTTAAATATGTTTTATCTAATTAATAACCTCAACATATTTATAACACTAAAATTTCTATTAAACCATGTAGTCTATAATTAAACAATACTTAAAAAAATATAGTCAACAAGGAAAAGAAGGAGGATTTGGAAACAGAATATAGGTGAATAAATAAAGCTGAGCAGATAAGGTAGATTCAAAAGAATAGTATCGGGCATGAATAATAAATTCAAACCATTAGAATTTCAATTTCGAATTATTAATACAAAATTTCTTTGTTGGAAATACTTTTATAATGAAATATTTTTTTATACCGAAACAAATTTCATTTCGAAAATACTTTTATAACTCGATGTTTCAACAAGTTTATCCTTGTTCCTGTAGACTCTGGCAGTGCGTTGATCAGGCGCAAAGCTAGAATTCTCCAAGTACTTAGTAGACTTGTTTCAACACCCAGTGAAAATACTGGAAAAACTTTAAAACAGATATGGAAAGTACAATCCAAACAAAAACGAATCAAATCATGGATCGCAGATACACAATGGTTACGCCGGGTCCCCCAGGAAACATCCGTACCTTTTAAGCATTCACTGCCTTGCGAATTTCGCCATGCAACAAAACGGTGGACCGCAGGATACATAAAAATGGTTACGCCTGGATCCCCCAGGAAACATCCATACCCCTTAAGCAATCTCTGCCTTGCGGATTATGCCACTAACACGACCATAGATCGCAGATACACAATGGTTACGCCTGGATCCCCCAGGAAACATCCGTACCTTTTAAGCAATCACTGCGTTACGAATTACGCTATGCAGTCGAGTTCGTAAGACCATGGGTAACGCCATGGAATTCGAAGGACACTCGAGTATTGTGACGTCCCGACTTTCCACTCCCGGAAAATCGCATCATTATGAAGAAAGAAAGGGGTGAGAAGTAGAAAAGAGAGGAAGAGAAAAGAAACAAACACAAATACTCACAGCGGAAACGAACAAAATATATTATATCACATAAATATTACATAGTATCATATACATCATCTATCAGAGTTACACAGATTACACATCACATACTAGACAGTTATAAACATCTGTCTAGTTATTACATCTCAACATAATACAGATCAATACAAAGATCAACACAGCGGAAACTACTAACTATATCTACAACGCTGAAGCCTCCTGCTCCATTGCTCCTCCACAATTCGTCAAGGCTAACCTGAATCCCTTGGCTACTCGTAAAAATTTGAGTACCCAAGAGTTTATAAAACAGAAATAAACAACTTGGGTCAGACATGGGTCTGGTGTGAGTAACAGGTTAAACTTGTTTAACTTCAAAACCTTTTTGAAAGAAAAGGTATCACGTAAGACTCCCCACCAATAAATATGGGTAAGTTTTTACCTTACGCTAACCAAAACATTTGATAGGAAATTCGATTGTATTATAATAGGTCTAGGGTTTTCAAATAAATATGAAATAGCCGAAATTGTTACATTCATTAAATTCCAGCATACATATGTATACAATCAAGTCCGTTATCACTTATTGGAAGTTGGATTTCCATACAATGGCAGGGCTACCGGGGTACCGCCCGTCACAGTACGTGGCCTAGATCACCGTACCGAGGATCACTCCCAATCCCCTGCAACACAAGGCCGGAACATCCCTTACTGGATAATTCCCGCACAAGATACCTCACGGTTGGGATCAGCAACCGCACCACTAAGCCGAAATAAGAAGGGACTTCTAGACAGAGGTAATCTTGTCCTACTTGGGTGCTACCCACTAACCTTGCTGCACCTCCCCTGTTTTAGCCATTCCCGGTTTGTGAGGCTTGAGGTCACGATTACCTTTAAATAGAACACATCTATCTTAGAATGCTCATCGTCCACCTGACGATGTGCTGAAAGCATTCAATCCATATAAGTTCGTTCCGGGTTCGAACGAAACCGAAGGCATTATCTCGTTACACTCGTTTTGGAATCACCCTCAGAGTTAACGACAATAACCCTTGCACTCTGAATCTTCATCTTCACTTGATTTACGACCTATCGTTAATTTGGATCGATGTGGTATTCGGGTCTCCAGACCTGGAAATCCGGTATACGGAAACCCGATCCCGGTCTCATCGAAATCCAAAGCGTATCTTTTAAGGCCAAGTTGTTTTAAAGGTTAAAACAATTTAATTCAATTATCTTTATTCACATAGAAAGATAATTCACACCATTACAATAGATAATCAACATTATCAATATCATCAGATAATTCATATTATCATAATTCAACTAACCATCCATATCACACAGCATATATCTCATAAGAGATATCAATCAATGCAAAGCATTCAGTATTATCATCCATCTATAAGTAATGATTTATATCATCTCTAATTAATTTAAAGTTAATCAAATTAATTACTTTATTTTATAAATCCTGCTTACTTATATATTAATTAATTATAAATTAAATAATTATCCTCTAATTACCTTTTTCAATTAATCATCTTTGATTAATTATCTCTTAATTACCTTTAAGTAATTTATCTTTAATTAATTACTCAAATTAATTAACCTTAACCACTTATAGTAATTAACCTTTAATTACATCATTAATTAATTAACTAAAATTAATTAAGTTAATCAACTATAATTAATTACATTAATCCTTAATTAATTACATTAATTAATCACTTCATTTATTAATTATTACTTAATTAATCAATCTTAATTACATCATTAATTATATTAAATAAATGATCCTTAATTACAAATTGATTATTAATTACTAAAATTAAATTAATTACATTAAGTAATTAACCTTTAATTAAAACACATTTATTAATCACCTTGATTAATCTTCAATCAGTAATTAACTACCCTTAATTACTTTCATCAACTAAATTAATTACTCCTTAATTAATTTCTTAATTAATCCCTTGATTAATTATTTAAAGTAATTAACTCAAATTACTTCTATTAATAAAATCATTTATTCAACTAATTACTTCCAGTAATTATCTTATTATTTACTTCCCTAAATAATCTTATCTTAATAATTACATTAAGTAATTATTATCAAATCATCTCTTGATTATTCTAAATTAATTAAACTCAATTAATTAACTTAACTAAATCAATTAACTTTAATTAATTACAATAAGTAATTAATTCTTAATTACTTTCAATAAGTAATATAATTAATTATCTTCAAATTAATTAATCTAATTAATTATTAAAATTAATCCTATTAATTAATTATTTAATAATCCATAGTTAATGACCTTCATTAACTACTAACAACTCTTAAATTACTTTTCTTAAGTAATTAAATTAATGAATCTTAATAACCAAGTAATTAATCTCTAATTATTTAATTAATTAAGTGTTAACCATAACTTAATTGATCTTAAATTACTTTATTAATTAATTCTTAATCATTAATTAATATTCCAATTTATAATCCATATTTATAAATTAATTATTCTATTTAATAAATCTTAACCTTAATTAAATAAATTAAATCCTTAATTACAAATTAATTAATCCAAATCATTAATAAATTAAATTAATTAAACCATTTTAATTATCTTAATAATTTAATCTTTAAGATAAAAACATTTTTCCCATGGTCACATCTCATTCACAAATTATTTGAAAACATCCAATTTCAAATCTATATTTTTTTTTTCATTTTAATTTCTGGATTAAAATACCACTTTGTCTTCAACAAAGTTCAAAACTAAATTTCAACTTTTTACTTGTTAAAGAATTTCCTATATCTTATAAAAGAATTTTAAAAAGGATTTAAATCAAATTTCTTTTTAATTTCTAACATTTAAATATAACTAACAATTTAAAATGTTTAAATTTATAAAACTTATCTATTTCCAAACCTAAGATTCAAAACCAACTTGAATCTATATTTTTTTAAACTTTGATTTAAATTCCTGTTTTAAATTTTGCTTTTCAAATTTAAAATCAGATTTTAAATTTAAAAACACCCAGATTTAAAAACCTGGCAACAACAAATCTACCCGAGCTCACCTGAATCTACTTCGAGTCACAGCCCTATGTACTTCGAGCATTCCCCGAGTACCCTCCTCTGTTTAAGCCCAAACTTCATCAGATATATCCCCAATCGCGTGCACGTGCACGACCACCATCGACGTCTCCGACCATCACCGACTTACCCCACCAGTCGACGATCACTCACGTACCAGAATACGACCATCACTACTCGATCCATCCCCTAAATCAAAATCGAGATCTCGAGCTAAAATAAAAACCTGGAACAGAACTTCAAACCCAACCCAAAACCTGGCAACGGCGATTCCTTCCATCTCCGGCCACCATCACCCTTGAAACTCCAGCTACGTCTTCGACAACCCATCCTCTTCCAAACACCAAAACCCCAAGCTACTCGATCATTCGTAGTGGCCGTGATGATCAAATTCACGACCAGATAAAAACTAGGGTTAAATTCTTAGATCCTAAATCATCACTGCCTCACTGCATTAAAAATCCTCCTGACAATTTTCCCATCATCCTTGATCATCCCACTATCCCTAGGAACAGATTCAACTCAAACTAACACAAAATTCAACTGTGCTAATCTAAAATGTATAGTACAATGAATTTAAAACTGCACTTTGGTTTAAGCACTATAAATTGTAATATTTGATTTAAAATTCATGAATTACAAATTAGAATCAGGTTATATAATTGATTCACTAATCCTTGACAATTTATTTTTGCCTATAAATTTATCAGACCTGTAGATTCATATATTTATAAACTAACAGTATGTATATTCAAATGAATCTATTTTTAACATTTAGTTTATACCCTTACAAACATTTTCTATTCATACAAATTCAGTCTATCATCAATATCTAGAGGGATATGAAATGCCTTCCTTAAATTAGAAGCCTGCACCTATAAACAGAGAACAAGTTTGTATTCCCAGTTTGAACAGTCAAATATACTTATATGCTCAGGTAATTTCATCATATAAACCATATATATATATTTTTACTTAAGTACAAATTTTAATCTGAAGCCTTCAATGAAACAAACATATTTTGTTTGAGTCTTAAACTTCAATGAAGATTAAATCAAGAGACAATGGGTTTTAAATCTGACTGAAGCTTGAAATCAATCAAACAGAGAAACTTCAGATAAACATTCATGCACACACTTAAATATACTCATAGATACATCCACAACAAATTTATAATATATTGTCATGTCTAAATAAAAGCATGCAATCAACTTTTACCTATTTAAATTTTTTTTTAAAAGTTGAGTTACTCACCAGATTTGCATTGAACAGAGACAGTTTTTAGCTTTTGAAACCTTAGACTTGAATGCTTCTTGAATTTGATTTTAAAACTTGAGTTTGCTGGCCTTTAGACTTGATCTAATCTACATGCATGCTGCTTCTAGTTTTGAAGAATGAATGCAGACAGGTTTGAAATGATTCCAGATTTGCAGAAAGAAAAATGCAGACAGTTTGAATTTGCTTCCAGAGATGAGAAGAATGATCAGGCTGAAGACTTGATTTTGAAAATGAGATAGGTTTTGATCTTTGATTTAAAAGAGTGATTTTGATTTTGGGTTGGAGGCATAATTGTTTACTGATTATCAGATTTGCATTAGAGAGGAAGATGGTTTCTTGTTTTTGAAAAGAAAAATAGAAAGAAAGAAATAAAGAAGATATGCAAATGTTTATATATGTGAATTTAGATTTTATAAAAATAAAAGAAAAAGAAAAATAAATTAAGACACTTGTCACTTTCATTGATTACTTACATTACACATGTTAAAATGAAGCTTTAAACATAAACACTTGTCTTTTTATATTTTTATATGTATTTTAAAAGTAAATAAATGCCTTTTTCTTATTTATTAAATACTTATCTATATATAATTACTTTTTAAAGAGAAACAAAAACTAATTATATTTAAAAATAAAAGTTATACAAATATTCTAAAATCCAAAATAATTTAAATAATTATTCTTATGAATTTCAAAGCTTAAATTCAAGTTCAAATTAAATTAAATCATAAGATTCAATAAAAAAAAAAAATTAAGTTATATATATATATAACTATTTATTCAATTAAATAATAATTCCATAATCTTTAAAATCCATACATATTAAAAATAATACATTATACTTATTATTTGAAATTAACATATTTGATTTTAAATAATTTATATAAGATTATATTATCAAGTGATATTTTAAAAAGAAACAAAACAAACCATTTTTGTTAATCTTACTTATTTTAAGCTTAAGTAAAAATATCTTTGAAAAGTCCATATTAAATTAAATCTAAATTTCCAATTTACCAAAGCTTTTTATTTACAATATATACAAATAAATATATATATTCAAATAGAAAATATCTTATTAACTTTAAAAGATAGAATTACCAATTTAATACTAACTTAATCAGATTATTAAATTAAATTCAAATCTTATTATCAAAGATTATCCATATCAATTTAATTATTCAACAGATTATTAAATTGATATTGTTAAAATTTCCGGGATATTACATTCCTCCCCCCTTAAATAATTTCGTCCCCGAAATTTAAACAAAGGTAATTTAATAATCTTATTAAAGATTTAAATTCAAAACACAAGCATCTACTATCATCCATATGCTAGCAACCATAGCAACCAAATCATTCAATCAAACAATTCAACTATCTAGACTAAATTCTAGATAAAATTCCTCGAGTTTCCCCAAGTATATATATACCGGGATACTCGCTTTACAAATAATCTAAACAACTAAGCTATAGATCTCCTACTCAACTAGATCTACAGAACTAAACAGAATATCAGACTACAGACGAGTCTGACTCAACTACCAAACCTCCTGAACTGCTGGTTCCAAAACCAAAGATAGATCAAATACGTACTCCCTCAGAGATACGTAAAATATAACAAATTCCAGTTGTCCAAACTGACAATTCAATCCGGAAGACCAAATACTTATCCAAATCAAAACAAGGAAGAGATCCACAACTTTACTCCTCAAACAATAGAAGACTGAACTTACTTCTCCTATCCAAAAAATGAGACAGATGCACTTCCAAACTGCTTCTGCTGCACAACTCTGATCTGAAGTAGATAAGAATACTGATGGAGAACACAAACAAAGACTGAACAACTCATCCAGAAAAATGGTTCAACAGATTCAACAAGAAAACTAAGATACTCTATCAAAACTTGAGCTGCTTCACCCAACTCTATCTCTAGGAACTATCCTTCAACTAGGCTGAACCACCGGTACCACTCCTGGAATCCAGTCAATAAGAAAACTCAACCTTCAGATGCGGACAAACTTCTGACTTCTCTGAAGACATCCAGAAAAACTCTGACAACCCAAGAGAACACTCAGACAATCGCAAGTCACTTTTGCGATCAACCCAACCTATTTCCAAAGAAAAACTGTTCCTCTTTACCAATCAGAACAGCTTACACTTATTTATCCAATTTATCGAAGAAATGGATCCATTCTGCTGCTTCTGATCTTCACTTCCAGAAAAACTGCTCAGCCAGAAAACTTCCTGCCATCACAAAATACTCCGAGCTGCACTGCTGACACTGATGCTCTTATCCAAAGCTCTTCGAGAAACTCGGACTCCAAACCAAAGCAGAAACTTCATGCTGAACTCAGCCATAACACCGAAGCATTCACACTTCCTTAATCTTGTTCCAAAGAAAACATCTTCAGGAACATCCATCGTCACTGTATCTCATCATACAGCTACTATTACCTGAGGTATCAAGGTACCATCACTCGCTTCTGTTCAACCGACAGATCCAACCTTACTCATCCAAACTTCAAAGATAAACGCCGAACCTTTAAAAGGTTTCCTTCAGAGATCGATGAAATCCTTTACCATAGCAAAGCTTACTCGAGACGGTATTAGGTCTACAGTCTCGACAGATACACTTCCAACCTCAATACTCAGACTCCAACCATTGGTAGTCATGTTACACACACCACTACCCTATCTACCTTTATATCCTATATTGGAAAACCCGAACAGGTAACCCAACAAATAGGTAGAAATATATATATATATTTAAAATGGTACTTTTTATATAGAAATTATTTCTGGGTAAAATTATTTCATTTACCTCTTTAAAACAATATTGTGTCGAATTGTTCTATTTAAGTGTTTAGAGATCCCTATCAATAACGTTAATTACTCGTATTGACCAGAATCCATAAACTACTCAATAAACCAACCAACACAATATAAAACCATTTTATATTCACTAACAAATACGCGCTCATATCTATTAATACACTCAAATTCCCACCAGAGCCAAGGTTATCACTAGCCTAAGCTCTGATACCACGTGTGACGTCCCGACTTTCCACTCCCGGAAAATCGCATCATTATGAAGAAAGAAAGGGGTGAGAAGTAGAAAAGAGAGGAAGAGAAAAGAAACAAACACAAATACTCACAGCGGAAACGAACAAAATATATTATATCACATAAATATTACATAGTATCATATACATCATCTATCAGAGTTACACAGATTACACATCACATACTAGACAGTTATAAACATCTGTCTAGTTATTACATCTCAACATAATACAGATCAATACAAAGATCAACACAGCGGAAACTACTAACTATATCTACAACGCTGAAGCCTCCTGCTCCATTGCTCCTCCACAATTCGTCAAGGCTAACCTGAATCCCTTGGCTACTCGTAAAAATTTGAGTACCCAAGAGTTTATAAAACAGAAATAAACAACTTGGGTCAGACATGGGTCTGGTGTGAGTAACAGGTTAAACTTGTTTAACTTCAAAACCTTTTTGAAAGAAAAGGTATCACGTAAGACTCCCCACCAATAAATATGGGTAAGTTTTTACCTTACGCTAACCAAAACATTTGATAGGAAATTCGATTGTATTATAATAGGTCTAGGGTTTTCAAATAAATATGAAATAGCCGAAATTGTTACATTCATTAAATTCCAGCATACATATGTATACAATCAAGTCCGTTATCACTTATTGGAAGTTGGATTTCCATACAATGGCAGGGCTACCGGGGTACCGCCCGTCACAGTACGTGGCCTAGATCACCGTACCGAGGATCACTCCCAATCCCCTGCAACACAAGGCCGGAACATCCCTTACTGGATAATTCCCGCACAAGATACCTCACGGTTGGGATCAGCAACCGCACCACTAAGCCGAAATAAGAAGGGACTTCTAGACAGAGGTAATCTTGTCCTACTTGGGTGCTACCCACTAACCTTGCTGCACCTCCCCTGTTTTAGCCATTCCCGGTTTGTGAGGCTTGAGGTCACGATTACCTTTAAATAGAACACATCTATCTTAGAATGCTCATCGTCCACCTGACGATGTGCTGAAAGCATTCAATCCATATAAGTTCGTTCCGGGTTCGAACGAAACCGAAGGCATTATCTCGTTACACTCGTTTTGGAATCACCCTCAGAGTTAACGACAATAACCCTTGCACTCTGAATCTTCATCTTCACTTGATTTACGACCTATCGTTAATTTGGATCGATGTGGTATTCGGGTCTCCAGACCTGGAAATCCGGTATACGGAAACCCGATCCCGGTCTCATCGAAATCCAAAGCGTATCTTTTAAGGCCAAGTTGTTTTAAAGGTTAAAACAATTTAATTCAATTATCTTTATTCACATAGAAAGATAATTCACACCATTACAATAGATAATCAACATTATCAATATCATCAGATAATTCATATTATCATAATTCAACTAACCATCCATATCACACAGCATATATCTCATAAGAGATATCAATCAATGCAAAGCATTCAGTATTATCATCCATCTATAAGTAATGATTTATATCATCTCTAATTAATTTAAAGTTAATCAAATTAATTACTTTATTTTATAAATCCTGCTTACTTATATATTAATTAATTATAAATTAAATAATTATCCTCTAATTACCTTTTTCAATTAATCATCTTTGATTAATTATCTCTTAATTACCTTTAAGTAATTTATCTTTAATTAATTACTCAAATTAATTAACCTTAACCACTTATAGTAATTAACCTTTAATTACATCATTAATTAATTAACTAAAATTAATTAAGTTAATCAACTATAATTAATTACATTAATCCTTAATTAATTACATTAATTAATCACTTCATTTATTAATTATTACTTAATTAATCAATCTTAATTACATCATTAATTATATTAAATAAATGATCCTTAATTACAAATTGATTATTAATTACTAAAATTAAATTAATTACATTAAGTAATTAACCTTTAATTAAAACACATTTATTAATCACCTTGATTAATCTTCAATCAGTAATTAACTACCCTTAATTACTTTCATCAACTAAATTAATTACTCCTTAATTAATTTCTTAATTAATCCCTTGATTAATTATTTAAAGTAATTAACTCAAATTACTTCTATTAATAAAATCATTTATTCAACTAATTACTTCCAGTAATTATCTTATTATTTACTTCCCTAAATAATCTTATCTTAATAATTACATTAAGTAATTATTATCAAATCATCTCTTGATTATTCTAAATTAATTAAACTCAATTAATTAACTTAACTAAATCAATTAACTTTAATTAATTACAATAAGTAATTAATTCTTAATTACTTTCAATAAGTAATATAATTAATTATCTTCAAATTAATTAATCTAATTAATTATTAAAATTAATCCTATTAATTAATTATTTAATAATCCATAGTTAATGACCTTCATTAACTACTAACAACTCTTAAATTACTTTTCTTAAGTAATTAAATTAATGAATCTTAATAACCAAGTAATTAATCTCTAATTATTTAATTAATTAAGTGTTAACCATAACTTAATTGATCTTAAATTACTTTATTAATTAATTCTTAATCATTAATTAATATTCCAATTTATAATCCATATTTATAAATTAATTATTCTATTTAATAAATCTTAACCTTAATTAAATAAATTAAATCCTTAATTACAAATTAATTAATCCAAATCATTAATAAATTAAATTAATTAAACCATTTTAATTATCTTAATAATTTAATCTTTAAGATAAAAACATTTTTCCCATGGTCACATCTCATTCACAAATTATTTGAAAACATCCAATTTCAAATCTATATTTTTTTTTTCATTTTAATTTCTGGATTAAAATACCACTTTGTCTTCAACAAAGTTCAAAACTAAATTTCAACTTTTTACTTGTTAAAGAATTTCCTATATCTTATAAAAGAATTTTAAAAAGGATTTAAATCAAATTTCTTTTTAATTTCTAACATTTAAATATAACTAACAATTTAAAATGTTTAAATTTATAAAACTTATCTATTTCCAAACCTAAGATTCAAAACCAACTTGAATCTATATTTTTTTAAACTTTGATTTAAATTCCTGTTTTAAATTTTGCTTTTCAAATTTAAAATCAGATTTTAAATTTAAAAACACCCAGATTTAAAAACCTGGCAACAACAAATCTACCCGAGCTCACCTGAATCTACTTCGAGTCACAGCCCTATGTACTTCGAGCATTCCCCGAGTACCCTCCTCTGTTTAAGCCCAAACTTCATCAGATATATCCCCAATCGCGTGCACGTGCACGACCACCATCGACGTCTCCGACCATCACCGACTTACCCCACCAGTCGACGATCACTCACGTACCAGAATACGACCATCACTACTCGATCCATCCCCTAAATCAAAATCGAGATCTCGAGCTAAAATAAAAACCTGGAACAGAACTTCAAACCCAACCCAAAACCTGGCAACGGCGATTCCTTCCATCTCCGGCCACCATCACCCTTGAAACTCCAGCTACGTCTTCGACAACCCATCCTCTTCCAAACACCAAAACCCCAAGCTACTCGATCATTCGTAGTGGCCGTGATGATCAAATTCACGACCAGATAAAAACTAGGGTTAAATTCTTAGATCCTAAATCATCACTGCCTCACTGCATTAAAAATCCTCCTGACAATTTTCCCATCATCCTTGATCATCCCACTATCCCTAGGAACAGATTCAACTCAAACTAACACAAAATTCAACTGTGCTAATCTAAAATGTATAGTACAATGAATTTAAAACTGCACTTTGGTTTAAGCACTATAAATTGTAATATTTGATTTAAAATTCATGAATTACAAATTAGAATCAGGTTATATAATTGATTCACTAATCCTTGACAATTTATTTTTGCCTATAAATTTATCAGACCTGTAGATTCATATATTTATAAACTAACAGTATGTATATTCAAATGAATCTATTTTTAACATTTAGTTTATACCCTTACAAACATTTTCTATTCATACAAATTCAGTCTATCATCAATATCTAGAGGGATATGAAATGCCTTCCTTAAATTAGAAGCCTGCACCTATAAACAGAGAACAAGTTTGTATTCCCAGTTTGAACAGTCAAATATACTTATATGCTCAGGTAATTTCATCATATAAACCATATATATATATTTTTACTTAAGTACAAATTTTAATCTGAAGCCTTCAATGAAACAAACATATTTTGTTTGAGTCTTAAACTTCAATGAAGATTAAATCAAGAGACAATGGGTTTTAAATCTGACTGAAGCTTGAAATCAATCAAACAGAGAAACTTCAGATAAACATTCATGCACACACTTAAATATACTCATAGATACATCCACAACAAATTTATAATATATTGTCATGTCTAAATAAAAGCATGCAATCAACTTTTACCTATTTAAAAAAATTTTTAAAAGTTGAGTTACTCACCAGATTTGCATTGAACAGAGACAGTTTTTAGCTTTTGAAACCTTAGACTTGAATGCTTCTTGAATTTGATTTTAAAACTTGAGTTTGCTGGCCTTTAGACTTGATCTAATCTACATGCATGCTGCTTCTAGTTTTGAAGAATGAATGCAGACAGGTTTGAAATGATTCCAGATTTGCAGAAAGAAAAATGCAGACAGTTTGAATTTGCTTCCAGAGATGAGAAGAATGATCAGGCTGAAGACTTGATTTTGAAAATGAGATAGGTTTTGATCTTTGATTTAAAAGAGTGATTTTGATTTTGGGTTGGAGGCATAATTGTTTACTGATTATCAGATTTGCATTAGAGAGGAAGATGGTTTCTTGTTTTTGAAAAGAAAAATAGAAAGAAAGAAATAAAGAAGATATGCAAATGTTTATATATGTGAATTTAGATTTTATAAAAATAAAAGAAAAAGAAAAATAAATTAAGACACTTGTCACTTTCATTGATTACTTACATTACACATGTTAAAATGAAGCTTTAAACATAAACACTTGTCTTTTTATATTTTTATATGTATTTTAAAAGTAAATAAATGCCTTTTTCTTATTTATTAAATACTTATCTATATATAATTACTTTTTAAAGAGAAACAAAAACTAATTATATTTAAAAATAAAAGTTATACAAATATTCTAAAATCCAAAATAATTTAAATAATTATTCTTATGAATTTCAAAGCTTAAATTCAAGTTCAAATTAAATTAAATCATAAGATTCAATAAAAAAAAAAATTAAGTTATATATATATATAACTATTTATTCAATTAAATAATAATTCCATAATCTTTAAAATCCATACATATTAAAAATAATACATTATACTTATTATTTGAAATTAACATATTTGATTTTAAATAATTTATATAAGATTATATTATCAAGTGATATTTTAAAAAGAAACAAAACAAACCATTTTTGTTAATCTTACTTATTTTAAGCTTAAGTAAAAATATCTTTGAAAAGTCCATATTAAATTAAATCTAAATTTCCAATTTACCAAAGCTTTTTATTTACAATATATACAAATAAATATATATATTCAAATAGAAAATATCTTATTAACTTTAAAAGATAGAATTACCAATTTAATACTAACTTAATCAGATTATTAAATTAAATTCAAATCTTATTATCAAAGATTATCCATATCAATTTAATTATTCAACAGATTATTAAATTGATATTGTTAAAATTTCCGGGATATTACAAGTATCATATCCGGAAAACCAAAAATCAGAGAGAATAATATCGATAGAATGAATCCAAGATGTGGCCACAAATCGGATATCAAGCAGAAGGCACTTTCCATATCTTTACTTCGAAAATATGTATCATATAGTACCTTTTCAAATCACTTTCAAATATCGTACTTTTATAAAATCCATTATATATAAGATTTAATTTTCAAATCAAATACTTTTCCAAAATCAAAAGTATATCAAATCACACTTATATAGACTTTAATTATATAAGATTTCGCTTTTCAAATTGAGTACCCTTTTCAAATCCATAGTTTTCGAATCAATTTCATACTCATACAAATCAATTTTATATAAGTTCGACAACTCCCAAATCAAGTATTTAGTAGCACAAGGTTCTCAAATTTCAATTTGTTTCAATATCAGTTTAATTTCAAAATCATATACCATTTCACCAAATTATTTCTTCTCAAATTAAATATCTTTAGTTTCAAAGTTTCCAAAATAATAGATTTAGAAAATAAATCCAAATTTCCAAATCAATAATTTAAGTCAACCAATTCATTTCCAAAATCAAATGTTTTCAAAATCATCTTATATTTACATAAGGTCCATCTTATGTAAGGATCAAATTTTCCAAAATAAATTTCGCTGTATGAAGAGCCATATGGGATTGAATATCTTTGCTTTTATGGGTTATATATCCTTGTAATTTAAATTGGAAATTTTCTTTTAGTAAGCAAAGATATTCTAACTCGACAGCTTTCAATTTCAGCGTCAAAATATATCAATGATATTAGAATATAAGATGTACATACGTCATCATTTCGCAAAATTACATTTGATCGCTCGCTCGATCACACAAGTTCGCTTTCGAACTAGTATTGTCCATTCGACCTCCCTAATGCGGATTTCGATATGGTTTCTCGACTAGAAGCCATCAGTCTCCTTGCATAGCCATATACTACGATAGAGAATTCTAGAATCAAGCCCAAAATCCATATCAAATATTCGCCATCAAGAATCGAATGAAAAATCATAACACGAAATGGTGTAATCCACCTCGAACTTGTGTACTCAAACCTGGATCAAATTAATTATGCGAATAAAACAGCAGACGTACAACTTATATATTTATTCCAACTTGTTAAATATATAGTTTAATAAAGATGTTACTAAGTTAAAACATTTAAACTAAACTTTATTCAAAATATTTTGAAGACCAAATTCTTCTCGAAACATTCCAAATTTAAATTTCATATTAGAAAAATTCAAAATAGCCTTATTCATATACTTAACAAAACAGTTTCAACTTATTTAAATCATATTACTTCATACTTAAACGTTCAAAACAAACTTATATACTTTATCAAAATACTTTTCAAAATTTCTTGGCTTTGAAGAGTTAACCTTGATTTGGAAGTGCTTGAACCTTTAAAATAGTTGAAGAAATCATTTTCAAATTCAAGAGTTGGAAATCAGCAACAAATCAGTAAATCAATTTTAATAGATGGGGTTATATCAAATCCGAAACTCGAGGAATGAACACCGGCTTACTTCAAATCATTTCAAATATATATATACATATATCTTTCGAATATCAAATCTTACTTCGGAATTTGACATCAAAAATGGTTTCACAAAATCACTCGCATAGCAAAGCTACTGAAGTGGCCTATCCCTCACTCTGAAACTCGAAAATCAATGTCGATGATGCGTGCACTCATCACCGAAATTATTTTCCAGCGACATAAGTGAGTTCTGGACTCCTATTTTCTCAAACTTCTTTTGAAATTTCTATGAAATCATCCGAAACTTATTAAAATCATTTGAAACATTTCTTATTCGGAAAAATACTTTTAAATCATATTATTATCATATATTTCAAAATCTTAAAACCAATTTCAGAATACCGGAGTTCAATTCTCGAATTTCAAATTTAAAATCCTTTAGTTATAATCATTTTTTTATATAAATCAATTTCTTATATAACTTCAAATTTTCAAATCCTTTCAAAAATTCAAATTCTCATTTTAAAAGGGTTTATAATCTTTATCGAAAACATTACACTTTTATATATAGAATATAATAATTTCGATATATAAAACAATTTCTAAAATATAAACAAGCCTGATTTTTCAAAGGATGGTTCGAGAATGGATTTCAAAACAAGGATAGAAATTCAAATTAGAGGGACTCTAATCAAATAGGATTCTGATTCGAAGATAAGTTCGAACGAAAATGAGATAATTAATTACAAAACAGTAGACGGATACACTTATATAAATCGCGGGCGACCTTAACCGGGTCAACCGTGACTTCAAGAATATAATCGATGCGAAAATCTAAGGCAAATCGTCATTCGATCGTCAGAAATAGAATTCGGCACAACAAGAGATAGCAACATCAAAACCGAGGGTTGTATAAATCTCCGGTGAATCAATGCCAATTGTAAAGGAGTTCCACCCCTTTACAAATCATTCAAAGATCGGCGGGATCGCCTATTCTTATGGAGATCATTCGAAGTGGAGTTCTGGGATATTCCAGAATCAAAAGAATACAAATAGGGAGAGGCAAGAATGAAATTTTAGAGCCGCAAGGAACGTTCCAAAGTTCAAAAGAATTTCGAGTCAAAAGGAAGAGATTAAACTCGAACGAAAGTGATTCTGTAAATAAATTTACAATATATGCTAAGTTTCGCCTAGAGCCAAAGCTCTGATACCAACTGTAACGACCCGCTATTTTGGACCATTCAAATCGACAATAAATCCACACATGTCAGACTTAAATAATTCAAAATATCAGATTGTTAATTTAAATTTGGCAAAACTCAGCATATGCAGTAAATAAATCAATCACAGGTCACAAACACAGAGTAATACAATAATGCGCAGCGGAATAGATAAAATAGTAGTTCATGAAGCTACTATATAAACATCAGAGTTAGAAATAAAATACAACAGAACATCTCAAATGCAGTGAAGTCTCCAGTACAACAGATGACTTCTCTGAACAGATCAACTAGAAGAGCTGAGAGCTGAGGCGATAGTTGGATCTCCAAAGGAAGCTCCAAACTCCAAAGGTGAGTCACAAATGCTGTATTACTCGGTCTGACTCGAGCGTAAAGCAAAACACAAAACACTCGAGTCAGGATTAACATTCTTATATAAATAAATCCAACTCAAGTGAAATATCAACTGAAATACAAGTAACTTAAAGGATGTTTGAGATAACCATCCTCTACGGATCTTCAGAACTATCTACAAGGTGGAAATATACATTATAACACCGTGGTCGTTTCAATTTACTTTATACTTCAAAACCCAAATATCATTTTATTTCAAATATAACTATTTTCCAAGATAGTATATATATTAATTAATTTATAAAGTAAAGCATTTAATTTTCTCAAGTCTTGCAAATCGATTCAAATCAACTTCAAATTCCAAATTCAAATTTATTTAAAGCTCAATTCATCAATTCAATTCAGTTCTAAATATACCATTTAAATTTTCAATATATTTCAAAGCTTTAATATTCAACATTTTCAAAGTTAAATTTAACAGTTTCATATAGCTCTTGATTTAACTTCATTATTATTTAATCAGGGAATATTCACTTAATAGATTCAATATCATTTACTAGCCTTAAATCACATTTTTACTAAATATTTCCTTAAATTTTATTTAAACAAGAAATATTCATTAAATTACTTATAAATCAAACCCCAGTTATAAATCATATCTTACATCTCAATTTCAATAAGTTTCTAATTGGTTTAATTAAATAAAATCCTTTATTGAATCAATTTCAACTAAATTCAAATTATCTTCCTAACCTTAACTTATTCAAATTTTTACCAAAATCTATTTTGAAACATATTTAAATACTCAACATATTATATGTATTTAAATCAATCATTCCCATTTATATATAATAATTTAAGGCTCAACATTTATTAAAACCATATATTTCTTTCCAAACCATAGAATTCATTTTCAAAATATTTATATATATGGACCAACGGTGTCTGTATATATATTTATCACATGGTTAAGTGATACGGATATTTATCATTTCAATCCAAAATTTAAATATATACGGGTAGATATCATTTCGACCCGTAATCCCAATTTCAATTCAAATGAAGATCGCTTGGGTTTATCAATTCAACCCATAACGATTTTCTCCTATTCTAAAGTCCGTTCGGGTATGTATCATTTCAACCCATAGTGAATTCTATACTAACAGGGAACTTGCAGAGTGATAACATATAATATAAAATATAACAACTGGCATATATCATCAATATAAATAACAGATACTGGTGTCAGATGTCATAGGTGAATATATACAGATAATAGTAATAACAGGCATATAAATACTAGATACTGGTGTCAGATGTCACAGGTGAACATATACAGATAATAGTAATAACAGGCATATAAATACTAGATACTGGTGTCAGATGTCACAGGTGAACATATACAGATAATAGTAATAACATGCATATAAATACTAGATACTGGTGTCAGATGTCACAGGTGAACATATACAGATAATAGCATATATAACAATTTAAATAACTACAGCATCATATTTCAATTGTCGTTTCAATTGAAATCAAATTTAATAAATACAAGAACGTTAATCGTGAGTGATTGCTCACCTTTCGAGGCTAGAGATGAACAAGAACAAGATGAGTTACAACCCAAGCACGAACTTCTAAGCAAAGCAAAATTGGCATGAAATTCCAAGGTAAAGCACGATGGACACGAAATCAACGAACAAAGCTGATAGTAGGAATTGATGAGATAATTAGAATCATCTGGATAGGGACAGAATAAGTATATTATTATATTATCCTATGAGATCAATATCAAATTGTAGACGAATACCAAAATAAACTATGTATATTTAATTAAAGATTATTGTTTATATTTAAAGCACAAATATAAAATAAACCTTCCAATGTACTTGAAACCAACTCATGTCTATCCAACCAAGATGTATAAACTTCACAAACATATAATATTCTGAGATCAAATATTAACTTTAAACACGTAATACTCTCATTGTTTTAAATTACATATAAAACAAAGTCAACATCTATACATAATTACTATATTATATATTTAATTTCAATATTTTAAATCAAGATGAATATTAAAATGAGATATATATAAAAATATATAACATAAAAACATTTGTAACCAATTGATTTATATAACCAGAAACTTGATACATATAACATATTTTATCGTACTCTTAGATATAAACAAACTGCTATATATAACCAAACTCAACTAAAACCATCTGCACATCCCAAAGCTCAATAGTATATATTTTAACGAAAAAATATATATAAATCCGGTTTTCAAATATATAGTTTATAATACACAATACTTAAGATTACTCTTACAAACAGGTTTACAGTTCATATAATAAAATATATGATTACCCCATGACTATATATTCATATAATTAACAAATATATATAATAACCTATTATAACAGCTATAACACATAATATATAAGCAACCGCTCCCAAATTATTCTACCGTAGGTAAGCCTCATAACATATACACATCATCATTTATAAATTGTAACTTCACTCAACAAATTCAAATATATAGACCTTATATGTCTCAGTAAGTTAAAATAGAATATATCTCATACTTATAAAACCCAAAGCTAATATATATAGTTAAACAAAAAAAATCAAACAGATATGTATATAAATAATACACACCAACTTACTCTATATAAGCAGCAACACTGGTTTAGACCCATATATATATCAATATAACACGTACCATATGTATATAAACATGCAGCAGTGAAGGGTGGAAAACTGTCGAGTTTGAACAAAGCAGGTCGGAGCTGGGATGTTGGGCGAGATGAACGGTTGTGGTTACGCGAAGGAGAGAGTGGGTCGGGGAAAGTTGGACGCGGCCTGGCTTGTGGTGGTTCGGTGGTGGAGGGTCGAAGGTGAACGAATGAGGAGGCTCTGCTGTGGTTAGAAGTGAGAGGCGGAGAGGGCGGGTCTGGCGAGAGTGGGAGGTCGGTGACGTGAGGAGAGTCTCAGGTTTGGGGCGAACAAGGGTATGAACGGAGGAAAACTTTTGGCTGTGAAGCTTCATATATACATATATAAATATTTTTCTCTTCACAAGCATGGGCAAAAGACAGGGGAGAGAGAGCGAGGTGGGGAAGATGAAGAACAGCTGGAAAGATGAGGCTATATGAACAAAATGAATAAATACTCTGTTAAAGGAAACGTACCAGAGAGAAAAAAATGAACTGAAAGGGATAGCGAAAAGTCACACATTAACCAAGAAATTATTAAAAGTTAACGGCTACTGGTATGGACCCGTTTAGATAAATGAAAAGACACGAAAATCTAAAGGTCCCAAATTTCGAAACCGATACGACTGACAGGTTTACCGATTTCATCGTGTCCCGAACTTCCAAACAAACGAATGAATATGCTACGGAGATCAGCATGACGACACGATCAAAATGGTATACAAATATCAGTTATACGATTATCCGATCAAAAGTCGATAATCGGTACCAGAAATGCTGCTATTTTGCCAGAATTAAGATAAACGGAGCAATAGAAATCCAAATTTGATGAAACGAAGACTGATGTTTCACTCAGAAGATGATTTAGAAATTTACTGTATAAAAATATTCAAGTTTGGAAAACATTTTATTTTCATCAATAATTAACTGACTTAAATTGAAATAGAATTTCACAAGAAAATAAAATTTAATATCAGTAGATGAAAATTTACCAGTTGCTATATTAAAATAGACGTATTCCAAATAATAAATTTTAAATTTCAAATTTTATTGTTTAAAATTCACTAAATTTCAATTAAACATATTATTTAAAACTATTAAAATTTACGGGTCATTACAGCTTATAATAAGTAAAATTAGGTTTTAGATAAAAAGATGTATAAGTGATAAATTCAGCCAAAGCATTACACCACTAGCTAAGATGGCATGTGACGTTAATATTCGAATTGTTCGATATTAATCATTGACTGAATTTACATATTTAAGTCCCACAATCGTTGTTGCTCTATAATTTCTGCAAATAACTAATATTTGCAAGGAAAGCTCATTGGCTTGTAATTTCGAGATATATCTTTCGGTTTCTAACAAAAATATGCAATCCGAGAGCATGAACCAATGTGTCAACCAAGGTCGAGATCATAATTCAACTGAGGTAGGAAGCCCGACTGAGAGCATCAGTTGCTAAAGCCTAAAACAACTCAACAAACAACAACAACGACTTAGATAGCATAGGCCGAGACCAACGGTCAAGATGATTGAAAGATTTCTAAAAGCCATATATAAAAGCATCTTTTCAGTAATCCACATCAATTCACACTCAACCAAATGATGACATGCGTTCGAAACAAGACCACTCATAGTCAGCCAGATCATCAATCCAAAGAGAAGGCGTTCAGCTAATGGCATCACGACATGCTGGCTATAAATAGGCAACAATCCCAAGGCACAAGGGATCTTCTAGCACATAACGAACAAAAACTAGATAGTACTTTCCTATATTAGAGCTCTAGTCAAAAACACACTAATGGCGGAAACGCTTAGATTCATTGTAATAAACCTCTTGTCTATATAAGAGTAACTAAATAAGGAAAGGACAGTGGATGTAGGGACTTTTAGCCTGAACCATTATAAAGTCTCAGTGTTATTTACTTTCTGCATTTTACCCTTTCGACATCTACTACTATTACCTCCCAATTTAACACTCCACCTTCCAAGTTCAATCGAACTACATCTCAATAATCACCAATTCGAACTCAATATTCCCATTTAACTTTCGGAGCTTCACCTTCGGAGGGGTGTTGGTGCTGACGAAATTTTGCACAATATTTTTGGCGCTAAGAAGGAGGGCCTTGAACCTACGCATTTCTTTTCCTTCCGGAGATCCAATAGAGCCTTTCAACCATTGATGTCTAGTCCTAGAAACAAAAGAGTCATTTTAGAACTACCCCTCAACCTTCACAATTAACTCATTGAAGAAGAAAAGAACGAAAGATTGGTTACCCTCATTTCAGAGAAGGAAAATGGTCAAGAATATGATCTTATCTAGGCACTCCAAGCTTCTCAGCTCTGGAAAATTTCAGGATATCTTCAGGAATCCCTTCTTGAATCTGCCAACCTCTGAAATATCGTTATAGCCCTGCATGACGAAGTTAAAGATCTTTCCGCTGAGTTGCTAAAATATGAAGGTTAGGATCCCTCTAATAAGAGGACCACACCGGACACTCAAGGCGGTGAGTCTCGAAAGAAATTAAAATGCGATCAAGTTCTTACTCCCCTCAACCATAATATGTCTCGGATCTTTCTAAGGACCTATGGAGAGATCCGTTATCCTAACTACCCCCTTCCACCATAGAAGATCCAAAAGTAAAGAACCACTGTATATATCATTGAGTACATGGACACGAAATAGATGAGTGTCAAAAGCTTTCTTGCATAGTCAAGGAATTCATCAAGAAAGGGAAGTTGACTAAATTTATTAAACATTAAGTCGAATTTCTCATTTCGGAACTTTCTTCTTCTTTTACCTTGTCATGTTTTCATAACTTCGGGAGAAGTTTATATAACTCATCCAAATGAATGCATATAGCACTTTTTTGCAGATACCAGTCCAACTACCCTTATCCTCTCGATTATATCGTCTCTTGCAAATTGTTTAAACTATAAGGATCACTTTATGATCTTAGAAATCTCGAAGATTTTGTTGGCAGGTCTCGGTCATCCCCTTTCTGTGAAACTCTTCTTCAATACAATCCAATTCACCGAGTCTTTCCCTGAGAAGTACGCCTATATCTCAGCATTCATGGTGCCTCTTTTGGTATGTTCTCTCTTCTTAAGAACTTATACATATCATATTTATGCCTAAAATTTTGAAATTGAAACTCTGTCATTGAGTTGACGAGGTCAATATAGAGTTTCACTGTACCGGTTTAAGTCAAGCCCTCTTGCTAATATGATGAGATTAATGGAAGGTTTTCACTATGCTGAGTCTAGTCTCTTTTCTCAAACTCAAACTAAAAATTTCCTGCCAAACTAGTAATCGTGTGAATTCAAAAAGATTTTTTCAAAACATTTTTTTAAAAACTACCCCTTCAAAAAAAAATATAATAATTTATATCTCTCTTCATAAGTTTAATATTTTCCTTCAAACTCTTTGGCAAACAAGGTAATTTATAAATTTCACGATTTCAGGGACCTTCTTCAAAATATTTTCCAAAACTACTCCTTTTCAAAGAACGCATATTTATCTTTAATAAGTAATAGCTAGCATAACTATCAACTCAAAAATGTGTTTTAGATGGTCGATACTAACCAAAAGTGGTTGTAGATGGTTGATACCAGCCAAAAGTGGTGTTGGATGGTCGATATCGGCTAAAAGTGGTTGTAGATGGTCGATGCCAGTCGAAAAGTGGTTGTAGATGGCCGATGCCAGCCAAAAGTGGCAAAAGATTTTGGACCCAATAAGAAGTTGGTAGACCTCGCCATAAGAGCACCCCCAAAGTGATGTGCCACAAGGAGTGAAGCCATACCACCCGGGTTTAAAAAGACGTCGAAAAATAGAATGCATGCTAATAGTGAGTCATGGTTAGTGTAACCATGCAAAGGGTAGATTCCCGTATAGATTAGTGTTGGGTGGATTCTCAACTAGAATAAAGAAATGGGTAGATTCCCATATAGATTAGAGTTGGGTAGATTCCCAACTAGAATGGATAAACGGGTTGATTCTCGTATGGATTAGAGTTGGGTAGATTCCCAACTAGAATAGAGAAATTGGTAGATTACCATATATATTAGAGTTGGGTAGATTCCCAACTAAAATAGAGAAACTGATAGATTCCTATATAGATTAGAAACAGATAGAATCCCAAATAGATTAGAAATGGTAGACCCCATATAGGTTAGAATATTGGGTAGATTCCCTATTAGATTAGAATTGGATAGATTCCCAATTAGATTAGGATTGACTATATTCCCAATTAGATTAGAATGTTTAGAATTGGATAGATTCCCAATTAGATTAGAATGTTGGGTAAATTCCCAGTCAGATTAGAATGTTGGGTAAATTCCCAATTAGATTAGAATGTTGGTTAGATTCCTAGTTAGATTAAAAGGATGAGTAGATTCCCAATACGGATAGAATGTTGGGAGAAGTTCCTAAGTTAAGACATCAAGTAGATTCTTGGTAAACTGAAAAGAAGGGTGAACATAGAATCAGAATAAGATGGAACTCTTGGTTGTGTTACTAGGTTGGCTCTGGACAAGAACCCAACCATAAAAAAATTGTTGGGTCCGAGACCTTATCTTAACGGAAATACGCCTAGGGAAAAAGATACCCCATAGAAGGAAAGTTAAAAAAAACTGAGAAGCTCACTCAAGCAAAGTGAAAGCCTAAGAAATAAAGTCAAAGGGGATAGAGATTCTTCACATATAGTTTATTTAAGAAAATGTTACATGATGGGCCGAAAGAAACGCCTAAAGAAATAGTATTACAAAGACTGTATTACAAAATCAAAAACATCAGTAGGTAAGGTATAAAGGCAAAATGGGAGATCTCCACCAAACTAGGCAAACCAAGATGATAAATCAAGATCCTTTGAAATAATCTGGATATTCATGGTCTTGGAAGCAACCTATTAGCATTATCATCCTCAACCTCCTTTCCACTCTTTATTTAAAAGGAATTTCCATGTCATCACTCAAAAAACTAGATATTGGTTTGAGGCTTACTCTTCTCTAAGATAATCTATCTCTTAGTTTTTAGACCTAGCTTCAACTCAAGAAAACTGCTCTTAAACTCAAAAGCCGTAAGGGTTACTTTCAATTTTTGGAGCTCGACTACCTTTTCTCATAAGGTTGATAAAGAGAAGCATAGTCCCGCTTGATCCTTGGATAGTTCAGGCAGGACACTCCCTAAGAAAGGTTGGCTTAAGATTAGCAGAGATAAAAGATGGAAAGTAAGGAAGAATTCCATATTAGTTACCTAGTTTGAGATAACATATAATAATCGCATCAAGATTGAATGAGAATTCAAATGCACTCAAGTTGACGGAAGGGTTTAATTAAAAAAAAGGAGAGAAAATATACAAGACGAGAGTTACAAAGGTCATTACAAAGACAAGTCACATCATGTCTCTTCCATTAAAAGTGTTATCAGGGGTATCTTCCTGTACCTCCTCGTCAGTATCAGTTTCTTCTTCCTCCCTTGCCGAGCTTTCGGCTTCGTCCTCCTCCCTTACCAGGATCTCGGCTTTAAAGGCCTCAGTATCCTTCTCTCCCTAGCATTCCTCATATTTCCTAGCAAAATTGGCCTCAATTATGGTGGCATTGTTCCCAAGATAAGAGAGAGAGAAAGGCATGTCGTGGTCTCGATGTTGAGCTTACGCTTCAAATAAAACCTGAAAGGCTCGACCACTAGCTTCCCTCTCATGCTCTTCTATAATAATATAACGTTCTTTGTCAGCCACCCCAGCCTCAGCTTTCTTCAGCCTCTCTCCTTTTTCGTTCAGGGCTTTCTCAAGGGTCTCGATCCTACAATCCTTCTCTCCTATAGTCCTACCCGATTTCTCAACTTGAGTAGCCGTCCCTTAAACCTTAGCCCTAAACTCCGTGAAATCCCTTTTTGTCGCTTCGACAACAGTTATTATTTCCTCAATCTTCAACCATCCATGTTGAAGGACTGAGAATTCCACCATCATCTAGAAAGAGGTAAATAGAGTAAGGACAAATATTGAAATTATAAACCTTTACAAGAACTTCCTCTTTATTTTAATACTCTCTTGGAGGCTATATTCGATCATATTTCGGACGCCATCAACAAAGGTGGGAAGCATAACATGCGCTTCAATGATGGCTGAAGAAAAACCACCTTCAAAAGTGGCCCTGGTAATCTTTATAGCTTGAATTTTCTTCTTAGAAAGAAGATTTGGAACTTTTTTAGAGCTTTCGGCCTAGGAAGGTTTAGAGACCTTTTGTTTTTTCAAGTCGTGAGTCTCTTTATCCGAAGATAACAACCTAGCCCATTTTTTGATCGCGTTTCCCTTACCTTTGGAGCTAGATTTCTTGGAAAGCCCTATAGCAAGAAAAAGAAGATAAGGTTAAAATCAAGATCAAGACTAAAATTAATGATTAAGGACATTAAGTAAACAAATCTAATGGTTAAATAGTGAAACCCTCAGCCTCACCTTCACTAGGATTAGAATCAGTTTCATCTCCACTGCCGACAGTTACAATAGAAGCTGCAACATACTTCCCAGTAGGCTTGAATCTAGCAAAATTAGTAGAAGGGAGTAACAAACCCATGGCTTTTAGCTTGCTCTCGGTAAGAACTAAGTACCGGTATCACAAAAGGAATGGAATCTTCATAACCTCTTTATACTTATCTTTTAACTAACTAACAAGTGCCGGAGCGCTACTCTTTTCGGGTCTTTTTCGGGTTTTGCTAATTAAGTTCAAACAAAATAAAAGAACACAGTTTAGAATATGAATAAGATTGAGAAAAGAGAGGAGTATCCAATGACATACTAGCATTATTAAAAGAAGTGATAATTCGGTTAGAGGAAGCTCTTACCAGAAACCCTGGCATGGTCTTATTTTGCTAAAGGGATCTTCTAAAGGGGGCTTCCTTAAAAACTTGAGGAAATACGTAGGAAATTTTTCGAAAGTCTTAAACTCTAGCAGATTGAACATATAATTGATCTCGACAACAAATATGTTTCGGTAACCCATTTCAGAATATAAGTTTGTCATAGCGGATAAAGTCGAGTAAGAGGTAACTAGAAGTTGGAAAAGGTTGAGGTTATAAAACTACAAGACATCAGTAAACAAAGGAGCAAGGGGAAAGAAAATCCTGTGTTCTAAATGCTCTATGGACCACACAAAATACCCATTGGGAGGATCACTAAAATGCAACCGGCCCAGGTAGCAAGCGTCTCGACTTTAATAATTCTATAGGAAGACAAAATTTCATTAAGAACTTTTTGGTCTGTAACAGGTTCATCCATTTCCAGCTTAAGAAAAAATATCAAAAATGTTCAATTGCAAAAAAAAAAGAATCGACATTATTTCTAGGATAAAGATTAAGCAAATTGTACTCAATTTAAATTCTTGGATAAGCAATGAAAGGAAAAATATCAACGACTATATCAGTAATCACAATAAGAAAAAAAAGTTGAAAAGGACTTACTTGCTTGTGAACAGGTATCGAAAGAAGAATCAAAGAATGCTTGAAAATGTTAATGGTAGTTTTGCAATTTGAACAAGTGAAAAGAGAAAAGAAAAGGGAAGGAGTGTTTATATTAAAGGAACGACGTTGATTAAAGAAAGAGAAGTTTTCCTCCATGGATTTAGTTTGACAAAGAATATCAAAAGGCTGCCTAGTTGGATGCCAAGTCACCCTTGCACTAGAAAAGAGAAATACATTTTAAAGATGACCAATCATCTGCCAACGTCTTGGCTAATAATAAATGCAAAACCAGAACCCATCCTTTCAAAGGTCTAGTCCCGAATGATCACTTACGAGTCCATACTACAAACAAAGTTTTGACCTCATGGTCCTAAAGTAGATTTTGCCTTACGACACTGTAACAGCTTCGCTTACCACTTAGCTTAGATGGCTTCAAGTGACAAGCATCATTTTTGAAAATTTTTGTCCTTGCGGTCCCAAATTAGATTTTGCCTTTCGGCACCGTAACAGTTTCGCTTACCACTTAGCCTAGATGGCTTCAAGTGATAAGCATCGTTTTTGAAAAGTTTTGACCTCACGGTCCTAAGTTAGATTTTTTCCTTTCGGCACCGTAACAAATCGCTAATATTCATAAGGAAAGCTCCTTGGCTTGTAATTCCACGAGCATGAACCAATGTGTCAACCAAGGCCGAGATCATAATTCAGCTAAGTAGGAAGCCCAACCAAGAGCATCAATTGCCGAAGCCTAAAACAACTCAACAAACAACAATAATCAATGGCTCAAATAGCCCATGTCGAGATCAACAGTAAAGATGACTGAATGATTTCCAAAAGCCATATATAAAAGCATCATGTCAGCAATTCACGTCAAGTCACACTCAACCAAATGATGACACGCGTTCAAACCAAGACTGCTCATAGTCAGCCAGATCATCAATCTAAAGAGAAGGTGTTCGGCCAATGGCATTACGACATGCTGGCTATTAATAGGTGACAATCCCACAACATAGGGGATCTTCTAGTACATAACGAACAAAAGCTAGATAGTACTTTCCTATATTAGAGCTCTAATAAAAAAAATCATTAATGGCGAAAATGCTTAGATTCAATGTAATAAGCCTCTCGGTTATATAAGAGTAACTAAATAAGAAAAGAACAGCGAACGTAGGGATTTTCGGCCCGAACCACAATAAAGTCTCAGTGCTATTTACTTTCTACATTTTACCCTTGCGGCACATACTATTGTTACCTCCCGATTTAACACTCCACCTTCCAAGTTCAATCAAACTACATATCAATAATCACCCATTCGAACTTAACATTCCTACTTAACTTCTAAAGCTTTACCTTCGGACTTCGGGGCATTGCTGCTGACAACATTCTATATTAAAAATTGTAATGATGAATTCTTCGAAAAACCACATAATTTAATTAATTTATAATCATTGTAAATTATTTAATTAATTAATATTTATGAAATATTAATTGTTAAATTTTATTTGATTTGTTTGAATAGCATTAGTATTTAATAAAGTGCGTATATAAATTATAAACGCGCTTAGTGATATACAATGTCGATAAAATATTTAAATTAGATTTAAACGGATTAATTTTTAAATGATTTTTGATAAATTTTTTAGGCCCATATACCTCTTTATCGTCGCTCATGCATGATGAAATGGGGAGGGTTTTCAAGTGTGATTTGAAATTCCAAAGGAATAATTAAAGGAATGAAATAAATCTCCATCTTTTACTCTTTTTTGTGACTCACGTAAATCTTATTTACGAAATGATTTATGTTCTTTTCTCTTTATGTCTATTATTTTTGCCAAGAATACGAAGTGGGAGAGAGGTAAAGAGGATTTAATGAGATTTAATTATGAACTAAATTGAGACAGTTTGAAAGGAGGATTGAAAGGTTTCGGCATTTCCCTTCAAAACAAGACCTTGTTCATTCATTTCATAATTATTCTCTCAAGACAGTACACATTTCATTATCTCCTCTCTCCCTCTAATGGTTGAAAGTTCATTTCTTTATGCATGGATGAAAAATTCCCAAAACAAATTAAAATAAAATCAAATAAACAAGTGTATTTTATACACTTGCAAAAAAATCCAAACATATTAAATAAAATGAAGATTTTATTTAATATATTTCAGATTGGATCTAAAATCCGTTTAGACTTCACAGGCTCAAAAAGATCAAAATGGATTTTTTTTATAATTCACCCATTTAGTCTGCTTCCAACCGATTTGGTTCCTTCAAATGTTATTGGAGCCCAGTGATTTATACGCTCTAAAATTAGGGATGTTATGGCTAACTGATTAAAGCATACCCATTTAGTAGGATGTCTTGAAAGGTAGCATGAATGGTTGAGTTGGGTAATCAAGTACTCTGTCCTACCTGACTACTGGCTCGAAGGATAAAGTAGGTCCAAAGGTTATACCCAAGATAAAGGCCCAAGTTGATTTGGGCCTTGTGCTAATTTTCAAAATATGTTTGAAATTTTAAAAAATATTTTGAATTTGATAGTCAGGTTTAAAATATAAAATGGAAACTTTGTAAAAGTTACAAAATGAATTCAAAATTTCAACTTATTTTGAGAAACTAAAATAACTAATTTCAAAATTTTAATATATTTAATTAATTTGTTTAGTAAAATAAAACTATATAATTAATTAAAAGTTAATTATATATATATATATTGATATATGTATGTGTTATCCTACCTTCGAACCAGACCATATATGAACGAGACAGAACTATTGAACGATCAAAAAGCAGACCAAAATTCTTGAACCTAACTTTGAAGAGTAGAATACAACCAAAGTCTGAAGAGTTAATACAGAACCTTACTTGCCACTTTTTAGTAGTATGCCGTCTTCCCAAGTGAACCAAATGGTGAAGAGAAAAATTGCCTAAAAAGTAACTCAAGTGTCATCTAGTACCTAGTTGAAGCTCTCAACTCGGCATCGAGTTGTGGAATCGAACAACAAAAGCTACTTCAAGGAAATCAAAAGACAAACCATATATAACACACACTATAGAGTTAAGGGAGATTGGCTAAGGGCTTTCTACTCAAAAAAAAGAAATGAAGCTAGAAATATCGAAGAAACCAAGAAAATATGACAACACTTAACTCGACACCGAATTGTGAAGCACTACTCGGTACCCAGTTGACTACCAAAGTGTGAACATGGCCACGATTTCCCTTCTAAACCATTTTTTGAATGTGGAGAATGAGGATAGCAAATACTGGAGCTTATTTTGTTGATCTACGTCTATAAATAGGAGGAGAGGGGTACAAAATCAAGATCAACCTCTTGCATTTTGAATTATTTGATTTTACGTTATTACTCTGTTGGAATTTCACCGACTTGTAAGCACCGAGTAATAAGATCACAATATGCATAAACTCTTAAAAAGCATTAACAATGTTTAAGTGGACGTAAGCCAGAGTATTGCCAAATAACTATAAATTCTTGTGTGCTATTTACTTCGTTTTTCATTTAATTTCTTCACTTATTCTCAACTTACAATCTGATTGAGTGGTTTTCCAACTTTTGGCACAAACATTTTGGTGCTTTAACCGAGAATAGTCAAATTTCTCACCATTTGGATTTATCTTCAACCTTTGAATATTTATAATCCATGAAGTTAATCCAAAAAATGTTGTTGGAGGATCCTTGATTACTTAGATTTTCTTAATATCTATCATTAGATCTCAGAAAGCTATGGCATCCAAAAAGGCCAAAGAGAAGTTTACTACCTCCAGACCCACTAATGATGCAAATAATGACGGCTCTCATAGACCAATTAGAATGGGGCTGTACAAATTTAGAGTGCATCGGAAATGGTCACTGAGGTTGATTTAGATTGGATGATGATGGAAATGAACAAAAAGCTGATGGAAAGCCGAATGCTGTAATGAAGCAAATGAAGGAGAATATGGATTTGCCGAACTAGTTATCCCAGAGATGTAGGAGGAGCATGAAGGAGTTGTCGTCTTCTGATTCGAAAGAAGAAAATTCCTCTTCATCAGACAAAAACCATAGGGATGGAAAACAAAAAATAAAGAGGAAGGAAGCTAGGACTTCAAAAGTTGGAACTGGAAAACTCGGGTCGATAAGGGTTAACTCAGTACTAACCCGGCTTTATAAGTCGGCATTAACCCAAGGACCCGAGTGGTAACTGATGATTTAGATATTCACCTACAAGATTATGCTGATGGTTGCCATGCTTTTGAGCCATCACCCATAGAACATAGAAGCTGAATAACTAGATGAACGGTTCTCCCAGAGACAGAAGAACTTAGAAATCATGGAACTAACAGAGACTACTTATTGAGCCAAACACTCAGGGCATGCCATGATGACTGTCGTTCAATGGATTCTGTAGGACGAATCAACCCTTGAGGGAGAGGTGAATAGGGTTTATTATAAATTCTTAGAATTACAAAAATCGCAGCACAAATACTAGAGTAAATTCAAAAATAAATGCAAACATACAAATTATCCATCTTCGAGAAAACCTACCTATTGCACCCCAAGATTTCTACTAAGATTAAACAATCGACCGCTTACAAATACCGTGTAAACTTATGACTACCACTAACGTGGTTGTTCTAACCCTAAGCGTAGAACCCTTGCCTCAACTCAACCGTTGAGTCGAGAATTACCCAAACTACACGCTGTAGCTCAATCCTAGTTAGAAACTAGATTTTTAAATTTTAAAAAGTAAATACAATAATTAAATAAAATAAGAAAAACCTTAAGGTATATAAATTAACAATTCAGCCCAAAAATATTCAAGTTTTATTAGCCTGATACGCTTTTCTTTTTCAAGGCCAATCCCTCTTCGTTTTATTTTCCTCTTTAGGGTATTTACACTTTTGATCAAAATATGGTGCTTTAGAAAAAGTTATCAATGAATTCACGCCTTCTCCTATAGATCGGTTGATTGTTTTGCCCGATGGTCATGATTGCTCCTTTGTCCAAGTTCCTTGATGTGATGATTTTGGAAAAATTTGGTATGATGTCCTTTTCTTTTGCTGACTTTGGTTTGTATGCTACTTCAAACTCGACTACTTTGAATTGCCGATGATGATATGGTTTTTATAGAGAATGATTTGAACAAAATTTTTCTCAGTTTTCATATATTTTGAGATTTTTGTTTTGATTGTTTCAATTCTCGAATTTGGCTTTTAATTCTAACTATTATTCTGGCATGTTGGTTTTGGCTGATCTTTGGTCCACGACCTGAGATTTCTGACTTGTTCAATATTTTGGTTAAGGCCTGATTTTACAAACTTGTACAAACTTTTCATTTTTGATGGCTTCGGCCTAACATTGTTGACTTGTTCAATACTTGCTCCAGCCTGAATTTGTGGGCTAGTTCGACATTAATCTGTACACTTGATTATCTATTTCTATGTTATGTTCTTGAGTGCATTTCCTTGTGTGATTGTGCACTTTCCTTGTTTGAGTTGTGCACATTTCTATTGAACTTGTGTGTGTTGCTGCCAGTGCTTATGCATTGATAGTCCAGAGTGGTTGTGGTCCAGTCCTATTTCTTCATGGATCTGCTTATACATGCCTATGCACTTGCACTTCAAATTTGAATTTAATTTTACTTAATTCTTGTGTACTTGCCCATGTTTGTGTGTTATGGCATTCACTTGGTTTTGTTGTTTCATCTTTGTGTACAACTGTATTGATTGTGATGCACAGAAGTCCCTTGTGTGAGTGCATACTTGATGTCCTTGTGCATGTGTGAGTTTGCTTTCTGTTCCTGATGGGAACTTCTTTGTGCATGTTGTGTGTATCTGGCATGTGTACTTGTGTGCTTATTGTGCTTCCTTTGTGTTAATGTGCATTTCTGAGATGCAGTTCTTTGTGTTGAGCTTATGTGTATATGGATCTGAATTGGTTTATTGAAGTACACGACCTTACTACCTTGTGTGCTTGATTTTGAGCTTTCCTTTGGGTGCCTAAATTTTTTCATTGTGCTTGATTTATGCTTGCCTTGTGAGCACTTGCACTTTCTCCTATACTTTAAAATTGAACTAATATTCTGCCTTCTTTTTGTGTACTTGCACTCAAGCTTAGTTTGTGAATTTCTCACTGGTTCGTGCACACATGTTTAATTCATAAACTAGACTTTGATGTTATGTATTCATATTTGTTTCTGCTTGTTTATTGTGTTGAGCCTGAAAACCTTTGGGCTTGACCTGACTGACTTGGTAGTGTGAACCTGCTTTTGTGTGCTTTGTGCATGTGTGCAAGTCTTATATGTGCACATGTGCATATGCATTGCTTTTTTAAAGTGCTTGAAATTAATGTGCTTGTTTGTTTCAAGTTGCTCAGCCTTAAGGCATGTATAGTAATACGATGTTCATGTCTTAAGTTGCTTGTACACATTATTGACTTGATTTAAAAAATTTGTCCCATAAGAACATGTTGTACCGATCCTTGCATATATTTGTTATACTTGTCCATGTCCATTATTTTATTGCCTATTTAAGATATGAAAAGTGCAAAAGCAATAAACTGAGGCAACATTGAGTTTAAATATTTATACTATTGTAGTTTTAACTCATTCCTTTTTACCTTTTACTGCATTATTATTTATCAGGTAAAGCAGATTTCTATCTGGACAAAAGTTGGAGTAAGAAGATAAAAATCGTATTCGAGTAAGTGAGGAAAAGAGTGATTAGAAAATATTGTATATGAAAAAGTTTTGTATATGAGAGTGTAAAAATTGTTGTATATGAATAGTGTATGAAACTATTGTGGGAGGTCATGTTGTAATTGTGTGTACTATTAAAATTTTATTGAAATGAAATAATTGTTGAAATAAAATTTTATTTCTTTATTTCTTTCTATGATATTGTAATATTACTACAACAAACACACACACACACACACACACATATATATATATATATATATATTATCATCAAACTAAAATCATAAACTACTATACTCCACATCTTCCCCCTTTGATGATAACAAATATATATTAAGATTAAAACCAAGAAATGTGTTTGATGTGCCATGATCATAAGCTTCCCTCATTCAAATACTACCCTCATTCAAATACTTCCCCTAAAACTATACACCTCTAACACAGTTGCATGCTTTAAAAATAAAAGAAAATTCTTATGCTAAGATGTCAAAGGAAAAAAATAAAAAAAATCTTGAATATCAGTAAGGTTGTTACTCAACCTTCAAAATCTTAACCTCTTCTCTCTTTTGCTATCATCAAAAATTAAAATAATCAATATAGTGATACTAATACTATAAATCATATAGAGGTAAGAGTATTAACAATTACAATCATAAAAACAAAAATCGTAATATTTTATTAATTAGATGCATATCCCATTTTAGAATATTGATTGGATTATGGTTTAGATAGAATTTTATATAGCGCTAGTAGTATAGTATTTTTGATAAAGAAAAATTCTTAAGTGAAAACAAAGAATGTTAAGCACATTCTAACCACATATAACCGTTAGGACTTTTAAATGAGGTTAATAGTTACTTAAAGAAAGAGTGTCAAGCATTTTATAACCATGCATAACCGTTATGGCTTTTAAATAGGGTTAGAAGTTACTTGAATATTTATCCCTCTCCTATATAAGTGTTCCATCCATGCATAACCATGAGGACTTTTAAATGAGAATGGAAGCACATATCTTGAGATTAAACCTATTTACCCATGCATAACCGTGAGGACTTTTAAACGAGAGTGAATACTTTGGAATAGAATAAATTATTTAAATCAAGTTAAAAAATATCATTCCTTGTTTTTCGAAATACCAACTTCTGCACACTATGTTATATTTTGGTGTATGGATTGTAAGAATGATGATAGAAATAGAAATAATGACGGAATATGTATTAACTAAAAAAGTACTATAAAAATAGTTCAATTTCAAGAAATTTTAACATATCCTTCTTCTAATTACGAAGTTTAATTTAATTACTACACATCATTTTCTCAACACTATTAATAATTTTAGATAGATTTCAAATTTCAACCAGTCAAGCATCATCTTTTCTGGAGTAAATTCCTTACTAGAAAATCCAAAAATCTATCCGTAGGTGTGGTACAATGGAAAGGGGTATCTAGTTCTTGTAATAGACCCATATTTGAACCCTGCCTTGGATACACTTCTTGCGAAAAATAGTATCGGAGGATTATAGGTACCATGTGTTGAAGTGGATAGGCATTACTTAATTTCCCTCAGGAGTTTACCCGTCCATCGGGTTCTCCTAGAGTATATTAAAAAAATTCAAAAATAAAAAATTGGAATGCAAAGAGTGATTAAAAAATTCTAAGCCATTTCTAAAATTTCCAAATCCAATCGAAGTTGCGAAAATCTTTTTTCTATAAGAGATTTTATGAAGATGTCTACTAATTGAAAATATGATCTTGAATGAAGATATGTCTTATGTCTACGTGTTTAGGGCGAGAGTGATGCACATTGTCAATGTTAAGCGTGAAATATAAGTATCATTAAACAAGTACACTGTGTACTCCACAATATCAATCAAATTGGTTTAAATATTCAAAAAAACTTTAGCAAAATCATCTACGCCAAATAAAGGAAAAGTCATTTACATTGAACAAAGGCAAATATAACTAAAAATTATCTAACTAATGATCTGTTGGTCTTCATTGAAGGCAATGAAAGTATTCATTGTACATATAAAATCGACCATTTTTGTTTTGAAAATTCAATCCATTTGAAAACACTATTTGAAAATTTTAAGTCTGTAATTTGATTTAGCACTAAAATTGGAAGATTCAGATATTCAATATTTTTAATTTACAGAATTGGTTTCAAGTTAAAATGATAAATCAATCAAAAGTTATGTCTGAAATGCTTCAACCTGTTTGCATAAATCATAAACACTTTTCAAGTAACGTGCTGATATGATTACTATTTTTAAGGTTTTATAAAATGAATCGGTAAAAGATCAAAACATCAATGTTGTAGCGTTATTAGTTAGCTTTTTATAACTTCAAGAATTTCAAAATTAGTAGTAAGAATGTTCAAGTTATGATCGATTTAATGCAATTGTGTTTGGAAGTTCTGAAATAATTTTGAAATAACATACTAAATGATTTGCAGTTTTTCAATTGTATAAGTTTAAATTTTGGAAAAATACAAACTATAAAACTTATATAATTTTCTATCTATTTTACAGGACATCTTGAATTTTGCAAATCAGAATTACGGAGCACAACTTATGGCAATTATAATACAGCAGTGCCAACAGAGTTCACAACAAGAAGAGAAAATAAGGTTTAGAGATCATACCTTTACTTACCTTTGATGTCATATTCATGTTCACCATTTTTATCCACAGTATGTAGATCTCATCTTCATTTTTCTATGCTAAGGAACACTGAAATTATTGCTCACTGACCATATATAGAACAATTCGAAGTCTGTTGCTATCATAGTTGTTCCTTAGCCCATTTGTACCTAAACGCTAGAAGAATCAAGTGGCCTGGCAATGGACGTAGGACCACTGACATTTACGCTTGGAATCTTTGGTACCCAAATTTGTTTATATATCAAGCAGTTAGTATTTACAATTTTACCCTTAGGAGCCCAAACTTGTTTAAATTTTAGAAATTTTACATTTGTACCTTTTGGAACCCTTATTTGTTTAATGATTTCGTTTTTGTTCTTATTCCAACATTTATTTTAGTTATACCCAATTTTGCTACAAATTAAAAACTTTGAAAATTCATTGCGAAATTTGATCTTATCACAATCCTTTCTCTTAATTTGTTCAATGCTATCATATGTAAGTCTTTTTCTTTTTGGTGATAGTTTGATTACCAAACAACATATTCAATGATTTTTCTCCTTTAGAAAAGTTTCTTGTAGATGATTCAAGTTGTTGAACCCTAAATCTAAGAGCAATGTTTTCATTCAAAAAGTGAGGTGCATCTTTTAATGGAATTTTTCTTTTTTGTTTCATCTTTGTTTTTCAAATTCAAATTTTCATTTTCGAGGATTTCAATTTTAGTCATAGACTTATTAATTTATTCTTCTAGAGAATAAGACTTCTCATATTTTGAGTTAAATGTTCCAGTGTTCTGAATCATCAGTTCTAACTCATTATTTATACCAAGTAGATTGTTTCTCCCAGATTCTAGTTTACTATATTTTTCTTTAAGTCTATCAATGTTTCCACTTAACTCATGATATAACAATAACAAATCATTATAAGATAACTGTGCTACCTCACTAGGTTCATCGTCGTTGTCACTAAATTCTACCATCAGACACAAATTTGCATCTTTTTTCTCACTATCAGTGTTCTCCTCCTCCTCTTCTTCAGTCCTATCACAAGTGGCTGCAGAATTCCTTCTCCTTTTCTATTTTGCTTTATCGAGTCGATTCAGCAGACAGTTTACTTTGATGTAGCCTGGCTTCTTACATCTATGACATATGATTTCTTTCTTAAATTATCCAAAACTTTGGCAATGCCGATCTTTGTTCATTGGTTTATTGCTGGATTTCCATGCTTTATGGTCCTCATTTTAAATCGCTTCATCAATAGTACTAGCTCAGCTGCAGCATCATCTTCTTCCTCATTATCGGTCATACTTTTTAAGGAAAATGATTTCTTTTTCGAATCTCCGCTTTCATGTTATTCCCTGACTTTTAGCTGCACCTCATAGGTGACGAGTTTTCCTATTGGTTCCTGGAACTTAAGTTGTTTCAAATCTTTGGATTCTTGGATTGCTGTCACTTTTACTTTAAAACTTCTTTGAAGGATTCTCAGAATTATTCAGACCACCTCCAATACTATGTAAGCTTTTCCTAGCGTTTTGGATTTGAATACTATATTTGAAAATTATCTATATATTTCTGTTATATTTTCATCTTTTATCATTATGAAATTTTCGTATTCATTGTTGAGCATGGCTAGATGAGATTCCTTGACCTGTAATGTACCTTCGTGAGTCACTTCAAGTGTATGATAAATTTCCTATGCAGTCACACAATGAGAAACATGATTATATTCTATTTTATCTAAGGCACATATAATAGAATACATAGCTTTAACATTTGAACAATAGAGACTAGGTTCATTTGCATCCAAGTTTTCTTTAGGCTTAGGAACTTCATGATTATCTATTTTTACCGTAGGCAGACTATAACCAATTTCAGTTGTATCCCATGCATCAATTGTATCCCAATTTCAATTGTATCCCATGCATCAATTGTAACCAGTTTTCATATATTTCAAGATTTTTGTTTTGAATGTTTCAATTCTTGAATTTGGCTTTTAATTTTGCATGTTATTCTAGCATGTTGTTTTTGATTGATCTTTGGTCTATGGCCCGAGATTTCTAACTTGTTCAATATTTTGGTCCTAGCCTAATTTTGTAGACTTGTTCAAACTTGTTGTTTGTAATGACTTTGGCTGGACATTGTTAACTTGTTCAGTACTTGCTTCGACCTGAATTTGTGGGCTAGTTCAACGTTAATCTATACACTTGATTATTTATTTCTGTATTATGTTCTTGAGTGCATTTCCATGTGTGAGTATGCACTTTCCTTTTTTAAGTTATGCACATTTCCATTGAGCTTTTGTATGTGTTGCTGCCAATGCTTATGCATTAATGATCTTAGGTGGTTGTGGTCTGGTCTTGTTTCTTCATATACCTACTTATGCATGCCTAGGCACTTGCACTTTAAATATGAATTTGAGTTTTACTTGATTTTTATGTACTTGCCCTAGCTTGTTTGTTATAGCATGTACTTGGCTTTGTTATTTCATCCATGTTATGTCTGAACTGATTGTAATGCAATGAAGTTGCTTGTGTGAGTGTGTACTTGCTGTCCCTGTGCATATGGGTGTTTGCTTGTTTCTCTGATGTGAACTTCCTTATGCATGTTAAGTTTATCTGGCCTATGTACTTGCTGTGTGTTTGTTGTGCTTCCCCATATGTTAGTGTGGATCTCTGAGTTGTGCACTTCTTTGTGTTGAGATTGTGTGCATGTGGACTTGCATTGGTTTGTTGCAGTGCATAACCAGATCACCTTGTGTGATTGATTTCGAGATTTCCAAGTGTCTACATCTATTCTTTGTGCATGTCTCATTTGCTTGCCTTGTGCTTTCCTTATGTGCACGTGTACTTGCTCCTATATTTTAAACTTGAAATTATGTTCTACTTTCTTTTTGTACACTTACACTTAAGCCTGGCTTGTGCATTCCTTGTTAGTTTATGCACACATGTAATTCCTAAACCTGAAATTGATGTTATGTATTCATATTTATTTTTTCTTGTTCACTGTGTTGAGCCTGAAAACCTTTGGGATTGACCTGGCTGGTTCGGTACGTGTGAACCTGCTTTAGTATGTGTTATTCGACGGAAATTATATCGGGTTAGAAAACCATCGAAAAATTTCAAATTATAATATAGCTACAAGCGCACGGCTTACACTTGTAGTACATGGCGAATACGGGTCGATCCACAGGGAATTGATGATTTTAAAATTCTATTCAATCAAATTAAACCAAATTCGAGGGATAATAAACTAACTAAAAAAGGTAAGAACAAGCTAGAACTAAGGAGAATAAAAATATGATATTAAAGAGCAATTTAGAGGTAAATCCCCTCTCATGATCACATAAATCAACATAATGAAATTATGATCTCTTTTTGGTCATTTGTGAGTTTATTTGATGCATTTATCATAAGCATGGCCTAATTGTGTTATTAATTAACACACTTAAACCATCAAACTTTAATGCACCCTCTAACCCACTTAATAACTTCAATGAAAATGATATGAAATTAAAAGTAGAATCTATTTTAAGCATGGCTTATTAACTATTGAATTAGAAACATAAACCATCAAATTTTGATTCTAAATCAACTTCCATTACCATGATCATATATAGACGAAGAGGTAATTAGAGATTCATATGACTAAGCATAGCCTATTTGTTTTAAACAACATAAGCTATCAAACTCAATATTAAACACAAATCACACAAACATCCAACTTTCCATTAAGCACAAAAGAGACATAAATGAGAAATTATGTTGCATCTACATGATTCAAGAGAGCATCATTACCCCTAAATTGTTGGGATTAGCCTCTCTTTTGTGTTATTATGTCAACACAAGTAGAAAGCAACATGAAATAAACAAAAATAAAAAGAAGAGGAAAATGAAAGCTAATGGAAAAGAGAACTAATCTAATTGCATAAAATAAAAGAGATCTACACTACAACATGAAAGGAAATAAATAAGAAAATGAAAAGAACATGTATTAAATTGCATAAAATGTTACATGAAAAGAAGAAATGACTAAGTAGCCATGAAAAGAAAGAGAGCTCTCATTTTAGTTTCCTAAGAGAAGAGACTAAGAGAAGAGAGCCTAAAAGAGAGACTAAGGGAGAAGAGGGTTACATGAAACATAAGGGGATTTTATACATGTGTTAAACCCTAATTCGTATTTTTGGGGAATGCCCAAAATACCCTCTTAGGAAGTGTGGAGGCCAAGTAATCATTAGCTTCAAATAATCCTCATTTAAGTGTACATGAAGCCATTAATTCCATAAGCATGTGCATTAGCCTCTAATTTGTACATTAAAGTAGGTGGGTAGGTGGGGTCCTCCATTATCTTCACTTTGAATTATTTCCATCTTCATTTGTTCTCTTCACTCTTGTGCATGCATATATCATCATGTAACCACTTGTAAAAATCACCAAATTTTCTACAAAACAACATAGAAAATTCCAAGTAAATTTTCACAGTTTAATAAATGCATAAAAATGACCATTTTTCCCCTATATGAAGATGGATATGTGACAATTTCAAATAATTTGAATTTTGGTTTAAACAAGTTAAAATACCCGATATGATCATTTATTTAATTTAAATAGATTAAATATGGTGGTAAAAATATGCACATTTACATGCACATCGGTATGCTTTGTACATGTGTGCATGTTTGATATGTGCACATGTGCATATGCATTACCCTTTTAAAGTGCTTGAAATTAATGTGCTTGTTTATTTCAAGTTGCTTAGACTTGAGGCATGTACAGTGATACACTATGCATGTCTTAAGTAGCTTGTGCACATTATTGACTTAATTTTAAATTTTTGTCCCACACGAACACATTGTACTGGTCCTTGTATGTACATGTTATATTGGTCCATGTCTGTTATTTTTTGTGCCTATTTAAAATATGAAAAGTGCAAAACATCTGAGGCAACATCAAGTTCAAATTTTTTTTATACTTTTGCAGTTTTATTTTAGTCCTTTTATCTTTTTACTACATTGTTATTTGTCAGGTAAAGAAGATTTCTGTCTAGACAAAAGTAGGAGCAATAAGATAAAAATTGTATTCGAGTGAATGAGGAAAAGAGTGATTACAAAATATTGTATATGGAAAAGTGTTGTATGTAAGAGAGTAAAATTTGTTATATATGAATACTATATGAAAATATTATGGGATCTCTTATTATAATTGTGTGTATTATTAAAATTTTATTAAAATAAAATATATGTTGAAATAAAATTTTATTTATTTATTTCATTCATTGATATTGTAATAGTACTGCAACAAACATGTTTGGAAGTATATATGTTTATTATCATCGAACAAAAATCATAAACTACTATATTCTACAGATTTGATTAAACCGCAGTTTTTGGTTGATATGGTGAGGAAGCTGGTGAGTGAGAACCAACATTGAAATAATGATAATTGGGGTTCTTCTCCTCGTAGGAGCCCTTCACCGAGGAGATTTTACAGGAGGACTATCCCAAGAGATTCATAATGCCTATGTCATCTAAAAGTGGAAAGTCTGTTCTAAGACAACATATTTTGAAATACGAGTGGCAAATGGATGGTGGCAGGGCAACAGGCATCGCGAGATGTAGGCGTTTTCTGATATTTCTTGAAGGAGTAACCATGACGTGGTTCACTCGGCTCCTACCGAAGTCCATATCTTCATTTTTCTAGTTAGCCAGGAGGTTTGTGAAGTAGCTCAGGTTGAATGCTGCTCGTCCCAAGGATGTGATGTCTTTATCCAACATTTTTCAAAATCTTGGAGAGTCTTTGAAAAATTTCCTGAATAGATTTAATACGGATGTGACTGAAGTGACCAATTCCAGTGAGGACATTGTATTGATGATATTGATTAAAGAAATTCATCCAGACAAGAATTTCGGTAAGTGGCTAAAGATGAAGTCGCCACATACCATGGAGGAGTTTTGTAGGAAAGCGACCCGATATCCATGCTTGGAAGAGGCAGATATGGCCATCTGAAAGGCTGGTGGAAGGCCATGTACCGAGCTAGGTAGTGTAGAGTAATGTTGATGTGAAACATACCTGTGAGAGTGTTGGAAATGTTGCTATCGATATTGGAAATAAAAGTAACAACCAAAAGAGAGCAAATCAGGGTGCTAGTGGTAGGAAGTTGGACTTTAAGAAGCATCTGAGGTACCTGAAACATGAGGATTGCACCTTGCTCAATGACACTATAGACTTTAAGAAGATGTCCGGTAAGTATTGTCGCCTCCACGAAACACATAGGTATAATACGAATGAGTGTCGACACTTGATGAATGTGATCAAGGTTCTAATTAGGAAGAAAAACTTCAATTGAAAGACCCGTAGAATTGTTGTAATTAAATACGGACCATAAGGGCAGATGGCCCAATGGATACAGGCTGGCCCTAGCGAATAAGAGCTTAGACAGCCTAAGTGCAGAATTGTGATCATTACCAAAACCGGTGGACCTCATCTACCTGAGAAAATCTAGAATGAGATGGAATTATATAGGAGGTTGTTGAAACATATTATGCAAGAGGGCTATTTTTTATAGAAAGTAGAGCTCCAACAAAGCAGCTAAGAATGATGACGGATGATGTAGTATTCATAAATCGAGATGTAGATGGGATAGAAGCACTGATGCTTGACCCCTTGGTGATTTTGACCATGAATGGGCTGACGATAAGTTCTGTTCGACTATGGAAGCTTAGTAAACATTTTGTTCAAAAAGACTTATGACCAGATGAAAATGGATGGCCAGGATCTGAAGCCATGTAACTCTCTCATTCGGGGATTTACCAAAGAGGCAACATAGCCTGTTTTATGTGTTGATCTGTCGGTTGTACTTGGTGAAGGTGACCACTAGAGTGTGCGGGTTTAGACCTTCGTTTTGATTGAGACGTATTCTACTCAAAACGCTTTCATAGGCCGATCGACCCTTGCCTGTTTCAGAGTGCCCTTATCCCCCACTGCTTAATAATGAAATTTCTAATAGAAAACTGGGTAGGCACTATTCAAAGAGATCAGATATGAGGTGTGAATGTTACGTCGCGTAGTTGAGAGAGGCAAAGCGACATGAAAAAGGAAAGGATGTGAAGAAGACTCTTTGCATCAAATCAATTGACGAATATCACCCACCGCCTAAGCCCTGGCTCGGACGACATAGTTAACTCTACAAGTCTACGGATATGAGGAAAGTGCCAGAGGATGTGATGGCAGCCCAAATTGAGCTGACGATTAAAATCCCAATCGATCAGAATGACCCTACTCGGATCCTAATGATCGAATTTTAGCTTAGTGTGGAAATGAAGGAGCTGGCAGGATTCCTTCGGGAAAACCTGAACTATTTTCCTGGATGCATTCTGATATGTATGTAATATTGTCGGAGATAGCGTGCCATACATCGAATGTGAATCCCAAATGTCCTCCTATGAAGGGAAATGGTGCAGCCTTGGTCTGGAGTGATTCACTGCATTGAAAGAGGAAGTGGATAAGCCGAAGGTCAATGGCTTCATTCGTGATGCTCTATACCTCGTATGGGTATCAAATCTAGCGTTGGTCAAGAAAGCTAATGGAAAATGATGGGCATGCATTGACTATTCAGACTTAAATAAGGCATACCCAAAGACAACTTCTCATTGTCGAAAATTGACCAGCTAGCAGACTTAATAACTAGACATGAGTTGCTGTCCTTTATGGATGCTTATTCCGGCTACAATCAGATACCAATGCACATTCCGGATCAAGAGCACACCGGTTTCATTACTGATCCAAGGCTGTATTGTTATCGTGTCATGCTGTTCAATTCAAAGAACGTAGGAGCAACCTACCAAAGATTGGTAAATTCAATGTCCATAGATCAGATCAGATGTACAGAGAAGGTCTATGTGAACAATATGCTGGTGAAGTCACAGCGATTGATGAACTATATGAGTGACCTATCGTACATGTATGATGTAATTTGAAGATACAGAAGGATGCTCAACCCATTGAAATGTTCCTTTGGAGTTGCATCAGGAATTTTTTTGTTTCATAGCAAACTCAAGGGGCATAAAAGTTAATCCAGGGCAGATTAAGGCACTGAAAGATGTCAAAGCCTCGAGAACAAGTAGGGAAATGTAAAGTTGAATGGAAAAGTTGCTATGTTGAGGTGGTTCATCTCAAAAACTACAAATAAGTGTATGTCATTCTTTGATGCCCTCAAAAAGGAGAAAAGTAAGTTTGTTTGGATGGAAGAGTGTCAAAAAGCTTTCTAAACCTTACTTGGCCATATGGAAAACCACCATTTTTATCAAAGCCTTTGGAAGGAGAGGATCTATTTGTTTATTTGGTAGTGTTTGTTCATGTGCTTAGAGCTACCCTAGTAAGTGAAGAATCCAAAATCCAAAGGCCTATGTATTACATCAGCAAGCATTTCTTTGGAGCAGAGAAGAATTATCCAAAGTTGGAGAAGCTAGCTTATGGTTTATTGATTGCATCGAGGAAGTCACGACCCTACTTCCAATCACATTTCATTAAAGTACTAACCGATCTACCTTTGAGACAAGTGTTACACCGACCCGAGACTTCGGGAAGGCTGCTAAAGTAAAACATCGAATTAAACTAGTATGACATAACCTATCATCCCAAGAGGCGCTAGAGGATAGGCATTGGCTGACTTCATTGCCGAATTTTCCACCTAAGATGAAGATATAGAGGAAGATGTGGAATGAATTTCTCAATGGAAATTATATATAGATGGATCATCCAATGAACGTTTCTCTAGGGCAGGAATGATCTTAGTAACCCCTGAGGAATGAAAATTATGTTATGCCTTAAAACCTTGAGTTCCTCGCAACAAACAACGAAGCTGAATACGAAGCACTGATCATGGGATTCCAGATAGTGAAGGAATTGGGAGTCGGGACATTGCATATATATATAGACTTTCGGTTGGTGGTCTATCAAGTGAAGAAGGAATTTCAAGCTAAGGGATCAGGACTAGCTCCTTACTTGATGAAGGTTTTGGATTTGCTGAATGACATTGAGTGTTGCATGATTACACACATTCTTAGGGAGGAGAACATGAAATCCGATTCATTGTCCAAATTAGCAAGTTCTTAGGATGCGAATCTTATGGGATTAGTTCTGGTGGAGGTATTGTCGGCTTCGAGCATCAACCAAATGGATGTCGATTGGATAGGCCAATGTGGAAGAGTAGTCATGGATGACTCCAATCAAGGAGTACTTGCCGAAGGGGACTCTCCTGAAGGAAAGAAATGGACGAAAGAAACTTCTATGAAAAGTATTGTGATTCATTGGTCAGGAAGGAGCGCTCTATAGGAGAGGATTCTCTATTGCCCTACTACGGGTGTCATCTACGAAGAAGCTAAAAGGGTACATGCAGATGTACATGAAGGAACCTACGACGATCACATCAGATGACAAACTTTGGCAAGGAAGAATCTTCATTATGGATATTTTTGGCTACAATCAACAAAGATGCGACTGGTTACACTATGAAATGTGATCGATATTAATGTTTTACGAAGGTTCCTATAGTGCCGTCCATAGAAATCACACAAATGGTCAGCCTATAGCAATTTACTGTCCGGGGAATCGGCATCATTCGTGTGTTAGCAATGTCGAAGGGCGGAGCGAAATATGCCATTTTGCAGTGGATTACTTTACGAAGTGGGCTAAAGCGAACCCGCTTGCCATGATCACTATAAAGAAGGTGATAAACTTCGTTATGAAGAACATCATTTGTCGTTATGGGATTCCACAAACAATCATCTCTAACAATGAAACTCAATTAGATAGCACTATATTTAAGAATTTCTACAACAAGTACCGTATTGAAAAAAGATTTGCGGCTGTAGCACACCCACAAGCAAATGGATAGGTGGAGGCAGTGAATAAGATCATTAAGTTCATCTTAAAGAAACGACCGGCAACGATCAAGGTCAAGTGGGTCGATGAATTACCCCAAGCATTATGGTCTTATCGAATGACTCACAAGTCCACGACCGACTATACTCTATTTGCTCTAGCTTACGGATCAGAGGCTATGATTCTGATCGCATTGAGAGTATCAAAAGGTTTGCTATTATACCAAGACAAATAAAGAACTCTTGCTCGACTCCCTTGATATGATCCATGAGAAGCACGAAGAAGCTGACTTAAAGGTTGTTGATCATAAAAAAGGAGCAGCTTGGCAATTTAATGCAAAAATCAAGAATCAAACCTTCGAGATAGGCGATCTCATTCTAAAATGAATCTTTCCTAGTCCAATGATTTTGGGCTCGAACTGGGAAGGTCTGTATTCCATTAAACACAAGCTTGGAGATGGAACATTCAAGCTAGAAACTGTTGACAAAATATCACTTCCAAGAGCATGGAATAGCAAACACCTAAGGCACTAATTTTCTTAAATATATCTATGTAAATATCTAATAAGGCTCTGATTTAATAAAGTAGAGTCTATCATTCATATGTTTATAAATGAATTGGCTTTAGGGATTGATGGAACTGTATTCTCAATAGCCTAGTTCTATGTTGTGGATAATATTAGAATTGAATATTGTTACCCAGCATTCTAGCCTGGCTATATTGAACTAGCTGCACAGGTTATATCCGACTGCCATCAAGGCCAATGATTCCAAAATGATAATTGGGGGGACCAGAAGTCAAGTACAGATGATTATATGAAGTCGGAATTGAAGGGATTTGATGAATGTACGATGTAGGATGCTCAAAGTAGGGAATATGGCTCAACGAATGGAAGGGTTCTGCATAGCATGGCACATTGTGAGGGATTGACATACTTGATTAAGAGGGACCAGTCAACTTCACTAAAGAAGGATTGGCATCCATCAAGGGTCTGGTGCATTCATGCACACAACAATCACTATCTCAGGATCTACATGTCCAAAGCCTATGAAATTTAGAGGGCAAGTAAATGGACCCTAAGGAACCTACCCTAGGGATCGCATGTCATAAGAATAACCTTCGAGGGATCAGCATACATCCTTGTAGAGCGTTCGGCTGCAAGCAGTGCATAAGTGATATCAAGTCAAAGATTAAGTAATTACTCGAGTTCCAGTGGTCCAAATGACATGAGAATTGAAGGACAAACATATTTTAGCATGTAGAAGCCATCATAGAGATTGCTGCCCAAAAATTGACCAATGAAGGGATCGGTACCGATCCCTGCTTATTGGGAAATGGGCTAGCGATTCCTCTAGTGGGCCTATGTGGATTAGAAGGTCCTTCAGCCGAAGTTTCAAAGAGGTTGATGGTCGTCTTCACCTATAAATACTAGCCTAGTGGGTCATTCTGAGAATCTTTACGCTGCTTAATACTCTAGACTTTATTGTAGTCAAGTGTTTGCTATTCCTTACTGCTATAATCAGATTTACAAGTGATCAATAAAGGATAATCTTCAAAGTGGATGTACGCATATAACGCCGAACCACTATAAATCCCAATGCCTTTGATTATTAATCTTTAACTGTTATTAGCTTAATCATTTCCTCAGTATAATATTTTTTCTTCATTTACTTCTTTACATAAGTCTATTCTTGGATGTTTGTGATCAATTTTGGTGCTTTCACCGAGAAACTTGATTCTCCGCTTGTTAAGATCCCTTTGTTGCTACTGGATTGGATAAATCCCCCAAAAGAGATCTGCAGTTATCTTCAAGAAGTTGCTAATACTACTTAGATTTGTAGAAATCTAAGCAAGGCTATTAATAATGATGAGACATACTAGATCTACTTCTCAGAACGTGGAAGGAAATGAGACTGCTAGCATTCAGCAAGGAGACCTAAGCAATCAACCAACAAATGTGAATGTTGATCCGATTGAAGTTCAGAATCCCGCTGACTCTATTACAAGAGTTGAATTTCATACTTTAATGAGAGAGTTGTTGGAGAGCCGTCGATAACTAAACCAACAATTTTAGACTAATATCAACTTGATGAACCAAATCAATCAGCAGTAGTTGGGGAAAGCTAGGAGGGACCCCACTCCTTACTCAACATCGGAGAGTTATAGCTTACCAGACGAGTATCACAGGCATAAGCATCGCAGAACAGACGAATATCATGCAGAAACTTCAGAGCGTCAGCTGGCAGACCATCATGGTCTACCAAGATCGTTCAGTGCCAACCCCTCCATAAGGATCGGTACCAATCCCTCTACCAGTAGAGGCAATTCATCCATGCCTTATGGCAATAAACTGGAGCCGCTATGGTTGGTTTGTATGTTGGATTTCTATTGAATCTTGACCAAGCTCTTCCCCGGAATGACGGTGAAGTGAATTTACAAGATACACATCGGGAAGATGGTGAACAAAGAAGGTGTGAAATGACCCGTAGATAGCGACGGGACCATTCACGTGAGGTGGAGCTCGACCACCGCTTGGCACCAACCATCCAAACGCCGAACTTATCGGCAATGGTCAGACAGTTAGTGAGGGATAGCCAAGGCTTAACCAACGATGACTGGGGAATCTCAAGAAGTCATACCCCATTCATTGATAGTGTGTTACATGCATGGTATCCAAGGAAGTTCAACATGCCATCGATGCCTGCCTACGAGGAAAAAACCGACCCTTTGGCAACACATCATGAGATATGAATGGTTGATAGATTCCGCGTGAGTAGATGATACAATCGAGTGTAGATGTTTTCCCATAACTCTCTCCGGAATAGCGACGATGTGGTTCACAAGGTTACCCCCATGATCAATTTCTAGATTCTATGATTTGTCAACCAAGTTTGTAGAGTAGTTTTGGATGCAGTTGAATCATCCCAAAGATGTGATGTCCTTTTCCAGCATGATTTAGGCTCTAGGAGAGTCGTTGAAAGATTATTTGGAGAGATTTCATACAGCTGTTATGGAGGTCAGTAATCCGAATGATCATGCGATACTCATGGCCGTGACGAGAGGGATTGATCCAGAGTCTGAGTTTGGCGATTATTTAGCTAGTAAGCCACCTGCAACATTGGAGCGCTTTTACGCAAAGGTAGCTCAGTATTTGAGAAAGGAGGTAGCCAGGTCCTCTAGAAAAAAGAATGTTGCTGGACCAAGTGGAGAGGGAGTACAGAGTAACATTGCAATAAAACAATATGATGACTGTTTTGGAAAAGTCTAAGTGAATGTCCAGAATAAACCAAATTAGCAAAAGAGAGGTGGAGATAGGAAACGTGAATGAAAGAGGGATTCTGGACAAGGGAAGCTTTGGACTTCGATGTATAATACTTACACATCGTTGAATACGTCCTTGGAAAATATCTATATGTCTACTTGCAATACCATGCAATATAGGAAGCCGCCTCCGAAGAAATCAACAGAGAAGCAGAAACAGACCGGGAACTATTGTCGGTTTCACGAGTGCTTTGGGCACAATACAAATGAATGCAGGCATCTTGTAACGACCCGTATTTTTTATGGATCGAAGTATCGTAAAACAGTTGACATTTGGTCGCATTTTTGATAAGTCGTTCAGAGTCTAAGTCTTAGGTCGTATGAGGGTTTGGAGCGACCTAAGGAAGTTGGCGAGTTATGACGTAGGCGACTTAGTGAAGTGGAGCGACCTAAGAAGTTAGGTCGTGTAATAGATAGGTCGTGTGGTGGCTTAAGTCGTGGGGTAGGTTAGGTCGAGTGAGCGACTTAAAAGGATAGAACGACCTAAGAGTTGGCAAGCTACAGGATGGAGCGACCTATAGGAGTTAGTGACCTATAGGAGTTAGCGACCTATAGAATTTGGCGACCTAAGGAACATGCGACCTAAGAGTTAGCGGTATAGGAAACAGGGTAAGTTAGCGACCTAAGGAAGGAGTAGTTAGGTCGTATGACCTGTGTGTAGTTAGGTCGTGAGACCTTGTGTTGAAGTTAGGTCGTAAGCGACCTAAGGTAGATTGCTAAGTATAGTTAGGTCACTAGGCCATTAGTCAGTTAGGTCGCGTGTGTGTTAGGTCGCGTAAGGGCTTAGCAGTTAGGTCGCGAATGCGCATGTGTTAGGTCGAAGAAGTGCGCATGCGCTAAGTCGTTAGGTCGTAGGTCGCGAGGAAGCGCATCTGGTTAGGTCGTAGAGGCTTGGGGCTGTTAGGTCGGAGATTTTAGGTCGTAAGGGTTCTTAGGTCGTGGACGACCTAACTCCGAGTGAACGACCTAAGGTGGATTTCAGCCTATAAATAGGAGGGTTCTTCTTCATTTTTGGGATCCGGATTTTGAAGCGACGAAGTGCTGCCATTTTGAGAGCTCGAGTTCTACACTTCTTCACTTCTTCTCTCCACTTTGATTTAGTACTTCCTTCCATCTAGGATCGAAGATCCAAGAGCTAAAGTTGAAGATCTACATTCTTCGAAGAGAGATTTCATCGTTTGAAGCGGATTTGTGATAGATCGAGTTAGATCCTTTGCTGTCCAGATCTGAAGTGTGTTGCTTTTGAGGTGTTTAGGTGATTTGGTGAGTGGTGATTATCTCTCACACGGATCCAAAGGAGTATATCGGATCGTTGGCTCGATTTTGTGTTAAAGTAGTGATTTCCATGCATTTTCCTAATCCTAAGTATAGATCCATATAGATCCATTGTTCATAATGATTTGGCATCCGTTTTACTACATGTTAACCTATGCAAGTTCATTCATCAAGATTATAGAGATATTGCTCATGTTTTCATGCTTGTTAGACTTTTGACTCTTTAATTACGAAATTGCCATTATTGTTATAATTGTCTATTTAGATCATATTTGAATGCTTGTTTACTTGGACTAATGTTTGATTTGATTGATTGCTATGAATTAGATGATTGATGATTTGATTTAGCCAAGATGGTCAAAGATGATTCAAAAGCTAAGGGAAAGGCTCTTGAATTGGAAAAGCTGCTCGTGGCATATGTAGCGGATGATGAAGCTCATATGGATAGATTTGATGATGATGTTGAGATGAAGCTTTGCTATAATGATGATGAGGCGAAGTATAGTATGAGATAGTCTTGGTCTAATCCAGATGGGATCATTCCAAGCAGATTGATAACTCGGTGAAATGGTTCGAGTTTGAGGATAATGGTTTGCTCGAGAGGCGCTTGAGCTTGTATGGAAATAGTCGTCGAGGAGGATGACTAGAAGGCTGAGATCTCATCGTTGTTGAAGGTTCTAGCATGCTCAAAGCAAGAGTACGTTGGGCATATTCGATAGTCCCTGAAGGCTACTGATTGGTAGTCGAGTACTCTGGGCAGATTCGATAGTCCTAGGCACGGGTCACGATGACGTGCAGAGTTATGTCTAGAACCGGGGTTTCCATTAGCCCTTGACGGACGGATGAAATAATGAGCCGGTCATTCAATTAACGATGATATCGAAGCAATGATAACAGTGATAGCCAGAGTCATGGATGTTTGGTTGTATCGTCATTCGGTCTCAAGAGCGGTATTTTCTGGGTGCTTATCTGATCTTGGTTTAGGCCTTGGGGGTTTGTACTTGGAAAACATCGCCCTTGACTCGAGTGATAATTGCTTTATTTTAAATTGTATGCTTTGCTATGTTTGCTTCTGCTTAGTGTGTGTTTGGGGGCTATCACTGTAGAAAGAGGTGGAGTGGGAGGGTTGGATTCCTATTCCTTTTTCCTTTATGCTCTTTTGGTATGTTGTTAGTTAATTTACCGCTCACTAAGACTGTTGTCTGACTCAAGGCTTTATGTTTTAACTCTTATTGCCTTGGGCTGTTCGTCCATTTTGGGACGGGCAGACTAGGTAGCAGGTGACAGGTGCTGTTCTTGCTTTCCACGATGCTGATGACGAAGACGAGCCGGAGGATTGCATATTATCTTTTTTTTACTATATGTACTGGATGTTCCGCTGCTTGTATATTCTCTGAGTGTTATGTAGTGAGGCTTGATGTATTGACTGTTCAGATGTTTGTATCCAACTATTATGAAGTTTTATTGATGAGATTCTATTCTGTGAAGCTTCACTATATATATATTCTATTGTATTTTGTCCATGCGCTGTGAGTAATACGATAGATTCTGCTGTTTTAACTTACCCTGACAATCGTCCATGGTCGCCTGGCACACTTTACAGCACACTATCTCTAGGTTCGGTGCAGGGGTCATGGGCGGTCGTCACATTTGGTATCAGAGCTTTGGTTAATCGATTTTATCCAACGCTCACTGACGTAACTACGTATGAGAGACGTAATTGTATTTTGATGGATGATTACTATATATAATATAGTAGCTTAGTAGAGTTTGAGTCCTTTATGCAGTTGTTTCTCTAGGTGTGCTAATCATTCCTTTTTATAGATATTAAGGATGACTCGAAGAGGGAGACCAGCTGCTAGGGAAGGCCGTGCTACTGAAGGGGCTGCTGATTATGCTGCTATGTTCGAAGCTATGATGACTTCGATCATGAGAAGGATGCCAGCTCCGGGGCCATCGGTGGATGTTGGAGTTCAAGTTCAAACTCCAAAGCCGGTGGATTTTGCTAAGTTGTGTAAGGATTATTCTGCTCTTGGAGGAAAGGTTTTCTTGGGAACAGAACCAACTATTGAAGTCCAGAGGTGGATAGATGCTTGTAGAAGGATCTTTAGTGATTTGGGAATTGAGGATGCGACTAAGAGGAAGTTAGCATCAAGACAACTTCAAGGAAGAGCTTCTGATTGGTGGAACTCTATCACCATTGATACTCCAGAGGAAGAAATTACTTGGGAGCAATTCCAAGTCAGATTTGAAGCTAAGTTCATTTCTACAGCCCAGAAGTCTGTTCTGTTCAAGAAGTTTGTGGAGCTCAAGCAAGGTGGAAGACCAGTTCTTGAGTATGTTTCTGAGTTTGAAGCTTTGTCCAAGTATGCCCGGTCGTATATTGAGTCTTCGTATCAGAAGAATGAGAAGTTTGTGACAGGCTTGGACAGTTATCTTGGGAGGCAGTTGGTGGATCATTTGGACGATTCATTTGAGAAGCTTGTGGAGAAAGCTCTCAGGCACGAGAATCTGTTTCCTAAGGAAGGATCTGTTGTTGCTGTGACCAGGGAAGAGTCTAGACCACAGCAGGGTGGAAACAAGAAGAGGAAGTAGCAGCAGCAAAAGGGTAAGGATGGCCAGAAGAAGCCGAAGGGTGAAGTGACCTGCTTCAATTGTCAGCAGAAGGGCCATTTGTCCAAGGATTGCAAGAATCCTAAGGTGCCAATGAAATGCCACAACTGTGACAAGCCGGGGCATATCAAGAGAAATTGTCCAGAACCGCGGAAGGACAAGCAGATTGTGCAATCTTATGCTTTGGGAGCTGTTCCATCATCTTCGAAAGCTCCTACCGCTGAAGAGAAAGGAAAGAGTGTAGTGGTTCAAGGTACTCTTTTCCTATGTGGTGTTCCAGTTAGAGTGCTATTTGATACTGGGGCGTCGCATTCGTTTGTTTGTAATGAACTTGTAGGCCGGTTAGGTTTAGAACCGGATATTGTTGATAGGCCATTGGTTGTGACTAATCCAGTTGGGGGTTCGTCTTGTTTGTGTATGCTATGCCGTGGTTTGATTGTATCGAGTCATGATTGCTCTTTTGTTTGTGATTGTTTTGTTCTGAACTTTGCGGGGTTCGGAATTATTTTGGGTATGGACTGGCTTAGGAAGTATGCGGCAAAGGTTGATTGTGAGAGGTTGGAGGTGACAGTCGAGAATGTGGAGGGGCGAAAGATTGTGATACGATGTAAGCATGAAGAAGGCGTCTTCATGAGCTTCATGTATTCGCTGGTTGTTCCACGGGATGGACTGTCATCGTTGCCAATCGCTAATGGATTTGAGGATGTCTTTGACGAGGTTAAAGGGTTACCGCCGCATAGAGAGATCAAGTTTCGTATAGATCTAGTTGAAGGAGCCAGACCTGTTGTGATGCCTTTTAGGCGGATGGCGCCTAGGGAACAGCAGGAGTTGAGGGTGCAGGTTGATGATCTTTTGCAGAAAGGATTCATTCGGCGTAGTGTGTCCGAATGGGGTGCACCAGTTGTGTTTGCAACCAAAGCGGATGGATAATTGAGGTTGTGTGTGGATTATCGTGAGCTGAATAAGGCGACTAAGAAGAACAAGTATCCATTGCCGAGAATAGATGACTTGTTTGATCAGCTTCACGAAGCTAAGGTGTTTTCTCAGATGGATTTAGCTACGGGATTTCACCAGTTAAGAGTGGCTAAGGATAGTGTGCCGAAGACTGCTTTTAGGACACCATCCGGTTTCTTTGAGTGGCTGGTAATGCCGTTTGGATTGACTAATGCACCAGCATATTTTGTGGATCTTATGAATAGAGTGTTCAGAGATCAGTTGAGCAAGTTCGTGCTAGTGTTCGTGGATGATATTCTGATTTATTCTAGAACTGAAGAAGAGCACAAGACGCACATGCGTATTGTTTTGGAAATCTTGTGGAAACATCAGCTGAAGGCTAAGTTTTCGAAGTGTCACTTCTGGAAGAGTGAAGTGAGGTTCTTAGGCCATGTTATCTCTGGAAATGGAATAGCGGTTGATCCCGCTAAGGTGGCAGCAATCCAGGATTGGGGTAGACCTAAGAATGCATCTGATGTGAGAAGTTTTCTTGAATTATCAGGATATTATCAATGGTTTATCAAAGACTTTTCCAAGGTAGCTGCACCGTTAACAGGATTGACGAAAAAGAATCTAGTATTCAGATGGGATGCTAAGTGTGAGCAAGCTTTCGGAATCCTGAAAGAGCGATTGACAAGTGCTCCTATTTTGACTATTCCAAGTGGGAATGATGAGATGGTGGTTTACACCGACGCATGTGGTACTGGACTTGGAGCAGTGCTGATGTAGAGGGATAAAGTTGTTGCGTATGCAAGTCGACAACTGAAGCCGCATGAAAGGAATTATCCGACTCATGATTTGGAGTTAGCGGCGATTGTATTTGCTCTGAAGATGTGGAGACATTATCTATTGGGAGTTCGATTTGAGTTGTTTACAGATCATAAGTCGTTGAAGTATCTTTTCTCCCAAAAGGATTTGAATCTTCGGCAGCAGCGATGGCTAGAGTTTTTAGCATCATATGATTTTGGTATAGCTTATACTCCGGGAAAGGGTAATGCAGTGGCAGATGCGTTAAGTCGAAGACATGCAGGATTGGGAGCCATGTTTTCAGAATGGAAAAATCTCGAGTATTTAGCTGGATTTGACTTCAGGCCCAGATGTGAATTGGAACCTGAAATGTTGGCAAACTTATCGATAAGACTGACTCTTGTGGAAAGGATTGGCGAGAGCCAAAAAGCGAGACGATAAGCTTGTCAAGATTATCCGTGATTTGGAATCTGGATTGGATCCAGAAAAGGATAAAGGATTCGAGGTCGATCGAGAAGGTTGGCTTCGGAAACAAGGGCGACTAGTTGTTCCCGATATAGATGAATTGAGGAGTGAAGTTCTGAAGGAAAGTCATCACTCGAAGCTGACAATTCATCCAGGTGGAAATAAGATGTATCGGGATATGAAGAGAACCTATTACTGGGAAGGTATGAAGAAGGATGTTGGAAATTTTATTTCCAAGTGTATGAACCGCCAGTTGGTGAAAGCCGAACAGAAGAAGCCAAGTGGATTGCTTCAGCCGTTAGAAGTTCCTAAATGGAAGTGGGAGCAAGTATCGATGGATTTTATTGATGGGTTACCTAGAACAAGAGCGGGGAATGAAGGAATTTGGGTCATTGTAGATCGTCTGACTAAGAGTGCAAGATTCATTCATGTTCGATCGACTAGGACTGCATCAAAGTTGGCTGAGTTATATGTTAAGTGGATAGTTCGATTCCATGGTATTCCGAAGAGTATAGTGAGCGATCGAGATTCATTGTTCACTAGTGGATTTTGGAAAAGCTTCCAGGAAGTTTTGGGAACCGAGTTGTGTTTGAGTACAGCTTATCACCCTCAAACAGATGGTCAGACCGAGAGAGTCAACCGAGTTTTGGAAGATCTCCTTAGAGCTGGTGTTTTAGATTTCGGAGGATCATGGGAAGATCACCTTCATTTGGTAGAATTTTTGTATAACAACAGTTACCAGTCAAGCATTGGTATGGCACCGTATGAGGCATTGTATGGGAGACCGTGTAACTCTCCGACATGTTGGTTAGAGACCGGAGAAAAACTAATGCTTGGGCCAGAGATGATTCGACAGACTTCGGATTGTATAGAGATCATTCGGCAACGAATGAAGTCAGCCCAAGACCGACAGAAAAGTTATGCCGATAAGCGTCGTAAGGATTTGGAATTCGACGTAGGTGATATGGTTTTTGTGAAGATTTCTCCACTGGAGAATGTTATTCGATTCGAGAAGAAAGGAAAATTGACTCCGAGATTTGTTGGACCATTCCCGATCATCGAGCGAATTGGAAAGCTCGCCTACAGATTGGAGTTACCAGAAAAGATGTCGGGTGTGCACAATGTTTTTCATGTATCGTATCTACGGAAGTATGTGCACGACTCGAATACAGTGGTTTCTGTTGATAGCTGTAAAGATTTCGAAGTTGATCTAGTCGATAAGAGACCTCGTAAGCCGCTTCGTGTTGTGGAAACCAACACGAAACAGCTTAGGAGGAAGGTAGTAAAGTTGCTCAAGATACAATGGAGTGATGATGATAACGACTGTACATGGGAGGTGGAAGAGAGGATGAAAGCAGCTCATCCTGAACTCTTCAAGGCATGCCCCTAAGGTGTCGTGTCATCTAACGACATTGTAACTTGTTCTAGTTTTAGAATTCTGCATGCTAAGCTAGAATTGGATGCATGGTTTGTTGATTGCTATGGATGGTAGGCATGCAGAATAGTCTTTGATTGCTCTGTTTGTTTGGAATTTCAGGGGCGAAATTCTTAAGGGGGAGAGAATGTAACGACCCGTATTTTTTACAGATCGAAACATCGTAAAACAGTTGACATTTGGTCGCATTTTTGATAAGTCGTCCAGAGTCTAAGTCTTAGGTCGTATGAGGGTTTGGAGCGACCTAAGGAAGTTGGCGAGTTATGAGGTAGGCGACTTAGTGAAGTGGAGCGACCTAAGAAGTTAGGTCGTGTGGTGGCTTAAGTCGTGGGGTAGGTCAGGTCGAGTGAGCGACTTAAATGGATGGAACGACCTAAGAGTTGGCAAGCTACAGGATGGAGCGACCTATAGGAGTTAGCAACCTATAGGAGTTAGCGACCTATAGAATTTGGCGACCTAAGGAACATGAGACCTAAGAGTTAGCGGTATAGGAAACAGGGTAAGTTAGCGACCTAAGAAGGATAGGTCGGCAACGACCTAAGGAAGGAGTAGTTAGGTCGTATGACCTGTGTGTAGTTAGGTCGTGAGACCTTGTGTTGAAGTTAGGTCGTAAGCCGCCTAAGGTAGATTGCTAAGTATAGTTAGGTCGCTAGGCCATTAGTCAGTTAGGTCGCGTGTGTGTTAGGTCGCGTGAGTGTTAGGTCGCGTAAGGGCTTAGCAGTTAGGTCGCGAATGCGCATGTGTTAGGTCGAAGAAGTGCGCATGCGCTAAGTCGTTAGGTCGTAGGTCGCGAGGAAGCGCATCTGGTTAGGTCGTAGAGGCTTGGGGCTGTTAGGTCGGAGATTTTAGGTCGTAAGGGTTCTTAGGTCGTGGACGACCTAACTCCGAGTGAACGACCTAAGGTGGATTTCAGCCTATAAATAGGAGGGTTCTTCTTCATTTTTGGGATCCGGATTTTGAAGCGACGAAGTGCTACCATTTTGAGAGCTCGAGTTCTACACTTCTTCACTTCTTCTCTCCACTTTGATTTAGTACTTCCTTCCATCCAGGATCGAAGATCCAAGAGCTAAAGTTGAAGATCTACATTCTTCGAAGAGAGATTTCATCGTTTGAAGCGGATTTGTGATAGATCGAGTTAGATCCTTCGCTGTCCAGATCTGAAGTGTGTTGCTTTTGAGGTGTTTAGGTGATTTGGTGAGTGGTGATTATCTCTCACATGGATCCAAAGGAGTATATCGGATCGTTGGCTTGATTTTGTGTTAAAGTAGTGATTTCCATGCATTTTCCTAATCCTAAGTATAGATCCATATAGATCCATTGTTCATAATGATTTGGCATCCGTTTTACTACATGTTAACCTATGCAAGTTCATTCATCAAGATTATAGAGATATTGCTCATGTTTTCATGCTTGTTAGACTTTTGACTCTTTAATTACGAAATTGCCATTATTGTTATAATTGTCTATTTAGATCATATTTGAATGCTTGTTTACTTGGATTAATGTTTGATTTGATTGATTGCTATGAATTAGATAATTGATGATTTGATTTAGCCAAGATGGTCAAAGATGATTCAAAAGCTAAGGGAAAGGCTCTTGAATTGGAAAAGCTGCTCGTGGCATATGTAGCGGATGATGAAGCTCATATGGATAGATTTGATGACGATGTTGAGATGAAGCTTTGCTATAATGATGATGAGGCGAAGTATAGTATGAGATAGTCTTGGTCTAATCCAAACGGGATCATTCCAAGCAGATTGATAACTCGGTGAAATGGTTCGAGTTTGAGGATAATGGTTTGCTCGAGAGGCGCTTGAGCTTGTATGGAAATAGTCGTCGAGGAGGATGACTAGAAGGCTGAGATCTCATCGTTGTTGAAGGTTATAGCATGCTCAAAGCAAGAGTACATTGGGCAGATTCAACAGTCCTTGAAAGCTACTGATTGGTAGTCGAGTACTCTGGGCAGATTCGATAGTCCTAGGCACGGGTCACGATGACGTGCAAAGTTATGTCTAGAACCGGGGTTTCCATTAGCCCTTGATGGACGGATGAAATAATGAGCCAGTCATTCAATTAACGATGATATCGAAGCAATGATAACAGTGATAGCCAGAGTCATGGATGTTTGGTTGTATCGTCATTCGGTCTCAAGAGCGGTATTTTCTGGGTGCTTATCTGATCTTGGTTTAGGCCTTGGGGGTTTGTACTTGGAAAACATGCCCTTGACTCGAGTGATAATTGCTTTATTTTAAATTGTATGCTTTGCTATGTTTGCTTCTGCTTATTGTGTGTCTGGGGGCTATCACTGTAGAAAGAGGTGGAGTGGGAGGGTTGGGTTCCTATTCCTTTTTCCTTTATGCTCTTTTGGTATGTTGTTAGTTAATTTACCGCTCACTAAGACTGTTGTCTGACTCAAGGCTTTATGTTTTAACTCTTATTGCCTTGGGCTGTTCGTCCATTTTGGGACGGGCAGACTAGGTAGCAGGTGACATGTGCCGTTCTTGCTTTCCATGATGCTGATGACGAAGACGAGCTGGAGGATTGCATATTATCTTTTTTTTTACTATATGTACTGGATGTTCCGCTGCTTGTATATTCTCTGAGTGTTATGTAGTGAGGCTTGATGTATTGACTGTTCAGATGTTTGTATCCAACTATTATGAAGTTTTATTGATGAGATTTTATTCTGTGAAGCTTCACTATATATATATTCTATTGTATTTTGTCCATACGCTGTGAGTAATACGATAGATTCTGCTGTTTTAACTTACCCTGACAATCGTCCATGGTCGTCTGGCACACTTTACAGCGCACTATCTCTAGGTTCGGTGCAGGGGTCATGGGCGGTCGTCACACATCTCCAGGATGTTATAGAAAAGATGATTCAAAAAGGAAATTACCACAGTTTGTGAAAGACCTGCAGGATAGCAGGCATGGGATATCTAACCCCAATCGAGGACAAGCGTCGTGGAGCTTGCACGGACTGATGGAAGACTAGTGATAAATACGATAGTCAGAGGACTGCACCCAGTAGATAAGAGTTGGCAAGAAATGGAGCGCTATGCTAGCGCAATTAGACATGTGGATTTTGAATGCTGTTCAAATACGAAAGATGGAGCTTCCGAAAAAGAGCAACGCATGATGACAAATGATATTGTGTTTAGAAATAGAGATGCAGATAAGGTCGAGGCTCCGACAATCGACCCAATGGTCATTTTAGCCATGGTTGGCCCCGCTTTGGTGAAAAGGATATTGATTGATTGTGGAAGCCAAAGACTTAAAACCGTCTAAAGCTCGTATACAAGATTTTAACGGCGTTGCAACCAAAGCTATTGGTTATGTGGAGTTACCTGTAGAGTTGGGTGAAGGTGAATGAAGGAGAGTCTGGATCTTGCCGTTTGTTGTTTTGGATGTTGACTCTCCATACAACATTTTCTTGGGTCGACCGACCCTAGCTGAATTCCGGGCAGCTCTTGCTCCATGGTGTTTGACTTTGAAGTTTCTGATAGATATTGGTGTTGGAGTTGTTCATGGCAATCAGGCGACTGGACGTGCCTATTATGTAGCTAAATTGAAGGATGCTCAGTGCAAAGAAAGAGGTAAGGGTGCCATCCAAGTTATCAAAGATTGACAACTAGCGCCCGAGCCTTGGCTCGGGCGCCACAGTCGATTCTATAGAGATATAGATCCGAGGGATGATGAAGAGTAGCCCAAAGAGACCGAGGCTGCATCGGCTGAGTTGACAATTGATATCACGATCAACCACGACAACCCATCACGGGTCCTAAAGATTGGATCATAGCTCAGCCCCCCGATATTGAAAGAACTTGCTGGTTTTCTCTGAGCGAATTTAGACGTGTTCGCTTGGACTCACTCTGACATGTGTGTAATCTCACCTGCCATTGTGAGCCACGCATTGAATATCGACCCAAGGCATGTCCCGGTGAAGAAAAAAAGACGCGGCATGGATTTGGAGAGATATGCCACTCTCAAAGAGGAGGTGGATAGACTAAAAGATAATGGGTTTATCCACGACACCCTCTACCCTAAATGGGTATCTAATTCTGTACTTGTGAAAAAAGCTAATGGGTAGTGGAGAACATGCATTGATTATTCAGATTTGAACAAGGCATGTCCAAAATACATTTTTCCTTCCAAGGATCGACCAGCCAGTGGATTCAACAAAGGGACTTGAATTGCTATCTTTCATAGATGCGTACTCGGGATATAACCAAATCCCAATGCATATTCCTGATTAGGAGCACACAGTTTCATTACCGTTGTTGGACTTACTGCTATGTAGTAATGCCGTTTCGATTAAAGAATGCGGGAGCGACTTATCAACAATTGGTCAACAGGATGTTTAAAGATCAGATTGGAAAAATGATGGAAATGTATGTGGATGATATGGTCATGAAGATCAAGCAACCACATTAGAGACTTGGAAAAAATGTTCGACATCCTCCGATATTACAAGATAAAAATTAATCCTTTGAAGTGTTTTTTCGGTGTTTCATTAGGAAAATTCTTGGGTTTTTTTATTAATGCCCGTGGAATTGAAGCTCATCCATGATACCTAAGCGCCAAGGACTATTAAACAAGTGCAGAGTCTTAATGGGAAAGTTGCTGCCTTAAGCCGGTTTATCTTCAAAGTACTGACAAATGCATTCCTTTCTTTGATTTCATTAGGAATGGAAAAAGAAACTTCGAATGGACGCATGCTTATAAAGACGCGTCTCAAGATTTGTGAATCATTTGGAGAGACTCCTTGTCTTGTCAAAGCCGGTGGATCAAGAAGATTTGTACATTTATTTGGCTGTATCGGCACATGTTATAAGTGCCTCATTGCTTCACGAAGAGGATCGAATCCAGAAGTCGGTGTATTACGTCAGTTAATGATTAACGTGAGAAGAAAGGGACTATCTGAAAATAGAGAAACTAGCATACTGCCTGCTGATTGCATCACGAAAGCTTCGTCCATACTTCCAGGCACGTCGAATCAATGTTTACACCGACCAACCATTACGACAAGTCCTACAGTGACCTGAGACGGCTACAAGGTTATTCAAGTGGAATATTGAGCTCAGTCAATTTGATATTACTTATCTCTCTTGGAGGGCTATCTAAGGTCAGGCACTGGAAGATTTTATAGTAGAGTTTACTATGTAGGATGATTCTCCAAAAGGCAGTGAAATCCCAACCATACGGTGGAAATTGTATATTGATGGAGCATCTAATGATCATTGTTCTGGAGCTGGAATTGTGCATGTAACTCCTGAGGATCGGTCAATCTGTTATGCTTTAAAACTTAATTTCCCAACGACAAAAAATGAAGCTGAGTATGAAGCTCTGATTGCTGGACTTAAACTTGCTAGAGAACTCGGAATAAAATCTCTTAAAATCTTTTGCGATTCACAGTTGGTAGTGTACCAAGTCAGGGGAGATTATCAGGCCAAGGGACAATAACTTGCCCCATACCCTACCTAAGTCCAAGAGTTGTTGGAAGAATTTTTAGTACTATGACATTTTGCATATTCCACGGGATCGAAACAGAGATGTTGATTCATTGGCAAAATTTGCTAGCACCGGCGATGCGCAACAGATGAGCTTAGTTTCGGCAAAGTATTAAATGCCCTAAGTATAAACATGATGGAAATTGACCAGACACTGGAAGTGGAGCCTGAGAGGTAGTCGTGGATGACTCTGATAAAAGACTATTTTCTACAAGGAATCCTTCTCGAAAGAAAGAATGAAAAGAAACAAATCCTTCGCAAAGCTTCATGGTATATCATGCAAGAAGAAATTATGTACAGGAAAGGTTTCTCTGTTCCCCTACTCCAGTGTGTTGCTCATGACGAGATAAAACATTTCCTAAAAGAAGTTTATAAAGGGGAATGTGGCAACCACACCGAGGGCAGACACTGGCAAAGAAAATACTCCGTTACTGGCATTATTGGCCAACTCTCAATCGACATGCTGCCGACTATGTAAGACAATGCGATAAGTGCCAGATATATGCAAAAGTTCCAAGAGCTCCGTCGATGGAAATCACGCAAATGTTCAGCCCATGGCCGTTTGCTATGTGGGGGTATAGACATTATTGGTTCTTTACCGATCTCTAAAGGTGGCGCAAAAAATACGCTATCGTCGAAGTTGATTACTTCACTAAATGAGCCGAAGCAGAACCTTTAGCCACGATCACAACCAAGAAAGTAATCAATTTTATTGTCTGAAACATCATATATCATTTCGGTCTTCTGCGAACTATTATGACAGATAATGGGACTCAATTCGACAACATCGAATTTAAAGACTTCTATCGGATGTATAATATTGAAAAGGGATTTGTAGCGGTCGCTCACCCTCAAGCAAATGGACAGGTTGAAGTTGTAAACAAAATCATAAAGTCCTTTCTGAAGAAGCATTTGGAGAAGGCTAGAGGCAAGTGGGTGGATGAACTTCCTACAACACTGTGGGCTTACAGGACCACCCACAATTCTGCGACTGGCCATAATCCATTCGCCCTTGCTTACAGTTTCGAAGCCATCTTTCCCGTTGAACTCGAAGTTCCTTCTCATTGAGTGATTTACTACGATCCCAAAACAAATAATGATTTCCTCTTAGAATCTCTTGAGTTTATAGATAAGAAGTGCGAGGAAGCCGATCTGAGGGCAGCTGCACATCGACATTGAATTGCCCGGTACTACAATATTAAAGTCCGACCTAAAACCTTTGAAATAGGCAATCTTGTCCTAAAACGGGTTTTTTCTACCTCATCGCACATGAATCCAACCTGGGAAGGGCCATATGTCATTGAACAGAGGCTTGGAGAGGGAACTTTCAAGCTAACGACTGTTGATGGCATCACACTTCCAAGGGTGTGGAATAGCGAGCATCTACGATGCTATTTCACTTAGTTTATTTCTTTTTCATTTCAGTTGTATTTGCTTTCAGAATTTGCTTTAGCGTTTGATTTTTCAGATGTGTAATAAGACAATTTATATTATTCCTTCCATTTAGCAAATAAAGTTTCGGACTTCCTTTATATTTATGTTTGTTTTAGCGTTGTGTATTAGTTATATGGCGAAACTGATTGATGTTGATATGTATGAACAGGCTCCCAGAGTTTGAAATTAATCAATCACGCTAATTCCCAATGGGACTAAACAAGATGAGCTTGATCCACTTGTTCATTTGATAACTTCCATTTATAATCCAACAGATGGGATACACAATAAGGAATAAAAGTGGCTCGACAATCTGATGTTCGAATAAATCTTGCTAAACTGTGGAACTAAGTGAAATAATAGAGACCGTGATGCGACCGATCACTCGCTAAATCAAACTCTAGACCCTGGGGGGAAAATCAATCAATTAAGGAGAGTACGATCCGACCGCTCTCCGAAATAACTCTAAGTCCCCTAGTGTGGACTAGAGTATAGACATAAGTCAGGTGTGAATCGACCACCCGCAAAATAACTCTAAGTCCCTGGAGTGCGGACCGAAGTATAAACATAAGTCCGGTGTGAATTGACCCTCCCACGAAATAACTCTAAGTCCCCAGAATGTGGACCGGAGTACAAATATAAGTCGGGTATGAATCGACCACCCACAACATAACTCTAAGTACCCAAAGTGCGGATCAGAGTATAAACATAAGTCGGGTGTGAATTAGCCACCCACAACATAACTCTAAGTCCTTAGAGTGTGGACCGGAGTATAAATGAAAATCGAGCATGAATCGACCACCCGCGAAATAACTCTAAGTCCTCAGAGTGCGGGCTAGGTATAAACATAGATTAGGTGTGATTCGACTACCCATCAACTAACTCTTTATCCCTAGAGTGCGGTATAAGCATAAACATATAGCCGAATGAGGTTTGACCATTCACTATTCCATGAACTCCAACCTGAAACCGACTGGAGGAGTATAAACTCACTAAGGATGGAGTTCGACCATCCAATGTCTAACCCCGCTAATCCAAGACTGGGGCAGGAGTATAGTTACTAAAAAAAACTGCTGAATTCGACGGCGTAACACTAAGGCTTGAGCTTAGCGTTTGAAATGATTCAAGGCCACGACCGCATGGAAGCCTTGGGATAGAGCTATTGGATTGTTACCAGAATTAATGGACAACGAATTACAAGTACATTAAATGGAAAGTAATAGTTCAACTACTTAAATAGCAATTCACACGAAAGCTTAATGGGAAACAAAAACTTTTATTCACATGACATGTTTTAAGATTGTGGTACAAGTTATTTCAAAAACTAGGAATCATACCCATGCAACCACAACTAATAAAATACACAATGAACAACCAGCTATGCAAACTATATACAAACTGAGCCGAAGTGATGGGTATTTCTTTAATCTCCTCTCCTTCTTTGATTTTTGAGAGTGGTGCCATTTTGAGCCCCCACCGATTCTCTTCCTGGATCCTTTGCCACCATTTGCAGGAGAGCTTACAGAGTTAGGATGGAGTTCACCAGGAATCGACTCGCCATGTGGAATAACTTGTTGTGGCACAAGGTATGGATCGTCGATGTCCATTTCGACGGGCTCAGCTTTAGCCTTTTTCTTCAGAAACTCCTCCTTTTCAATATGCTCTTTCAAACTAATCTCATCAGTGCATTCGGAGGCGCCAGTAATCACAACATCATCGAACTCGTCCATTGGGAGCAGATCTTCGACCATATCATCGTCAAGAGCTCTGATGACTTAAGCATCGGGTCCCGGTACATCAGTGGCTGTCAGAATTTCTGCTAGTTTCTCTTGTTGCTCCACAGTAGCATCGTTTCTAGGAGTTTCACTGGGACCCGAAAGACCTGCAAAATTTGTTAAAATAAGGAGATAAGCCTAAAACCATTGGGCGTGAAGAACAAAAACCTTTCATAAATTTGAGGGTAAAGTGGAATACCCGTATCCTGTTGGCTCTCGGCGGTAGCTGGAGTGCCCCCTTCCAAAATAGTGGATAACACTATGGATTGATAACCGGGCTTATCCGGATCATAGCCCAAGTCCTGCTCCGGGCTGAAGGAAACTGATGCTCCAGCCACATGGGAAGAAGCGGGGCCCTTAGGATCGGCCTCCGAGGATACGACAATATGTTCTCCTTTGTCAGAAGGTGCAGAAACGCTAAAGTATCGGAGTCTCACGGCAGCCAGATCTAAGGTTCGTTTCCACGGAGGATCTCTCACACTAATTTTTCTTCATCAAATTCAGTTCCGCCCAACTCCCTCTTTTTCATCTCAGTGATGTGCTCTCAAGCTTCAGCAAGTGATTCGAGATAACCTTCGCCAAGAAAACTCAAGTCAGGGTGGATAAGGACTTTGGATTTATATTCGTTGATCAATGGATCAAATAAGTCCTTGATTTCATTCCGAATGGACTCTTTAGCACCTTCTACTCGAGTTCCAATTTCTCCCATCATATCCTTGCAGTCTTCCTCTCGAGCCTCCTCTTAAAGAGCTTCTATCTTGGAAAACTGCTCATCAAGTTTAATTTTCAGGCTCCTAGCTTCAACAGCCTCTTCGAAGTACCTCAACGATTCTTCCTGAGCCTCAATTTTCTCTTCCCTTTCATTCTTTAGAAGCTCCTCAAGTTCCTCGACGCGCTGGGCGAAGTCATCATTTTCCTTTTGCAAGTAATCTTTTTCTAGAGCGAGTGCGCCGCTGCGATTAAGGGCAGCATCGATTTCATTTTTATGGGAAGCTTCTTAACGGATCACTACTTCCGACGTTTCCTTAGCACACTTCTTCGCCTTGACGAGTTATGTTATTAATTCTGACATCTTGTCATCTTGGTGTTTGATTATGTCTTTATCATGGATCCCCTCTAGCTTGAGACGATCTATTTCATATTGTCACTCTATTGACACTTCAGAGATTTTTTTCCACCAAGTGTTGAAATGATTCATGCTGCACGAACACGTCATTAACACACATGAGAGAACTTGCTTTGGTGTGCCCTATGATCATATGTATTATGGGAAGGAATTTAAGCCCATCGAAGTAGGTTTTCAGAAAAGTGGCCTCAAGTTCGACCAAATTCTCCGATGTAGAAGTGTTAGAAGCTACAGCTGGCATGGATGGATCGGAAGTGGCAATTGGATGCTTTCCTGATCTATAGTCATGAGATTGCTTTGAGCTCGAAGAACCTGAGTGTTGCTCATGTGATGTGGTGATTTGAGGGCCATGGTAGGGAGGCTGGTCTCCGCTATAAGTAGGAAAATTAGGCTGATCTACCTGGCAGGATGTCTGAGATTGGGATTTGCACTTAGAAGAGGAGGATTCCCTTGAGCGATAGCTTCGTTCCCATCCATCGCCTTTTTCCCTACAGCTACCAGACTCTGAATCGTGGCTAGATCAATGATACGTTGAAGAACCACTTAAGAGATCGAAGGCTCGGGACTATGTCATCACACCTGCAAAGACCAAACGAAAACATGTGAGTAACTATCATGCAAAGGATTAATGAAGAGCATGCAGTGAAGTTCACGTGGTCGTGAGTTCCTAGTGTTCCCCTTTGACAGACCAGTGGTTGTATCCTTGCTTATGGGTGTTCTTTCTCCTTTACCAGTAGGATGAATGCCTTCACTGCTCCTAGTAGGAGAATTTAGGCCTTCGATGTTGATATTTGGAAAGTCGTAAGTCATAATATCATCTGGAATTTAGAGATTTGAAAATCCCTTCTGTGAACTTTCCAAGTGTTGGGAAGAAGATTCTTCTTCAATAGGAGTGATGATGAATTCTGGATCTGCGACAGTTTTTCTTTTACAAAGTTTATATGCCAGCTTTTTCTTTCTCTTGGTTGGTGTTTGGGATTGTGCACCTTGTGACGGTTTGACCACAGGCATCTTGCCTGGGCCAGCCTCAGTGTCGTCGGGTTTGTTGGCCTGGGATTCCCTATTCTCACCATCTTCAATATCATCCCGAGTCCCTTCGGTTGGAGGCACGACATGATCGATGCCATCGTTTTCTTGTTCTATAACATTTCTCAACAACGCTGCACTTTCGGGGAGCCCAATGCTTCGACCCACTTCCAGCAGCCTGAATAAAGATAGTAACTCGTCGGTAACAAGAATTTTGATGTCCCTATCTTTGATAGGGGTAGCGCGAATAGCGGCGACCGCTCTTGTAATGCCTTCAGGATGTGGGTGGACACCTGTAGGAATTCCGAATGTTAATAGATTCAAAATTTTGACTTGGATTAACGGACTTAAGAATGAAATTAAGGTAACTCCTGTGTCCTTCCAACCATCGCCTTGCGAAGCCAGGCGGACATCGGACATAGAACCACTCGTGCTTGAACATCATAGTTTACTCCAAGCGCCTGTTAAGACTTGGCAATCAGGCGAAGGTTTGAGAAAAACGTAGGAAGGACTTTCTGACCGCCATTTAAAGTTGTAGATGAATTTTATGTCCTCGGGAGTTGGATGACGAAATAGAATGCTCATAAATAAAAGAAAGGTTCCATGTAAGAAGGCGTAACTGTTTGGATGGAGTTGAGTGGGAGCTATCCCAAGATATCTCAACATCTCTCGAATAAACGAATTAAAGGGCGGTACGCATTCGGCCCAGCGCATAAATTTGTTACACGTGGAGTACCCCTTCGGGGGCAATTGAGGCCTGTCATTTATTCAAGGAACCAGGACATCTACAAACAGAATTCCATGAATGGAACACAGCCTGCGAAGGGCAGCCTCGTGCCTTGCCAATTCAGGAGGCTTGAGAATCTACTGAATTATCTAGAAGAATGGTACCCTCTACTTCATCAGGAGCAGGATTTATATCCTCCCTCGAAATGACTGGAACATTTATGAAAAGGTCGGCCAATGGGCCGGAAACTTCCGTCTGTTCTGCTTGATGACCGGGAGAAATCCTGTCGGATACAGTCGCAGAACCTGATTTTGCTTTAGGATCGATGTGTTGCATGGTCACATCGGAAGACAAATCGGCTAAACGCTCCGAGCATTTGGAGTCCATATTAGCTATACTCAGTAGATAATCGAGGTTGGAAAAGTTTACCTATTTCCCCATGTTAAGTGTAAGCTAGTGCAGTGTAGTGAAGTGTATAGCAGAAATAAGCAGCTTAAAATCAGAAAACGAAGTAAAACGACGAGACTTTGGATTTCGACCAGAGTGACCGTCATCACTGATCGTCTCAACTGGTGGAGAGACTGATCAATTGTAAAAGCTTTGGAATCGACTGTCGGTATATCGAAGTGTGAAGTTTGTCGCTCAAGTCCATTTGTAAGTTTTTAGTGTATGTTGAAAATTCTAAGGATTTGATTGTTCATTCTCGAGTTTAATAGTGAGTGTGCAAGTTTTGTTGTTCATCATGATCGTATATTCAAGTTCTCTAAGGTGAATTAATGATGATTGTCCAAGCAAGCAAAGTTGGATTAGATTGTCAGTTAAAAAGTTTATAATGCCTTTCCCTATGTTCTTGTCGAACCCTATGTTCTTGCCATGCTTTATGGTTATACTGATCCCTTTCCCAAAGCCTTACAACCGAGCCCTCTCTTTGACCTAAACACACCAATCCCATCTACTTCATCCTCAACTCATCTAGCCTTTACACCGAGGGATCGGCATAGAACCAAACATCGAACATCGATCCCTCCTCCATTCTATCTTCTTCCTCCTTTACCCTTTTTTATTTCCCTCTCCTTATTTATATATACCGAACCCTATGCTTACATATATCGGCATAGGTCCAAAACTCCAAAACCGACCCATCCTCTGCTCCTTCTTCTTCCTTTCTCGTCCTTCGCTCTGTCGAACTCCTCCAAATCTAGCATTTCACCTCTCCCAAATGGATTTAACCGCTACTCCATTATTGTGCCAAGCTTTGGAATCCCCTATCTCATCATATAACCCAAGGTTAGGAAGAAAAGAAGGCTTACCTATATGGTGATTTTAGTTTGAATATCGGCAAGTGTTCGAGGATGTAAGAACTGAAGGGAGGAATAAGTTCATGAGAAAGGCAAGATGGCAAATGAATTTCAAGTCGAGGATTAGAGGCTTTGGGTTCGCGAGTGAAGAAAGAGGGTTCGCTGTAGAGTCAGAAGTTAGTAAAGTTGGATAAGTGAAACGAGTATGGTAAAGGGATTGTATATATATGAAAGGGGAGAAAGGTTCAAAATGGTGTGAAAAGAGCAGGGTTTGGCCCATATGATGGCATTTAAAAACAACAGAGAGGGATCGACAAGAGATATGCCGATCCCTGTAGCATTGAAAAGTGGAAAGGAGGGATTGGCATAATGCATGCCGACCCTTACGACTGTTACAAAAGAAAAGAGAGAGAGGGATCAGCTAAACGCATGTCGAACCCTATAAATAAAAAAATAATGATGATGAATTAATATTTTAAAAAAAAAGAAGAGAAAAAAGAAATAATTAATGATGGGGATTGACTATAGGTATGTATGAAAATAAAGATAGGCATAAAAATTATTGGAAGCATGTACATGCAAAGTGCTATTAAAATTGGCAATGACCCGTGAGTGTTTGAACACGTTCGGGAGACAACAACATAAATGTGTATATGAACATGCACGTGTATGACCCAAGAGTTCAACTTTTGAAATCGATAGAAATTGAAGTTAAAACCTGGAATTTTCTTGTTTAAGGCTAGTCCAGATAACAAAAGCTTATTAGTCTCATAGTACTAGACTTATATATATATATATTAGTTGGTGGGATATATCACTGGATTTATATTATTGGAAATCGACCAAGTGTCAAGGCAATCAATGAGGAATTCGATGCCTTGAAAAAATGATTTGATAAAGGAAAAACAACTATTCAAAAAGCTAGATGGATCTCAATCTCGATGATTCAAAGCACGTCATGTTAATCACAAGATGTACTTTAGGGGGCAAGTGTTAGCCAGCATTCTAGCCCAGCTATATTGAACTGGCTGCACGAGTTAGATCCGACTGCATCAAGGCTGATGATTCGATAATGATAATTGTGGGGACCAGAAGTCAAGTACAGATGATTACATAAAGTCAAAATTGAATGGATTTGATGGATGTATGAAGTAGGATGCTCAAAGAATGGAATATGGCTCAATGAATGGAAGGGTTTGGCATAGCATGGCACATTGTGAGGGATCGGTCGACTTCACTGAATAGGGATCAGCATCCATCAAGGATTAGGTGCATTCATGCATACAACAATCAATATCTCATGGTCTACATGTCCAAAGCCTATAAAATTTGGAGGGAAAGGTAAATGGGCCCCAGGGAACCTACCCTAGGGATCGCATGTCATAAGAATAACCTTCAAGGGATCGACATACATTCCTATAGAGGGTTCGGCTGTAAGCAGTGCACAAGTGATATCAAGTCAACGATCGAGCAATTACTCGAGTTTCAGTGGTCCAAATGACATGAGAAATGAAGGACAAACATTTTTTAGCATGGAGAAGCCACCATAGCGATCGCTACCCAAAAATTGACCAATGAAGGGATCGGTACCGATCCCTCCTCATTTGGAATTGGGCATAGCGATCCCTCTAGTGGACCCATGTGGATTAGAAGGTCCTTCAGCCGAAGTTTCAAAGAGATTTGTGGTCATCTTCACTATAAATACTAGCCTAGTAGGTCATTCTGAGGATCTTTACGCTGCTTGATACTCTAGACTTTATTGTAATCAAGTGTTTGCTATTCCTTACTGCTGAATCAGATTTATAAGTGATCAATAAAGGATAATCTTCTAGGTGAACATATGCATACAACGCCGAACCATTATACATTCCTGTGTCTCTGATTATTGCTCTTTATCTGTTATTAGCTTAATCAGTCCCTCAGTTTAATTTTTGTTTTTCTTCATTTATTTCTCTACATAAGTCTATTCTTTGGTGTTTGTGACCAATTTGGTTGCAAATTTTTGTTCTGTATTTTGAAAATGCATGCACCTAGGTATCCAGAGATAGGTACCAACTAACTCCTTCAATCAATGATCAGATTGTAGGAATATAACTACACTAGGGTCAATCATGATGATTATCCCTATGATTCTATCCTTTGGCCATTGTCCGGAGATAGGAAAGACTAAGACCATCGCCCAGCGATAGGTGAGGTCTGATGGCGATGCCAAGGGACAGGCATCCGAAACAATAAGGTCCTGGAGATAGGACCAAAAAGGAGATTAAATCTCCTTTTCCAAGTACGATTGATGCCCATAGATAGGCGAGATTAGGCACAGACGTTTAGTGATAGACATTCGGAGTGTCATTTCTGACCAGTGCCCAAATATTGGCAAAACTAAGTATGGATGTCAAGAGATAGATGTCCAAAACATCATTTCTCAATGGTATGAAGCAATGTGGAAAAGCTAACCTTGTGTTATGGGCAAACAAACCTGACTAAAGATAAGCCTAGAAGGCTACGAGTTAGCCAAGCAATCATGATTTTGTTCCTTAATGGAGAGATGCTTTGACAAAGATGAACAAAATGAAATAATGACATACAACTAAGCAAGGATGAGAAGTTATTCATACATACAGGGTTATGGTGAATAATAATATTTCTCTTATTCAGATCAAATCAGAGTAAATATAATTAAATTAAGTATATAGGTGAGAACAAGATGGAAATATACATGAAAAATTATTTTATTAATAACCAACAAACTTTGCAAGCAAAGCAGGCTCGTACCCGCACAAAAACAACCTATGTACAAAAACAAACAAATAACAACATGAAAAGTCAACAACTACGTGTTCCTCTTCTTCTTCCTTTTCTAACCCTTCTTCTCTTTGGAAAAAAATTACAATGTGCCTCTTGTCGTATCTACCACTCCTTCTCCTTACAGACAAGTAGCCCTTAAGGTCAGTATTTCAGTCAAAATCGCTCTTCGGAACCTCACGAACATGAACTTGAATGCTACCCATCGCAAGAGCTGTAGTGGGGATGACAATGGGTGGTATAGCAATGAGAGTGAAAGAGGTGTAGTGACGTTGTTGACCTCTTTCTTCTTGATTTCTCTAACCTTCTTAACTTACAAACTTTTCACCTCCTACATTGAGGGTCTAAACGCATGCTCAATGACCCTTGTGATGATTATATCTTAATCCTCCTATGTCATGTTAGGGTCATCCATACCCTCTTCATTCAAAGCATGTATCATTTCAGCGTCAGGAATGGGAGTAGGACCTACTGAAAAGCTGGAATTTGAGTAGGGCGAATACGATGACTGATTCTGTCACTGTAGCTTAGGTGCCTAAATAGTATCGTGTGAGCCTTTTCGAATACAGACAAACTTCACGACATACCTCCAAGAGAAGTGGTGGTCATGTGTGAAGGAGTCCCAGTGGAATTTCCCTCTATGAAGGGAGACAAGATGGGCAATCTTGGAAATGGTTCGGAATTTATATAGCCAGCTCCTCGAGGTTGTATTGTACGTTGACTGAAGATGTCAGAATAGTTGAAATTCCTTGAGTTTCCACAGTACTGGAAATCACAGTAGCACCAGAGGAAGGAACAACAGGTTCAATAATGAGAGGGCATAATGTGGAATAGGCGATTGCACTAGATGTAGCCGCCAATAACATCGAAATCTCTACTGAGGATCCCTTAGAAATGGAAGTGGAGCTCTTACCAAGACCTTTAGAACTAGGTTCAAGAAGGACCACAACAAGCACACCGGCTCAAGCAACAACCTTAGACTCTAGCAAAACTTTACCAATCTCAAGCACTTCCAAATCTGCATCCTCTAGGAGCTATTACTTTAATGCCTCCTCATCAATCTCAACACCAACAGATTGCTCCCATTCCTACCTAACTATTTCAATCCATGCAATTACTATAGCCCTCGGATACCCCTTATTGAGCTACCTTAAGTTCTCTGATTTGATGACATTAACATAAAGTAGAACTAGAGTAGGCTCATCTCGGACTTGACTCGATCCTCGGCAGTCTTCATATAGAGCTCTGCTTCTTTTGTGCTCGTTGGGCTTCTACTAGTTGCTCCATATACTTTTGGTCCTGAGTGAGAGCATCAACTTTTTCTTTCTTCTCAGTATCTAAAAGACTTTAAGGTTTTGATTTCAGAAGCTTGATCATTGGCAATCTTTTGAAGCTTTTCATTTTTCTAGAGTAAGAGTGTGGCTCTTATGACATGCAACATCAACCTGATTCTATAGCCTTTTAGATTGTTCTTTAAATGACCTTTTCTCTTCTTCCAATTTCTTCTCCATAATTGCCAGAGATATCCTGAGTTCCTCAACTTCCATATCCATTTTTTTTCAAAAATGCACTTATTGTCTTTCTCTATTAGCTCCTTTCCTTAAAGAGCTACCATTTCATCCCTCCTAACATCAAAAAAGCTTCTACAAGCCTCCTTTGCATGTAATATTGATCGTACATGTCACTTTCGCAAGCAGTGACCTCTGGACTTAAAGTACGGGGGATATCCTTCAAATTATAGACAAATTTAACTCCATTAAAACAGATCCTAAAGAATGCCTTTGCATTACAGCAAATTATAGATTTAAAACAGGCTCTGTTGTTATGGTAGATATAGGAACGATAAGTTGGTCCTTGCTAGGTCTACACTTAGAGGGGTCAGAAGATGCAGATCCAGAAGGCTGAATAGTCTACTTGGACTTACAGGTGAATATCATTGGCTTCATGGAAAGAGGCACCAAAGTGGGTGCAGTAGGAAGTTGAATTGAAGGGATGGGGTCAGGTCTTGTCAAATATTGATCCATGCTTATTGGCATGACAGAATGAACCCTATGTTGAATAGAAGAAGTTCTATCCAAACCTCCATGATGATTGTTGTGGCGCTGATAACTTCTTTTACGACTCTCACGCTCTCTCTTGCGACCCCTACCTGAATTAGACTCATGAGATGACTTGTGTTGGCGATGCACCAGGCCTCTAATAATCACCACCATAGATTTGAAGCTCATCGAAGAGATTTTGATGATCCATACTACCTAAAAACAAAACGCAGTCAAGTTAAGACCTGGAAATCAAAGGTCAACATGTGTAGTGCAAACATGTAGTGACTAAAAGTGTCGTGAAATGTTACTGTCCTAGTGCCGGTTCCCCTACAAACCGTGCTCCTAAAGGTTTCTAATGTGGGTTATCTCCCCAATAGCGGTAGCGGGCACATCAGGGGACAAACGAATGGGAGAGCCAATATCACCAAGGCTGATGTTGTCGAGGCCATTTATCTGGTATGCTCGCAAATGAGCCAAATATATCCTCAAACGGAGGAATTAACGTTTCTTCTTCAGTCGAAGCCTGATGTGGCTGTGGAGTTGGACGGGGAGACATAATCTTTAACTTTGTCCAATGAAGAATGAGTGGAACTTGATGTCGCCATCCATTTTGTTAGTGGACCTATGATCGAGGTTTATCTCCTTACGATCGCCTATATCATCATTATCATGCCATCATCATCATTGTCATCATCTACTCCTATGGTGATGTCCTTATTCTCATCTCCCCCCGTATTAACTTCTGGATAACCTTGAGGATCTTGAATGGGGGAGGGTATCTCGATTCTCCTTGGTCTCATGAGTGGGCTGGGCATCTTCACGAACATTCGACGTGAGGCCAAAACTATGGCTATGGTTCAAGTGATTGAAATGCTACATTATTTAATCTGTCAACTTATACCTTATCTCCCGCTCTCCTTTAAGGATGCCATGAGAATTTTGGAAAGTACTTGCCAAGCCTGAATTGCCATCTTTGGGATATCTGAGAATTAATGAAATAAGAAGATTAGCAATCCTGATAGATTAATGCCAGTGAAATTGTATATTATAGTAAAACTTCTGTCCAGACAACCATTTTTAAGCGAATCCAAGAGGGCAATGCATAAAGAAGTACTTGTCTTTGAAATAACTAACCTTGTTCCAAAGATCAGTGATGATACGACAGCCTTTAGATGGCTATAGATAAGTAAGAGAAGGGCTTTGCTTCCATTTATTAAAGGCATACAAATGACGGATCTCCTCTAATGTTGGAACCATGCCCAGATGATGAAGAAAGACCACATATGTACTGTGTAGTGAAGCATAGGTATTAGGGTGAAGCTGGACATAGGCAAGCTTTATGAACTAGAGCACAAGCCGAATAAGGTGGTTAAAAAAGGAGGATGCATCCAGAAAAACTATATCGATTACATGTCATATAACCCTTGGGCGTTGATGAGCTCAATAGATGAGTTCTGGAACTAGAACATCGTCGAGAGGAATGCTATGCCTATCACAAATCCTTATGATGGCCACTCTCTCTAGCCTGGACGTGGGGGAGCCCGGAGGATTATCTAGGATTATAGCATCATCAGGGTTGACGTCGGGGCAATTCCCGCAAATTCCCCATCCACTATCATAAAGGGAACATCCTTTAAAGTCTACCCTACTAGACGATGGGGCGATTGAGGTCGGAAGGATGATAAAGTAGATGGCATAGAAGATTTCGAAGTGGAATCTAAATCTGACCCTGTCGGGGCTAAAACTAACCTTGATGTCAATGGACCTTTTACTTATCGATATGCGAACAACGTTTGCTATCCATAAATATGGAAAACTTCATCGATGAGCAAGGTCGTGTATAATTTAACATTGATTTCCATGGTGAAATAATACCCTATGCAGTCGATGTATAAGAACCAACGAACGTCAACATGTATTGACCAATCATATCATATACATTGACAAGGACAATGATATATAATTGAGTTTATGTAGTGTGTATGTCTAGTGTCTAGAGCATGGTGAATGCAAACATTATGTGTAGATAGCCCACTCATGTTGGCAAACGAGCATCGTCACGCAACAGAATCATGTGTTGAATTTTACTCGCTATCGTATGATTTATGATAACTGAACAGTTATCTCGAGTGAAATTGGGCTTCTCTTTTAGGGACACCAGACTGAAGTGTCAAGTTCAAAACAGTGATAAAAAGTCCATCCAAATGCCAAAGCTAGTTCGATATAACCGTCCCATTAGAACTCAACCATCGACTCACAGTTGAGCAAAAATAAGTTAAATATCCAAATTTCCACTCTTTGTTCTTGAAATATTTTTACCACATTTTTGGAAACTCGTTGCTTTACAAAAACATGTATCTAATCTATATCGACCCAGGGATAACCCAAAGCAAACATTATAGAGCACTAACACGAGTCACGCCTAGGAAATTTGCAAAGGAAATCTTGTTTAACTTTGGGTTTTCTAAGCTACATAAATATGTGGGTTTTTGTATGGCCATGGTATGATTAAATGAGGAAGATGAAATCCATTCATGGCCGTGTGTAATCGACGATCATGAACAAGCGTCGATGATCCTTCAGAGCTCCACCACCACCTACCTATGAAAAAAGAAGTGGAAAAGGCAGCAGTGAGGTTAAAACTCAAACTCGATCTAAAGCAAAATGGTCTTAAAATCGATTTATTCAAACAACTAGCACCAGGAATGGTTGCCAATGACAGGCGAAGTTAGAAATAGGCGAACGACGTTAGCTAAATTTGAAGTCAAAGTTCAGTAATGGAAGAGAGCATTAAGCTTGAAAACCTATACAAAAAATAGAATAAAGTAAAGAATACGATGAAGCAAAATACACTTAAGTATTGGTTTAGGCCCAATACCCGCATTGAAAATAGGTACCAAGTCAGGCTTCACAACTCAGTACCAAATTGTAAAAATAAATAAACAAATAATAAGAAAGAAGAAGAATAATGGAATTGATAGCTATTGGCAATAGATATGAAGGCAATTATTGTGAAACCATCCTAACAGACCAATCGAAAAATGAACTTTCAAAACTTCCAAAACTTCTAGAATCTGAGTGGCAAACTCAAACAACTCCAACTTTTAAACCATCTAAAAGATATGAATCTATAACTATTCAAATGATGTGACAATTTAGAAAAGGCGTACTGCTTTATGAAAATAGTTCGAAGGATGAAGATATCTATTTGAATCAAAATTGAAATCATTTACTTGCCTTGATCTTAAGCATACCTTGTGTAAAACAAGTTATACCTTAGGGAGCAAGTGGTATCCTGCCTCCAAACCAAACCATATCTGATCAAGACAGAACCATTGAATGATTAGAAAGCAAACCAGAATTCCTAAATCCTAACTTTGAAGAGAAGAATACAACCAAAGTCCAAAGAGTAGATACAGAACCTTGCCAAGTGAACTAAGTGGTGAAGAAAAAGATTGCCCAAAAATTAACTCAAGTGCCAACTTGTTACCAAGTAGACGCCCTAAACTCAGTACTGAGTCGTGGAATTGAACTAGCAAAGCCAATTTACAAAAATCAAAGGACGAACCATAGAAAACACAAACTGTAGAGCCAAGGGAGATTGGTCAAGAGCTTCCCATTCAAAAGAACAAAGAAATGAAGCCAAATACTTAGAAGAAACCAATAAAACATGAAAACTCTTAACTCGATATCGAGTTGTGAAGCACAATCGGGTATCGAGTTGACTACCAAATTGTGAATGTGGCCACGATCTCCCTCCCGAACCTCCTAAATGTGGAGAATGGGAATAGAAAATACTAGAGTTTATTTCGTTGATCTATGTCTATAAATAGAAGGAGAGGAGCAGAAAATCGAGATCTTCCTTCTACATTCTTAATTATTCGATTTTACACTATTACTCTATTGGATTCTCTCTAACTTATGAGCATTGAGCTATTAGATCACAGTATGTAAAAACTCCCAAAAATCATTAACAAAGTTTGTGTGGATGTAAGCCAAAGTATTGTCAAACCATTATAAATTCTTATGTACTATTTACTTTGTTTTTCGTTTAATTTCTTCACTTATTCTCTACTTATAATTTTATGAGTTGTTTACCCAACTTTTGGCGCAAATAATATGCAACTATATCTGTTATAGTTGTATATCATCTTAAATTTGTTTAAGGTAAATTTTATTAAATTTTTTGAATTAATTAAAATATTTAATTAATTTTTTAAATTAAATAAATTAATTTATTAAATAATTTTTTTAAAAGTTTATTAGATAAAAGGTATACATATATTGATATGTAAACATAAACAAAATATAAATGTTGTAGTTGATTAACTAACTTAAATCATTTGAGATAAGTAATATAATATTTTTAGATATTTTTTGTATAATAAGTTGAATTAATTAATTAAATTAATTAAGTATGATTTAATTAATAAGAATTAAAATTAATTGAATAAGTTTTAATTAATAAGATACACGTATATATTATATAAGTAAATTAAATTATGAAAGTTTTAAATAAGTCAATACTTGTATAACTATATATGTTTAAAATTAAGAGGAACTAGGAAAAAACCTAAATTTGACTTAAGGTATAAATATATACATATAGTATGTATACTATGATTTTAAATGTGTTTAACACTTGAATCGCGAGGGTAATTCAAAGGAAATACATAATTCCCTCAACGAAATTACTCAAGTAAATATATTAAAGGTTACAAATCTATAATATAAAAGTTGTCATCTACCGTTTCTATGTTAATAAATTACTTCCATACTCTCTAGTTGTTAAACAAACTCAAGCTAGAGATGTTATGTGTAGTATTATTAATATATTGATAGACATGGTATGGTACATGTATGTATTTGTTGAGCAAACTCAATGTACGTACATCTATACTTAAGCCATCGCGAAATTGTGGGTATGCGTGAATAATCTCCTACGATTTGTTAAGTTAACTCTAGGTTGAGGTTGAGATAAGGACAAATACCACAGGTTAGGAGTTGTACATGATACAACCAATACAGTGTTATCCTTCGCTTGTGGTCCTATGATTTATTGAGCAAAATCATGGTCAAAATCCCAAGGTAAGCGAGTCTTAACGTCCACTAAAGAAATAGAAAGATTTCTATTTTTTTCTTAAGGTTCCGAGAAATATAAAAATCTAGTGGGAGCCTTATTATAAAATGAAATCGTAGCATTTAATGTAACGACCCAAATTTTTAACATTTCAAATGAGTTTAAATATTCTGATTTGATTCGAAATTAAAAAGTAATAAGAAAATCAATTTTTAATAAAATGACTCATTTTTTAATGATGTATTTTTAATTTAATTTTTAGGATTTTTTTCATAATTTTTGATTTGGAAAATATTTAAATTATCGGTCGACGTATTATATGACAAGCGTTGGCATCTTTGAAATTTTACAAAATAAGGTAACTAGTGTATTTTATTGTTGTTTTGAGATCGTGTCATATTTTTATCTATGACCATATTTTTATTTATGTCATTCATGGTTCGTACGCAAATGAAACGCTGTGTAGCGAAATGCTAGAAATCAAAACATAAAAAACCATCACCCCATGTCTATTCTCCATTTTCTTTTTCCCACTTTCTCTTTTCACGTTCCTTCCTTTTACTGTAAAAGAAAAATAATGGCCGCCTCCTTCAAAAATAAATTCCAATGACTAGAGGCATCGAAAAAATACAAAACTAGATTCGTTGGACTTGTGTAGACTAGGGTTTTAAATCCATAGGCACGAAGTCATGTTCAACGGTGATTGGGTGATGATCGTGGTTAGCAGTTGAACTAGGGTTGGCGATCTTTGACGATCGGGGATGAGTTAGGGGATGGCGTTGGTGAGAGCGTGTTTCACATATAAAGGAGCTTCGGCGGTGGTAGTTTGAGGTGGTGCAATCATATTTTTGGACGTGTGACATTAGCAAGTCGAAGAGGAAGAGCTTTCGATCGCGATTTGATGGGTAGGGTCGAGTGTGGCATGGTGGTGGTTGGAGGGAAGCTTGCATGAAGAGAGAGATGTTAGCGAAGTCGGATTGAAGAATAGTGGGGCAACGAAGGTGAACTGGCGTGCATGCATAGGTGAAAGGTGTGTATGTACATTCGATTGTAATTTGAGGAAGGGGAAGAAGTATTTGTGATAGTAATTAACTTTTAAGTGAATGATTAAGTGATTGTTTAATTAATTTAATTCGAATCATTACAAAATCAATATCTCTCTCTTACGAGGTCCAATTGAGACACGATCTTTTCCGTTGCACTCACAGGAGCGTTATCTATGCACTAGAATTGGTTTCGTCAAGTTTGGAGCAAGTAAAATTCTAAGCTAAAATTGGATGTCGTTCGATTTTTGATCGAACCGAAACGCTTAAGCGTCTGTTGGAATTTTGGTGAGTTCATTCAAAAGCGAATGACATATAAAATGTTAGGGTATTTTGTAAGGGAATCCGAATTCCCCGCTATTGTCAATTTTTAATTTTATTTAAAAGTTATATTCTTATTGTATAAATTGTTGAATGCTAAAAGTTTGGTAATTGGCCATATTTAATATGACATTGATATTTATCAAAAGTTGAACTTTTTTGATGACAAAAGTAGTAATAGCACTAGTTAAGTGCTATGGTAGCTTCAAGGCTCATTATAGTGATTTGGAAATATATTAATTTCTGTTTCGGTTTGAAAAATGGTTTCGATTTGAAGAATGCTTTTTAATATGATTGTTGGAATTTTCTATAGCATTTAATTTAGAAATGGTTTTTGAACTACTCTATTTTATTTGCAACCATTTTGTAAGTGTTTTAAGAGAATTACAGAAAGTAATTATTTTATAGAAAAGTTAATATAGTAACGGATGTTTATTTTTTTTAAAAAGAGGAATTTATCTTTTATAATAAAGTGATTTTGTTTTTGATAGAAGATAGAAATAATTTGGAATAAATATTTATGAAAGGTTTTATCTAAAATGTTGTATAAACTGGATAGATTTATAATGATATTTTATAAAAGAGAAAGGATATCATTTTTTTAGTTTGGTATAATAAATCACATTTGTGGATATATGGAATGATTGTTTTATGGAAAGTATTTGGTTCTATCTTGAAACTGAAGGTTTGTGATAATTAAATGAGACTGATAAAAAGAGTTTTATAAGTAAATTATGAGATTTATAAATGGGGTTTTATAAATGAATTTGGGGTTTTATAAAAAGAGATATAAATAAACTTGGAGATTTATAAAAGGAATTAAATAAATGAATTTTGATTTTTTTTATAAAAAGAGTTATAACTAATTTTGGAGATTTATAAAAGGAGTTTTATAAATGATATTTTATAAAAGGAGTTTGTAAATATAAAAGAGTTTTATAAATAGAAATGAGTTTTATAAAGGAATTTTATAAAAGGGTTTTATTGAAAGAATTTTTATAAAAAAATGAGACCCGATTTTCATAAATGATCATTTTAAATTATGGTGGTATGTGAAGTATTTTTTTTCCTACTTAACACCAAAAAGAAAAAAGTGGTTTGGGTTTTACTGTTACTTACATTTTAAATAACATTTGTTTAACCCGAATGAGTGTGGTTTTGGAAGTAAAATCTTTCTTAAGATTTATGAATATACTTATACTGTTGAGATAAGTAAATGGGTACATTTTCTAAGTATTGGAAATGTAGTGTTTTATGAATATACTTATACTTTTGATAAATAAGTATATGAAAAAGTTTTTCTAGGTATTGAAAGTGAAAATGTTTTGTAAGTATACTTATATAGTTGAGATGAGCATATCAATATTTTCCAAGTATTGAAAAGAGTAGAGATGTTTTGTAAATATATATTTTAAAAAAAGTATTTTGATACAAGTATTTACAAAGTAATTTTAATAAATAAAAAGACTAACTAAAAAGGCTTAATGGTTGCTTATGTGCTTAACTAGAGTTTGTTTCCATATGGAATTAAATCTCTGGTTGGATTGTTTATTTATTTGATAGTTAAATATACAACTATCAAATCTTGGCCAATTTTGAAACTATCGTTGTCAGTTCGGAGAAACAAGGATCGGATATATTATCCGAAAACCACTTCAAACCGGCATAAGCATTTGAATTAGAAACATCTTGAAGATGGAATCGAAGATGGAGTTCTTTGAAGTACGAGGGCTACATGCTACTAATGCTGAGGGTGATTCCAAAAAGGATGTAGTAGATGTAATGCCTTTGAGTTTTTCAAATCCAGAACAACTTGTATGGATGAATGATGGAATTGCATTGTTGCCTAGAGGGCAGCATTTGCATTCCAAGTGGGATTTTCCAAAAGGTAAAATGTAAACTCATGCCTCACAACCCAGGAATGGCTAAAAAAGGGTAGATATGGCAAGGCTAAGCGGGTCGCTCCCATTAGGGTTTGATCATCACATGTATCTAGATCAACATTTATGGATTTTGTATGCTTGTGGCCATGTAAATGGTTTGTCAAGTGGGAAGCTGGGGTGTGATCATATTCGGTACTATCCAGGAAGGGGTATGCTGGTTCTGTATTGGTAGAGCAGCAAATGTGTTGCTGCCTCGGTACATTTTACCTAGAGATGTACCATATGAAATTTAGTCCCTTACTTTGTCATTTTATGAAATCCATTCTTGAATAAGTGCCTTGCGGACTTAGTTGTGCCAAATTATGCTGGAACGTGAGATGCAAGATTTCAACTATGTTTAATATTTAGTTTAAACCTTAGGCATTATTATAATATCACTGGATTTTCTATTTGAAATGGTTTGGTTATTGTAAGGTAAAAACTTGTTCGTGTTTATGTGCGGTGTGGTCTTACGAAATTTCTTTATTTTTTAAAGGTTTTATAACATTAAAATCCATTTGGGTTGTGTTTCTCATGCTGGTTAACTAGACTGGTCCAGGCATTATTTTCTTATAATGCTCGGGTCAGCCCGAGCATATTTTCAGATTTAGTTTGGATGCTTTGGAGCTTTCGAAGATAAACTAGATGCCACCAAGATGCATTCACGATTTTTATTTTATTTTCCGCTGCATTTTTTGTTTTATATTTTCAATATTTGTGAGGACAGTTGTTATAACTTTCCAGGATGATGATAGGTTAGTTTGTTCTAATTGATGTATATATATTACAGTTTTCTTTTGTAAAGATCTGTTGTATATTATATATTACTCGTCATGACGTGGGATTCTGTTATGTCTTTTCTTTCTTTCATCCCGACAATCTATCTTTACTACACTTGGATGCTCGGTACATGAATACTGTGGATGTTTTAGTGTCAACTTGTAAAGGTTGAAAAGGAAGGCTGGTCATTACATGTGGTATCAAAGCCTAGATTGAGTGAACACATAGGCTTTGATGTGGTAAATTCATTAGAAATAGTGTATGTGACACATGAGAATGTGTTTGAGCGTATTATATATATGAGAGCGTATTTGTTAGTGCTATAAAAATATGTTTTATATTGTGTTGATTTATATTTTGAGTGGCTTATGGGTTCTTGTCAATACGAGTAGGGAACTCTAAACACTTGAATAAGGCAAGCCGATACAGTATTATTTTGAAATTTGGTAAATGAAATAATTTTACCTAGACTTCATAATTTATATACTAAAAAAATAATTTTCAAAAATTGATATAGTTACTTAAGATGTGTTTGTTTGTTAGGAAATGATAATATTCCATTATCATCATTTATTGGTTGATTAGTTGTGCTCAGCCAGTTTGTGAGCATTGAATAATTTTTTTCAAAGGAAGTGAAATTATATAAGTATAATTTATAAATATGGTTTATAAATAAAAAGGATTTAAAAATAAAGAATTTGAGAACTTAAATCCTGGTGTTTTTGGAAACTGTTTTTAAAGTTTTAGGGAAAAATAATAATAGTATTATTTGAAAGTATTTATCAGTCAAAATATTTTTAAAAGGATTTTAAAGAAGATAGAAAGCATTGAACTCTCTGTCATTGGAAAATAATTTTTGTGATGACTGCAACATTATCGGTGTTTATTTTTGAGTTTTAAATGGGGAAATGCTACCATAGTAATTTGTTGTATCGTTGTTTTGGATAAATCAGATTTTGATTTAATCCAAAAAGTATGATTTGATATACAAATGAAGATATGTATATTATTATTATTTCAAATAAATATGAAATAAAACCTGGGTGTTTAATTATGAAGTTCTCAATTAAGTTATTATATGGACGCATGTATCATATGTAGTAGGGTAAATTGGTTTGTGTATCACATTATGATATGCTATTTGGTAGTTTTCATTTGTTGAAATGAAAAGGATTTTTCGATGATTTTGGGTAGTTGGAAACTTTCAAATTAGTTGAGAAATTGAAGCTAAGCATTTTTGTGAGATTATAAGAAAATAAGTTTTTGTAACTTATAAATATGAGAAGATTGTAAGTTAAAACAAGTTCTAAATTTATTTAACATCCTGGTTAAATAAAAAAATCTTATATTGTATATATACTCTTAGAATGAAGTGGAGTACTATGAGCTTAAGTCTGGAATGTTTATTAACTTAAGTAATGTTTTACAAAATGGTTCGTAAATGATTTTAGGATTAAATGAAATACTATTGATATAAATAAATGTGAATTAAAAATAATTAGTGTAGTTAAGAAACCAATGGAATAAATACGTAAGTCGTACATAAATCACTTTATTTGCATAACCGTTCTAGATCCATATTCGAGTACATAATTTCAAGGTGATTTACACTAGTTTGAGTAAGGATTTTTTACTCGATACTTGACAACGAACATTTGATGCAGATTCTTGATATGTTTTTGAAGTTTTCTTTCATAGTATAAGGCTATGTAAGGAGAACATGGGTTTCTAATTAAGGAACTTGATCAGAGTATGCACAAGGGAAGTCGAGTGAGTGATACTAGTTCGGAAGCAAAATTTATATGATCGAGCGAGTGATCAGATTTGATATTGCGTACGGATGACATACGTACATCGTACGGGCTTTAAAATATTATATTGTTTCTTTTGTTGTGTTTAACTCTCTTATGGGTTATGTAAGTTCGATACAGGTTCATGGAAGTAAGACTTGCTAGTTGCTTTTGGTTCATGAGTAGAATTTGATTGCTTGACAAATAAGTATGTGTTTATTGCTTAATGGGTGTGTTTGCTATGTGTTATACACACTCTATAAGATATATTATAAGTATATGCTATTGTTGATGATTTTATGCCCAAGTTACGGGAGGCCAATTTTGGGCTTTTGCTTTCTTTGTTGATTTGGGCCAGTTGTGGCGAGTTGTAATTTTTTCGGATCGAGCCGCGCAAAGGAGGTGCTGCTAAAATTTTCGGTAACATATGATATTTTAAAAGTTTAATAACATATTTTAGTAAATTGGTTTTAAAAGCCCAAGGGTTCGAAGACACTTTTTTTCCTTCGAAAATTTCGGGGAAGAAATTCTTTTAAGGGGGAAGAATGCGACGACTAAATTTTTTTAATATTTAGAATGGGAAGTTTAATTTATTTAAATATTCAGATTTGATTCGAACTTAATAATTAATAAGAAAATCAATTTTTAATAAAATGAATCAATTTTTAATGACATGTTTTTAATTTAATTTATAGGATTTTTCATAATTTTTAATTTGGAAAATATTTAAATTATTGTTTGACGTATTTTAGAGCAAATGTTGCTATTTTTAAAATTTTACAGAATAAAATAACCAGTGTATTTTATTACTATTTTGAGATCGTATCTCAATTTGTGCCTGACTGTATTTTTATTTCTATTGTTCGCTGTTCGTACGCAAACGAAATGCTGTGTAACGAAGTGGTGGAAATCAAAACATTCACTTTCCCTCTTTCTCTTTTCACTTTCCCTCATTTTACTGTAAAAGAAAAGTAATGACCTCCTCCTTCAAAAATCAAAACCAAGGGCTAGAGGCATCCAAAAAATACATGTAAAAGAAAAGTAATGGCCTCCTCCCTCAAAAATCAAAACCACGGGCTAGATGCATCAAAAAAATACAAAACTGGATTCGTTTCACTCTTGTAAACTAGGGCTTCAAATCCATAGGCTTGAAGTCATGTTTAGTGGTGATTGGGTGATGGCCGTGGTTAGCAGTTGAACTAGGGTTGGCGATCTTAGATGATCGAGGAGGAGTTAGGGGTTGGCATTGGTGGCAACACGTTTCTCATATTGAGGAGCTTTGGCGTTGTTAGTTTGAGGTGGTATAGTCATATTTTTAGACGTGTGACATTAGAAGGTCGAAGAGGGAGTGGGATCGTCATGATTTGATAGGCAGGGTCGAGTGTGATGTGGTGGTGGCCGGAGGAAAGCTCGCATGAAGAGAGAGATGTTGGCGAAGTCGGATTGAACAATAGTGGAGCAATGAAGGAGAAATGGCATGCGTGCATAGGTTAGCGGGCATGAATCTATAGGCGATTGTAGTTTGAGGAGGGGATGACGTATTTATGATTGTAATTAACTTTTAAGTGAATGATTAAGTGATTAATTAGTTTATTAAATTCAAAATCTTATAAAATCAATATCTCTCTCATACGAAGTCCAATCGGGACGTGCTCTTTTGTGTTGCGCTCGTAGGAGCATTATCTATGCACTCGAATTGGTTTCGTCAAGTTTGGAGCAAGTGGAATTTTGAGCTAAAATTGAACGTTGATAAAACCATAATGCTTAAGTGTCCGCTGGAATTTTGGTGAGTTAACTTACCTCGGATTGAATACTATATGATACAGTAGATAGAAATTATTGTTTTATGCTTGAATGATTTATTGGTTTGGTTTGGTTAAATTTTCGCTTTGAAAAGTGAGTGACATATAAAATGAAATACAAGGGATTTCATAGAGGAATTCAAATTTCTTGCTATTGTTTATTTTTAATTTCATTTAAAAGTTATATATATACTGTATAAATTTTTGAATACTAAAAGTTTTATAGTTGGCCATATTGAATATCACATTGATATATGCTAAAAGTTGAACCTTTTGGGTGAGAAAGGTAGTAATAGCACTTCTTAAGTGTTATAGTAGCTGTAAGCCTCATTATAGTGATTTGGAAATACTATTGATTTCTGTTTTGGTTTGAAAAATGGTTTTTATTTAAAGAATGATTTTAAATATGATTGTTGAAATTTTCTATAGCATTTAATTTAGAAATGGCTCTTGGACTTTTCTATTTTACTCCAATCTTTTTAGGAGTGTTTTAAGAGAATTTTGAAAAGTAATTATTTTGTAGAAAATTTAATATAATAACAGATGTTTGATTTAAAGAAAAAAGGGAATTTATCTTTTATAATAAAGTGATTATGTTTTTAAAAGATGATAGAAATATTTTGAAATAAATATTTGCGAAACATTTTATATAAAATGTTGTATAAAAAGGATAGATTTTTAACATAAAAATTGGAATGGATATCATTTTTATATTTTGGTATAATAAATCACATTTGTGAATTTATAGTAATATATGGAATGATCGTTTTATGGAAAGTATTTGGTTCTATCTTGAAACTAAAGGTTTTTGAAATTAAATGAGATTTATAAAAAGAGTTTTATAAATAAATTATGAGATTTATAAAAGGAGTTTTATAGTTATATTTGGATATTTATAAAAGGAGTTTATAAATGAATTTGGAGTTCTATAAAAAGTTTTATAAATAAACTTGGAGATTTATAAAAGGAGTTTTATAAATGAATTTGGAGTTTTATAAAAAGAGTTATAAATAAATTTAGAGATTTATAAAATTAGTTTTATAAGTGATATTTTATAAAGGAGGTTGTAAATATAAAAGAGTTTTATAAATAGAAAGGAGTTTTACAAAGGAATTTTATAAAAGGGATTTATGAAAAGAATTTTTATAAAATGAATGGGACCCTATTTCCATAAATGATCATTTTAAATTAATGTGGTATGGGAAGTAATTTTTTTCATATTTAACACCAAAAGGAGAAAAGTGGTCTGGGTTTTATCGTTACTTATATTTTAAATGACATTTGTTTAATCTGAACAAGTATTATTTTAGAAGTGAAATCTTTCTTAAGATTTGTGAATATACTTATATAGTTGAGATATGTATATGGGTACATTTTCTAATTATTAGAAATGTTGTGTTTTGTGAATATACTTATAGTATTGATATAAGTATATGGAAAAGTTTTTCTAAGTATTGAAAGTGAAAATGTTTTGTGAGTATACTTGGCCAGTGCTTAACCGGAGTTCGTTTCCTTATGGAATTAAATCTCTGGTTGGATTGTTTGTTTGTTTGATAGTTAAATAACCGATCGCCAAACCTTGGCCACTTTTGAAACTATCGTTGTCGGTTCGGAGAGATGGGGATCAGATATATTATTCGTAAATCACTTCAAACCTACATAAGCGTTCGAATTGGAGACATCTTAAAGATGGAATCGAAGACGGAGTTCTTTGAAGTGCAAAGGCTACTTGCTACTAATCTTGAGGGTGATTCCAAAAAGGATGTAGTAGAAGTATTGCCTTCAGTTTGTTTAGACCCAAAACAACTTGTATGGATCAATGCTGGCATTGCATTGTGGCCTAGAGGGAAGTGTTTGCATTCTAAGTGGAATTTGCTACAAGGTAAAACATAAAATCAAGCCTCACAACCTAGGAATGGCTAAAACATGGTAGGTGGGCATGGCTAAGTGGGTCGCTCCCATTATGGTATGATCATCACTTTTATCAAGATTGATATTTATGGAATTTGTATGCTTGTAGACACAGAAACAGTTTGTCAAGAAGGCCGCTAGGGTAATGATCATATTCGGTACTATCCAGGAAGTGGTAAGCGAGTTCTATGTTAGTAGAGCAGCAAATATGTCTCAACCTTGGTACATTTTATCTAGAGATGTCCAGTATCGAAGGTAGTCCCTAACCTTGTCATTATATGGAATCCATTCTCCAATAAGTGCCTTACAGACTTAGTTGTGCCCAATTATGCTGGAAAGTGAGATGCAATCACTTCAGCTATGATGAATATTTATTTTAAACCCTAGACAATATTATAATATCACTGGATTTTCTATCTGAAATGGTTTGGTTATCGTAAGGTAAATTCTCATCCGTGTTTATGTGCAACGTGGTCTTACGAAATACCTTTATTTTTGAAAGGTTTTAAAAAGTTAAAATCCATTTGGGTTGTGTTTTTCATGCTGGTTTACTAGATGATCCGGACGTTATTTTCTTATAATGCTCGGGTCAGCCCAAGCATATTTCCATATCTAGTTTGAATGTTTTGGAGCTTCAGGAGACGAGTTGGATGCCTCCTAGACATATTCACATATATATTTTTCTGCTATATTTGTTGTTTTGTATTTATCAGCATTTATAATGACAGGTTGTTATAACTGTCCAGGCTAATGATATGTTAGTTTACTCGGATTGATTTATGTAGATTACAGTTTTCTTTTGTAAAAATCTATTTCATATTATATACTACTCATCATGATGTGAGATTCTGTTTTATCTTTTCTTTCTTTTGTCCCAATAATCTGTCTTTCCAGCACTTGTATACTTAGCATGTGAATACCTGGATGTATTAGTGCCGACTTGTGAGTGTCGAAAAGGCGGGTCATTAAATTTAACCTTTCTAATATCGTAAGAACATTTTCCATATAAACTTGAAATAATCTGTATCGATAAATTTATGCAAAAAATATAATTGATAAAATGTTTATCAGTTGAAATATACAATTACTAAATTAAGATTGACATAGAAATATAAAATACACTTAACTTAAATCCTTTAGCATGATGTCGCTTTAAGACCCATGTAAGAGCTAATCTATACAACCACTAAAATATTTGTGCCTTGGTGCTTAATTGTTATTAGTACAAGACGTTGTCTTCTATGAATGTCGAACTCTAATAGAAATACAAAAATACAGATATTTGGCCCATATTCAATCACATATAAATGTCATGTGGTAAAGGATTACAATTCATAATGTTTTAAACTTCAATGAAATTAATTAGTAGATATAAGAAAATAAACCATAATGCAAAATCATGTATTCAATCTGATTCATTACAATAAGGATATTCTTTAAATAGTTCAATCATTCTAAAAAGGAAAGTTAATGTATGAGAATTGATGTAACTTGGGCACAGTTGGAATGAGGAGAGTGAATGGTTACCTCTACTTCATAAAAGAATATCAAAAACAAGAATTGTATAAAATACTAAAAGATACTTAATATGGAATGAGAAATGTGATTTCTATTCCAGTTGTATTATATATAGAAAATTGTTTTCAATAAAGGTTGTTTTTATGAGTTTAAGATATTTGATTGAAAAATCTCAACTGTAAAAAAGTTATAGTAAATGAAATAAGTAGTCCATAATAAATAGTTAAACGGAGCTTCATATTTCATATGCTGCTATAGTAATGGCAGAAATAGTGGGAGCATACCATATAACACTTCATAGTGGATGCTCAAGTTGCGAATTTGTTTTCATAAACATACCAATAATTATTTATGAAATAATAATTATATATTCAGTATTGACCAAAAATAGATAGTTTTATTAATATGAATATTATGAATATTCATTTTGAAATAAATGTATAATAATTGTAATTATAACAAAGTGATGCATTAGAAAGTACAGAAGTATCTAAATTTTTTACAATTATTTTGGAGTTCCGGAGTATGTCATACCTTCGAGGAATAAATCAATAATCATATAATTATGTATTATAAGAACAATATATGATAAATATAAATCACATAATCATAGATCATAGAATATACACAGCGGAATATAAATAGATACAAGCTGATCAAATCGAATAGATACATAATATCAAATACAAGACCATGGTCAAAACGATCCATATAATACATCTTTACTACATCTCATGAAACGAGTATGTACACAAATGAGTCTAGGCTCAATACATGATACAACATTACATGAATATGTACACATAAATGAGATGAAGATAAGATGAATTTTAACTAGATAACTGGAGTGATTCCTCTCTATAACTATCAAACTGGAGCACCTGAAATATCTCGGTCTCTAAGACTCACCTAGGACAAGATTTGTGTTCGTAAAATCATATTTTATTCTAGACTTTGCTAATATAGCCAATGTAGTTTTGTTTTAAGCCTGGATTGAACATGTCGTTTCCACGTGAGAAAGAAAAATATATATAGCATATTAATCGACATATCAGTACTTGCATAAAGCAAAATTTTGCGATAGTCACTTTTAATTAGCCATATTCTCTGCACTAATAGACAATATTACGTAGTAATACCCTTTGTTAGTGTGGATCTCGTGGTGAGACGTCATAGCTTGGTACTGATGAATTACATCTTGAATGACTAAGGCAAAGCATTCATTCGGTGGAGGCGACATTAGCGTTGTTGAACTCTTAGGATTGATACATATAGATGTATGTAGTCGTAGGTCTAATGATACCAAAATGGTTCCGCATACTTCGTTAAATTCATTGATGAATTATCACAAACAGAAACATAAATATTTGATACACATGTAGTATGTCCGTGATAAGTTCAAAGAATTTAAAACAAAAGTAAATTACATGACTTCCAAAAGAAAATAAAATAATTCGACATGATCGAATATGTGAGTTTATTGGAAAGGAGTTCCAAATGTACCTAAACCGAATAAGATTCTATCTCAAAAGTCACTCCTCTCTATGATTCATAATGATGTATCGATAATGAGTAATCAGATTTTATTGGACAGAGTATGATTAATGATGAGTGAAGTTGAGTTCACTTCTTTCTATAATTTCATGTGCTTAAGTGCAAGTACATAAGGTTAAAATTAATTCATCCAAATCATAGTTGACAAAGCCATATAAGATAAGAATTGATGAAACACCCCCTATATATCCTGGATCAAGGAGTTGATAGGTTGTGTGAGTCAATAGACTACATATAATACTTTTTCATAAGAGATCATGTGTAGACGACCCCAATTGAGTTTGGGATGAATCAATATTGATTAACCAATTTATTTTATGATTATAAGTTTATAAACATAAAACCAAATCGGCTTTATACATATATATAGGCAATTGATAAAACATTTATGAGTACCTATTCCATTGCACCGAGAAACAAATGCTTTTTCAATAAACACTTTCATGACGAAGGAATTTCTTTAGAAATTATTGATAGTAAAATGTGTAACGAACGGGATTTTCGACCCTCGAAAATCGACACTAATACATCCACTATATTGCGTGCCGAGCAATCGAATGCCGGAAAACCCAAAAGTTAGAGGAAAAGAAAAAGGAAGAAGATAGGAAGAAAAATAAACAACACAGAATCTCACAGCGGAACGAATAATCTATAATATACATCAAAAATTTACACAAACAAACTGTAATATATGTATATACAGGCATCAATTAGAATATACTATCCTATTTTAGCCTGGACAGTTATAACAACCTGTCCTCATAATTGCTGACAAATACAATAATGAACACAGTGGAAAAATAACCATATATGCGAATACGTCTCCGGGCCTCCAGCTCGTGTCCTGAAACTCCAAAGCATCCAACTGGAATCTGTACATATGCTTGGTCTGATCAGAGCATTATAAATAAATAACACCCGAGTCAGTCTGGAAAACCAGTGTTAGAATACACATTCAACTGGATTTTAAAGTTATAGAAAACCTTTGAAAATTAGGAGTATCTCGTAAGACCACGCTGCACATAAACACGAACGGGTTTTTACCTTACGATAACCAAAACATTTCATATGAAATTCTCTGATATTATAATAGTGTCTAAGATACAAATACTTATTAATCTTAGCTGAAATTGTTACATTAATTAAATTCCAGCATAATAGGTATACAATGAAAACCGTAGAGGCTCATATTAGAGAATGGCTTCCATACAATGACTGGCTACCGAGGTACCGCCCGTCATGGTGCATCTTTAGATAAAATAACACTGAGGTCGAACCTATCAACCCCTGCCAATACAAGACCCACCTACTCTTTACTGGATAATACCGAATAAGATCAACCCTCGGTTGGGACCAGCAACCGTACCAAAGCATACATGAGTTAATAGTAGGGACTCTAGATAGGGCTGACCTTACCCTCATGGGAGTGACCCACCTAGCCTTGCTGCATCTCTCATGTTTTAGTCATTCCCGGTTGATGAGGCTTGAGGCTACGTTTTACCTTTTATATAGCACTTCCCACTTGGAATGCTAACACTGCCCTCCAGGCAACAATGCAAAGCCAACATTCATCCATACCAGTTCATACTGGGACTGAACGAAACACTTGAGAGCTGCATCTCCAAATTCCATCATCTTCAAGATGTCTTCACTTCGTATGCTTTTGTTGGATTGAAGTGGTTTTCGAATAACATACCAGATCCCGGTCTCTTCGAAACAACTTTTCAATAATTCCCGGTAAACTCAACCCCAGTTCTTCAGGAAATAAACAATCAAAGACAAGAGCAAAGATCACCTCTTAGCCATTAGTGGACGAATTTCCTTATCATTGTCCTAGGAGAATGAAATGAGATTTATACGCACAGTACAACATCATTGGAGATGATTGTGCCATATAACTCATGTGTTTCTCCTAGATATTTCCAAAGTTACGTTTGGGTCAAGTTTCGATAGTCGGTTATTTAACTATCGAATAACAAACATTCAATCAGGGATTTATTCCATAGGGATAAACCAACATTGGTTAAGCACATAAGCAACCACTAGCCTCCTTTAATAAATCATTCATTCATTAAAATCACTTTGTAAATTACTTGTATAAATATACTTTTACAAAGGTATATCCGCAAATCCCTATATTTTCAATACTTAGAAAATATCCATATACTTATCTTAACGGTATAAGTATATTCACACACATTAAACCTTGCACCTTAGAAAATATACTCACATATTTATCTCTACGATATAAGTATATTTACAAAATTGAGAAAGATTTTCTTTTTGTTCGATTTAAAAATCATTTATAAAACTACTTACAATTCCCTAAAACCATTTATAAACCATTTTATAATCTCTGAGAATCATTTATAATCCCTTTTATAAATTTCAATCACTTATAAATCCTCTTTGTACATTTCTAAAACTCATTTATAAATCCTTTATAAATATCTAAAACCATTTATAAAACTTCTTTTATAAATCTATAAACTCGTTTCTTAAGTCCATTTATGAATAGCTAACCATTTATAAAATTCTTTCACCTTCTAAATAATCTTTCCTTATGTCTCCAAACCATTTTATAAACTTCTTTCATACAATCCAAGTCCGTTTATAAAACTCTATTTATGATTCTCGAACACATTTATAAACAAATAAAGATCATTTACTTCTAAACGGTAAATAAATAAATAATAATTATAAATCTTAAAACATCCTAAAATAACAATTAATCATTTCAAAAACAATAATAATTAGTCTTTACCCTTATTATAAATAGTAATAATTTACTTTCAAAATCTTATTAACAAATCCTTATTACTTATTTCAAACCATAATTATTCTTAAATAATTACTTTTTCAAGATATTAACATTTTGATAAATACTTTAAAACAATATTAATTATAAGCCAATAACTTTTAAAATAATTAAATAACTTTAACACAATAGTAATATAATTAAATACTTTAAGACAATGGTAATATAATTTAATAACTTTAAAACAATATTAATATAATTGAATAACTTTTAAAATAATATTAATATAATTAAATAATTTAAAACTATATTAATATAATTAAATAACTTTAAACAATATTAATATAATTAAATAACTTAAAAACTATATTTAATATAAATATATACTCTTTAAAACAGAATATTTCTGAAACCCAATTCTGGATTTAAAATCATTTCTTATCTCAAAACAAATTCCAACTCAAGGGTAATTATAGTATTTCTTATCGGATTTTCAGTTTTTAACATATAACGATGTCTTAACCCATATTTCCAAAAAATCAGGTTTATTATCCAATAATTCATATAACTGGAATATTATTGAAACCAATTCAACAACAGCGAGGGATCCCGGGATCCCTCCAACCTGTCCTCCTACATCACAGCTCATATATATCAGCACATATATATGTAAATAAAATCAACATTGGTGAGGAATCTTGTTGGATCCCTCCGACCTATTTCCCCTACATCACAAACGTTATATAATCTTAAAATATAAATAAACCGCTTCGAGGCAGGATTCATATACAAAGGGTCATCTACTCTTACATGGGAACGTAATAGGGTCTCATCCGCTCCAAGAGCGGGAATATATCCAAACCAACTAATAAATATAGTAATTCATCCAAATAATCATTCAACAATTTCTATCAACTGTATATCATACTAGTTAACCAAAAAGGCGAGTTTAACTCACCAAAATTTTCTGTTATCGCCGAGGCATTTCAGTTTGGAACTAAAATCAAATGACATCTGATTTTAGTCCAAATTTCAACTGTCTCCAAATTCGTCCAAACTAGTTCCATTGCGAAGCTTTCGTTATTACAAGCTCAACGCAAAAATTCGCCTCTCGATTGGACCTCGTATGCAAAAGTTATTAAATTTATATAAACTAAAAATAAAATAAACTAATTACAAAATTATACTTAAAATTACAAGTATGCCTTCTTCTCCCTCAATATGAACAGTTGCAACAATCCAACGTGCATGTCCCCTGTATCTCTGATACTCCCCAAACAATCGCCGCTCGACGAACGGAGGTCGCAAGCAACTTTCTCTGCATCTGAGTTTCCCAATGGACCCCAATTCATCCAACTCGATCGACCATTTATTTGATCGACCTACTGTCGTGGACCCTCCCCGAAAGTCATATTTCACCTCCGACCATCATCCAACCTCAAACCATCGCCAAACACCTCCGTTCGTCATCACAAACTCACCATGCCTTCGAATTCCTCTCCAGCATCCCCATTCCAATCGCGAACTGGGCATTCGAGGCACTGACCCATACCTGACGCGACTGGCTACAATGAGCCGCACCTTCCCATATTCAATCTGAAGGTGCTATTCATCACCAAGAACAAGGATCCAAACTCCATTTTCCAAATCAACATCTAAATTCTTGAAAAACTAAGACCCTAGCCCACAAACCCATTCGATATTACTGTCGAATTTCCAAATTCAAAATCGCATGTTAAACATGGGTATAGGAATGAAGATATTGACAAATTGAGTGCAAAGGGATTTGTTTTGCAATTTTTCATAAAGAAACATATTTAATTTTTTAAAATTTTGAAACTCCATTCCTTCTAATTTTTCTTTCTCTAAAAGAAGAAAGGAGGCGATATTTAAAAAGAAGAAGAGGGGTATGGCTGTAGTAATTAAATTTGAGATTAGGTATGGCTTGTATGTGGAGAGTATGGGTTGAGTATGGTTATATAATAATATACATATATTTTTCAATTTAAAATATCGATTTACAAAACGTCCAAAAATTTTGAACCCCAATCGAGGTATGTCGCCTGGCGTTTTATATGTTATACCCCTATTTCGAACACAATGGAACATTTTTTAGGCCTAATTCAATCCTATGCCGAAGATAGCTTTTCAAACCTGGTTATTATATTAATTTCTGAAGTTAATTTATATGCATTTCGATCTCGCACCTCCAAACGATACGTCCAATCACTAAGAATTTCATCGGCATATAATAATCCACTATTATGGATCCAATGATACTAGTTTCATCGAAATCTGAGATAGTGCCCCGGAAGGCTATTTTTACACGTTAATTAAAACGAATTGTTATTAAAAACCAAATTAATCACCCTTAAATCTAATTTAAAAGTTTCTTATTGCCATTCTTATCCAACAGAATTTTAAATAAGCCTGGAAATCATTTTTATCCAAGTTAATATCCAAGATTCAATTATTTAAACAATTTGAAATATTAAATTCAATAATTTTATTATCAAATAAATCGCTATATTTGAACTCAAGTTATTTAACTTATAAAATTATCTTTACAATATTTAAAATCAGTTAAATATTCCAAATTCAAATAACTAAAATTCTGGGTCGTTACAAAATGTATTTCAATAATGAAATGAAATTGACCAAAACTAAATTGGCAACTATTTAGAATGTCTAATAATAACTCCAACCGATTGAAGAGAAACTATGATTCTTTTGTCGATGTCGGAAAAAATTTCTTCTTCACTTGTCAATAAGCTATTAAAAGTATTGAGTCTACCATATGGCATTATGCGCAAATCCGAAAAGGATTCCAAGTACATTAGGAAAATATGATTTTGATAGTCAAAGGGTTATGATCCATCAGCCCCAAATGTGTCTTTGAGAAGAAGACCAAAGTAGTTTGAATATAAGCTACGTTGATTTGATAACATCGTAAATTTTAGTTGTTTAAATTAACATATCAGATTCGTCCTTCAACATGCTTAAGTTAATTTGGATTTTATTTGCAAAATTATCGCTTGATATGATTTGAGTTTTGGTGTATGTGTGTTGAAACATAAATTCTAAATAATGATTTAGAACATATTGTTTTTATTTAATAACCAAAGTATCTCGAAGTCGGTATGGACGATTATGAGTTTGTGGGTTATGTATATAACCAGTAAATGATACAGAAATATTATTTGATAAGCATCGGAGTCAAGCAAGTATTATATTGGAGAAATCAAATAGTTTGATTATCATCCAAAATACAGAGGATGCGTGTGTTTGTATGAAAGAATATTAATAGGTACTAATATATATCTAAACCATAATTAAACGACAGACTTATTATTATTAACGATGTACTTGTGTTAAAATCATTTCAGTTTGGTTGTTTTATTCACAATATAGGATTTCTATAATCATCTTTTATAATTAGTATCAAAGGATGTTGGTAATATTCCAAAACGAAATACATAGAAATTGTGTTAAATTAAACTTGTTTAATTTGGAGCATGTAAGATGGGTTCCTTATGCATTAGCGATAGGAATTATTATACATGCTATATTGTCCATAATATCACACCTAGCATATGTATTTGATATATGATAGTTAGGATCTCTGTTAATACTACAAATATTGATTTTGATGACAAGAACCATATAAATATAGACACCGATGTTTTTCCAAGTTGTATAGAATATTTTATAGGATATTATATTGGTTTATACAAGTATTGGATAATCCTGTTTAAAGACTGATCAGTAAAAAGACTAGAAATCAAGATCTAAAGATGATTAAGATATTTGAGACTCATGAGTTTAGATATAAAGACACGAAGATTTTAAGACTATAGTTTGTAGTTAATGGACATTAGATTACTTTGTTAAAGTCCTTGAATAACAACTTTCTTTTCTTTGAATACTCTCTTACCAAAATATTTATTTACAAATATTTTACAAAAAAATTATACGCTAAAAGTATTTAAACTATATTTAAATGATTTTACAAATATCCATAATTTTGAAAGACCTTAAAAGAAGGTTTCAAACTACACAAGTGTATAATATGTACAGTAGAAGGGATGCCTTCTGAATTTTGAATAGTTGTGGTTATTGGTTACATCTTTTAGAGAATAAACACATCCCTTCAAACACTATATAAATGGGACTAGAAAACTAATTATACTAACTACTTTCTCTATATTCTTCTTACTCTAAATTCTAATTATATATTTCACAAAATCCACTTTCCATACTCTTCAAATTTACTCAAATTCAATCTCTACTTTACTGCATTCATTCTCTACAATCTACTCACCGATTTGAAGTATTCTCTCTTTAACTCAAAGATCAAAGTGCAATCAAAGAACAATAGGATATTCTGTATCCAAAGTACAACTACTTATATTTTGGAACCAATAACTCTCTACTACTATTTCTGTGATTGTGCATGTTACACGTTTAAATCAAGTGGACGTGCTTGTTGTCCATTCAAATCAAGTGGGTGTGCTTATTACCCATTTAAATCAAGTGGGTGATCTTATTACCAGTTAAATCAGAATAGTCTACCCTGAGGTTGGAAAGTCAAGAGGGTGTGGTGTATCTTGTTGCCTTGAAATCATGATTGTATTCTAGTTTGCTTGCTACCTGATTAAAGTAGACATTGGAAAGGAAATCTGTACATACATTGTACATGAATGGACGTAAGATTGGTTAATCTGAATCAATATAAAACTACTTGTGTCATCTCTTACTTTTTTATTTTTACTGCACCTATATATATCTATGACTTCCTGTTAATATATATCTGTGTTGATTATCTTTGTTTTGATTTAAATCTTGAAATAATTTGGAAAATTTCTATATAGGTTATAAAACACTATTCATCCCCTTTTAGTGTTAAAGTAGCCTTAAGATCCGTTAACACTAGTATAATTTATACTTATACAATTTCACACAATCTTGAGAATTTACCAAATACTAGAGGCTTTTTTATAGAAACAACAAACTCCTTATAAAGAAGTGTGAGGACTCGAACTCATAAGCTATATCGAGTGTAGTATGTCAAACCAAAATTCACGTTCAATCTTAAGTTGATAACCTTAAGTTAGAGATAATCCAAACAATAAGTAGCGGTTGATTCGACCAAAGGCTAAGTACATCATCCTGAATAGCACTACAATAAAAGAGGTATAAATAAGCACACAAATTTATAACTGAATTGGGGTGATTCCAAGTGTTGAGAATCCCCGCATTGTTATATGATAACAGTGTTAAGATATAGTTTGTAAAAAGGACCTAAAGTTCACTAGAACTCGAAAAACATAATCCGAAAGGTTATACCCAATAAAGGGAGTTTATCCGCATTAGAGAGAGTTAACTGATAGAGTAGATAATTAAGAAAAAATAGCATACCCGTTCATGAAGGGACTATTCCAACTAGTTTTGAGGAAACTGACCGAAGTAGTTAGAATAAGATTCATAGTTGAGCTAAGTACAAGTGGGAGATTAATAGAGTTAGGGGTATCCCCTACAGGCAATTATGCAATTTGTTACATATACGTATAATGCTCCGACTCTGATGACCGAAATATCAAAAGAAGTTTGCCACCCCCTTAGCTCGAATCATTGGGCTCGGAAGAAGCGATCTAGAATATATACTACTCTGGGTCAACACGGATATGTTTTAATACATAAATGCATCTGAAATATTACGCATCTCATTTTGATGCAAGATCTAGAACTGAATAACTCACATATCAGGAATACCTATAACTAAACGATGACACATTTATTAATATCATATTGGAAATGGTAACATATATATCTCAAAGTATTTTTTGATACATGGCCTTGTTAAATTACATCAATTAAACATGACAAGCTATGTACACTCCAAAACTGCCTACTTGAACATCCATGTAGTGACTCTTCTTGCAGCCAACCTTCAAATATGTCCACATCTACATGAATAGACACATCTCCATCATATCTCTAAATGAAATGACTTGTGTTATAGATCTTAGCTTCCAGGCAATGGCTGCTAAACTCAAACTTAGTAGTTCTCCAACATAATATACATTTCTTATGGATAACTCAATAAACAAAATAGTATGACATCAAATATGTTGCTATCCTGAAAGCTAAATGCCTCTATCTAACCCAAGGCGTTGTCTATATATAACAAATCTCGAGTCAGGCTAGAAATCTAGCTAAGAGTATAACATTGCATAATAACAATATATGAGTGCGGTATCGAGTATAGACACGTGACATACTACAATGACGTCGCTCACACCATACAATATCTCGCCCACAGTTCATCAAAATGGTTTTAACACAAGTGTCACTGCTTTATTCATAGTGACTCATAGCTGCAACTCTTATCAACTGTGATATCACAATCTAGGATTTATTCTCAGTTTAAATTCAAGTACATTGGTTTCAGATCTCCGGAGTCTGATTTGTTGTCTACCATAGTATGGTCATTTTCAACCGCATATCTAAACAATTAATAGTTCCACATTTTCATTGTTTACTATAGTACAGTTTTTCAACCGTATATCCAAACAATGTTCATATACTTTACAAGGTCCGTATATATAAAGGAGAGTTCTATCTTAACTCTCTACCCTTAGTTCCCAACATGAATACTTGTTGGTAACTGTAACGGCCCAGAGTTTTCGATCCCAAAAATTCCAGATAGTTAGGTAAAGAAGAAAAAGAGGTAGAAGAAGAACAGAAAAAAAACAACAGCACAAAATCTCACAATCGCAGTGGAACAAAATATAATATAAAATAATAGCATTTATACAATGAAATGCTGTAACTATCAATATACATACAATATATCAGAGTACAATGAATCTGGACAGTTGTAACAACTTGTCCCTGAATACTATCTATACGGTCTCTAATACACAGCGGAATATACTCAATACGTCTCTGCCATCCAGCTCGTCTCCTGAGCTCCAGACGTCCTAACCTGAAAATCTGTAATACTCGGTCTCACCTGTAATATGAAATACCAAGCTATATAACTCATGTGAATTACCAGATATTTAAATTATCATAATTTTATTTGTTCGACTTATAAATTTAGTATTCCAATGATTTTGATTCAGTTAATCACCCAATTAACACACGTTAAAAATCCAGGTCATCACATCCCTCCCCCCTTTAGAACTTTTCGTCCTCGAAAAGGAACGAAGCCAGAATTTATGAAAATGCTTGAAATTAGATAAATATTCTTTAATCATTTTCAAAACACTTTTTAATATCTATATAATATTATTCCAAAGTAGTTTTTATAAAAATACTTTTATAACTCGATGTTTCGACAAGTCCATCCTTGTTCTCACAGAAATTCGGTCATACGTTGATCAGGCGTAGGACTGAAAACCTATAAGTACCTGGTAAACTCGTTTTCAACACCCAGTGAAAATACTTGGAAAATAATTTTATTGAAAATATAGGTATCAGTTTTAAAAATAGAGAAAATATCTTTGTGAGAATGCTCTAGAAATCATCACCCCCATCCTTGGTCGCAGTTAACCCGATGGTTACGTTGCCATCCCAGGAAAATCCATAGATAACTGTATGAAAGTCTATATGAGTGGATCGTATAGGATATATATATATATATGCAAGTATAAATAGCTAACTATATAATATAACTTGATAAACGATAGTAGCAAAGTAAATGAAAATAATCACACTGGTATTTTATACTGGTTCGGACCTCCCGTCCTACGTCCAGTCCCGAAGCTCCTCTTCGGAATTTCCTTTCAACTAACCCTCACTTGAACCGGAGGAACAGGTTTATAATAGCAGAGTTTCTTTGTCAAGAATGTGTTCTATAACACGGATGTTGACTATTGAGTACAAATGCTTCCAATATATATATCTATCTAGAGAATATTTGAATGAGGAGTTCTGTATATATGGAAGAATTAAATACCGGTAGTTGATTGCTTATAGATCAGGAATAAATCAGAGTACAAGAGATAAGAGCGTAAGTGAGTAAGGTTAATCTTTCTCTTGAATTCCTGATGCAATTTATAGTGGTGAAGAGTTTCTATGTGTAGTTGCCTTCATTAACAATCGTTGTATAGTTGCTCCTGTTGGTGATGAAGAGTTGCGGTGAAGAGGAGCGGATGTGTCTTTTCGGATGTGACAGTTGGAGTTTGAAAATACACAGTCGAGCCTATAATCAGACGTCTAGAAAGTGACCTCAGACGTCTGGCCTTCATATATTTTTTGTGTCTGGTAGCATTTTAGACGTCTGAGTTTATTATCCAGACGTCTGGTCTTCATTTCTGTTTTCTGTCTGGATGTCTTTCAGACGTCTGAGTTCAGGATCAGATGTCTGGTTTCTTCTGAGTTTGTGAACCAGAGAACTTAACCAGACGTCTGGGCAGTGCACTCAGACGTCTGGATTATTGCATATTGCTTTCCTTGTGCCTTTATCATTTCTTTTCTGATTCTCTCGACTTGTAGCCTCTTGATACTTCTTTTGAGTCTTGTTCTTGTCTCTTTGGTGGTGTTACTATATCAACTTCCTATATACGTACATTTGTTTTCCATTGCATAGTTGTGATCATCGAAACCAAGGAATTGATTTCCTAACAATCTCCCCCTTTTTGATGATAACAATTATTCAATGTAATTATATATATATTCTAAATCTCCCCCTGAATATGTGCTTAAATTTGTTTTAAGTTAATTTCTATATTTCTCCCCCTTTGACATTATCAAAAAGAATATATAAAAGTTCAAGCCAAAAAAGAAATTTGCATTAATAATACGAAGGAGGTACATTCATAGATTTGAACAAGAAGACAACAATTCCTAAATTCTAGAGTTGCTTAGGAGAAGCTTGTTTTGGATCATCTTCCTTTGATTCTATTTTGTCAGAAGTGTTAGTCTTTGAAGGAGATTTCAAAGCTTCTTTGGATGATTCACCCTCGAATAGTTTGGAATGTTTTGCGGGAGGAGAAGGCACAGGAGTTGTCCAATCTTCTGAGGATGGAGATGGATTACGTACTTGTTGAAGTACCTCCTTGAGAACTGATAAAACAGTCGAAAGAGATTCTTCGACTGTGGCTAGTCTTGTAGCAAAAGATGTCTCGAAGCTGTCGATTCGTTTTGCTAGAATTTTTTGGTTCTGAGATAAGATTTGTTGATTTCGAAGCGTTAAATCTCGAATGCTTTCATTTTGATTTGTTTCCGTTCGAGTTTCCAAAATGTCATCTTGTCCCGGATATTCAAATGAAGCGGGAGGTGGGGGAGTGATTTCTCGATTTTGTTCTTCTTCTTGAGATGGACCAATATGGGTTTGAGGAGGAGGATCAACCCTTCTAGATTATTGATGGTGAGTCCAATCGTCGAAGGACATGAATTCTGGTGGTATTTCGAGTAAGTGCATCAAGGAGAAGAATTTGGTGGAGGCATACTTAGGTGAAATTTATTCGTAGGTTGATAGATAAGACGAAATATTGTTTGCACGAAGAAGTTTCATAATATAAGTTGGGTAAATGATCGATGGCCGCGATCGATTCCAAAATTGCTTGAGTTCATCGAATATGAATTTGGCCCAATTAACTCGAGTTCCACTAAAAAGGGCATAGAGAGCTTTGTGTTCCAATTCGGTGATTTGTTTATGACTACCCATGCATGGAACAATTGTATTGATTATCATTCTTGTCAAGAGTCAAGCTTTTGGACGTAAGTGTTTTGAAGTAAATTTCGGCATTTCGTCCTCCCATATTTGATGAGTGATATTATTCCTAGGTTTAAAACGAATATCCGGGATGTTGTGTAGATCCTCGCCGGTGTCGGAGCATCCCAAAGTTCTTCCTATTATCCCCGGAGTTAAACGAATAGTATTTCCATAAACGCTTGACCATAGCCAGTTGTCTTCGTTTTCGGTATTCCAAACTGCAGTGCTATCTAGATTGGCATAGAATAAGAATATAGCCAGTTGATCTATTTGAACATCATTGGATGTAAAAGAAATTAAAGTGTCCAATCCAGCATTCTCACAAAGTTCATCGAGATCATACATAGGAAACTTAAGTAGATTATAGAAAGGTCCTATATGAAGTTTTTTCTTTTGAATATCTTGATACCTTTTAATCGAATGAGGTGCCTTGAGCATCCATCGTTCGATTTGATCATTTGAACACAACTGAGGGTTTGAAGATGACGTAGGTTGATCTTGTTTGCGTTTTGGAGCTTTGATGTTCTTTGTACGAGGAGGCATTGTGATTTCGGTTTGAAATAATGTGGAATTTGAAATTGAATTGCAAATCGGCAGGGAGGAAATTTGATTTGAGTTTGAAAAGTGGAAAAATGACGTTATTTTGGGGGTATAATAAAGGTCGATTGAATTCCAGACGTCTGAATTTGAAAGCAGACGTCTGGTTTGCCCTAAAAATTATACATAAGATTCAAACAGACGTCAGTTTGTTATGTGTTAGACGTCTGGTTTGACACATTTTGAAAAAATTAGAGGCAAGGAGATTTATCAGACGTCTGGAATTAAACACAGACATCTGATTTGGTTTAAATGTTTAAACAGAGAACTAAGTCAGACGTCTGGATATTATTTCAGACGTCTGAAATATTCTGAATGTAATTTGGAGAAGATAGAGCTTCATTCCAGACGTCTGAGGGGTATATCAGACGTCTGACATATGCATATTGCTTAAAACTGCGACATATATCAGTGGATCAGACGTCTGAAGACCATAGTCAGACGTCTAAAAGGAGCAGTTTTGCTAAAAATAGTCTAAAATTGACGGTTATATTTATTTATCAAATGTTGATAATAGAGGTCTTTATTATCGTAAAATATAATAACATATGCATATATACAATAATTAAATTTATTTATTTAGTAGGCGACGGAGTTTTAGGATTTCTTGAGTCGTTATCCTTCCATGGTTTAAGTGGTGACCATATATTCCTACGTTCGTGGGTCCGTGGGGAGCCAGAATATCGTCTTGGGGAAGGATCTAAAGGAGTGTGATACGAAGAAGATGGATCTAATGAACTACAAGGTATTGGTAGTGGTTCATGTACATCTTTCTTTCGTGACGAGCAAAACTTCATCGCCACTTGTTCTAGAAAACTTAGCCTTCGTGCCGTAACTTTCTGTTCGAAATAAAGCTCTCGTTGAGGATCCATCTGTTGTTTTTGGTAATGATGAATTTCATTAATTTTCTCCTTTGTATTAGGAGAAATAAACAAGGATCTTTTAGTTTTCTTATTCTCTGGAGTAAAACCCGTATGATACGAGGACCACCTATTTGTCGGTTCTTGCTTTGGTGTAGGTGTCGGAAGGCGTTGTGGTGTGTCTACTGAGCTGTCCGTCAATGGTGTGGAGACGGAGATAGATATATAGGAACTCCCAGAAGACATTGTTTTTCTAAATTTTAAGAATTTGATATTTTGTATATATTTGTGATGTAAACATGTGTATATATATGATGAAAACGTTATTTATAGGAAAACTAATTTTCTAAAATTTTAATGGTTCAAAAATTCATTAATTTGTGGTAATGAAGAGGTGAACTAAATTTAGTTTTTAATTCAATTTTAGTTAAGATCTTGAAGTGAAAAAATTCCTAAACTTCGTTTGAGTTTTATGAAAGTTTGTTCATTTAATGGTTTTGTAAATATGTCGGCTACTTGATTTTCGGTACTTACGTATTCTAAAGAGATAGTTCCTTTTTCAACATTGTCTTGTAAAAAATGATGTCGTATATCTATATGTTTGGTTCGTGAGTGATTAACAGGATTTTTTGACAAATTTATAGCGCTTGTGTTATCACAATATATTGGAGATTTTTGATAATTTTACCAAAGTCCATTAGTGTTTGTTGCATGTATATTACTTGCGCACATGCTAGAGATGTGGAGATGTATTCGGCTTCACAAGTAGATAAAGAAACACAATTTTGCTTTTTGCTAAACCATGAAACTAAAGATTGTCCGATAAAATGACATGTTCCACTAGTACTCTTACAGTTTGTTCTACAACCACCGAAATCTGCATCACTATATGAGACAAGTTCAAAAGATGATCCTTTAGGATAAAACAAACCATAATCTTTAGTACTAGATAAATAACATAAAATGCGCTTAACAGCTCGTAGATGAGATTCTTTTGGTTTTGCTTGAAATCGAGCACAAAGACACACACTCATCATAATATCTGGTCGACTAGCCGTTAAATATAGTAAAGAACCAATCATGCTTCGATATAACTTTTCATCAAAATCTTTTCCATTTTCATCTTTTTCTAAGTGAATAGTGGTACTCATTGGTGTTGGTTTGCTTGAAGTTTTATCCATTTTAAATCGATGTAATAAATCCTTACAATATTTTTCTTGGTGAATAAAAATTCCATTTTCTAGTTGTTTTATTTGTAATCCTAAGAAGAAATTTAATTCTCCCATGTGTGACATTTCAAATTCATTTGTCATAATATTTGAAAAATTATTACATAGATTTTCGTTGGTTGAACCAAGGATGATATCATCAACATAAATTTGTACAACCAAAATATCGTTATTTTTTCTTTTAATAAATAAAGTTGTATCTATTTTTCCTATATGGAAACCAGATGTTATTAAGTGATTTTTAAGACGTTCGTACCATGCACGAGGTGCTTGTTTTAATCCATATAGTGCTTTATGTAATTTAAAAACATGATCGGGATATTTTTCATGAACAAAAAGTGGTGGTTGTTCGTCGTATACATTTTCTTTAATAAAACCATTCAAAAAGGCACTTTTGACATCCATTTGAAATAGTTTAAAATTGTTATGAGTTGCAAAGGAGAGTAAAGTACGAATGGCTTCTAATCTTGCTACCGGTGCAAAAGTTTCATCGTAATCTATGCCTTCTTCTTGATTGTAGCCCTGAGCAACTAATCGTGCTTTATTTCTAACAATATTTCCATTTTCGTCTGCCTTGTTTTTAAATACCCATTTTGTTCCTATTATTGATTGATCTTCAGGTGTTGGTACTAATTCCCATACGTTATTATGTTCAAATTGATGTAATTCTTCTTGCATAGCTATTATCCAAAAATTATCATTTGAGGCTTCTTTATAATTCTTTGGTTCAAAGTTTAATACAAACGCTATATGACTTATTTGATTGAGTTGATTTCTAGTAACTCTTGAATTAAGATCTCCAATAATATTATCTATTGGATGATTCTTAAGAATTCTAGGAGATGATAAAATAGTGTTATTTTGTATATTGGCTTCATTATTACTAGAATTTGTTGAATTTGTTAGTGGAATAATTTCTTCTTCATCATTAGTCTGATGTTTGAAAGGATTTTCGTCGAATGAGACATGTAAGCTCTCTTCTATAGTATTATTCCTTTTATTAAAAATTCTATATGCCTTGCTATGATCCGAATACCCAACAAAGATACCCTCATCGGCTTTTGGATCAAATTTTCCTAATTTATCTTTTGTATTTAATATAAAACATTTTGAGCCAAAAGTTTTAAAGTATGACACTTTAGGTTTCTTACCAAAAAATATTTCAAAACAAGTTTGTTTAGTCATTGGGCGAATAGTTACTCGATTTAATACATAACAAGATGTAGCAATAGCTTCGGCCCAAAAATGTTTTGGTAATCCGCTACTATTTAATAATGTTCGTGCGCATTCTTGTAATGTAAGATTTTTTCTTTCTACGACACCATTTTGTTGGGGTGTACGAGGAAAAGAAAAATTATGAGTTATTCCTTTTTTATTGCAAAAATTTGAAAAAGGATCATTTTCGAATTCTCCTCCGTGATCACTTCTAATATTTTTAATTTTCAAATTCATTTGAGTTTTAATTCGTTTCGCAAATATTTTAAACATACCAAAAGTATCACTTTTATGTTTTAGAAATAAAGTCTATGTATATCTCGAAAAATCATCAACTATTACAAAAACATATTTGTTATGATTAATAGATCTTATTTGTGTTGGACCAAATAAATCTAAATGTAATAATTCTAATGGTTGTTTTGTAGAAATATTATTTTTAGATTTAAACGAGCTTTTCTTTAGTTTACCAATTTGACAATCGTCACATAAATTTTCCACTTTGTAACTTATTTTAGGTAACCCTCTTACTAATTCATATTTAGCTAACTTATTAATATTTTTAAAATTAATATGACAAAATCGTTTATGCCATAACCATGGATCATCATGTTTGGCGGTTAAGCATAAGTTTGAATTTTTATTAATATTCATGTTTAATACATAAATATTTTTGTTTCTAAAACCTTCAAAGATGAGTTGTTTGTTATTATCTAAAATATTACATTTATCTTTTTCAAAATTTATTTGAAAACCTTTATCACATAATTAACTAATGCTTAACAAGTTATGTTTTAAATTTTCTACCAATAAAACATTTGTAATAATAGGAGAGTTAGATATACCAGAGTTGATGACTTCTCCAATGCCTATGACAAATCCCTTTGAATTGTCTCCAAATGTTACCGTTCCACCATCGATGTATGTTATATTTGATAACATTTTTTAATTTCCGGTCATATGTTTGGAGCAACCGCTATCTAGTATCCATTTCTCCTTATTTTTATTTTGGGTACCTGCAAGATAAAAAATGTTTTAATTTGTACCCATATATTTGATTAGGGTCCTAATTGTTAGAAGAAGGTAGCCATACCCAAGATGGTTTGGTTCCTTTATAAATATAGTTTTTATTATAGACTACATCTTCTAAGTAGTTACTGATATGCTTTTGTCTAATAAAATTATTATTTGTTTTAGGAACCCAAATTTTCTCATTCAATTTTTGTTTAGATAAACTTCTATTTTTTATATAACTAATATTTTTAGCATTGTTTTCTTTTTGTTTAGAACATTTTTTAAATCCTATTCCATTTCTATTACCTGATGGTTTTGATGTTTTGATAAGATTTTCCAAATCTTGTTTTCCTTTGTTGAATTTTGACACATTATTGGTAATTTTATCTAATTTTTCTTTTAATTCTCTATTTTCTGTTTTCAATAATTCAAAATTATTTTTAAAATCAACATTTTCTTTTACTAGAGTAATGTTCTCACTTTCTATCACATTATTTCTTAATTTTTCTTTAGATATTTCAAGTTCTTCTTCTAAAATAGTTTTTTCATCTTTCAACATTCCTACTTCAAGTTCTAATCTATTTATTTTTACTATATATTCTTTGTTCAATTTTTTAATTTGTCTAAATTTATCATCTAATTCCATGCTAAGTTCAAATAATTCTTCATAGCTAAGTTCCGGACATACCTCATCGTTTTGTGCCATAAAACATACATTAGCTTGCTCTCCGTCACTATTGCTATCACTTTCTGAAGATGAAGAATCAGTGTCATCCCATGTTACTTTGAAAGCTTCCTTCTTTTTGAATTTTTCAAATTTGCTCTTCTTTTTATCATTGTTAAGTTTTGGGAAATCCTTTTTCATGTGTCCGTATTGATCACATTCATAACACTTAATTTGAGATAGATTTGTTGAGTTGGTTTTTCCTTCTTTTTGAAACTTGGTCATCTTTCTAAATTTCTTGAATCTATTATAGTTTTTGGCAATAAATACTATCTCATCTTCATCTAAATCTGAGTCATCATTCTTTATTGATGGAAATGCTATGTTCTTCTTCTCCGAATTTAATTCTTTACGTGCCTACAAATTAGCTTCATAGGACATCAAATTTCCTATCAACTCTTCAACTTTGAGAGTAGAAAGATCATTAGCTTATTCAATAGCTAATACCTTTCTTTCCCAATCAGGTGTTAAAGAGTTGAGTATTCGAGAAACTAAATCAAAATCAGTAAACTTAACACCTAATGCCATCAGATCATGTTGAATAGTTTGAAATCTAGAATACATGTCTACTATAGTTTCATTTTGTTTCATTTTAAATGATGAAAATTGGTTTTGAAAAATTGAAATTTTAGTTTGTTTGACCTTTGTTGTACCTTCATGTGTAATTTGTAAGGTACGCCAAATATCAAATGCAGTTGTACATAACATGACACGTGAAAATTCATTTTTGTCTAGTGAGCAAAACAAAACATTCATAGCTTTAGCATTATTTGATGCTAAGGTCTTTTGTGCATCGGTCCATGTGTTCATAGCAGTAGTTGGAGCTTCATATTTATCTTGAGTGGCTGACCAAATTTCTAAACCATTAGCTTCCATAAAAATTCTCATACGTGTTGACCAATATGAATAATTAGAGCCATTAAAAAGTGGGGGTCGTGCTGTGGATTGTCCTTCTTGAAAAATACTTGCCATATTAGAATGAGTAAAAAAAAACGTGTTACTGTTCTTTTAAACAAACCTTGCTCTGATACCAATTGAAAGTCTATATGAGTGGATCATATAGGATATATATGTGCAAGTATAAACAGCTAACTATATAATATAACTTGATAAACGATAGTAGCAAAGTAAATGAAAATAATCACACTGGTATTTTATACTGGTTCGGACCTCCCGTCCTACGTCCAGTCCCGAATCTCCTCTTCGGAATTTCCTTTCAACTAACCCTCACTTGACCCGGAGGAACAGTTTTACAATAGTAGAGTTTCTTTGTCAAGAATGTGTTCTATAACACGGATGTTGACTATTGAGTACAAATGCTTCCAATATATATATCTATCTAGAGAATATTTGAATGAGGAGTTCTGTATATATGGAAGAATTAAATACCGGTAGTTGATTGCTTATAGATCAGGAATAAATCAGAGTACAAGAGATAAGAGCGTAAGTGAGTAAGGTTAATCTTTCTCTTGAATTCCTGATGCTATTTATAGTGGTGAAGAGTTTATATGTGTAGTTGCCTTCATTAACAATCGTTGTATAGTTGATCCTGTTGGTGATGAAGAGTTGCGGTGCAGAGGAGCAGATGTGTCTTTTCGGATGTGACAGTTGGAGTTTGAAAATACACAGTCGAGCCTATAATCAGACGTCTGGAAAGTGACCTCAGACGTCTGGCCTTCATATATTTTTTGTGTCTGGTAGCATTTTAGACGTCTGAGTTTATTATCCAGACGCCTGGTCTTCATTTCTGTTTTCTGTCTGGATGTCTTTCAGACATCTGAGTTTAGGATCAAACGTCTGGTTTCTTCTGAGTTTGTGAACCAGAGAACTTAACCAGACGTTTGGGCAGTGCACTCAGACGTCTGGATTATTGCATGTTGCTTTTCTTGTGCCTTTATCATTTCTTTTCTGATTCTCTCGACTTGTAGCCTCTTGATACTTCTTTTGAGTCTTGTTCTTGTCTCTTTGGTGATGTTACTATATCAACTTCCTGTATATGTACATTTGTTTTCCATTGCATAGTTGTGATCATCAAAACCAAGGAATTGATTTCCTAACACTGTAGGCCTCCATGCCCCTCGATTACACCATGGAACCCGCTACAGATCGCAGTTATACCCGGGCTTTACGTTGCTATCACGACAAAAACCCATATAACCGTAGGCATCAGCGCCCTCAAATTTCGCTGCCAAAAGAATGAAACTTCTCCACTTGACCATAGATCACAGTCTACCGATGTTACGTTGACACCCGGCAAAATCAAGCGTAGACTGTTGGCACTCATCCTCCACATGATTTTCGCTATGGTCCACACAGTAGATCGCAGCGACATCGAGTTACACTGTCGTCACAGCATAACCCAAATGCCCATGTAGGCATCAACGCCCTCGACTTTCGCTACCCAACAATCCTCAGGAACTAGTTTGTTTGGACTCCTCACATGATCAACTTTAGAACCCCCCCGTAGGGCTCAAGGCAGTACCACCTTGTGGCACTCCTGAGAAGTTCATTCAAGGGAGCGCCTTTTTCCCCAGAGCCACTTCAAAAGACTTTATACTATATATATAGTTTTTCCAAATCATACACCAAGTATGAATCTCATATAAATCTCCTTTCTCAAGATCGATTATCCCAAAATCGATAATTCACAAACTAGGCTTTCCAAGTTCCAAATTTGATTTTCCTCAAAAATCAAAAGCCTTTTTAGAAATCCATAGGTTCTTAAAACCTTTTCCCAAAATCATTATCACAAAATCCTTTATACACACACACACACACACACACACACATATATATATATATATAATAACCTTGGGAAATTTTTGAATCACTTCATACTTGTATAAATTTCCTTTTTATACTTCAAATACTTTCAAAACCCTTTTCTTCTGGCAATAGTTTCAGCAAGGGGAGTCTACCATATATAACCAGATATATAACTTTGTTTATCCCAAATCAAATATTCCAATTTGAGTACTCTTTTATAAAGTTATTAACCACATTACTTTTCTTCATAAAGTGAATCTTAAATCATAGAAATTTCCAATTTCCATTTTACCTCATCATATATTCCACAAAATATACTTTTCATTTCAAAGACCGTTTTACAGTTCTTATCCATAAATTTTCAATGCCAATTTCATTCAAACCCGTACGATGTACACATACCATTCATATGCTATATTAATCCGATCACTCACTCGATCACACAATTTCACTTCCGAACTTGTATTGTCCACCCGACTTCCTAGTGCGGACTCAAATCCAGTTTTTTTGATCAAAAACCGTCATTCTCCTTGCATAGTCACAACTATGATAGAGAATATCCAGAACCAATCAAAAATCCATATCCAGGTTTGCCGTCGAAAATCGAGTGAAAAATCCCAACTCGGATCGATAATACTATCTCGAAATTCTGTGCTCGAATCTGGATCAAATCATTATGCGAATAGAATAATATACGTACATACTACGTAACTATCTTCATTGATTATTAACCAAATCAGTTCCCTTTTCTATTCACATTCATTTTGATTTCTATTCACTTATTCACATTTGCCTCAATTCCCATTTGGATTATCACTTCAATTCTTATCTCAATCGGGTATTTAACCATAAACAGTTTGAACTCCGTTCAACTTAAATTTAGAAAATAGCTTGAAAAAGTAAAAATAGACAAGTAGTTGAAAATAATAATTAGTTTGTAAAATAGTTGTAATACAGTTAAGTAATTGTAAAATAGTTGGAAAATAATCAAATAGTTATAGAAATTTTAAATAATTGCAAAATAGTTGTAAAACAGTAATCAGTTATAAAGTAGTAGAAAAATAGTAATTAGTTTATAAAATAGTTGTAAAATAGTTAAATAGTTCCAAAAGTAGTTATAAAATAGGTATAAGGTATTTTGGGGTTTAGAAAGAAAGGTTGCATATAGTAAATAGCTTGGAAGATTATATTTAATAAAGTTTAAATTAAAATAATTTGTTTGAAAATAGTCCAGAGCCAAACTGTTCCAATCAATTCAATTTTAAATTTCCACTTCCTCTTAACATTGATTCTATCTCAAATCAATTTAAACAACTTCAATTCCCACTCCAAATTTAACTTTATTCCACTTCGATCCTTTCCAAATTCAAATCAAATTCCATTTTGAATTTAAAACTATTCAACTTTAGTCACAAATCCAAATCACTCAAATCAAACTTCAATTTGAACTAACTTCAAATTCTATTTCTCTTTAAACCATCTTGAATTATACAAATTCGAGTTAAATTTCAAATGTTGGTTTAATTTCTTTAAATCAAATTATACTTCACCTTTAAATTAACAACTTATATCATTAACCCATTCATTTCTGAGTTCAAATTCCAAAATTCCATTTTAAATTATCTTTATTTAACATAATTCAAAACTCAAAAATAATTAAATCTTCAGATTCTAATTTATTATCCATTTTTAAAGCCAATTCTCAGTTTCATATATTATTTATAATAATGGAATGATATCGGGATAAACAAACATCCAAATTTATCCAAACACCCATTTTTAATTTCCAAATTTCAAACCCATTTTGAGATCACTCATAACTTCCCATTTAAACCAATCATTTAACTTCCCTAAGTTAAATCTCAATTTCATCTTGAAATTCCCAATTCAGGTTGTTTATTAACTTATTTAACTTTCCCAAAGTTAAATTCAATTTACTTAATCTTGACAACCTTACCCAATTTGAATTCCCATTTCAAACTTTAAACTTCACATTAATAATCTTATAAGTTCAAAAACTTATCACCTTGGGTATCACATCTTATTCCAAATTTAAAACTCAACGTTTAGAGTTTATTTCAAACCATCTTTGATATTATGAATATTCCTCATATATACATATTATTTCCTTTACACACTAAGTTATCCTTAAATTTTAAATCACCTTTGGTTTTAGTTCAAAACAGTTTTCTTTAATGCTTTCAAACAACTCTTATTTTAAATTAAGATCACCTTCAAAATATTCTGAATAATACTCTTTATTATTTCTATTAACATTTGAAACAATTTCAAAACTTTTCGATTTACATCCTTTCTAATTTACAAGTTATTCACATCTAATGGTTACTTCCTTAAAACATTTATGTGTTTATTAGAAAACAATCATCCTATTTAAACTCAATAACCATTTATTTTCTGGTTTAAACCCAATTCTAATTCATCTTATTTATATAGTTCATTTAATCCAATCCTTATTTGGATATGTATATATATATTCTTTAATTTCTTATTTTATAACCAATTATTGCTATATATATATAATATAAGCTTTTATAAAAATCTTTCATTAAAACCATTTTAAAAATCTTTATATAAGAAAATAACAAGTACGCTCTCATATATATATATATATATATATATACATACTCAACTCATCCTAGGGTAGCGCTGACCCTATCCTTGATGAGTAAACCCACCAGAGCCAAGGTTCTCGCTTAACCTTCGCTCTGATACCATATGTAACGGCCCGGAGTTTTCGATCCCAAAAATTCCAGATAGTTAGGTAAAGAAGAAAAGGAGGTAGAAGAAGAACAGAAAAAAAACAGCACAAAATCTCACAATCGCAGCGGAACAAAATATAATATAAAATAATAGCATTTATACAAAGAAATGCTGTAACTATCAATATACATACAATATATCAGAGTACAATGAATCTGGACAGTTGTAACAACTTGTCCCTGAATACTATCTATACAGTCTCTAATACACAGCGGAATATACTCAATACGTCTCTGCCATCCAGCTCGTCTCCTGAGCTCCAGACGTCCTAACCTGAAAATCTATAATACTCAGTCTAACCTGAGCATTACATCAAAGTAACACCCGGGTCAGGCTGGAAACCAGCGTGAGTAAATCCATATAATATGAAATACCAAGCTATATAACTCATGTGAATTACCAGATTTTTAAATTATCATAATTTTATTTGTTCAACTTATAAATTTAGTATTCCAATGATTTTGATTCAGTTAATCACCCAATTAACACACGTTAAAAACCCAGGTCGTCGCAGTAACCCCTTCTGGATTTACCCTAAACATAGACTAACTGCCTTGATAGACCCATGCAGTCCTTTTCATCTGCTGCTTATGACTAGCTGTAAGTGCACTTCACATGATTCCTTAGTTGCATTGCCCTTCTGGTTTCTGAAGGCACATACAGTTTATGTGTTGAAGTTGCCTGCCCAGTTCCATCTTGAGCTGCTAGCTCTGTTCGTACTACGTCTCCAGTATCATACTATTTATCATATTATCCATGCAACAACTCTTTAAACTTTGTAAAGAAGAACAAAAGTCGTCACGATTCAGGTTACAATCCTCGAATAAGTCCGCTAAGATGGATTCTAGGAGTCCAATAGTCAATACATAGAATCATTCTTGTTAAATGTTAAATTATTTTTTTAAAACATTTGGCTTCCTAAGTCATCATTCTTTCACAAAATGATATTATATCCCATTTTCATCAAATAATTATAGTGTACATTCATTATCATGGCATTAAGTAGTAGTACGTTAAAATCACTTCAATTCAAACATGATAGACCACATATATAAATCAATATCAATGGGATATAGTAAACTAGCATAAATATTGCATAGGTGAAACACACATTAAAATTCCATACTTACAATTCTAAGGTCAAATAAATATTTAAAATAATCTAAACTTAGTCATATCATCCAATTAATATTTTCAATTCCAAATCAAGCAAGATTTCAATCACTTATCTTATCGTGAGTGTTCTAGCATAGCACAAATGAAATATCAACACTTAATATTAGAATTAAACAGATATTCTATTCACCTGACCTAAAAACTTATATCTCATATTTCGTAAAACACACACACATACACACACTCATGCATTCTAAAATATATACATGTATATACTTGGTTTTTCATCCTTTAAAATTATGCTATAGCCTTGTAAAATTCAACAATGTATGTGACAACCCACATTCCTCGACATGCCCAAAAATCGTCATATCAAGAAATGTGAATCATCGGGTTGAAGTAAAATTAGTATCATAGAGACTATGATAATAAAATGAGAAATAAACTACCTAATCCAAACATCATCACAATAGAAAAATAATATTAGATATATAGATAATCTCAGGAAAACAGTAATAGCAGTCTCAAAACATTATAATATCGTAGTCATATAAAATATCAGTATGTAATCCCAAAATCAGAGTATCATAAAAGCAATCCCTCAGAAGCAAAGTAATTAAATAGCTATACTGATAGATAATACATGATAAAGGATAAAGATGAAAAGTTAGACTCCAAGCATGATAATCTGAAGCAATGATGAGCCAATACCCGCTGTCTTATCCACTTGTGTTTGGGAAAATGAAAAAAGAGGAATGGATCAGACATACGTCTAGTGAATAAGAACAAGACTAATAAAATGATTAAATGCAATTAATTCTAAATCTACTCTAAGTGTCATAGAGTGTACACAGTATGACAATGCATTCTTAAGGTCATATACCTAAGGATAGTTATCTAACTCATTGGGTCAGATCTACAGGTCATAACCTCACACTATCCAAATCGGGATCTACTTTCCCTTATCTACTCACATTATGCCTGGAGAGGGAGAATCCAGTATGCAAACTCCTATAGTGACTCATTGTATGTGCCTGCGCTCATCTCTCGATCGTAGTGGAAAAATGCCTCTTATTGACTAATTTGTTGTTTACCGCACAAAAATCACTGCCAGTACCGGGCCCCCACCTAGTATCGTCATGTTTCCAATGGTCGCTTATTACCCAGCTCCAACGTCCACCGGTACCACATTATGCAAGAAAACATGTAGTACCTGAATCTCATATTAGGACCGGCCCCCTCAGGAAGTGTTAGTGCTGCGCCCAACCGTATGTAACACTCCCTGGAACTAATTCGAATAAATCGCCCTCATCTCACTAAATCTTGTTTCGACATCTGCATAATTGACCGCCCAATTGTATGTTTATGGATCTTCTGGATCTTATCCACTTAGCGAAGTAAATTCGCCCTACAACTCAGATAGGGAACTAACTTCCCTACTACCTTACATACTCATTAAACAGTGCAATATAAAGCACAACATTCATCAATTTCATTTACTAATTGGGCCTAAAGCCCAAAAATCCAAAACAGCCTAATAATAAGCTGGACAATTGACCTTGAAGCACCATAGGTCGACCACCCACGGTCGACCGCATGGTCGACCGTTCCAATTCATTATTGTCATGGTTCGGGTTTTAAAAATCTTAATTACTATGCGTTATTAATTTAATTCCATTTCGTCTATTAATTTAATCCAGTTACTTTTACTGTCATTAGCAACAGTAATATGCCCAAATTTTAATTCTCCATTCTTTTGATATTTCAATTCTAAATCAATTTGGGTTCAAGATCTGGGTTTTATAGTTTCAATGGTAATTTTCTAATTAGATTAATTAGATCTACAGATTGACTAATATCAAATTTAAATTAACAGTTTAACATAGGTGTTTAACAATCAAATCAACCTGAACTACTTTAAAACTAATTGATTTAACTATTCAATCATATATATGCCCACTCACCTCTGTCCTTAGCTCTAGATCTGACTCTAACTCCAATTGTTTCCCCTAGATCTGCTTAGCCTTCCTTTCAATTGCTTAATCTCTTTCTTATTTTTAGATTTAGATTAGGTTAGGGGTTTGATTTGGGTATTAGGGTTTGAGAAGATAGAAACTTGGGTAGCACTTTATTATTGTGTTTAAAAACTAGAAATTAGGGTTTACTGTTAATTTATAGGGATAATCAACTATTCTTGGCCATTAGATCAACATTAGAAACATCTGAACCATAGCTTGTTTACTTGATCCCCACACATGCAATCCGTACCATCCAAACGAAGCGACACAAAACTAAAATCGCACGATCGTTAAATGTTCAAGTCGACCGACCCTAGGGTTGGGTCGATCACCCACAGTCAACCTATCCCTTTTGAGGATCGACCTGAACCTATTTTTTATTTTTATTTTTATTTTCTATTAGCTTGTCGACACTCGTAACTCTCTCATACTAACTCGAATTACGACAAGTAACATTTGAAAATACTCCGAAAATTGCTACGGTCACAATCGTGCAAGTCCCATAGTCCATTCTTGACTTTTATTTATATTTTCTTATTTATTCTAAAAAATTTCCGGGGTGTTACATTCTCCCCCCTTAAAGGATTTCATCCTTGAAATCTCTAAGGGTAGAAAACTGCAACTAACAACCAACAACCAAATTCTACATCCATCTACTTATCCATCATCCATGGCAACCGTAGTCCTTAATATTTCTAATGCAATTATGTATTTATGCAACGCGGAATGCATATGAACCTGAACTAATGCAAAAGAGTAGTTTGTCTACTGATTCAGTCAACCTCATGTTTATGCAAGTATGCTCATGCCATGCATTCAAATGTATTATTGACGGCAAAAATGGCCACAACGCTTAAGTGACGTGAAAGCACCAATAATCCAATATCCAAATCAAAACAGAGTAAATCAGTTCACATATCATAGATTAAGTTGCAAAAAAGTAAATGAACACAAGTTTTATTGTGGTTTGGAAAACTCTGGCCTATATCCACTCCAATAATCTTATTATTTATACTATAAGACTACAAGTACAATTGTCTCTACCTTAGAATATTAATGGAGGAAGAGGAAAGAGTGAAGAAGAATATCCAGCCAAAAAGCCCCTCTGAATGAATGTCATGCCTGCTGTATTTATAGGAGAAGCTAATGAAATATCTCACTTAAAATCCAGATCTAGAATCTCCAGGCTAAGATGAACCGACCCAAAAAAAATTCAGGCTGATCGCTCACCCCTAAGAGGGGTCGGCCCTGACCCATTCTCCATGCTATGTGGCGGCGTGTGATCCATCCTATTTGTCCATCATGTTGCCTACTTCTTGTGTCCAAGTTGATTCCTGAGTTGATGCATTGTTCGTTGAGTTATTGGGCGATCATTGTTAAGTTATGCTGTCAATCCGAGCGATCCGTAGCCTTATTAATCTGATCTGATCCCTTACCTAGGGGAAGTATTCTGATTTGATCCCTTGCTTAGGGAATGGGTCAATTCCATACTTAGCCAATTCTAGAGTATCATATGTTCGAATCTGCTCGACCAGCATCCATAACCTTGTTTATAACCGATCTCCGAGCCTGCTAATCATCTCTTCAGGCTTCCTCCCTCGATGATCACGAAATCCTTTTAGCCAAATCCATGATATACTGCCTTGGCCAAAAGACGGTTGAACATTTGCCTTCCCAAAACATGCCTTGCGGTGGGAAGGCTTGTTTGGAATCACGACAAGTCTGAAGTCCAGAATCCATTTATAACCGTATTTTCCAATCTAGAATCTAATCCATTACCAAGCAAAATTGCCATAAGTCATTTCGTGTCCTCTTGGGAGTTTGTTAATGAAACCCACAATTGCTTCGAGTCGGGCCAATTCCGAATCCATTCCAAATCCGTAACAAAGTCCATGTCCATCCAAAGTCGATAACCAAGTCCATGATCACACTGGATCATTTTCCAAATCCAAAACCTCGATCTCTCCGTATTGTTAGCCAATTCAAAGGTCTCGTCAGACCAGTAGCCTAGTTCGTAGTCTCTCCAAACTGATCACAGCCTTTTTGAGCTCTTGTTGGATCCCATCTTGTAACTTTTCGATGAAGAGGGAACAACGACAAGTAAGCTGATCATGTCACTCTCTGGCGAAGCAGCCTTACTTCCTACACTCCGGTTTAGTGTGCCAGATTCAAAAGTTTTGAGTGGGGGAGAGTGTAACGACCCGTAAATTTAACTGGTTTTAATAACGTTATTAATTGGAAATTTGTGGAATTTTAAAAATAAAATTTTGAAATTCGTCTAGTTAAATATGGCAACTGGTAAATTTTCATCCAAAAATATGAAAGTTTATTTCGTGTGTAATTTTATTTCAATTTAATCAGTTAGAAATTGTTGAAAATAAAATATTTTCGAAACCTAAATATTTTTATATAGAAAAATTCTAAATCATCTTCTGAGCAAGACGTCAGTTTTCATTTTTCCAAATTTGGACTTCTTTAGCTCTGTCGATCTTATTTTTCTGCGTTTTTGCTGCATTTTCCGCGAGTAGAAAATTTGAATTTTTATAATTCGATCATGCCACTGATAATTATATACCGTTTTGATCGTCTCATCGTGCTGATCTCTACGGTATATTCAATTCGGTGTTTTGGAATCCGGTACGTAGCGGAATCCATGTAAATGGCAACCGTATCGGTAACCAGTTTTAGTCTTTTGGCTTCTTACCTCGTTTTCTATTCCACCGTCTAATTATTAATAGACTGTAGTCTTTTCCCATTCTCGAAATTTAACTTTATGACTATCATGATTTCCTATTTTATTTATTAACGGTTCACTTTATTTTGAACTTCGTTATTCTATTCATTGCTTTATAAAAGAAAACAGACTGTTCGTGTTTATATTAAGTGTCGCCAGCTCATCTCCTCCTCTTATCTTTACTTTTGAGATAGCCTACTAGCCCCATTATTCCACTTGAATCCATGATTGTCACCTTCACATTCATGCGTCCCTCCTCCCATCGCATCACGTAGCCAACTTCCACTGCCTGGCCGTTCAGCTCACATCGACTTCCATTCTCTCAGCCTCTGCCCATGTCAGCAGCCTACATGGCCACGAACCACCTCGACCTTGGCCTCCTTCCCCACTAACCGTGCACTTTCCTCCAACACCCGCAACCATCTCTCCTCTACATCCCGCGTTTTCTGGCCTTGAACCCGCCTTCTCATCCCATCTCACCTCCAATGGCAGCTCATGTGCGCAGCCCATATATATATTTAGTAAGTAGCTGTATATATTTTAGTCCACTCTTTAATATGTATTTATATGTTGGTGTATATATGTGTATAAGTTTGTATGTTGGGTTTATGGACAATCTGTTGGCACGTACAATTGCATATATTTGTTACATATAAAATATATGATCTGGGTTCTTTATTTTTGCATGTAAGATATAGTAGTTTTAGTTATATATCTTAGTTGTTTATAATTTATGTTGCTGTTATTGTTTATAGATTTAAAATTTTGTTTAAAACATATGTAAGTATATTAATGAGTTTGGTTTACCTAGGTACATAAGTAAGTTTATACTATTTATATGTATGTCAGTATGGATTTTGAAATTATAAGTTATACAGTGGTATTATATTGGTTTATAAAGTGATATATATATAACTGTGTGTTTATTTGTCTAGTTTACATATTTTATTTAATGTATATATATATATATATTTGCAAATGTATATAATAATATATATGTTGTTTTATTAGTTTATATATAATATGTTAATAATAGTATGTTTTGTTCATTGGGTTTTAGCTATCAGTTTATACATCTGGGTTTTGATTTTGTGTAATAGCGTGTTATGTGATTTAAATATCTGGGGTTTTAAGCTCAGCATATTGATTTTGGTTTATATAATATTAATCCTAGTTTATATCTATATTCCACCGACTTTTATAGAAGTTGCTGCAGTTTTCAACATATATAAGCAAGTGTTTAGTTATAATAATTAAGTTGTATATTTTAATTTGGAAGCATCAACTATGTTTTGCAGCACATATATATATGGTTACAATGTTATATATATAGTTTAGTTATGGTTTATATGTTAGTTTTGTATGAATTCAAAATTTATTATTTTATATATATATATACATATGTTTGACTTAAATATGTGAGTTTAGTTTAAAACAATGATTTTGAAATATACATATATTTAATTTAATATATATATATACACTTAAATTTAGAATATGACTTTGCATATATACAGTTATATACATATAAAATTTTACTTATACCAATTATCTTCATCGATCATGTTCTGATTTGATTTTATCGATCCCTTATTTATCAGCTTCGATCGTCGAACTCGTGTTCGTCGTGCTTTGTTCGACCGTGCTTGGATTTGTAACTCGTTTCATTCGTCAAATCTCTCTAGCCTCGAAAGGTGAGAAATCACTCACGATTAATGTTCTTTTACTTATTAAATTTGATTTCAATTGAAAAGACAATTGAAATATGTTGCTGTTAGTTATCTACACCGTTATATATATGTTTTACCTGTATCAGTTCACCTGTGACATCTGACACCATTATCTGTTATATATACAATGATAATCCAGTTTGGTTGCTAAATGATTGATTGTTTGATGTTTACATTGGACGTTAAATTATTAATGTTGTAAGTGATAAATAATTTGAAATTGAAATTGATGTAGGATAGTTAGATTTGATATATGTGTTAATTTGATTGATGACATTTGCATAATATGACCCCTTTAAATGTTAAATAAATTGACACGTAGAAATAGTGTTGACCACACCTTGAACCATTTATATGTATGTGTATAAATTGATGTAGTTTGAAATTGAACAATAGATATCAAGTGAAGAACCGTATAAACATTAATGTAATAATATTTAATCTACATGAAATGATAGTATGGATTCTAGAAATAATTATATTAATTTACACAAATAATAATGAAAATTAATACGATTATTTCGGGATTATTTGAATTAATTATTGGATTTTTGTTATTGATTGTTGTTATTGCTTATTTATTTAGTTTGACATCATCCCAGTTATCACACTGCAAGTTCCCTTTGCTATGCTTTGATTTTTTTTTGAATTGAAATGGAATCGGGTTGAAATGATAAATACCCAAATGAAACTTGACCTAGGATAGAGAATTAAATAAAAACCGATTGGTCAATAAAATTGATTTAAAAATAAAATAAAGATTTTATTTGAATAAATGATATGGTTTTGAAATGAAGTTGGAATTTGAATTTTTATGAAAGGAAAATGTTAATATTTAGTAATATGAAACAAAATATTAACAATGTAATTGATGAAAGAACATTGTTTAATTTGAGAAACGATTGAATTAAGTTTTGAAATTATTTAATAATTAAGTTTGAAATTATTTAATAATTAAGTTTGAAATTATTTAATAATTAAGTTTTGAAATTATTTAATAATTAAATAAGATTGAATTATTTAATAATTAAATAAGATTGAATTCTTTATATAATAATGAGATTGAACTTCCTGAATAAGTGAATTAAGTTTCTTTATTAATTGAGTTTTGAAATTTGTAACTAAGTAAAAATTGTGAAATTGAATTTCTTTAATAAGAAATAAAAATGAGATTTATTGAAATTTATGTAAGACCTGTAATTTAAAGAATTTGATTTGACGAATCTAATTTAATCAAATTTGTAAGTTTTGATATATTGGAGTTGAACTTAAGTAATTGATTTATTGGATTGGAAATTAAATAGAAATTGTTTTGAAGGATAATTTACTTAACGAATATTGAATAAAATCGATAAATGAACTTAAATTGATTTGAATGTAGATTAAATCATTTTAAATGATTTCGGAATGAAACTTATATACGAATTTAAATGAATATTGGGATGGTTTTAAATAAAAATTGGAATTGTATTATAAGATTTTGAAATGGTAATTTGGATGTTTTGAAACGCAAATTATGGAGATCGATTTAGAAAGACAAATGAAATGTTGATTTATAAATTCTAATTGAAATTGATTCTGTTTTGAAATAAATAAACGACCAATCGGTGTAATAATCATGAAAGTTATTAAAGAGACCGGAATCGGTTAGGGACATACTCACTGTCTAAACCGAAAACCACTTTAATAACTATACGCGGAGTGTGATCCAGAATGAAGTGGTTGGAATGATGTACGTGATGACTGAAGAAAGAGAACGATAATGGATAGCTTTGACACTTGTGTCAAATTGGAAATGATTAAAACAGGAGCCGTGCCGGGCCAAATGGGGTTAGCTGCCTCGAGCGAACACACTTCTTCGAAACTACTCATTACTTGTTATCGATTGGTGCACCCTTGATTTTGGGAGTGTTGTTTCGCGGTGTTGCGATCGCTGCGGAGATGCGTTCTCACTAGTCCGGATCAGGCAAACGGTAGTTTCACTACCTTGGGTATTGCCTCATGTGCCTTGTCATACTTGTATCCCTATATACGCGACCACTACGATTTGTTTTGTGTTATACCTATGGAGTACTCCCTGATATCCCACTAGTTTACGGTGGAGTTTACAGTGCTGTATAGTCTATGATGCTTATATAAAACTGTGTTAATGGGAATAATGGTGACGCCTTAACACTATTTTGATACTTTATATTACTGATAGGCATTATCTACTTATCGTACACTACTGCATAGTAGATAGTTTAACGGATCCTTAGAGGATGGTTATTCCAAACATCCTTTGAGTTAATTGTATTTCAATTGCTATTTCACTTGAGTTGGATTTATTGATATAAGAATGTTAATCCTGACTCGAGTGTTTTGTGTTTTGCTTTACGCTTGGGTCAGACTGAGTGTACTAGTATTCGAGACTCACCTTTGGAGTTGGAGCTTTGCTTGGAGATCCAGCTATCTATCCAGTTTCAGATATCCAGTTGATTCTAGTGATGTATTCTGATATTGTATTTGATTATTGTATCTGAGACATCTGTTGTACCTTATTTAACTCTGATATGTATATAGTAGCTTCATGAAGTACTATCTTTTGTTTCCGCTGCATTTATTACTCTATGTCTGTGATCTGTGATTATTTATTTACTGTATATGTTCAGTTTTGCCAAATTTAAATTAACAATTCGGTATTTTGAATTACTCAAGTCCGACATGTGCGGATGCGAATTGTACAAAATAGCGGGTCGTTACAGCTTGCCTAGGCTGATAATGGTCTCTTCGAACCCTTGTTGGACCCCATCCAGTCGCTCTTCGATGAAAGGGGGAACAATGACCAATAAGTATGAATCATGGCCTCCCCAAGTCGACCATTGCCACTTCGGACCCTTGCTGGACCCCACTCACTCTCCGGCGGGAAGGGCACAACGATAAGCAGGCCGATCCTATCGCTCTCCGGCAAAGTGGCCTACTTCTTGCTTGTTTGGTCCCGTCTCTCCGGTCGGGACATTGCACGATTATTAGAGTATCCTTCTCTGGCCTCGATCCCCAGTCAAGGACTTAATCCATGTACGAGTCCGTACTGCCACTCTCCGACGAAGGGACTCGTACTTCGCTATTATTACCCTGTCGCTCCGATCGGGACAACCGCGACTTGTTATTTAGTATATTAAACCAGATTTAAGCATTCCAAAGTCTGTTTGCCAAATTATAAATTAAGAGTTCGTACAACCAGAAAACAAGTAAACCAAAAATAAGAAAAACCAAATTTCATAGATCCAAATACTACGGTTTATCATCATCTCAGAGAATGACTAGGGATCGATCTCAATCCCGTACATGTGTAAGTGACTTAGCTATTTTATTGCAGAGTTTATTACTCATTCCATGCCATCCCGATTAAGAGATGATGAGCTGACGCCTTGATCCAAAGCCATTCCCATTTGAGGCGGACGGTGGCTGCTTCTGTTCCACCGTAGCAGCCCGAGTCCTCACGTATTTTTGTAGCTGACCATTCCTTACGTGTTCCTCAACTATATCCATTAAGTGCCTATAGTTCTTTGTATTATGCCCATATATTTTCCTAATGTCCGCTCCCGTTCGGAGGGTTCCCTTTCTACCGGCCTTCGGTTCGAAAGGTGTCCTTGAGTATCCAGATAAAACCTTTCATGAGATTCAGTCAAATCTGAATAAGAAGAGAATTTTGGTTCTCTCCTTTACTACTTCAATCCATTTAAGCCATCATCTACTTTTCTTTTTCCTTGTCCGAACCTTCCTTAGGTGGTCCTTCGTCTCTAACTGTGTTAACCTATTCTTTGTCGACCTTAGCATCTTCCTACTGCAGGAACCTCTTAGCCTCATAATAAAACTCCCCGAGATCCCTAGGAGGATCCCGTTCCAAAGACACCTTGAAATCCATTCGTCGGCTATTCCTGATGCTGCTGCCATCAAAACCATCGATGGATCAGGCGATCCACCATAGTAACCACCGCATTAAATCTCGTTAAGAAATTCCGAAGGGACTCTCCTGTCCACTGATTCAGTGTGGTTAACGTGATGACACTATTGGGTCTCATGATGTGTACCCAAAATTGCTTCATGAATTTGTTTACCAACTCCTTCCAAGTGCCAATAGAACCGTTCTCCAATTGTCGAAACCAAAGTGCAGCTATATCTACCAGGTACAAAGGGTAACATCGAGCCATCACTTCCTTCAATGCCCCCAGCCCTTCTATATGCCTCATATACCTCATAAGATGAACAATAGGATCTGTTTTTCCATCATATGCCCAAGTGTAGGTAATTTGAAATTTGGTGGATTCCTAGCATGCTTGATATTAGGAGTGAATAGACTCCTATTCACATCCTCTAGATCTTTATTCACCAATCCACCTCTCATAGCCCGCCAGGTCATCTCTACAAACATGTCACTGCCATCCTAAGGTAGCCTCCAATAATCATTTCAACCTACCACCTGACACAGCGAGGCAATCACGGAACGTACTCCTCCAAATGAGCATCAAAATTACGATTCACACCAAACTCCTCAGGATCGACCGCCGCGCTACCGACGCCCTGACTGACCAAACCTTGGGGCATGCCCTTAAGGCCTTAAGGATCGGTGTCGATCCATCCCTGTTGGCCGGGGACTGACCTTGGCCGCTCCACTCCGATCTCCTGCCTATTTGCTCCATTTACATGCCCTCCGTTCTAATTTCCAGTGGTACATGCTGCTTCAACTTATTGATCCAGATTGTCAGCTACTCCAAATCCTTGATTCTATGCTCCAGCCTATCCAAGTTGCTTGAGGAAATTATGCATTATCTCCTTTGCCAATTCATCATTTGCTCCTGCATCACTCCTATCATAGTCTCCATCTCATCCCTGGTGATGTAAATGGAGGTTTGATTAGCTCGAGCTTCTGAGAAAGCCTCATGAATTCCTTCATGATTACTCCTTTCTACCAACGGTCTCCTTGCTGATTGCCTCACCATCGATCCAAATCCAAGCTCCAAATCTTCTCTAAATCAGCAGGTGCCAGTCTTCTTAGTGAAAGCACCAAAATGTCATGGAAAAAATGGCCACCAACACCTAAGTGACTTGAAAGCACCAATAATCCAATATCCAAATCGAAATAGAGTAGATCGGTTCACACATCACAGAATATGTTGTAGAAAAGTTAATGAGCACAAGTTTTAAAGTGGTTCGGCAAACTCTGGCCTACGTCCACTCTAATAATCTTATTATTTATACTGTAAGATTATAAGTACAGTTGTTTTTGCCTTAGAATATTAATGGAGGAAGAGGAAAGTGCAAAGAAGAATAATCAGCAGAAAAGCCCTCGGGCAGTCTTTATCCTCCTCCGAATAAAATCCACTCTTTCCAACGTCTTCCTAACTATATCGGGTCCAAGCATGATCCTATCCGTCATGTCCCACCAACACAATGGCGATCGATAAGGTATGCCGTACAAATCCTCAAATGGTGTCATCCCTATGCTAGCCCGATAACTATTATTATAGGAAATCTCAACTAGTGGCAAATGATCCTACCAAGAATCTCCAAAATCGATGATACACATCATAAGAAAACCCTCTAAAACCCTATTTACCCTCTCCGTCTGTTCGTCAATCTATGTATGGTATGTTGTACTCAAATTCATCTCAGTCTCTAAAGACTCGTGTAGACTCCTCTATAATTCACTAGTAAAAAGTGGGTCTCGGTCACTAACTATACTGGTAGAAACTATATGAAGCCTAATAAACTTTCTCACATACACAGCAGCCAATGATGCTGCCGTCCTAGTGCTCCTCACTGGTATGAAATGAGCGCGCTTGGTCAATCTATCCACGATGACCCAAATGCCCTTATTTTGTCTCCTGGATCTAGGTAATCCATTAACAAAATCCACAGAGATGTCCCCCACTTAAGTTGAGGAATATCCAGTTGGCTGCAACAACCCTCCAGGCTTCTTCTGTTCTACCTTCACCCTCTAGAAAGTCGTACACTTTGCTACATACTCTGTGACTTGCTTCTTCATCTTAGACCCAAAAAAACTCTCCACATATCGCAATACATCTTATTTCCATCGAGATGAATAATCATCCTAGAACTGTGATATTCTGCTAGTATCGTATCTACTAAGTTTGCCCTATGGGGAACACAAATTCTACCATCTCTCTACAACCATCCCCTCGAGTCTATAACGCAACGCCTCAGATGACTCGATGACTCTCCTATGCCCAACCTATCTAAGATATCAAATAGTTCAACATTCTCTCTCTGCCTAGACCCAATCTGCTCCATCAAAGTCGGTTGAATATCCAAAGCTGCCAGTAATACATGGGTAATCTCCGATGATAGTCTGAAGTCAAAAGTAGAAATACTTCAAATGTCACCATTCCAAGAATAGAGGGCTCAATACTACTCTTTTTCCACTCAAAGCATCTACTACTACATTTCCCTTGCTCGGGTATAAGAAATCTCAAGTCATAAGATGCCAAAAATTCTATCCATCTCTGCTGTCTCAAGTTCAAGTCCTTTTAGGAGAACAAGTACTACAAGGACTTGTGATCAGTGAAAAGCTCAAATCTCTCCCTTAGAAGATAATGCTCCCAAGACTTAAGCGTGAAAACTATAGTTGTCAACTCTAGATCATGCATCAGACAATTCCTCTCATGGGTGTTTGGCTGCTTACACCCTACCCTCCTACATCAAGATTGCCCCTAACCTCATACCACAAGCATCAGTATAAACAGTAAAGGGCTTAGTCCCATCTGGCAATACTAATAATGGCACATTAGTAAAAGCTTCCTTCAACCTAATAAAAGCATCCTCACACTTAGCATCCCATTAAAAGACAAAAAATTTATTCATAAGGTGGGTCAGTAGAGCAGAAATCCTTGCGAAGTCCTTAATGAACTTCCTATAATAACTCGTGAAACCAAGAAAACTCCACACCTCCGTGGCATTTTTTGGAACATGACAATCCTAAACTGTTGCCACTTTACTTAGATCCATTGCTAAGCCTATCTCTGAGACGATGTGTCCCAAAAAAGCGAACCTCCTCTCTCCAATAGTGGCACTTGCAAAACTTAGCCTTAAGTTTATGTGCATGGAGTGTCCTAAGAACCTCTTCCAAATGCAAAGCATACTCCTCTCTACTCCTCAAGTATGCCAGAATATCATCAACATACGCCACTAGAAACTTATTCAACAACCCCTTAAACACTCAGCTTATCAAGTCAACAAAGTAAGCGGGTGCATTGGTTAGTCCGAAGGACATGACTAACCATTCGTACAACCCATCGGGAGTCCTAAATGTAGTCTTCTAGATGCTGTCCTTGGCTACACGCAACTGATGGAATCCTGTAGCCAAATCGAGGTTGGAAAATACTCTAGCTCCAACCAACTGATCGAAGAGATCATTTATGCGGGGCAAAGGATAACGATTCTTCTTCATCGGTTTATTCAGCTCCCTATAGTCAATGCAGAGTTTAAGAGAACCATCCACCTTGGTGGCAAAGATGACTAGTGCTCCCTACTCAAAATTGCTTCTCCTAATAAAACCCTTCTACAGCAACTCATTCACCTGCTTATTTAACTCTCATCTTTCCCTATGAGCCATATGCCTTAGAGGTATGTCAACTGGTCGAGCATTCTCGACAAGATAGATCCTAAACTCGATCTCTCCTTAGGGCGGGAGACCAGCAATCTCAATAAATACATCTGAAAAATCTCTAACTACCGGTACAGAATCAAGATTGTCTAATGATGGTCTAAGGAATAAAGGTTGCTTAATATAACCGACCCTAGTGGATCATATGAAACCTTTAAGCTACGCCTACTACTATGCCCAATCTAACAAACCTCCTATCACAGTCCAATACATCCCTATACATAGCTAACAAGTCCATGCCTAAGATCAACCCAAATCAGAAAAATCCCAATACATAGGCATCACAATCAAAATCGACCCCAATATCATCAATTTCAAACCTCGACACATCATGGACAAATAAACTGATCCTCTTACGAGGTTTGACCCAAGTATAGGGTTTGTCATAATACTAGTGTCTAGGAGTAAGTCCCCAACAAGTCCACTAGAGATAAAAGAATGAGAAGCCCTTGAATCAAATAAAGTACGAATGGAAAGACCGTAAAGAGATAACACACCTTTTATTACAATTCTTCCCTTTATCAGTGCTTGCTACATACAGGGAGGATTGACTGACTTAAGAGAATAAGTCTAAACCACCTAAGTCGAAGCATGAGAAGAAGCTTTAGGTGGTGCTGGACAAGCTTGCTTCATATGCCCGAACTGATCACAATTAAAGCACTTCGATCTAGGACGTTCTGCCTTGCAATCCTTAGAAAAATGACTAGGATTACCACACCTATGGCACTTCAGATCCTTCTTCTGAATCTTTCCTTTCGGGCCAAATTCTACCTTCTTCTTTCTCTTATGAAAACTATTCTCTCCAACCTTTGGAGCCTCCTCCTTCACCTCCTTCTTAGCAACAGAGGTATGCAAAGCCAACTCAATAAGTACCTAAAAAGTAGCTCCCATCGAAATATGATTTACGGCTAAATCCTGAAGTGACCGATTCAAACCATTAGCAAATTTGGGAGCTTTCTTGTGCGATGTAGTAATCAACTCCATACCAAACCTTGCAAGCTCATTAAATTGATTCACATATTCTTTAATCGATATATCCCCTACTTATGATTGATAAACTTCTCTAACTGAATACCCTTTTCGGCCTGTGATAGAAACTTTCTCCCAAACCTCTTACGGAACTATCCCCAAGTCATCTCACCACCATCAGTCTCAGCCTCAAGAACCTCCCACCAGCTCAAAGCCTCACCCTGTAGCTCCCAGGTAGCAAGCTGCCTCTTAACTCCATCAACCAATCCCATAAGACAAAATATCCTCTTGCAAGAACGGATCCATGCTCTCGACTCTATATAGGACTCAGTTCCCAAATAGGACTTGCCTCCCAAATTAGAACAGTCCTTACACAGCTTTGCAAAGTCAAGAGTGATCGGTGGGCGGCCAGGAACCCCACCAAATGCTGCATCTACAGGCTCTCAAATAGGTGGCTCCTTAACCTGTCCCTTAGCCTATCAGTAACGGTGGAACCAAATGGGCATATTCACGCCTGGAATCTCAGGGATTTTGACAGAGCTCGACCCTGCAAGATCAGCCATCTCTATTTGTGAATAGTAAATATTCAATTAGCTACTCCCATAGATAGCTCAAACAAGATTGAGATATAAGAGATAATATAGGTAAGAGTTGAAATAAGTATAGTTGCGAATTTTGAGAGATTTTTGACAAAATTTTGAAAATACTTATATATACTTTGAAAATCCATTTCTGAAAACAATTTCAAAAATCATTTCTTTTTATCAAAAATCATACATACATACATACATACATACATACATACATATATATATATATCCATACGGGTCACATACGCTCCTAACCCTAGGAATACTGAACCTGAATCTGATACTAGATGTGACAACCCACATTCCTCGACATACCCAAAAACCGTCATATTAAGAAATGTGAATCATCGAGTTGATGTAAAATTAGTATCATGGAGACTAAGATAACAATATGAGAAATAAACAATCTAATTCAAACGTCATCAAAGCAGAATCATAATATCAGATATATAGATAATCTCAGGAAAACAGTAATAACAAGCTCAAAACATCATAATATCATAGTCTCATAAAATATTTGTACATAATCCCAAAATTTGAGTACCATACAGCAATCCCTCAGAAGCAAAGTAATGAAATAGCTGTACTGATAGAAAATACATGATAAAGGATAAAGATGAAAAGTGGACTCCAAGCATGATAATATGAAGCAACGATGGGCCAGTCACCTACTGCCCTATCCATCTATGGTGAGGAAAATCAAAAAAGAGGAATGGGTGAGACATACGTCTTGTGAATGAGAACAAGACTGATAAAATGATTAAATGCAACTACTCTAAGTGTTATAGAGTGTATATAGTGTGTCAATGCATTCCTAAGGTCATATATCTAAGGTAGCTATCTAACTCACTAGGTCAGATCTATTGGTTATAACCTCACACTATCGATCGACCAAATCGGGATCTACTGTCCATTATCCTACTCATACTATGCCTGGAGAGGGAGAATACAGTATGCAAATTCGCATAGTGACTCATCATATGTGCCCGCACTCATCCGTTGATCATAGTGGCAAAATGACTCTTATTGACTAATCTGACGTTCATCGCCTGCGAATCACTGTTAGTGTTGGGCCCTCACCTACAAGGTTTTAAATCTCGGATTTCGGTCACGTTTCGTCTCGGAGATTTTAGAGACTCGATCTCGTACCGGGGGAGATCTCGGACGAGATGAGTCCATCTCGGTCGTCCATATCGGATTTACATCTCAGTTCCTAAAATTTATTTCGGAGTAATCTTGGAGTATATGTCATGTCGAAAATTAGTCTTCATACACCGAAACTTATAAATATTAGTCACTACCTAAATGAAAACTTTACACATTTACTTTAAATTTATCACATGCTTATCATTAGTAATTTACTCATATTAATGCAAATAAATAATGAGAATTTCTGAATAATGTTCAATATAATATTATATATGAAAATATACATGAAACAAACCATCACAAAGTGAGTTACATCTTTTTTTAGGGGAAAAAATGACTTGATGTAAAAATGAAAAAATGAACAAACATTCAAACAATATACATGCAAAAAAGACACATGTATAAGACCATGATACTTGGTTAAAACAAGACCAAGTTTACCACAAGTTATAATTTAGACTTTTAATTACAAAATCATCTAGACAAGTAGAAGCTAAAGTTATACTTTACATACAAAAGCCTCTAAAAGAGTAGAAATCATAGTTATATCGTAGTTACAAATGCTTCTAAATAAGTGGAAGTTAAAGTTATATTTTAGCTACAAAAGCTTTTATACAGGTAGAAGTTAAAGAGTTAATTTAACAAAATTCTAAAAATCGGCCGATATCTCGTATTCAAATCTCGTCCGAGATGTCGGGCGAGATACCATAATCTCGGCCGAGATATACGTCAGGCGAGATTAGAACGAAACAGCTAGTTTCGAATCGCTCAGGCTCCAAAACGAGATCTCGGCCGAGACGAGCGAGATTTAAAACCTTGCTCACCTAGTATCATCATGTTTCCTATTGCCACTTATTGTCCAGCTCCAACGTCCACTGGTACCATGTTGTGCAAGAAAACGTGCAGTACCTGAATCTCCTGTTAGGACCGCCCCTCCTCGAGGAGCGTTCCCGCCAGTGCTGCGCCCACCCGTACGTAACACTCTCTGGAACTAACACGAATAAATCGCCCTTATCTCACTAAATCTAGTTTTGACATCCGCCTAACGGACCGCCCAATTGCCTACGTTTATGGATCTTCTAGATCTTATCCACTTAGTGAAGTAAATTCGCCCTCCAACTCAGATAGGGAACTAACTTCCCTACTCCCTCACATACTCATCAAACGGTGCGATGTACAGTACAACATTTATCAATTTCATTTATTAATTGGGCCTAAAGCCCAAAATCCAAAACAGCCCAATAATATGCTGGACGGTCGACCTGTAAGGACCATGGGTCGACCACCTACGGTCGACCTATGGTCATCACGGTCGACCGTTCAAGTTCATTTTTGCTAGGGTTCGGGTTATAAAAAATTTTAATTACCATGCGCGATTAATTTAATTTGATTTCATTTGATTTCATTTGTTAATTTAATTCGGTTAGTTTTAGTATCATTAGCAACAATAATTAGCCAAACTTTCAATTCTCCATTCATTTAATATTTCAATTATAAATCAATTTGGTTTCTAAATCAGGGTTTTACAGTTTCAACGGTAATTTTCTATTTAGATTAATTAGATCTAAAGATTAACTAATATCAAATTTAAATTAACAGTATAATATAAGTGTTTTACAATCTAATCAAATTGAAAATAAATTTAAAACTAACTGATTTAACAACTTAATCAGATCTGTGCCCACTCATCTCTGTCTTTAGGTCTAGATCTGACACTAACTCCGCTTGTTTCCCCCAGATCTGTTTAGCCTCCCTTTCAATTGCTTGATCTCTGTTTTAATTTTTGATTTAGAGTAGGTTTTGGGTTTGATTTGGGTATTAGGGTTTGAGAAGATAGAAAATTTGGCATCATTTCGTTCCTGTGTTTGAAATCTAGAAATTAGGGTTTAGGTTTAATATTAATTTATAGGGGTAATCAAATAATTCTGGCTGTTAGATCAACATCAGAACCAAACCATAATCCTTTACTTGATCCCCATATATACAATCTAGACCATCCAAAAGAAGCGACACAGAACTAAAACTGCTTGATAATTAAGTTTTCAAGTCGACTGCCCCTAGGGTTGGATCGACCGCCTACGTTCGACCTAGCCCTATAGAGGGTCGACGTGAACCTACTTTTTTCCTGCTTTTATTTTAATTTTCTATTAACTTCTCGATACTCGTAACTCTCTCATACTAACTTGGATTACAACAAGTTACATATGAAAATCGTTCGAAAAATTGCTGTGGACATAATGGTACAAGTCCCTTAACCAAATTCGGGATTTGTGGAAATTTTACTTTTAAGTCAATTCTTAACATTTATTTATATTTTCTTATTTATTTCGGAAAATTTCCGGGGTATTACAATTAAATTCATTTACAACTTACTTTCACTACTATTTAAATTTATTCTATAAAATAAAATTTATAGAAAAGCTTATACACTTTATATTCACATCAAAATCCAAGTTTATAGTGGTGAATTATTCAAACAGCATCATGAACAAGTACTATCAACCATTGTTTCATTCAAACAAACCATAGAATTAACACTTACAGAGAATACTTAAATCATATCAGTCTACCAAACCTTCACAAATTCATATTTAAACAATTGAACCAAAATGAGATTATAGTTCACTGCAATTCAATATAAAAAGAGTTATATTCACTTCCTTTTTAGCTTGCTGATGAACTTCCTTTTTGAAGATGAAAAGAAAATGACTTTGTTGATGTTTTGATTGGCTAGGGAGTGTGAGGACCCATTTCTTCGACTCTCGGAAATCGACACTTTATACATTCTCGGTATTTACATGCCGCAAAACCAAGTGCCGGAGAAGCAAATTCTCAAGGGTAAGAAAGAAAGTAAAGATAGAACGGAACCTCACATATGTTATTTCAATATAAACTTTACAGCGGAAATTAAAATACATTTATCAGAGTTAAAAACATGGACAGTTATAACTTTTTGTCCTTACAAATGCGGATTATTATAGTACAAGAGTGTAGTGGAAATGGACCAAAATCTTCAGAAAAATCTTCTGACTCCATGCTTCGAGCTCCATCCAGATTTCTTCTAAACTAAACCTGACTACTAGGCTGCCTGGAAAAATTAGGGCACCCAAAGTTTAAGGAAAAGGAAAAATAAACTCCGGATCAGTCATGGGAATGGTGTGAGAAGTCAAAATACGCGTTTTAAAAACCAAAAAGGTATCTCATAAGAACACGCTGCACATAAACACGGAAAGGGTTTTTATCTTATGATAACCAAATTATTATTACGTAAAATCACTTGATATTATTTTTAGTGACATATCTTTGAAAACATTTGCAAGTAAACTTATTAATCTTAGCCGAAATTGTTACATTATTAAATTCCAATATACCACCCTGTAATACAAGGCTTTCAACATCTAAAATCGTACGGGCTCTTATTGGAGAATTGGTTTCCATATAAATGACCAGGTGAAGGGACTACCTTTATGTTGTACATCTCTGGAAGAATGTGCTGAGGCACAACACATCTGCCCTCTACTAACACAAGACCGGCCTACCTTTCTCAGTAGATAGCACCGAATATATCACCACACTGGTCGTTATCGACCTATCCGAGGGACCTCACAACATACAGCCACAATAATTTAAACTCGAACGTCATAGCGATAGAAATATATCTAGAAGGGGATGATCATATCCTAATGGTTGTGAACCACATAGCCTTGCTACATCTACCCTATTTAAGCCATTTTCGGGTGTGAGGCTTGATGTAACGATTACCTTTTACTTTTGCACATTTCACTTTGAATTCCACATCGCCACTCCATCGACCACTATTGACTTCAACAAACATACAACCACTGAGCTCATACGTCTTATATAAGGGTGTTAAGCTAAGAGAAGTTGCCTTCTCCGCCACCAAAACAGACGTATGTTTACAAAAGTCAACGATGAAATCTCAAGAATGCGATGTGAGACATCCGTCCATACAAGTTCGTTTTGGGACTGAACGAAACCAAAGGTACCCTCCTACCAAATCCTATTGGGAATTAACCCTATGATTAGTAGCAAGAAGTCTTTGTAACCCAAAGAGTTTCAAAAATGAAGGGACCACTACAACTTTAGTATTTGGGAGCTAACCAGAATTATCAACAAGCAGTCCTTTCACCCCGAAAATACTTGGTCTTCATCCTTCATTTTGTTTATCAGGTTTTCATTTTTCGAATGCATACATCGGTTTGAAGACATTTTCGGATAGGAATTACCCCAGACCCAACCCCGGTTTCTTCGTACCAATCATCGATAAAGAGATGTTTGTGAATAAGGAATAATTCTTTAATTGATTTAAGTTCTTTTTATCAAAATCTCTTTTGGAGATATATATTTCTAAAACATTCTTTCCTGTATCTACGGAATTCTTAAACCTCTTTATTAATTCCTTGATTACTTAAAACCTTTTTAAACATGGAATAATTCGAAATCATTTCATTTTTCACTTAGGAAAACATTTCCAAAATCATTTCATCAATAATGATTTCTTAATTCAAAACTCATAATTTTGATTAAGTTAAAACCATGTTATCTAGGATGTTAATCCCAAATCCAGTAAATATTAAGTGAGCAGAATCTACAGAAATCATCTAATTCTACTCAATATCAATTCCCGTATTCAACTAATACTAAAGGCAGAATAATGGTGAAATCACCTTTTAAATTCCATGAATAGTACAATTTCCCTCTTCGAGCTTTAACACTGAGTATGAGAAGGTCATCCCTATAAAATCAAGGTTGTGTTTAATTTCAATTGGGAAAATTAAATCTTTTTTTTACTTAACTCGTTTCCAACATTCCGACGTTATCTATCCCTCGCCCAGGGAAGAGGCCAGGTGGGCCAGGGCACTGGTTGCTCCTGAACATCTCCTAAGTTTAAGTACCTCACATCCGAATCTTACGAATTGAAAATTCCAGTCTACTCGTCGGCTTTTAGAGCCAAGAGTAAACCACTTATTTATAATAGCTTTTCTTTAAACCTTTATTTAAATTCCTTTTAAATAAACTATAAAACATCCAAATCTTCATTAAAACACTTAATTATCCATTTGAAAGCATTTATAAATGATTTGGAAAAGAATTGTTAAGTATAAAGCTATATTTCAAAAGTTATAGAAAAGTGCTGCGGAAAGCGCTTTTTATAAGCTATATTAATCAAAACGACCTTTTATTATTTGAAAATTCATTTTTATTACTCAAATCACTTTTAAAACATTTTAAAAGATTTATAAGATTTATTCCACATTTTTAAATAATGTTAAAACATCATTTTCTTAGAAATCCTGTTTTAGATTCCGAACTACAAAACCACAATTTTTCAAAAAGCTTGTTTTACTCATATCTCAATATCTACTTATCGAAATCTCAATTTTCTTTCTTTGTTGGAAAACTATGGATATGATAGTTTGATGTAACGACCCGTATTTTTTTATAATTAAAAATATTAAATTTAATAAGGTTTTGGAATTTAATATTGTCAAAAATTAAAATTTATGATTTATTAATTTGAATCTTATTAGATTATAAATTTTGACCTTAAGATAAATCTTAAAGAAAATAATTTTAATGAGATAAAAGATGGTAATGCGTATTAACATATAATTTACTAATATTGATTGAATGTAATTGACTACTATGTCAACATAATTTCAATCAATTGAAATAATAAAGGTTAATAAGGAATAAAATAAATGGTGTGTAAATTGATGTAATCATATGTTATTAATTGCAATTGGTTTTAATATGGAGTATGAAATCAATTATTTAGTATGTAAATTTATTTATCTTTGTTTGTAAACAATAAGTTAATAGATATGAATTATTAATGTATAACCATTGTTTTATTTATGATCTTATTATTAAATCGTTAGAAATTTATTTGGTAATTAATGTAGAATTAATGCAATTGAAATATTACAATTGATATAAGAAGAAACGTTAATTGTTGAGTGATGAGTGTAATAAAATGAAAACTTATGTTAATCAATTGCATTGGGGAATTATTGATTTGTTAATAAGAATGTAAATCAAAATAAAAGGATTTGTTTGAAATTTAAATATATAATGAACAGGTTTTATTACAGTTGTAATTAAATGTTGGAATTAATTTAGTATATAGATATTTGGTTCATCATTGAAAATTTGATTTCAAAGGAAAACAATTGGATTAATTATCTTCCCTGTATTAGGGTATGTTTTGAGATCTAATTATTGTAATTAATAGTAATTAAATCTTGCCATTAATAAGAAATAGAAGTAAATGGTAATTAATTAGTGATATGTCCAACTTACGTTTTTTGTTAAAAATATAATGAGAATTTCAGTGAGAAATATTACGTTCAAATTCTTAGTACTCAAATTTGTTACAAATATAATGATGATAGGAAATCAATTAATAAAGAAATGACGTGGTTGTACGACGTATTATTTCTATAACTCTTTAATGGAATAATCTTTAAATATAAGTTGGTTTTAAAGGAGGAGGTGTTAATTGTAAATTAATGTGTAATAAAAAGAAATATGTATCAATAAAAATAAAAGAAAAGATTGATTTATTGAAAAGAATATTTTTATCAAATAAAGTGAATGTTTCATTTGTGTATATAAATTTTATTCCATTAAAACAAAGAATTGAATCTTGTTGTATGTTTCTAGTTGGAATATTTGATTTATTTAAATATTCAAAAATGATTTGAATTTAATTTATAAAAAATGACAATAATAAAATGGTAAGAAAACAACTTGAAGGTTTGATTAAAATTTTGATTTGGAATAGTTAGCATATTTATATAGGAAATTTATTTCGTTCCAAATTTGAATTTGGAGTCTCAGTTCATCTTTTATTGTGTGTGGTGGCAGTCCCCAATACGTCAATTGCAGTGTTTAATTTTATTTAATGCATACTAAATAAATATATATATGTGTGTGTGTGTAAATTTGAGCGTATTGGGGTTAATAAAATATGTTAAAATGAACATTTTTTTAGTATATTAGAGTTGTGGTTTCCATGTATGGTCTACCTTCTCAAATTTAAATTGTCGCTTTCATTTATTTTATTTTTATTATTATTACTTTCTTTTATTAAATACATGCCTATTTTGGTTTTCCAATAAGTTTTATTTATTTACACGTGAGCCTTGCCTTGAAATGTTTCATGTGCGTTAATGAAATTAATTGAGGTAGCACACGTTTTGAAATTTTATACCAAAAGATTTGATTTCCATGTAAACATGTCTTATCAAATTCCAACGTGTGTCTTTCATCTTTTGTTAATTACCTGCATGTTAGTCTCTTTTCATTTTGCAAATTTACATCTTCTTGTATCCTTCCCTTTCATATTCCAATATCCAAACGTGCATTACCCTTATTCATTTCATATTTCATAAATCTCTCCCTCTAACTTTCCATTTCCAAAACGTGCTTCCATTATTTCTTTTGCCTGAAGTTTTCTTCCTCTTCCAAAAAAACAAATGTGAGCAACTTATTTTCATGAAGCCAATCCTTTTCATTTATTGCAAAACCACTTCCTAAAGCCTCCTTCCTACATGCGTGAGCCATCGTGTCATTTTGTCCGTTTATTCTCCAGGCTTTAGAAACATGAGCAAGCTTCAAAATTCTTAACGTGAGTAACTAATTTGTTTTATTTTATTATTAAAATGCGTGTACATGTTTTCATAATTCATTTTCATAATATTTTTATAACTTGAATATCTTCCGCATATGAACTCCGATTGATGCGCGGTTTCTTCCATTGGGTTCGTATCGAAATTCCGGACAACAAGAAACTGGTTTGGTTGAATTTAGAGACTATTGAAATTTTGGACATTTATTGGATTTTCAGTTGGTTATAAATCAAAGGTGAGCGATTAAACCAACTCATGCAATACTAAAATTTCCATTACAAGTTGAATAAAATTTATGATGTGATATATAAATTTTTTATTGCTATTTGTTGATTTAAATTGACATTAGAATCGATATTGAATCTGAAATGACATTAAATTTAATTGACATTAAATTTAATACTGGAATTTTATTGATAGTTAAAACCCCGATATTTATAACTATTATCTGTTGTAATATACTGGTTGATTTGGATATTGTTTGAAATGGATGCTTATTGATTGATATGTTGGATGTATGGTTGTTTATTTATTATAATATGTCCCTGTTATCACCTTGTATATTATTGACATCATTTAAATGGTCATTTGAATCATTTTAGAATTGGATAACTAAGACCTTTAAATTATGTGTTGAAATGATATATACCCATACAATTTCTTGTATTTGGATTATTTATTAGAATTTGAATTATTTGAAAGGTTTTAGTTTTTAATTTAAACTTTGGATTTATTTAAATTTAAGTGGTTAAAATTGGTATTTCGAATTATTTGAAATCTCTTTAATTATTATATTCACGTTGTACACTTGATAGGAGATAGAAAATCCTATAACATCTCTGAAACTATTGCACTCATATTTTTATTTGATATTGATTTGACTTACATAGGAATTTTTAGTTCGGACTCGAGTGTATTGTTTTTCATTATGCTCGGGTTAGCTTGAGTATTTCAGTGTTTTGAAGACGTTATTCCTTGGAGATGAAGATGAAGATTGGTGATCGTAATTTTTTTTTCGCTGCATCATTTGATACGTTGTTTATTATACGCTGATTAATGTTGTAAAAATGTGTAATCAAATGTATATTGTTAAACAGCTTCATGAACTATTTTATTTTATTATTATATTTTGTCGTTCTGCTGCGAGATTCTGTGTATTGCTTTCCTTCTTTTCTCTTGTTTTCTTTATTAAACCCCGTTGATAATCCACCCTTTTGAATGGTTTGAGTCAGACATGTGTGGTTTATTGTCGACTTAAATTGTCTAAAAAGGTGGGTCCCACATTTGGAAAATTGTTATCTTGAAGAATTCCGAGCTATATTCCATTCTATACACTCGTTTCACTTTTATGGCGTGAAATCGCGAACTGCCGTTATGCGACGCGCCTATTTTTGACTAGATTTCCAATTCTCATTCAAACTTCACCAAAATATTTTTAAATGGTTATAAAATATTTCAAACTCATTTTTAAAACTATTTTAAAGAGGTTTAACATTCCCTTTACACCAATACTTTAATATAGAGGAAAGTGATTTCCTTTGTGCTTATCGACGTGTATTCCTATGACTTGCATATATATATATATATTCAACATTCATTATTTAAACAACCAAACTTGATGATCAAAGCATATTAAAGATCCATTGCAAACAACATATCATCATCCAAAAATATAATATAATAGTTTAGGAGTTCTCACCTTCATTTTCCCTTCAAGCTAATAGAAAATCGTCAATACCTTCGCTACGATCGAATCAAAGCAAACAAAACCAAGCCTACGACCTATAGGAGAGCTCGACCTAGCCTTGATTGTGATGGTGCTCACGGCCTAGGTTGTCTTGGGTGGTGGCCGTGGACTTTGGAAGAGTAGAGGAGGTGTTTAGAACTAGTTTTGAAGTGGATCGATATTATAAACTAGTGTATACATTTTCCTCTTTTATTTGATATTTTTTTCTTCTAACTTTTAATCTTTTTTTTAGAATAAGAAGCTGTAAAGAGGATCTTAGAAAGCTTGAAAAGAAGAGGAAGAAAAAGCGAAATGGTATTAGGATTTTTGTGAGAAGAGGGGTGGTATTTATAGAAAAACCTTAGAATAAAATATTATATTGCATAATTACCTAGAAATCCCTAGCCCACACTCCTCCCCTAGCCTCTAACGCACGGCTTTCCCCCCAAAGCGAAGTAATGGTTATTGTGAGGTGATGGTGTGGTATAATGAAGTAATGTTTGCTTTATGGTTACTTAAAGGTTGAGCTTAGGAATTATTAAATCATTTTTGTAATATATATATATATATATATATTTATGTATGTTTATGCATGTTATCATGTGCAAGTGACATATATATGTATGTACATGTAGATGCAAACACTTCGAACGTCTTCGAACAACTTTTGTTCGTTAAATCATTGAAATCCGGAGAACCGATTATCGGTCACATTTTCACTTATTTATTAAAGTACATATGTTTATAAAAAAAAATTCAAAAATAAATTTCTGATCACTTTGAACTAATTAAAACGATCACATTTCATTTATAAAACCATATAAATTAATATTAAAAATTATTAAACAAAAATTGCCATTATACCGATAAAGCGATATCGATTTTTCCTTATATTTTCAAAACAAATATATATCTTTATAAAACTATTATAAATGATTCATTATCACTTTATAACTATTCAAAATGAATTATCATCATTTAAAATAATTATTTGGATAATTAAAATAATTATTAAATCATTTAATCTTAATTTAAATTCTTAAATCTTTATTTAAATTCAATGCTACCTTATCGATATAAATTTTGAGGAAAATATTTTATTTAAAATAAGATTACTATTACCTAAAAAAGCATTACCCTTTTATTTGCATAAATTTAAAAATAAATCCAATCTATCAAAGTGATAAATTGATGGGTCGTTACAGGGAGGAAGGGAGAATTGAAGAGGGTGGTGTATTTACAGGGTTTGGGAGAAAGAAGTTCAAGGTTTAAGTAATAATATAACTCAAAACATAATTATTATATAGATAAGTATAAAAAGCGAGGTTCAATTATAGAGTTGAAAAAATCACTTTTTTCTTATAAGTTAAAATTTAATTATTATATGGATAAGGGTCAAAATGTGGTCCAGCAAAAGAGTAGAAAATTTCAAATTTTCTTCTTATTCCTAGATAAATCGTTATCCCTAACCGCCTTATAACCCGAATATTTTTTAAACTAATATTTACATCTGTTTAAAAGTCCACTCAAGACGTATTATTCAAATTTTATTTCATTCTTATAATGATTTTTCTTTTTGAAAAATATTACTTTTCAATTTTTCAACCATTATAAAATAATTGTTTTTTACTTCCAAAATAATTCCAAAATATGTTTTATTATTATTCAAATAGCGAGATGTTACAAACTCCTCTCCTTAAAGAGTGCATCCTCGCAATTTATTGAAGAGTGCTATAACTTATTTTCTATAGCATTCAACTATATATATAGTTTTATATATATATAGACACACACACACATAATAATCAATCAAAACCAATCATCCAAGACTCAATGAAAATCAAACCAATATATACCCAATGAGTCAAAAAAAACTAACTAGGGTAATTCAAGAAATAGAATTAATCTTCTAACCTTCTGAAGCTCCAAATACAATCAAAAATCCATTCTGTGTGGTCGGGATGCTTACCCAACACAAATAATCAAGTTTAATGAAAAATCAAATCATTCCATTCTCCGAATAATATATTTTACTTAGAATATTGTAACATCGAAATATCTCGTTCTAGTGTTTAGAAATCTCCATCGATTATCTGGCTAGGCGTATCGACCAGAATCCAAAATCACTCGACGGAAAAGTTAACACAATTAATTCCCAATATTATTCTTTGCCTATAAAATTTATAATCCACTTATGGTTTAACTTGGGGAAACCACTAGCTCCACTTTATTAAGATAATTGGGTTCACAACCTTTCTAGTGATAATTCTCCTTTCAAAGTCCATAAATTAAACCTATAGAAACAAAATTACTAAACATATAATCATTCATATACAAATCAAAACATTTAATTGTATACAACTAAAGACAAATATATTAGTTTCTATTGCACACTCTAATCACTACCCAATCCTTCCTACTCAAATCCATCTCATTACTTATATCTTTGTGATGTATCTCCACTATGGAATTTATATTAGGATTTATTCAGTTTCCCTAATCGTTACCATTTATTTTGAAATCATTCCAAAAATATTCTACCACTAAATCCAATAATCCAAAAATCATAAAATTTTATTCATAAGAAAGCGTACCTTCTAAGGTTGATACTTGTTTCCCATTATTCTGTTCAAATCTGAGTTTCTCTATAGTGAAAACCTTGCCCTCGAAACATTAAATTTTTTACCTTGTATATTACATACATGAGTTATTCCCAATTCTCTCTAAGTTATACTGACTACGTAACAAATTATGTCCAACTTTTCTACGGTCAAATTTATGATTCCCAATTTACATAATTCTAGCTCAACCTTGCTCAGATACTATTATGTTATGCCCTAGCTCTAGTGATTGAAACATCAATGGGAGTTTACAATCCGATAGGTCAAATAAATGGGCATGAAAGGAGCGATCTCTCGTATACACTACTTTGGGTCAACACAGATACGTTTTGATACCTAAATACATCTAAGATAATATGTATCTCATTTCAATGCAAGGTAATGTACACGAGTTCTAAAGTTGAATAACTCACATATCATGTATCAATTTCATAGCACAAATGGTAACACACACACACGGATATATATATATATATATATATATCTTAAAATATTTCTAATATATGAATTAGTCAAAATACATCACTTAAACATAGAAGGCTATGTACAATTCGAAACTGCTAACCAAAACATCCATGTAACGGCTCTTCTTGCAACCAATCTTCAAATATGTCCATAGCTACTTGAGTAGACTCATCTCCATCTTATCTCCGAATGAACTGAATTGTGTTGTAGATCTTGTCTTCCAGGCAATGGTGACTAAACTCAAACTTAGTAGTTCTCCAACATAACATACATTTCATATGGATAGCTCAATAAACCAAATAATATGATGTCTAATATGTAGCTATCCTGAAAACATAACACCTCAATCTGACCCATGGCATTTTCATATATATAATAAACCTCGAACCAGGCTAGAAATCAAGTTGTGATTATAACAGTACACAATAATAACATATGAGTGTGGTGTCGGGTATAAACACATGACATATCAATCAAACATAACGATGTCACTCACTCCATAAAATATCCCGCCCATAGTTTATCAATATGGTTTTAACATAAGTGTCACAACTCTATTCATCGTGAGCCACGGCTGCAACTCTACTCAACTATGATATCATAATCTATGAGTTACTTTCTGTTTAAATTCAAGTACACTAGTTTCATATTTTTGGGGTCGAATTTTGTTGTTTAACATAACACAGTCATTTTCAACTGCATATCTAAGCAATTAACAGTTGGACATATTCATTGTTTACTACAGTATGGTTTTTTTCAATCGTACATCCAAACAATGTTCATATACTTTATAAGGTCCATATATATAAAGGAGAGTCGTATCTTAACTCTCTTCCTTAAGTTTATAGTAGGAAGACTCGTTGGTAACCCCTTCTGGATTCATCCTCAACATAGACTAACTACCTCGACAAGCCCATGTGGTCTTTTTCACTTGCTGCTTATAATCAGTTGTGAGTGCAATTCACACAATCCCTTTGTTGTATTGCCCTTTTGGTTTCTAAAGGTGCATACATTTTGTGTTATAGTCACTTACCTGATTTCATCTTGAGCTGCTAGCTCTCATGTTACTGCGTCTCCTATGTATTATTATTCATCATTCTATCAATCCAATTGATCATTGGACATTGTGACGAGGGACAAAAGTCATCATGATTTGGGTTGCAATCCTTGAATCAGTTGTTAGGATATATTCTAGCAGTCTAGTAGTTAATACCTCATATCGTTTTCGTCAAATGTTAGATTTAAATTTTTAAATACATTTGACTTCCTAAATCATCATTATTTCCCAAAATGATATTATATCCCACTTTAATCAAATAATTGTCATGTATGTTTATATCATGAGATTAAGCAATAATGCATTAAAAGCACTTCAATTCAAACATGACAAATCACATATATATAATCAATATCAATGGGTTATAATAAACTTGCATAAATTTTGCATGGGTGAAACACAAATCAAAATTCTATACTTGCATTTCTAAGACAAAACAATTATTTAAAATAATCTAAACTCGGTTATATCGTCCAGTTCGTCTGTTCAAGTCTAAATCAAGCAAGTTTTCAATCATTTACCTTATCGTGAGTATTCTAGCTTAACACAGGTGAAATATCAGCACTTAATATTAAAATTAAACAAACATTTTATTCACCCAACTTTAAAACATATATCTCATATTTCATAATACATACACATCAGAGTCACACTTTTCAAAATATATACATCTATATACTTGGTTTTTCATCCTTTAAAATTATGCTATTGCCTTTTATTAGGCTACCAAGCTTTCACAAAGTCATATTTAAACAATTGAATGAAAACAAGATGGTAGTTCACTTTAAATCAATATAAGAGGTTTAATCACTTCCTTCTTTGCTTGCTGATGAACTAGCCTTTTTTATGATGAAAAGAAAACGACTTTGTTGATGTTTTGATTCACCGGGGAGGAAGAAAGAAATAGATGGGGGTGTTGTATATACTAGGTTTGGGAAAAGGAAAATTAGGGTTTAACTAATAATGTAAGTTAAAATATAATTATTATACGGATAATATAAAAACCGTGGTCCAATCAGAAAGTAGAAAAATTCAAACTTTCTTATTATAAGTTAAAACATATTTATAATACGGATAAGGATAAAAATATGGTTTGTTAAGAGAGTAGAAAAATTCAATTTTTCTTTTTATTCTTAAATTAACCGACAACCCTTACCATCTTATAACTCAAATTGTCTTTAAATATATATATTTTACATCTGTTTAAAAATCCACTCGAGGCATTTTAATCGAATTTTATTTTATGCTAATAACAATTTTTCCTTTTGAAAAATAGTACTTTTAAATTTTCAACCATTATAAAATAAATTTTCCTACTTCCAAAATAATTCCAAAATTTGTTTTATACCATTTATGGATGTTATATACCATATATGGATTTTTTATTAAATATAATTATAATTTAATTAATTAATTATTATAACACATTATATCAAGTATATAATAGAAAGAAAACACGTTTTACTTCGAACAGGATTGGTTATCGAGTTAGACATATGTAAAAATTACATAATTGCTCCAAGGACGTACTCCTAACTCTACCAATCTCCCACTTGCAATTGACATTAATTATGGTATCTTTATCCTGTATGTACAATCAGTTTGATGAGAACAGATCAAGTTAGACCCTTCATAAATAGATCCGCTATGTGTTTAATTATCTACTCTATCAAGCAACTCTCTTCGATGCTGATAAATTACTTTCATGTGGACCTATTCAAATTCTCGATTTTTAGCGAGCTCTTATTATTACATTGTTATCATAAAACAATAACGTAGCATTCTTAATACTTGAATTCACACCTAGCTCAGTTTTAAATTTATGCGTTTATATTTATACATTGCTTTTATCATGGCATTATTCAAGGTATTGTACTTAACCTTTTCTTTGAATTTGCGACAACTTCCAGTTTAGAGCATTTCCAACTTAGGCCTCCTTAGGTAAGGTTTGAACATGGATTTAATATTGACATATCACTTATGAAATTCGAGTCCGAACACTCATCTGTAAAGAGTTCATAGATTCTATAAACAATCCTCTTATATTTTGCAAATAGTCAAGAATAATTTAAACTTTCATTTAGTGATCCTAATTTGGATTTGATATTTACTTCATGCATAAAATACATAAGAAAATAATGAAATTGTACACAATACAACATGTATAATAATTCCTACTGTCAATACATATAGAACCCATCTGACATGTTTCATATTAAACATTTTAATAAGATGTCTTTGCATATCAGTTGGGACATTCCCAACATCCTTTATACTTAATTAGGAGAGAGCTATTAATCTTTTACTGTATTTTGGAGACTGTTTTCTCCTACAGTTCCTAGGAGATTGTTGATATTTCTTCTGACCGTATTAGACAATTATTTAATTATCTAGTAAATCTTGACATGAGTGAGTAGCTCATCTGTATTTCTCATACTGCATTTAGGAGACCATTATTATTTTATCCTACCATTTTTAGGAAACCATTGCTATTGTCTCCTACCGTTCTTAGAAGACCGTTGATATTTCTTTTGACTACACTAGACGATTGTTAAATTATCTAGTAAATTCTAGCCTGAGTCAACCGATACGTTTTAGTTAGCCCAAGAAAACTAAGATAGGCTCATAATGATCCTGGGAAAAATTACCATTGATTGTTTTAGAGATTGGGTAATTATGGGAATGTTTAACCCTTTAACCTTAATGAATGCCACACTATTTGTTTTATCAATTATTGCATGATTATATTATGATTATGTTCTAACCATTTTGGTTGCAGATATGATATGATATGATATTAATGTAGTAGTAAGGTGAAAATCTATCCCGCTCAGCGGCATGGTCTCACTATGTATTCATTTTGGTTCGAGATGGTATAATATTATTTACACCAAACTTTTTGTCTAACCCAAAGTGTTTGATTTCCTCCTAAACTCTCGGGTGCTCAATCTGGAATTATATAGGCTAAGTGTAGTGTATTTCAGATATAGACGAATAAGCTTCTAGAGACATGCAAGAGGTAAGCTACTATATAGAGGATTATATTTTCGTTGTGCGGTAGTTAACTGCTTTTATATTTGGTTAAATGTATGAAATGACGGGTAATATGACCGTCTAGGTAGTTAAGACCCTGATCAACCAAGGGGGCATCTGCGTAAGTCGCTCTTGGAATTATATCTAATTGTTATATTTTATTTGAAAGATGTATTTGTAGGATTAGGGAAATGAATTAGAAAATTAATAAACAATTTTTTTTTGTTAAAAATTTGTAAATTCTAGTGCTCTCGATGTTAATGATTTTGAAAAACATAACCCAAATGAAATAAGAAAGAATAAATTGGGGCTTGGGATAGTGTTATAATAACTACTTGTTATTTGTTATATATATATATATATAAGTACATATATCTATCTATATTCTCTTCCCTCTATCTTAGAACATTCTTCTACAATGGATGAAGACCCTAATGCAGATTACAAGAGATGGATACTAAAAGTTAAGGGTAAACTTAGGAGGCCGAAGCACCACAACTAATGGAAACTCTCAGGCTAATGCTAGGAATGCTAACCGAGCAACCAATGTAAATGCAAACAACTAATGCTAATATGGGTACTGGAACCAGACCAATGGATATAGGAACGATGATCAGAAAGAAGATTAACATTATTACAATTGCAAGAAGCTGCTTTATATAGGTAGAACATTGTTACCATGAGAGTTCCAGAGGAGGAGTTAACTTGGGATTAATTTTGGGGGCAGATTTGAGGAGAAATTTTTGTTCGAAGTAGTAAAGTCAACATTGTTCAGGAAGTTCTCAAAGTTAGAGCAAGGTGAGATGTCAGTGTTGGAGTATTTAATGAAGTTTGATAAGCTGTCTAGGCATGGGCAGGCCATCATTAATGCACTGCTTAAGAAGAACGAGAAGTTTATCCGGGGACCGAAGCCAGAGATTGTTAGGAAAACTATGCTACATCTTAGGTGTTGGATTAATGTCATAGAGGACGAAGTTAATCATGTTTTGTAGTAAGAGAGTACGCTAATATTTTGAGCTTGTAATGGGACTACCACTGAAACATGCCATATAGTTTCGAATAGATCTCGTACCCAGAGATGAACATGTAAGTAGACCACCTAGCAGAGTGACACTTATCAAGACGAAGGAGTTAAAGGAAGCTAGTGGATCTAGAAGGGAAGAATTTTATTAGAGCAAGCAATTTTTTTGGAAAGCTGCAACGGAATTTGTGAAGATAACTAGATGGATCATTGAGGTTGTGTATCGACTATAGAAAGTTGAATGAGAAGACGATAAAAAATCAGTATCCTTTTCCTTGAATCAATGATTTTTTCAATCAATTGAATGGAGCCAAGATGTTCTCATAGTTGGACTTAGCTACAAGTTTCCATCAATTGAGAGCGGTGGAGGAAAGTATACCATTAACGACGTTTCAAATAAGATATGGTTTGTGTGAATGGTTAGTCATGCCCTTCGGACTGACCAATGTGCCTGGTTTCTTTGTAGATTTGATGAACCGAATCTTCCAAGAGCATTTGGAGTAGACGACATTTTGATATATTTAAAGAGTGAACAAGAATATAAAGTTCATCTGAGAATAGTGCCGATTACGCTAAGGCAGCAACAACTAAAAGTGAAGTTTTCAAAATGTCATTTCTGGAAAAGAGAGGTGAAGTTTCTTGGGAATGTGGTTTTGGAGAATGGATTGTCTATGGATCCATTTAACATCAAAGCTATCAATAGTTAGAAAATTAACGAGACCGTTACTGAGATTAGAAATTTCTTGGAGTTGGCTTGCTATTTACAGGAGATTTATTAAATATTTCTCTCGTATAGCAGCACCGATGACTAAACTAACAAGGAAGGGCATAAAGTATGTTTCGACCGATAAATGTGAAGAAGCATTTTAGAAGCTAAAGCATTTATTGACAATTGCAGCCATGTTAGTTTCTCCAGACAGGAATCAAGATTTGGTGTTGTATGTCGATGCATGTGGATCGGGTTAGGTGCTGTATTGATATAGAGAGGCAAAGTGATTGGCTTTCCTGCGTAAGATATCATACACATGATTTGGAGTTGGCAGCGGTAACTTTGTACTGAAGGCGTGGAGACACTATTTGTTAGGAGAATAATTCAAGTTGTTTACGGATCATAAGTCCTTGAAGTGTTTATTCTCTCAGAAGGAGTTGAATATGAGGCAGCAAAGATGGATGAAGTTTTTAGTAGCGTATGACTTTGGAATTGATTATATGCTGGGGAAAGGAAAATAGAGCGACATATGCACTTAGTAGAAAATGTTAGAATGTGGTATTAGCAATGTTATCCAATGGAACGATTTAGAGGCATTAGCTTCATATGGAGTTAGAATGAGGTCAACGGCCAGTTGCAGTCAGCGTACCGTAATGATTTCTAATCTAGAAATTTGACCGTTGATGATCGAAAGAATTACGACAAGGAAAAAAGATGATCCAGTATTAGCCAATCAAATAAAGAGAGATGCAGGATGTAAGATTGATGATTTGAAAGATTTTTCACTTGACCAAAGAAGATGGTTAAGGAAGAAGGGAGAGTTGTGTGTTTCAGATGTGGATAATCTGAGAAAGGAAGTTCTTAGAGAATGTCATCGATCAAATTTTACCATTCATCCTAAAGGTATGAAGAAATAACAGGATACGAAGAGGAGTTTATTATGAGAAGGAATGAAAAGAGATGTAGGCTTATAGATAAAGCAATGTATGAATTGCCAACAAGTAAAAGCTGAAAGTCAAAAGTATTTGGTTCGTGGCGGATAGACTAACCGTATTTAGAAGACTGTTATTCTTTTCTTCTACAGTTATTAGGAGACCGGTAGTATTTCTTCTAACATATTAGAAGACTGTTGAATTATCTGGTAAATCTTGGCCTGATTCAAAAGCTCACATGTATTTTCTCCTACCAAATTTAGAAGACCGATGTTATTTTCTCCTACCATTTTTAAGAGACCGTTGCTTTCTTCTCCGACCATTCTTAGAAGATCATTGATATTTCTTCTAACTACATTAGAAAACTGTTGAATTTTCTGGTAAATCCTAGCCCGAGTCAGCCAATAGGTTTTTAGTTAGCCTGAGAAAACTAATATAGGTTCATAGTGACCCTAGCAAAACTATATGTAACACCTTGTAATTTGACGTTAGTTATTTAGTTAGTTAGTTAGTTAATTAATAAGGCTCTGAAAATGGTATTTATGTGAACGATAGAATTTCATCACGAAACTTGCACCATTGCATTCATGGCAAAATTCTAAGAAATTTTCGTATTTGGAGTTTTACGATCGAAGTCCAAACGAAGAAGTTACGGATGAAAAATGAATTCGGAACAAAAATAAATGAATAAGAAAAGTTAACGTTTTTAATTAATTAACTAGGGCTCATAGGTCGACCCATGTATTAGAGCGGTCGACGAAGGGTGGTCGACCACTAAGAAGGGGGTAGTCGAACGCTTCAGGCGTGGCGGCTCCAGTAAACCTAGGCTGTATATGGCCTGAATTTAATAATTTAAATCGAATGGTTCTGGTTAATTCTAACGCCTATAAATTCAGGCCTAGCCTTCCCTTCTCTTCTCATATTTTTATGGACGCAGTAGTGAAGCTCTTCCATTTCTTCATCTCCACTTTCTTTCTAAACTATAAAGATGAGATATTTGTATTTATATTCATACAAATCGGAGAAGAGGAAAGAATCAACCATATGCATATTTGAGGTAATTTTTATATATATTTGTATCTATTTTCTCTCCATATCTCAAATCGTTTCCCAAATTCGTAATTCTAATATATGTATATACCCGTTTTTATATCTCTCTAGGATTAAAGGATTTGGAGATGAATCAAAGGTTCTACTTCAGATCTAGAGATTTGGATCGCTTTGAAAGGCAAGTGAGAAATTTTATAGATTATTATAATATGAAAATTATCTCGTTGGTGTTTATTTGATTTTTATGCCTAATTGGATAATTGTATATAAGTTGTAGTCAATTAATTGAATATAATCTGAATATAGTAAATATCACCTACATATTCTTGTTTATGAATTAACTTAGAATCGTTTACAGCCAGATCAGGAAATCAGTCCCGAAAGTACGAATTTAGAATATTGATTTGAATGAAATTTTTTCAAGATCTGAAATAGGTTGTATAATAATGTTATAAATTTGGATTATTACCCTAATCTTATTGGAATGTAAACTTTTCTATGTTTGGAATTGTTGGAATTCAGATCCGTTAAATATTTGTAAATTAGTTTGATTACTTTCCCTTTTAGAAAAATACAGCATTTCATCTAACAATGAATAGATGCAAATGGAAAGAGAAAGAGATGTGTAAAGTATGAATCCATTGTAGTTTACACTGTCTATTTTAGTAATAAAAAGAAATGATTATTCCTTGTAATTTCGAACAATGTAATCTTTTAAAGTCAAATATTTTGTTTTGGACTAATTTATGGAAATTATAGCGGATAATCTTTTTAGATATGATTTCAACAATTTAACATGGAAAACAATATTCTAGCAAAGATATATAAGTAGAACATATTCGATAAAAGTAGATATTTTTACGTAATTTACTACGCTTGTAATAATTAAATAAAAAGCTAAATATGATGCTTACACATAATATTTGCGTTCAAGATAGTTAATTAATGAGTAATGAATTTAAAAGGTTGTAACTCAATAAATGCGAAATAAATGGTAATAAATATGCGAGATGCAATAATTTAATAGGATAAATTGATTAATGGGACTTATAAATGAAGAAGTGAATTAATAATAATGGAATAGATATAAAAGGTTACTTATTTGATATTTGTAATCATACATAAATGTCTTAGGAAATGTCTATTAGACAAATTGACATTTATGAACATTAAACGGGGATTTATGGGTAGATAAGTATTTAAGATAAATCTTATTGCCTTAAATAAAAAGGGAATTAGTAAGCTAAGTCCAATGTCTACCTAAGATAATATAAGTAAAAACTTAGGATTGTTAATTGGACTTAGTGTGTTAGTGATGTGAGGTCAATAGATTCACTAAATAGAAGACTGCCCTTCACTTTGAGGCTATCAGTAGTTGGGTGCACTTACTACTAATGTGAGATATTACAAATCATAGGACTCGTGACGACGTGAGAGATTGGGCCTGCTTTCTTAATTTGAAATTATTAAATAATCCAAAATTTGGAATTATGAGTGCTGAGGGATATCTCCATAGGGGTTCGCTTCTGGTTTGAGGTCTTAAGTGACTGAAGAGTCTGCCTTTCTCCTTAATGGAAGTATTAAGTAACCTAGTGAAATTCCAAATAAATAAGGATGTCTCTAAAAAGGGTTTACTTCAGTATTGAGGTCTTTAGTGGCTGAAGGGTCCGCCTCCCTACCTAAAGAAGTAACCTAATGAGATTCTATATTTGTAATTAAAAGTGATAGTGGATTTCTCGGTAAAGGTTCGCTTTAGGTTTAGGGTGTTAAGTGACTAAAGGGTCCTCCTCTTTCCTATAAAAGAAGTATTATGCAGCCCAATGAGATTTCCAAACAATGTCAGCTAGATAGTACCATTGAGGAGCACGCCTTGGGAATAGGTCTTAAATTATGATGTCTGCCTTAATTAAAGTCTTAAATGACCAGAGTTTGCTTATTTTTCAATAAAAGGTATTAAGTATCTTCGGTACAGTCTCTAACATTGCTAATGTCGTAATAACGATAGTATCATTTAGGAGCATGCCTTTGGGATAGGTCTTATATGATGGGGTCTGCATTAGTTAAAGTCTTAACTGACCAGAGTATGCCTATTTTCCAATAAAAGGTATTAAGTGGCTTGGGTACTGTTTATTGCATGGCTATGATTTTATCGGCAATAGGTGTGGTAATAGTTGGACATTAATTGTCGAAAGCCTTAAATAGTGGTTAGAGGTCATTGTAGCTAGGACCCACTGACCATTAACAACATTATTAGGAAACCACCTAGGAAATATGTCTTAAATGACGAGGTCTACCTTGATTAAGGTCTTAAATGGCAGAGTTTGCTGCTTTTTCTTTTTAAAGGAATTATAGAAGCCTGCTTCATATTTAGAAGTATTTAGTGGCAATTAGGTTTGGAAGTATTGGGTGGTTGATAAGGCTTCATTAGTATTTGTACCTTGGGAAGAGGTAAGTAAGTAATTGTGTGTGCAATACAAGGTTAGATTAGAATTGCTAACCTTAATGGATATAACTATTAAATGGGAACCAATCGGTATAAATTTATGTTATGGATAGTTTATATATTTTCTAGTCACCAACCCGTTGTTTTGACCGCCTCCTCATTACAACCCACAGGATGGAATTTAGGGGAATGGGTTAATGGAGCTAGATATGCTTTGTTATTGTAGAAGTCTTCTTTCTCTCATGCTCGATGCTGATGTGACAATCTACTATCCAAGGAATACTATTAACTCTAAGGTAGTAGTTATAGTCGGTATTTTTATCCTATTATTTTTTCCACTATGAGTTTAGATTTCTATCAGTATCTAATAATGCTCATGCTTATTTACAGGTACCAAATCTAACGATCCGTGCTTTGATGGACTTGGGTTTTGATTTTTATTGAAATTTAGGCCCATGGAGGTATGAATTGTTACATTTGGTATAAGAGCCTAGGTTAGTAGATCAAAGGAATTAGGATAAATTGAGAGAACATATTCGTACTTTCCTATCTAGTAATATTATATTCTGACGCTAGATTCTAAGAGTTCTGACTACAGAAGTAGTTGTGGTTCCACTCCGAAGGAATGGACAAAGCAACTATGGGTTGGAAATATCTTAGAGTTAAGATTTTCATGCCAACTTCGAAGTACCCCATGGAGTGCTGGCAATGCGTAAAGCGATGTTGATGAAGAGCATGAGTACGGCATATCGAAGAGTCCCGAAAACTGTAGGTGTTCGACTTAATGGTTGAGATTCTAGCTACGTTGTGATTTTGGATTTTGAGTTCTAGTCGAAGACACACATTTATTCCAGATGGGCGGGAAATTTGAGTCTGTATGTCGCAATTGTCCATAACTAATTTTGTGCTAGGGTGCATTCATTTATCATCTCTTTGATGGCAAACCAGATTTTTATTTAAATAATTATTATCAATTCCTTAGTCTAAAACCTGTGAGAGAATTTTTATAAGTATGTTTTGGAAATGTCTTAGATTTTGGCAAAAAAGGGGTTCTCAAAGGATTTCTTTTCTCAAGGATTTAATTTAGAAATTTTGTTTTAGGAAAATTTTGAAATTTTAATTTTCAAAGAAACACGTATACCACTAGGTTCGTTCTGTTAAGAAATTCTTAGTTTATAAAAGAATAATTTTTGAATCATTATATATCAGTAAAGGATTGATTTTGATCTTTAGCAAGGGAATAGTTTTTCAATTTGGGAAATTTGTGTTTTGAAAAGGTTTTTGAAAACCCTAGAATACATATATATATATATATATAAGTGATTTTAAAGAGAAGCTTTGGTATGAAATGATTTCTATTATTTAGAAACAAGTACAAAGGAGCATATATTTTGCTTAGTGATTTTTCGGTTTATAAAATCAAGGTTTTTATATTTTTCTCTCTTCAAGGGATAGACAAAATAGAAATGACATTCAATTTTATTGGAGTATGTAGTTTGAAGTGTTGTTGTACCCACCAGCTATTGGAAAAAATATTTTAATGTGAAGTAGGCAGAAAATAGCATTTGGAATATTTTCTGGTACTGTTGTTGGTCGCAATAGTTTTATTGGGACTATTGTGAATTGCTGGAGTATGGTTCGTGACTAAGCGGTAGGCTTTAACACCACCATGATGAGGATGGGAATTTTCCGAATCGTGTCAAATCAAAAGAGATGGTGCAAAACAACCATTATTATTTAATCCAACCCTAATTGGGTCTAGGTTCAATTAATGTTCAAAGCCCGTCTAACGATTGACCACTTAGCGGTAAACCTAGAGTAATCTACCAGTTAACGAGTTTTGGCACAACTTGAACCTGGAACGGGACTTCTCAAGTTGCGTCCGAATTTCCCCAGTTTCCTTCTTTCGTTCCTCCTTGCTCAACAAGTTGAACCCAATCTTCATCCTCCTCTTCATCCAAGTATCAGCCTCTCTCTTCCATCTCTCCCGTAGGCGACGCCGTTTTTCCCTAAAAGGAGCAGCCATGCCTCCCCCTTGTGCTGGTTTTGCACGTTAGATCTCGCCCTACCACCATTCAAGATCTAAACCCTATTTCCTCCCTCTGAGCATCTCTTTGCCCATGACACCTTTCTGCATTGTCGGTTTCCCTCGCACCATTATGATCTCAACCCTCAAGAGGCCACTTGGATGAACCGGAATGAGCAGACAGTTTCGCCACTTTTGGGAAGGAAGAACTAATCGTTGCGGTAGGATTTGCATCGATCCTCTGTTTTGAGACTTTTGAGCAGGAATGTTACCGGTGTTGCATCTGCCTTTTTGATGGAGACAATAGTTTGATTCATTCGAAGGTGAATGGTATCTTGATTGAGCTGACTAATGATGATCTCGCCAAGATTTGGGAGGCCTCCGCGAAAGGCGCTGACTTGGATGATTTTTATGTGACCGACTCAAAGATTTTGCAGTAGATCTTTCCATAAGATGTCGATATTTGGAAGATGGATAATCTACGTCCGACTGCCCGTCAGATTATGTGCATCATTCGGCACAATGTCATCTCTAAGACGGGAAGTTACGACCACATTTATCTCATGGTACGGAAGACCACTTATGCTAGTATTAGCGGCATCGTTGTCAATTGGACCCGCACCTTTTTGATTCAATTTGTTGATCAAGGATTCGCACTCCACAGAGTCACTTTTCATATTTTCACCTAGTCATTCTCGTCTTTAGGCAATACGGCTGAACCTCCATGGAGAGACAGTTTAGTATAAGGTTTCTTCTGCCATCATTAGATCCTTCCTTAGGATGATGGCAATTCTAAAGCCATCAATAACACCAGTAGTGCCAGCGGCAAGAGATTGGGTGTATAGCCATCATGTTATGTTTATTCAAGGGTCGCAACAACAGATTCGAGCTCTATCCTCAGAGCAAGGCATCTTGTAGTTAGTAGGCATTATTTTAGAAGTTATGGTATTGTTCTATTCTTCCCTTCCAGCATTTGTTCTTTTCTTTTAGAGTTGTTTAGGTTGTAAAACTGTTAGTTGTCACTTGTAAAAAGACATGCATGATATAATGAGTTTCTATTTATTCACTGTGTTATTGTTTCTGGACATGCGAACCGCTCCTATATATGCATAGTAAAGAAGCAGTACAAATACGGAAATCTCTTGAAGGCACTTGACTAATAGTAAATGCAATATAAGACTGGAAGTATAGAATAGTTCGTAGTTTTATAGAAGGACATAACAAAATTGTTTCGATACCACGGGTCATTACTCATGTTCCTTAAAAGCTAATTTTTTTGAATAAAAGATGAGTTGAATTTTTAATAAAATGTCAAAATTTTGGGTAAAGGTTAGTTGTAGAATTTTGGAATTTGATTTATGCGCTTAGTGCATAAATGACTTCCGACTACATTGAAATTGTGTCTTGATTTATCAAAATTTTTGAGAATGAAATATTTTGAAATTTTTTCATTGATTTGAAAAGTTCCCTTTTGAAAAGAAAAAAATAAGGAAAAAGTTATTTCGATTACTTCTAGAGCACGCCTTGTTTTCAACGAAGACATACTCTGGGGGGGCAAATGTTATCCGGGTTTTTAACCCGGCAGAATCCAAAAGATGTCGGAACAACTTGATCGAGTCAGAATAGCTGAAGGGCTAACCAAAAGGACCAAACCAGCAAGCCAAGAGAAGCCGAAAGAGAAGGAAGAAGAAAATGCTAAGGATATAGATCGCCTGCGATCCAAAGCGTTTGCTCGTGAGCCCATCTATCTTCCTGCATCATGATCCAATGTGTATTTTAGGAACAATGGCTAAGTTTGATGAGATTCTGAGCTAGTTAAATCAAGAGACAAGTATCACTACAACAAAAAGTGTCTTTTATAGCGGCATATAGCCGCTATTAATCACAACCATAGCGGTTTGATAAGCGGTGTATATCGACATGTTATAAAAAACTGTTGAATATTTATAACACAAAATATGCCGCTATGGTTGAGCTTAGTTTTATAATGCAAATTCGCCGCTATGGTACGTTAATTCAATAGCTCATTATAGCAGCTATAATACAGCTAAATCTCAACGGAACTGGAAATCTTTATAACACCATTTTGCCGCTATAAAATATTTATTCAATAGCTCATTATAGCCGCTATAATACAGCTAAATCTCAACGGAATTGGAAATCTTTATAACACCATTTTGCCGCTATAAAATATTTATTCAATAGCGGTCATTTCACGCTATTAAATCAACATGTTATAGTATTGATAAATTCTTTTACAGCTCATATATGCCGCTATAAAAATCGTAGATACACTTTTGAAGAGCTATGCCTATATATTACATTTTAATAATAGCAATCAAACTAAATCTTCATAAACGAATAAAGATTATAATCAACAAATATAACACAAGAGCATGCTCAGAAAGAAATGTGATATATTTTTCATTACAGTGTACAAACATTAAGCAAGTGCATAACCATTGAATAAAACATAAGCCTGCAGCCAAGTTAACACAGAGAAACAGAAAATAATGTTAATTTAATAAGTGTACAAACATTACAGAGTACAAACATTAAAGCAATCCTTTCAAATATTATAGAGTACAAACATTACAGAGTTCCAACATGCAAGATCTGATCTAGTTGCGTACTAAGGACCTTGCTTCCTTCCAGATATTGTAGCTGCATTCCATGGTTCTGTTAACTGCAAAAGGTGTAGAGAAGTTTGGAGTTTTTGTGGATGTGGTCAATGAACAATTCAGCATTTTCCATGGGGTTCTTCATGCTTTACAATTGAGATGGAAGCACCATATGTGACTGTTAAATCAATGATTTTTCGTAAGTGCTTTCAAATAGAATGAACTACTTTAAAGTTGCAGATTTGTTTATAGCTATTGCTTGTAAGCATCAAATGAAGGATTGACTGAACAAGTTTATGGTCACCACACAATGGTGTAAATCAACTCATGTATCATTGCTACACTTGTCATCTTAAATTTATCTTATTAGAGAAACTGCCGTAAGTGGTTAGATAGTTAACAAAAAAGCGCAGAGTCGGATGCTGTGCGAAGCGTTTTCTATGGTTAGCTATAAAACGCTATTTTTGGAAGCATTTTCTATGCTTCAGCATGTAAGTCACTATCTCTTATTCAGTTTTGTGGTTAGCTACAAAACACATTTTTTTTAATTATTTGAATTGCTACTAGTCATAGAGTCAATGCATAAGCACGTTGCTAAGAATTTACCTTTTTAAGTGTTATATTTCATACTGAAAAGGTCGTTTGTCAACTGCTTCCTAAGATTTATTATGTTTGATGTAATTCATCAACAAGTTCCTAAGATTTATTATGCCTTTTTTATACTAAGACTATAACATTGTAAAAAAATCAAATAATAATACCTTATTTGATACCACATTTCATGAACCATCACTTGTAAAAATTATCCCTTGAATTATGAGCAGCGGCAGGTGATACAATTGTTGGAAAAGATGCACCACTTTGCACCATTTCAAAAATTCTAATAGAAAAGAAAGGTGAAACAACACGTTTAAATATTTATAAAATATAGAACTCAGTTTTGCATATTACTTTTGAATCTATATTCCACATTATTCTCCTAGTACTTCTCCATTGCCTAAGATACATGAATTCGCACTTAAGGCATTAAATTACCCACTAAATTAAGAACCACTACCATTTTAATATGGATAAAAGATGATAATATGGTTAATGATATAATGAGTTTGAAAATTTGTACTTACATCTTTAACATCAACACCTATAATAAGTAACAAAATATGAAATCTATTGCAAAAGCTAAAATTTAACCGGAGCCATCACCAAAAAAAATAACAACCAACCTGCTTTTTTAGAATAGCTTTGATGAAGTACTTTTTTCAATTGCATGTTTATCAGGTCAATGACACAGGTATAGCATTTCTCTCATGTATGAATTTATCACATAGTATTGTCTATTTACAATACACGCAAGTTGATGTTAAAATTTTATTTATATATGCAAAAGCTCACATGTACAATTACAAGCTCAAAATGAACCACAAGATTATCAACAATTCATCATAGTTCTTCTATCTTCACTCTTCCTTCTAATACTCATGAATTTAAAGGTAATTTTGATACTAATTAACAGAGATTATATCAGCATTTTAGCAGTTGTTTATGATCAATTGTAAGTTTTAAGGTGTTAAAGAGGATGATTACGACGATGACTACTCTAAAGGATGAGAAAAGAAGATGACGCTGAACATTGAGCAAGTGAGAACACTGGAAAAGAATTTTAAGGTTGGCAATAAATTAGAGCCTGGGAGGAAAATGCAATTGGCTAGAGCAATTGGATTACAGCCAAGGCAGGTTGATATATGGTTTCAGAACAGAAGAGCAAGGTGTAAGACTAAGCAATTAGAGAAGGGTTATGATGTGCTTAAGAGGCAGGTCGATGTTATTGAATGAGAGAATTCAGCTCTTCAAGCTCAGAATAACAAGCTACAAGCTGAGGTAACTAATATGCTTGGTTATTACACACTTCAAAAGTAGAGCCAATATTTTATACTAACTTTTTAAGTAGTTTTAATTGAACAGCAATAGCTATAAATGTTTTGGATGTAATTTGATTTTTAATTTAAAATATATAATTAATTTTGATATTTGGTTACTATAACTTATAAATAATAAATGTATACCACATTACATGATTGGATATATCCATGTAAAATAATGGTGAATGTTGAATAGTGATATTTTGCTTATGGATTTTTTGAAAGAGCAATGTTACTTCAACCATACTTGATCAAAATTACATATGAAGTTATATCATAAGTTATAAACTTCAAACTTACACCATAGAGAAAGTTGCAGATCCCTTTCCAGGCTTTTCTTCAACCACTTCAGAACCACCATCCCAAGTTCTCTCTGTAAGGACCTTTATTTCCTTAGCTAGCAATGTTAGTTGCCAGAGTTACCAGAGTTGCCTAAGAAAATCAAAGTAACATTTAAGATTTACAAGTATACAGCACAATCAAATATGTTTCAAATGATATATTTTTGGCTTGAGCCAGTTTTGGATACACTCGGAAAATACAAAATAACCATGAAATGACCAATCACACAAAACTACATGCATACGCTATAGCCCAAACAGACCTCATCCCTGGTTTCCTTTATTAGGACAGACACCTGATAAAATTCACAACGCCTAAAAAATAAACTAGTACAACTGCACAACGGTGGAAAAACTGACCGTTTGAGTATATCATTGGAAATAATATTTATATTTGTTGCAGTGGTTAAGTGATTCAACTTTGGTGCGAGAGGTCACAAGTTCGAAACTTGCATAGCGTAATTCGAACATTTATTGACACATGGTTTGTGGTTTGTTGTCCCAGTGACATGTTGTATCTAAGTACCATTTCAAAAAAAAAATTTATATTTGTTGCAGTTTTAAATTAATTACACATTTAGTCATGTTTTTTCGTTTTCAGTGTAATCATGTGTGGTTAGTTTGAAATTTTTTTATAACATTTACTTTTTTATTAGTTTGAATTTTTATTTATATTATTAATAAAAAAACAATTTTGTAAAAGAAATTTATTTTAATAAAGAATAAATTTGTAAAAGAAGTTTATTTGTTAGATCGATATTAAGATTTGATAATATATGTAAATGGGCGTTTTGAGTTTTAAAAGAGGTTTAATTGCTTGATCATATTTTTAATCGATATAAAGATTTGTTAATATCTATAGAGTTGTCGTTTTACACCTCTACTTATCTTTTATGTTAGATGAAAAATTTACAAACAGGCAAACAATAAGAAAACAAGTAAAATTATCTTGTACTACTTCGTTTGAATCTATGATGGGATGGTCTATAGTCTTCTAGTTGGATCTATCGGAAGCTACCTGCTGCTACTCCTCTTGACTAAGCTAATAATCTCGCTTGTATTTTTGACAACATCGAAGTTCCATGAGAATTTAAGATTGAATCTGCTTTGGCAACCATTAATGAAGTAAGAAATTTGCTTGATGGATTAGGTTAAAATAATAATAATGTGGAGTTAATATGTTCTGATAGTTCGAGATAGCTTTTTTATCTTCTAGCAATGTATGTTATTCATTTGATTTTACTAGTCATCCCGTATAAATGTTTTCTTCTTATAGTTGATCATGTAACTGCATTTCTTTAGGATGCTAGTAATCTTACCCTTGTAAATTTATTTAAAGTAAATAAAGCACCATTTGTTTCAAAAAAAGGAAAGAAAATAAAGTTAGCTCAATAAATTTCTGTTTTCTACCCACACACACCATTCACTATGATACAACACATTTGGATTCTCCTAGATCATTATTTTTGAATCATTATATCCCAATTTAGTAATCAAGCTACCTCTTTGTAGCCGTGGTTCAAACAACAAACTTGTGTCTTACCTTCTATGTTGTAATGTATGAACTTTCCTGTAAATTATATTAATTTAGCATTTTACACCTCTACTTATCTTTTATGCATTTTCACGTACATTGTTGAAAATGAAAAACAACGAACTCTTTTTCGAACCAACAGTGATATTATGTATTTTCTACATCATCCTCTATCGGTAAACATATCGCCTAGATCTGACTTGGTTTCTAAGCCATTCACGTTTAACAAATTAGATATTATCACCTACACTTTAACTGTAGAAGGAAAAAAGTTTAGGCAATTGTTTGCACCTGCTTATAGATAATTACTAGTGGCTTCTTGTATATTTAAAAAAATTGGTTTAAAGTAGTAGACAGACACTAGGAAAATTTAGGATGTGATTGTTGATAATTCTGCAATCAATCAGATGCTTATATACTAAAATATTGTAAAAAATGTCTTTTAATACAAATGTTTGTGTTTGACTATTGCTAAATTTTGATTTCCAGCCGACATGGTCCGGTACTCTCGACGTGATCAAATTGTTTTACTACAACCTGTATAAGATATGCCAGCATACTAATTAATTGTGTTAGTTGCTTCAAATCATATAATCTCAAATTTTGATCCCTCTCTAATAGACGTCTGGATTCGACCTGATTTACAATACCCTTTAAATACTTTAAAATCCTTTTAGCAGCCTGGAAGTGAAGTTCATTAGATTATCCAAGCACCTGCTAATCAAACTTATAGTGAACAATATATCTAGATGAGTAATGTGAGATGCATCACATTTCCCACCATTTGTTTGAAATAAGTCTCCTCCGCTGTGACTCCATGACCATCTTTACTCATTTTAAAACTTAGCATAATCAGGCTACTTACTGACTTGGTTTCATCCATCCTAAAACATTTCAACACTTCGGTGGCATACCTTCTTTAACAAATGAAAATGCCATATGATTTATGTAATACCTAAATGGCAAGAAAGAATCTTACTTCTTAAACCAGTCATGTCCAAAGCTTGCATCATAGAGTTTTTAAAATCAGTCATCATATCCTCATCATCGCTAGTGTAAATCGGGTCAAGTTGATAAATAGTTAATATCAACCCATCACCTTCAGCGCTCCAGTTGGTGAAGAAAGTTTGCTCATCTAACTAATTACACTAATACATGTGAAAACTAGTACATATTAAGTTCATCCTACTCACTCAAACCATATAGAACGCTTGAAAAAATTCAAGATCAAATCAATATATTTCTAGCATCCTAACCTTTTTTTCATTTAGAATCTAAAACCTTCACTACGTTTCTACAACTTTAGCATCCTAAAAATAGAAATTGGTTCCCTAATTTGTCTCAAAATTATTACTTCGATTATCGAGTTTCTGTCCAGATTACTAATTCAATAAAAGAACACTCAAATCTCATATCTCATATAGAATTAAAGATAAAATATATCCACCAATTGTCACGCAATACCAAATAAGATAATAAAAGGCAAATGAAAATTACCAATTCAACAGACTAGACATGGGCGCTAACTTTAGTATCATACCTTTTATAATTAATCGATGGGGAAGAATCAAGCAGATCTGTAGATGTGCTAGGTGACGGAGGCGACGTAGTTGATGGCAGTGCTGGTTTCAGGTTTATCGGTGGTGGGTCAGTTTAGCTAGTCAGGTGGAACTGCAGGTGCAATTGGCGGTGGGGGATACAGTTTGCTGTGTCAAGTCAAAGCACTGCGCGAGCTCAAAAGCTGTTCGGGTTAGGGTTTAAATAAATTAGTAAGTTGAGGAAAGTAAAAAAAATTTAGGATGAGAAGTTCAATTTTGAGAGGGAATAAAGAAGGAGAAATGTAGAACAAAGATAGAACAGGGCTTTAGACGACGAAAGGGGAGGAGAAGAATACATAGGAGAACACGGAAAGACAAAACAAAAGAACATGGAGTGTAATTTTGGCTTCAGATGAAATTGATTTTCACCGATAATAAGGTGAGATAAATATTTTTATTTATAATAAATTCCTTTATTTATAAACATAAGGTGAGATAAATATTGTTGAAAATAGTTCCAACCGCATCTTTTATAGCTCAGTTTATTGCTTCCATCCAATATCAATTAGCAACCGATTTTATAATTTACCCATGAGATTTTTACCCAAACTTCATTAATTTAATACATATTCTGTCTAGAAGATCACCTGAGAGAACAGAAGCAAGATGGTTACACCAACATGGCCACCAACAATAGGAACATACACCTGTGCAATTTATACTATTCAAGCATTAACTTACATAAAACTAAACAATGGCCTAGAATGTATACCAAACGGATAAAATTAAACAATAGTTTCCATTAGCATAACAATTTTGCATATTCATTAGAAAATGTACTTAATGTTAGATGAATTTGCATGAGTATGTAACTTCGTAGATATAAATATAAACATATCACATGATTAATCTCTATGCATTGGTCAAAGAAAATGATAAAACAAATAAAGAAACTACTTTTTACAGTGGTCCTATAATAAAATGTGTTTAAATATATCAACCTTTTAGAACCTGCAACTTTGAATGGAAGTACTAAGCAATGTCACGCGCTTCTTTATATGTCAGCCACACATATGTACCAGCCTGATAAAGTATTTAATAAGTATTTCAGTCTTTAAAAATATTCCACTACACAATAGTAGCAGTACTGCATATAACTTCATTTTCCTAAAACCTAAATAGTTTCACATGCAAAAGTTGATTCAAACTACTAAAACTTTCTATGTCAAACATGAATTCTAGCTACACAGTGAACGTAATCCAAATTCTAGCTTAAGATATGAATGTGAAAAAAACCTCTAGCAGTGCCAACCACCAATATAAATGCATTTTCAACAGTAGAGTCCATTAACAGTTAAACAAAGAGATTTTTAACCAAGCCTGCTATCCAAACAAATCGTGCAAGCAATTGAGAATAAATGCATAAATTGATAAACATAACCTAGAAATTTCTAATCTAGAAATCTGAGCAGATAGTTTACTAGAGCGATAATTTACTAGAGCGACGATTTCCTAGAGTAGATAATTTACCAGAAATCCGAGCAGATAATCGATAACAGAAATATATCAGGGCGATGATTTCCTCAAGCATAGATTTCGGTCGACTTTGGAACTGCTGAAGAGCTGGATCGAAGAACAAAGATGGCGAGCTGGATCAAAGATTGGAGATGTCGAGCGAGATGTGGTGAGTGAGATGAGTGAACAAAAATTAGTAACTATTATTAAGGTCATGGGTGTGAGGAAGACGAGAAGTGATAAAGTATTTTGAGAGGGAGATGAAAATTTTGGGAGGGGTTTCGTATTTGGGGCCAAGCGTTACGCGTGTGAACAAAACAAATAAAGGTAAAAAGCTAAATAATCCAAATTAAACAATAACGCTTTAGAATAATGCATTATCAATTGGCGTTATTAATAACAAACTTTCTTGTAGTGTATTCATCTTGTTCAATCAGTAGCCTAGTGCAACCAGTAAGCAAACCGTCATCAAAACAAGGCAACATACTATAAGATTACACGGACAACATCAACACGAAGCAAACAACGCTATCTAGAATACAAAGCCTAAAAATTGGCTAAGTACATGGATCACCAGTGATCTATATACTATGGATCGCTAGCGATCCATACTTTATCATCAGTTCACTGTGAAGCTTATTGAACGAAGCAAGCGAAAGAACTAAGGCTCTGGAACGCTAGCGATCCATAGCCTACAGATCGCTAGTGATCCATCATTTTAGCTCAGGTCGCGGAAAAACCTTCCGTGTGACGTCCTGCAATGATCTACAAGTATTTGGCACACAGGCTCGGCCTAGTAGTTCTCCAACCTCTATAAATATTCCTTTATCTGCAACATAAAGGGGGATCTTCTGGACTGGTTGTTGGAACTTTGTAGAAAGCTTTCTTCACTCTTCTACTCCCTCACAATAGTCAACGAAGGAGTTTACTGTGATTCTTCAGTGAACTCCAACATTGGGGACTTAGTCTAACGAAGGATATTCAAAAACGTTGTAATCGAATTCTCCTTGTAACAGCAATCAGTCAATAATAAATACTATAAGTGGAGGTAGGATTCATTTTCAACCGAACCACTATAAAAATCTTCTTGTCTTCTTTCTATTTATGGTTTTTAGATATTTATTATCTATATTACTACCCTATGAAAACAAGGTTGGTGCTTTCACACTCAATGCAGGGTGTTGATCCATTTTTTGGGTTAGCAGGAGGCAGTAGCGAAAATCTACCATTTCTTCTTCTCCACTTTCTTTCTAAATTATAAAGATAAGATATTTATATCTATATTCATACAAATCGGAGAAGAGTAGAAATCTAATAAAAATAGAAGATAATAGAATCAGCCATATGCATATTTGAGGTAATTTATATATATATATATATATATATATATATATATATATATATTTGTATCTATTTTCTCTCCCTATTCCAAATGTCTTTTCAGAATTGTGATTCTAATGTACATGTATACACTTTTATACATATCCCTTGGATTAAAAAGGATTTAGAGATGAATCAAAGGTTTTACATCTGGAGATTTAGATCGCTTTTAAAAGGTGAGTGGGAAATTTTATAGACTGTTATAATATGAAAATTATCCCGTTGGTGTTTAGTTAATTTTTATGACTAATTGGATAATTGAATCTAGTTGTAAGCAATAAATTGAATATAATCTGAATATAGTAAATATCGCCTACATATTCTTGTTTATGAATTGATTTAGAATTGTTTACAACCTGATCTGGAAATCAATCCCAAAAGTATAAATTTAGAATATTGATTTGAATGAAATATATTTCAGATCTGAAATGGGCTGTATAATAATTTTATAAATTTGGATTATTGCCCTAATATTATTAGAATGTAAACTTTTCTATGTTTGGAATTGTTGGAATTTAGATCCGTTTAACATTTGTAAATTAGTTTGATTTCTTTCCCTTTTAGAAAAATACAGTGTTTGATCTAACAAGGAATGGTGCAAATGGAAAGAGAAAGAGATGTGTAAAGTATGAATTCATTGTAGTTTAAATTGTCTATTTCAGTAATAAAAAGAAATGATTATTCCGTGTAATTTCAAACAATGTAATCTTTTAAAGTTAAATTTTTTGTTTTAGACTAATTTGTGGAAAGTATATCGGATAATCTTTTTAGATACGATTCCAACAATTCAACATGGAAAAGAGTATTCTAGTAAATATATATAACTAGAACATATTTGATAAAAGTAGATATTTGTATGTAATTAACTGTGCTTATAATAATTAAATAAAAAGCTAATAACGATGCTTACGCGTAATATTTGCGTTTAGGATAATTAATTAATCAGAAAGGAATTTAAAAGGTTGTAACTCCAATAAACGGGTAATAAATGGTAATAAATATGGGAGTTGCAATAATTTGATAGGGTAAATGGATTAATGGGACTGATAAATAAAGAAGTTGAATTAATAAAAATGGAATAGATATAAAATGTTACTAATTTGAAATTAGTAATCATACATAAATGTCTTAGGAAATGTCCGTTAGGATTTTATGGACAAATTGACATTTATGAGACTTATGATTGTTGGTTGGGCTTAGTGGCTTAGTGATGCGAAGTCTGTAGAGTCACTCGACGGAAGACTGCCTTTCACTTTGAGGCCACTAGCAGTCAGGTGCAGTTACTACTGATGTGAGATATCACTAACCATAGTGACGACGTGAGAGGTTGGGCCTGCTTTCTTAACCGAACAATATTAATTGGTCTAAATTTGGAATTAGAAGCGGCGAGGGATATTTCCATAGGGGTTCGCTTCTGGATTGAGGTCTTAAGTGGCTGAATGGTCCGCCGCTCTCCTAAATGGAAGTGTTAAAATAACCTAGTGAGATTCCAAATAAATAAATATAAATGTCTCTAAAAAGGGTTTACTTCGGTGTTGAGGTCTTAAGTGGCTGAAGGGTTCGCCTTCCTACCAAAAGAAGTAACCTAATGAGATTCCATATTTATAATTAAGAGTGATAATGGATATCTTAGGAAAGGTTCACTTTAGGTTTGGGGTCTTAAGTGACTGTAGGTTCTCCTCTTTCCTAGAAAAGAAGTATTAAGTAGCGCAATGGGTTTTCCTAGCAATGTCAACTAGATAGTATCATTGAGGAGCACGCCTTGAGAATATGTCTTAAATGATGGGGTCTGCATTAATTATGGTCTTAAATGACTAGAGTCTGCTTGTTTTCTAATAAAAGGTATTAATTGGCTTGGGTATAGTCTCTCACATTGATAAGGCCGTAAGAACGATAGTACCATGTAGGAGCATGCCTTGGGGATAGGCCTTGGGGATATGTCTTAAATGATGGAGTTTACCTTAGTTAAGGTCTTAAATGACCAGAGTCTGTCTATTTTCCAATAAAAGGTATTAAGGAGCTTGGGTACTATTTATTACATGGCTACGATTTTATCGGCGATAGATGCGGTAATAGTTGGACACTAAATGTTGAAATCCTTAAATAGTTGATAGAGGTTTTTGTAGCTAGGATCCACCTAAATGATAGTTCATCGTTGGTTGGCTGCAACAAAGCAGGGAGCCCAACGAAAAAACAAACCTATAACCACTCACATGCCACCGCGACTACAACCCATTTAAATTCTCAGCCATCCTCGCAATGTTGAAATAAGCCAACAAGAAGAAAAAGTCCAAGAAAAATAAACAGGATGACCCGTCGAGCATGAAAAAACCAATTTACCAAACCAAGCAGACAATTCAATAGCTCAAACATTAACCACCTCGACCAAGAGTAAGCTTAGTGTATTTTCCAACTTGACTCGGAGCCAAAGCCCAAAAGTCTTGCATCTCAACCCTAAGTAATACCCAACCAGCTCAACCAGGACTGGCCTTCAGTCAGTTCCAAATAAAGTACTGACTGACATTTTCATCGTATAAATTTCGTAATTATAAATCTCATCCGGGACCATGCATCGAGCAAAGAACATCCCACCTGGTGCTTGTTTCAAGTACGTGGTAACACAATCATTTCCCGTATCGCATAAATCTGTGGCAACTACCTCACCCCAGTATAGGAAGTTTTGAAATCTGGCTAATATGACCTCGGTAGTCCAAAGTCTCTCTGCTACGTAGGAAAATCCAGGCAAATAGCTTTCTCTGGTCAGCATGCAGCTCGTGTTGATGCAAACCCCTAATTTCCACATGTCTGACTCGAAGCACCCATATCACAAGGCGAGTTTCGGGTAACAAGCAATTTGACTCGAAGCAGTATCCGAGTTTTCACATGCTCGACTCGAAGCAAGGTTGGCCACTTGAATACTTCGAGCAAATGATGCTCTGACTCGAAGCACACATCGAGTAAACATTAGGTCAACTTGCGGCTTGACTCGGGCTTCAAATGTTCGTATGCTCGATCCTAACCCGGCTTCAAATTTCCAAATGCTCGACCCAAAGCAAGCTCCAAGTTTTCCCAAGCTCGACTCGAAGCAAGGACTTCCTCAAGCGTGCGTCTGGTAAGTACCCGCATGACTCGAAGCATGCTTAGAGTTTTCACATGCCCGACTCGAAGCAAGGACTTCCTTGGGCATGCTTCATGTAAGTAGCAGCATGATCGGAAGTGGGCTCTGAGGTTTCACATGCTCTACTCGAAGCAAGGTCGTCCCCGGGCGTGCTTCAGGTAAATGGTGCTCCAACTTAATGCGCACTTCGGCAAAACATCAGGCCGGACCGGGGTGAGCTTCGGGTGATTACCAACTTGAACAATTCCCAAAATTGTATCGGTTGTCCGAACGCATGACCGAGTGCACGGTTATAGATGATAGCTGGTCCACTCGAAGCTAGCTTTGTTAAATTAACAACATTGTTAGGAAACCACCTTAGGAAAGATCTTAAATGACGGGGTCTACCTTGATTAATGTCTTAAATGGCATAGTTCTACTTATTCCTTTTTTGAAAAGTGTTATAGAAGCCTACTTCATATTTAGAAGTATTAAGTGGCAATTGGTTTGGAAGTATTGGGTGTTGGTAAGGCTTCATTAGTATTTTGTATCTTGGGAAGGGGTAAGTAAGTAATCGTGTGTGCAATGCAAAGTTAGATTAGAATTGCTAACCTTGATGGACATAACTATTAAACGGAAACCAATCGGTATAAATTTATGTTATGGATAGTCTATATTTTTTTCCAGTCACCAGAACGTTGTCCTGACCCCCGCCTCATTACAACCTACAGGATCAAATTTAAGGGAATGAGTTACTGGAGCTGGATGTTCTTTGTTGTTGGAGAAGTCGTCTTTCTCTCATGCTCGACGCTGATGTGACAATCTGCTATCCAAGGAATACCATTAATTCCATGTTGTTGGAGAAGTCTTCTTTCTCTTATGCTCAACGCTGATGGACAATCTTCTATCCAAGGAATACCATTAATTCCATGGTTGTAGTCATAATCGGTATTCTTATCATATTATTGTTTCTGCTATGAGTTTAGATATTTATCAATATCTGATAATGCTCATGCTTATTTGCAGGTACCAAATCCACCGATCTATGCTTTGATGAACTTGGGTTTCGATTTTTGTCGAAATATAGGCCCATGGAGGTACGGGTTGTTACATTATATCATTAGCCATTTTGGGGATTGGGTATATGGGAATGTATAACCCTTTGAACTTAATGAATGCCAGACTATTCATTTTACCCATTATTGCATGATTATATCATATGTTCTAATCATGTTGGTTGCGGATATGATATGTTTTAACGGTATTAGTGAGACGAAGGCCGTTTCACTCAGTGGCGTGGACTCACTATGTATCCATTTTTGTTCGAGATAATATAATATTATTCACACCAGACTTTTTGTCTGACTCAAAGTTTTTTAGTTCTTCCTAAACTCTTGAGTGCTTGAATTATGTTGGCCGAGAATAGGGTATTTCAGGTTTAGACGAATAAGCTTCTAGAGACGTGCTAGAAGATTATATTTTTGTTGTGCGGTAGTTAACTTCTTTTTTATTTGGTTGAATGTTTGAAGTGAAGGGTACTATAACCATCTAGGTAGTTAAGACTCCAATCAACCATGGGGGCATCTTCCTACACCGCTCTTGGAATTATATGTAACTATTATATTTTATCTAAAAGTGTATTTATGGGGTTAGATGAATTGTAATGAATTTGCAAATTAATGAATGAAATTGTTTTGTTGAAAATTTGTAAACTATAGTGCTCTCAATGTTAATGATTCAATGATGGATCTCATTCTATCACTGGAAAATAATGCTAAGGATGACTATAGTGTCAATGTTATCTATTTTCAAGCCTCAAAATGGTGGGTGTTACATAGAGTGTGCCTAATTTCCATTAAAAAGGTATTAAGTGGCATTGGTGCTTTCTCTCACATTGTTAGGGCATGATTGATGGTAGTTGCTTGTACCCGCGTTAGAGTTATAAAGTTAGACTAGAAAGGCCCTTGGCCTATAGTTAAAAGTATGTTATGGAGCTAGACTAGCTAAGCCATTGGCTTACAACAAAGGTATACTTAGTAGGTTAAACTATAGGATGCTTAAGACATATTACTTATCTAAATGTTACTGCCCAAATACTATTATGGTAAGATTTGATATTTTTATTCACCAGATATTATTGTTCTGACTCCCTTATCATTACACCCCACCAGTTAGGGTGAAAGATGCTGATGGAGAAGACGAAGGCGGCGGTGAAGATTTATGGCAGTTTAGTTATTTATCTATGTTTTTGATATATTTAGATGTATCTTGATTTCAGACATGTTATGTTTATTTTAAGCCATTGTATTATGGGGATTCATGGATATTGTAATTTTGAGATTTGGTTTTTAAGATATGGATGCTTATTTTGTTATTGCATTTTATTCCTTCTGTTGTGAGATTCTAAAAGCATAGATGGATATATCTGATATTGTTCATTGTATCAATTTTACCAACTAATAGCCAGCTGTAGAATGGACATATGGTTCAATGGGCTTCTACTGGGTGGAAAATTAGGTCTGTTCCAGATAGGATTGTTACACACACACACACACACACATATATATGTATGCATGTATGTATGTATATGAATAAATATAATTAAATTGTTTTAAACATTAATTCGTAAAATTATTTAGAATATAAAATACAAACCGAAATTCATATATTTTTAATATATATATATATATAATTTATTTATTTCAAATTTAATTAGATATATATATTACATATAAATATATAACTAGTTATATATATATTAAATCTATGATTAAAAACATAGTTTGCTGCTGCTTTCAGTCCATAAATAAAAATAACCGTTTTTTATTTTATTTTAATTTTAATTTTTTAAATAATTTATAAGATAAAATATTATAATTAATTAATATACATACGGAAATAAAAATAATAAAGATTTACAAATTATTTTCGAAACCATAATGTATATTTTATATTATATAAAATCTTTCCGTAATTTCATATATTTTGTGTAAATATTTATATACATTCATTTTATTTATACAATCAATTTTGAATTAAATAATAGTCATTATATATATGTGTATATACATTAAATATTGATTTATTATTATTTTCAAAATCCATAATAACCAAATTAAACGTCGATACGTTTTAAAATATATATACTATACAATGTTAGACTTTTAAAATTATATTTGATATTTAAATCCATATAATATATTACTTATTTGAAAATTCGAATAAATTTTTTATTTCAGGCCGAAGGCATGTATAAAAAAATATGCATAAATTACTTTTATTTTATTATATATACACTTATAGACACACACATAACCATCAACAAATGATAATCCATCGATATAACTATTCAAGATTTTTTTAGCAAAACAATGTATAGAACAATAATTATTACACCTATATTTTTCAAATGATGACGAAGTGTAATTAGCTACAACACCAAGATTGGACTAACCACCCGCATAATAGGAATCGAGATGCGAAAAGGAAGCAAAAACGAAATCCAAATGGTACTACACCCAAAATCCTTGAGCAGTGATGAATATAAAGATTTCACCCACCCACTAAACATAGCTTCAGCACTATAGCCTGAAATGGCTACAAAATGCAGGGACCAATCTACGACCTTCACACTTACTTCATCAGCTATAACCGTGGCATAGTTTCCAAGTAACATTGAGATGTAGAAACTGTGCTACGGCCCAAAAAGCAAACACTAATAACACAAAACTGCAGCATAACCCCATAAGCGACTATACGCAAACAGGGATATCCCGCAATCTTAAACTAACATCTAAAAGTAACAAGTTTGTGCCGCAATTTTATATCAAAAAGCTATAATGGTACGCCACCGTTCAATGTTGATGTGCAAAATAGCGCCACAATCCTTTGTCAGTGTCAAATTGATAAAGAATGCATCGCCATCTCGATGTGACAAAACAGTGCTGCAATCCTAAATACACTAACCACAAACATAAAGACTTAAGGGATGAGACAGTGGGAAAAAACAGCTCCATGACCAAGAACCAAACCTCATTCCTCAAAGGCAAGCAAAGAAATCCCAACCTTGTCCCTAAGATCATTAAATCAGGCTTAAAGACAAAGGCGATAGTGTAGTACTCGAATGTTGAGAGCGGCACAAAACAAGCTCACAAAAGGAAATCACCTTCCAAAACAGTAGCTCAATCTCTTCTACTAAGCCATGCGACTCAAACCATCTCCGACACTTTGTTATGCCAATATCGCAAATTGGATAGTGCAATACCATTTTAGAAGTGTTAGTGTAGTTCAAAGGCTATACGGCATCACAACCCCCCAACAAAGTTAAGCGAAGTACTAAAGTGCTAATGGTGATATGGCTCTCCTTAAAAAAAGGGTAGTTCCTCATTGAAAATTCATCTAAACGTCTGGGCAGTCCATGGGCTTATTATTGTGCAAAATCGTAAAGGCATAATCTATTCAAATTTGGGTTTTCCAGCATCAATTCCAAACGTTCCCACTTCAATTTCAAGTTTCCAACTAAAGTTCAAAGTCCAACAGCTCAAATCACGGGTTCACGCCAAAGCCCATATTAGCAATCAATGCATATCAAAATAAATGAGATGGATGTTCGACATGCGATACAATCCAACGATAGGAATCAAGAGTGCGAAATGATAATGCTGGCAATTCACATGAATATCTATGTACTATAAATGAATTAGGCATTGTAGCAGAAAGGGGGCAAATTTTACTTTACTCTTTTTGGATACACAAAATGAAAACTTGTACTCTCTGTCATTTTTGTTTATACTAAGAATCAATAAGGAAGAATGTGATATTTTACCCATGGACGTAGTATTCTTTAACATCCGAACTACATAAATTTCCCGTGTCTTCTATTATTTCCAACACTCTAGTTTACTGTTTTTATTTTGTATACATCAATACCGAGATAAAGAAATAATTTCAAATGCTTCAAATATTTTCATCTCATAAGTAAATAAGCAATAAAAATAATATAATTTCTTCTCTAAAAGGCAAGATTAATATCACTTAATTTTGTTGATTCATAATCATGAAAGCATCCAACAACATGATTACTTCATAAAAATATTTGGGTGTTTTTGAGATAAAAAATATCATTAACAATAATCATATAGAGCTAAATTAAGATTGAGATAGAAATATAAAATATATTTACCTTAAATCCTTTATAATGTTGTTGCTTCAAGACTATGCAAGAGCCAATTTATATAACCAGAAAACATTTCGATAACTTAATCGTTTATTTGTACAGGATTATGTATTGTCTTCTATAAGTGTCAAACTCCAATAGAATTACAAGAATATGGATATTTAATCCATATTCAATCATATATAAATGTCATACAGTGAAAGATTGCAGTTTGTAATGTACGAAACTTTATTGAAATTAGTTCATTGGATATAAGCAAATAAACCATAGTGCTCAATCATGTATTCAATGTGATAGATTACAATAAGGATATCCTTTGAATAGTACAACTATTTTGAAAAGGAAAGTAAATGTACGAGGACCTAGGTATAGTTGGGATGAGAAGAGTGAATGGTCAACTCTGCATCATAAAGGGACATCAAACAAGAATTGTATAAAATACTGAAAGATACTTAATATAGAATGAGAAATATGATTTCTATTCCAATTGTATTATAATATTGAAATTTGTTTTCAATAAAGGTTATTTCTATGAGTTTAAGATATTTGATCGAAAATTCTCAACTACAAACTGGTTACAGTAAACAAAATAAATAGCCTATAATATGTAGTTAAATGGAGCTACATATTTCAAACGCCATTATAGTAATGGCAGAAATAGTGAGAGCATACAATATAACATTTCTTAGTAGATGCATCAAGTTATGAAATTGTTTTCGTAAACATACCAATGATTATTTATGAAGTAATAACTATATTCGGTATTGATAGAAAATAAATATAGTATTATTTTAATATGTATATTCATTTTAAAATAAATCTGTAAAAATGGTAATTATTACAAAAATGATGTATTAGAAAATACAGTTGAATCTGAAAGTTTTTACAACTAATTTGGAATTAAGTACCATGCCATATCTTTAAAGAATAAGTTAATAAACATATGATTATGAATCATATCTTACCGATGAATTACATCTCGAACGATTAAGAGCAAAACACTTATTCAATGGGAGCGATATAATAGTTGGTGAACTCTTAGTATTGGTATATATAGATGTATGCAATTTTAGATCTAATGATACCAAAATAGTATGTAGTTAATAAACATGTCATATGTCCATGATAATTTCCTAGAATGTAAAATGGTAGTAAATAACATGACGTATAAAAGAAAATAAAACGATTCGATATGATCGAATATGTGAGTGTATTGGAAAAGAGTTCCAAATTTACCTATAACAAATAAGATTCTATCTCAAAAGTCATGCCTCCCTATGATATGTAATGACATATCGATAAGGAGTAACCAGACTTTGTTGGATAGAGTATGATTAATGATGAGTGAAGTTGAGTATTGTTCTTTCTGTAAGGTTATGTGCTTAAGTGTAAGTACATAAGGTTAAATTTAATTCATCCAAATCGTAGTTTACAAAATCATAGAAGATAAGAGTTGATGAAACAATCCATATCTATCCAAGGTCAAGGAGTTGAAAGGTTGTGTTAGTCGAGAGACTTCATGTAATAATTATTCATGAAGGATCTTATATGGACTACACCAAATGAGTTTGGAACAAATCAATATTGATTGACCAATTTACATTATGAACATAAGTTTAGTAAATTAAAACCAAATTAGCTTTATATATATGTATGTATATATGTATGTATACACATACAGGTAATTAATAAAACATTTATGAATACTTATTCCACCGCACTAGGAAACATGTTGTTTCCATAAAAACAAACTTCATGATGAAAGAATTTATTTTAGAAATTATTGATAGTAAAATGAATTTAGATATAATCTAAAGATGAAACTAATTTTAAAGGATGAAAATGCAGTTGATCAAGCCTAAATGGACACAACTAGTTAGAATGTCTAATAAGAACTCTCGCACGTTAAAGAGAGACTATGATTCTTTTATCGATGTCAAGAGGAATTTCCTTAGCTGTCAATAAGCAATTAAGAGTATTGACTCTATCATATGTCATGATGCGAAAATCCGAAATGGATTTCAAGTACATTAGAAAAATATAATTTTTATAATAGTACCCGATATGATCCATTAACTGTAAATGTATCTTCAAGAAGAAGATCAAAATAGCTCAAATATAAGCTACACTGATAGAATAACATCGTAAATTTCCATTATTGAAATTAACTTAAAAGATTCTTCATTCAACATGATTAAGTGAATTCGGATTTTACTTGCAAATTTATAGGTTGATATGATTTTGATTTCGTGTATGTATATTGAAAGTCAAAATAATGATTTAAAACAAGCTGTTTAAGCTTAATATACAAAATTTCTTGAAGTTAGTTAGGCGATTCTAAGTTTGTGGGTTATGGATGTGACCCAAGAAATGATACAAAAGTATTATTTGATAAGCATCGAAGTCAAGCAAGTGTTTTGTCAAAGAAATCAAATAGTTTGATTTTCAATTAAAATGCAGAGGAAGCGTGTGCATGTTGAGAAAAATATTAATAGGCACTAATATATTTCTAAAACTATAAGTAAACAACAAACTTATGATTACTAACGATGTACCCATGTTATAATCATTTTAGTTTGGTTGTTTAGTTCTCGGTACATGATTTGAAAAGAACTCTTTTATAATAAGTATAAAAGGATTTGGGAATGCCCTAAAGAGATATACATAGAGTTTGTGTTAAATTGTTTGATATGGAGCGTGTAAATTGGGTTCCTTATGCATTAGTAATAGCAATTATCGTACATGCTATATTATCTACAATATCACACTTGGCTTATAGATTCAATACAAAGAGCATGTATCAAATTGTAACTAAGATTACTATATGATAGTTTAGAGTGTTCTCGAGTATTTATGAAATATGGAAGAATTGTTTATAGAAACAACAAACTCCTTATGAAGGAGTGTGTGGAATCGAAATTCATAAGCGCGTTGAGTGTAATATGTCAAATCAAAATTCATGTTCAATCTTAAGCGGACAACTTTAAGTTTGAAATATTCCAAACAATAAGTAGTGGCTGGTTAAACTAAAGGCTAACCCCATTAATAGCGCTACATTTAAGAAGTATAAATAAATGCACAAATTTATAACTGAATTTAAGGCTGATTCCTAATGTTGAGAATCCCATGCCATTATTATTTGATAACAATTTTACGGTACAGTTTGTAATAGAACCTAAAAGTTCACTAGAAGTAGAAAAATATACTCTGAAGGATTCCATATGATAAAGACAATTTATCATCATTGGGGAGAATTTAATTGACAGAGTATATAATTATGACAAAACAATATACCTGCTAGTTACGACAAAAAAAACTATAATGGTGTGCCACCATTTGATGTTGATAAAGAATGCTCCACCATCTCGATGTGACAAAACAGTGCTGCAATCCTCAATACACTTACCACAAACATAAAGACTCAAGGGATGAGGCGATGGGAAAGAGACAGCTCTACGACCAAGAGCCAAACCGCATTCCTTAAAGGCAAGCAAAAAAATCCCAACCTTTTATTCAAGATCATTAAATCAGGCTCAAAGAAAAAGGTGATAGCGCAGTCCTCCAATGTCGAGAGCAGCACTGAACAAGCTCATGCAAGGCAATCATGCTCCACAATAGCAGCTCAATCTCTTCTACTAAGACATGCAATTCAAGCCATCCTCCACACTTTGCTATGCCAATATCGCAAATTTGATAGTGAATTACCATTTCAGAAGTGTTAGTGTAGTTCAAAGGCTATACGGCATCAAACCCCCAACAGAGCAAAGCGAAGTTCTAAAGTGCTAATAATGATATGGCTTTCCTTGAAAATAAGGGGCAGTTCATCATTTTAGCTTCATTTACATGAGTGTGCAGTCCATGGACCTATTATTGTGCAAAACCGAAAATACATTATCTGTTCAAATTTGGGTTTCCCTGCCTCAATTCCAAATATTCCCACATCAATTTCAAGTTTCCCAGCAAAGTTCAAAGTCCGACCGCTCAAATCACGAGTTCACACCGGGCCACGTTAGCAATCCACACATATCAAATAAAAGAGATGGATGTTCGACACCTGGCGTGATCCAATGACAGAAATCAAGAGAGTGGAAGGATGATGTTCGCAATTAATGCGAATCTCTATGTACTATAAATGAATAAGGCCCTATGGCAGAAAGGGGAAGAATTTTACTTTACTCCTTTTGGATACACGAAACAAAAAGTTGTACTCTCTGTCATTTTTTTGTACTAAGAATCAAGAAGGAAGAAAGTGACATTTTACCCATGGACATAGGGTTCTTTATCATCCAAACCACGTTAATTTCCTATGTATTTTATTGTTCCAGTACTTTACTATTTTTTTTGTCTACATCAATACAGAGATAATGAAATAATTTCTAATACTTCAAATATTTCCATCTCATAATTATATGAGAATTTAAAATAATATAATTACTTCTCTAAAAGGAAAGATTAATAGCACTTAATTTTGTTACTTCATAATCACAGAAGCATTCATAATCATGGTTACTTTGTAAAAAAATATTTGAGTGTTTCTGAAATGAAAAATCTCATTAGCATTTTTGGCGCTAGAAGGAGGTCTTCCCTCTCTTGCAAAACTCACCTAAACTTTCTTTAAAATACCATTACAATACCAAGAATCCCGTAGATTCCGCTACTCCCCTTCCTAAGAACAACTTCAAATTACCTCAAATATGTCTGAAAATTCACTCCTCACCTCCATAACCCAATCTGAGGTGGAGACTCCGCAGAGCTAACCTCAGACCCTATCCTAGTGGATCTTTAAGCCTTTACAACCTAAATGAACCAACGCATGGAGGAATTACAATGATTTATGGCCCAACATAATGCTTTAAGGCCGATTTCCCGCAACCATCTATAGCCCCCACCATCAATCGCCGACTATGCTAGAAATGTAGCGCATAAGTGATAACGATACTCTCAGACATGAAAATGGCAAAGCTGGCCCCATAACCGATACTAAACTAAAAACCAAAATCCATATCAATCCATAGATCAAATCAAAGCCTACAAACTTTAACTCGTTATTGCTAAAAAAAGAAGCCATGAACTGCTCCCGATGATGATGCCATTACTTTACTCTATAGGGATGGTTTATCCTAAATGGATCCTAGAGAAGATGAGATCCATCAGTTGAAGGCCATGTAGAACGGCTAGCAAAACTCTATCGGCATAATAACGGAGAAGAAGTAAGGTAGGAAGGTTCTTTCCTGTTTAGCAAACCATCATTGAAGCTGATTTTCCTAACAATTTCAATGCTCCGTCGATTGATAAATTCGACGGAACCACAAACTCAGATGACCACATCTGCACCTTTGAATACTATATGGACATTCTAAAGGTAGAAAGGATGGCTTGATGCAAACTCTTCCAAGTTTATCTAGCTGGTGCAGCCTCCAAATGGTTTAGGAGGTACGATCCATGATAAGTCCGTTCTTGGTGGTAGCCATTTGCTGGTTTTTTAAGATAGTTCAACTTGAGAAGGGAAGCTTCCCCAGATGTAAACACCATGTTCGGCGTACAGTAGAGTGAAAATGAAAGTCCACACAACATCATAAAATGCTTTAAATATGAGGCATTCCGAATTGGGGTCACTTGTGAATAAGCGCTATTAATGGTAGCAAATGCTGGGATTAGAAAGGAAACTACCATATGGAAGAAGAACAGTAGAAAGCCGTGTCGCAGCATGAAGGCCTTCTACGAAAAGGCAAGTGGCTATATAAAAATGGAAGAGGCTGGGTCCAAGGCATAGCTCGAAAAAGCTTCTGCTCTAAATAATGTGAAGAAAAGGGGGCCGAGGGGTACCACCTGCCTGCAAAGTGACATAGAGAATTTAGCCTTATAACAGAACCCACATCAACCATACTCCTGGGAAGATACATGAAATGATCGGGATCAAGCTAGCCTATAATGTTCCGAACAAAGGGAAAAAGCAGAGCAAAATAGAGGTGGAGCATACTGCTGCTTTCACAGAGCGAATGTCCATCACACTGAAAATTGGCGACACTTGAAGAAAAAAATAGATAGGCTAATTCAGAAAGGGTACTTAGGAAGCTTTAATAGGAAAAGGATAGGAAACCTTACACCAGATCCGAATAAAAACCTTGTAGGAAATCCCTCTAATCTAATAGCTTCAATCTATGGAGGACCACACCTGGTAGAAAAAAGTAAGAAAGTACAAGAGCGATATGTGCAGGAAGCAAAAGTGGAGCAAAAAACCATTTCCATGTTACATAAAAACCAGCATAGGACATAGTCTTTACAACAGCTGATGCCACTGGAGTAGTCTTTCCCCATATGGATCCGCTCATTATCATGATGTAGATCTCAAAATGCACCATGAAGAAAGTCCTTGTGGATAGTAGTTCTATTAATGTCATCTTAAAATCTTCATTCGAACAACTAAAGCTTCCAGTGGAGATATTGAAGCCATGTCCTGAGCCGACCTACGACTTCAACAATACCGCAACCACCCCTATTAAAGCAATACTCCTACTTGTCATTGTTGGAACTGCTCCCCTCCACAAATCCTTTTATGCAAGCTTCTTAATCATCGATCAAGCTTCACCATACAATTCATTTATGGGAATACCCACATTGATAGACTTATGGGCAGTTATTTCTCAAAAAGTTCTACTCATGAAGTTCCATGCCCCTGTCGGGATAGGATCGATAAGAAGAGAACAATTGTTAACTAGGAAATTATACAATGTAAACCTTAACTCTAGCAATAAAATTGTTCATAACTACACTGCTATCTCTTCTAACATTTGTGATAATAGTAATGAAAAATAAATCAAGTAAGTTCCTAGAACTACATCGGTACAAATCACCAAAAATAATAATGAAGTAGGTTATTCTACGACCACAACATCAGAAAGAAAGAAAAGGAGGGAGTATATGCATATGTTCAACATTGATGAATATAGTTCGATCTGTGCATGGTATTTTTCTAAAGAAGCTCAGAAGCAAATCTCTTTACCGCCTCTCAACCTGAGGAGAAAGAAGAAAGTGAAATAGACCCACGATGCGGGTAACAATGAGAGAGTTAAAGCTAGTACACGATCTAGAAGATGCACAAATAGATCCAAAAGGTTCCATAAAGGTTCTCAATATAGGAAAGAAACTTAGCACAAAAGCTTGAATTGAATTTATAGCCTTTTTAAAGATATCAGCAGATGTATTTGCTTGGGCACACTCGAACACGGTAGGGATAGATCCGACCATCATTTATCATGCACTCAGCATCGATCCCGTTACTCATCCAGTCAGACAAAAGCATAGGACCCTAAATCAGGAAAGGTATAACGCCCTGCATGAAGAAGTCAAAAAGCTAAAAGAAAATGGATTCATTAGAGAAGTATACTACCCAAAGTGGATCGCCAACCCTTATGAAGAAGCCCAATGGGAAATGGAGAACATACGTAGACTGTAGCAACCTCAACAAAGCCTAACCAAAAGCTTTCCCTTAACTAGGATTGACCAATTAAAAGATGTAACTGGTGCACATGAACTGCTTCATCTATGGTCTCATACTCAGGAACAATCAGATAGCTATGTTGAAGCCAGATTAGGAGCATACTAGTTTCATCACAGATAAAGGCTTATACAACTAAATATTTTATGCTGTTCAAACTCAAAAACGCTAGGGCAACCTACCGAAGGTTGGTTAATATGATGTTCTCAGATCAAATCGTCAAAAATGTTGAAGTATATATAGATGACATGTTAGTCAAGTCAAAAGCGGCATCGAGTCATGTACAGGATCTGGAGGAAACATTTGCGGTCCTAAGGCAGTATAATATGAAGTTGAATCCATTGAAATGCATTTCGCTATTAAGTCAGGAAAATTTCCAAGATACATAGTGAGCACTCGCATAATTAAATCAATCCCAGAGCAGATTGAGGCCATAAAGAATATGGGAATCCTAAAGAAACCAAAAGACATCATGAGTTTAAATGATAGGGTGGTTGTTCTAAGCAGGTTCACTTCCAAAGTAACTAATAAGTGCATAGCATTCTTCGACCAAGTGAAGAAGGGACATAATTTCGAGTGGATCGAGGAATGAAAAATCGCATTCTAGAATCTGAAGAAACATCTAATCAGCACCTATGTCCCATCAAAATTGATAACAGGTAAGGACTTATATGTATATTTAGCTGTAATTGATAAAGTTGTTAGTGCTGCAGTGGTTCAAGAAGACAAGGGGACCCAGAGGCCCATCTACTATACAAGTAAGCATTGGTGAGGAGCAGAGCTCAACTATTTAATCATTCAAAAGCTAGCTTACATCCTACTTCTCACAACAAGGAAGCTGCGACCCTACTTTCAAGTACATCCCATCAAATTCCTCACGGAAAAACCACTAAGACAGATACTCTAGAAACAATAAACATCTGGTCGCTTGCTAAAATGGGTAATGGAGCTTAGTCAGCATGATATCTCTTATTTTCCGAGAATAGCAATCAAAGGTCAAGAGCATATTCCATTATGAAATGCACATTAACTACCGAGCCCTAACCCGAGGAATAAGCGCTCACTCTGCAGTTTTGGTAATTATTCGTGGATGGAGAATCAAATGAATAGAGGGCAGGGATTGGATATGTGTTGATCACTCCAGAAGAGCAAAAGTTATATGGAGCAGTGCAGGTTGGGTTTAAAGCTACCAATAACATCACATAATATGAGTTCTCCTCGCAGTCTTAAGGATGGCTTAGGTAATAAAGGTAACTCACATTAAAATTCACAATAATTCCTGGTTATTTGTGACCCAAGTGCAAGGTAATTACCAAGCGAAAGAGCCAACTCTAGCTAAATACATGGAACTTCCTAAAAAATATTTAGAGCGGTTCAAACAGTTTGATATAGAGCAAATTTTATGTAAGAACAACTCTTTTGCTGATTCATTTGCAAAACTCGCTAGCACAAAAATAGCAAATGAAATAAAGGCTGTTCTAATTGGGCATCAAACATTACCAAGCATCATTAAAGTAAATTAAATATTATCCTAACTAGGACCCAACGAGCCCGAATCCAAGAAGCTTAGGACCAGGAAACATATGAAAATCGGGAGAAATCTCTGACTGTACCTACATTTCAACATGCATAAGAAAACTTGTGGATGGCCCCTATAAAACGATTCTTAATTGACGGAATCCTACCCCAAAAAAAAGCCCAAAAGGTAAGATTTCATGCTCTATATTACTCCTTCTTTGATGGCACATTATACAGGAGAGGGTACTCTACCCCTTATCTTAGATGTGCTTGCAAAGAAGAAGGGATGTAGGTCATGAGTGAAGTACATGAAGGGCGGTGCATCGATTATTCTGAAGGGGCCAAATTAGATAAAAAGGTACCGAGGCACGGTTAATATTAACCCACGACGCTTTAAGATGCAAAGGAATACATGAGAAGATTTGACAGATGTCATAAATTCACAAGTATCCCAAGGTAGCCTTCCAATGAGCTATCCCATTAGCATGCCCATAGCCGTTTGTCATATGGGGTATAGATTTGATAGTTTCGCTTCCCATGTCAAATGGTGGGGCAAAGTATGCTACAGTGTCAATAAACTACTTCACCAAATGGGTAGAAGCAGAACCCCTAGCTACGACCATCGTGAAGAAGATAGTTACTTTTGTGGTAAGAAACATAATCACTAGAGTTAGGATCCTTCACAAAATAATTTTAGATAACGGAACCTAGTTTGAACGCAAGGGTTTCACAAAACTCTATGAAAGGAACTGGATAATAAAAATCTTCACCTCGGTCGTGCAGCCATAGGAAGACGGGCAGGTCGAAGCAGCAAATAAACTATCAAGAAGTTGCTTAAGAAAAGACTGCAAAAGGAAAAAGGAAAGTGGGTAGGGGAGTTGTCATTAGTGCTTTGGGCCTAAAGGGCCTCATCCAGATCCCTAGCCAGTCATACACCCTTTTCTTTAACCTATGGCTATGAACCCATGCTCCCTGGTAAAGAAAAAATCACATCACATAGAAGAGTATCGTATATGACAGAGTAGAAAAAAGAATAAAAAGAAGCTGTTGTAGATCTTATTTAAGATAAAGAGATGAGGCAGCAATTCGATCTGTCGCATACTGATAAAGGTTGGCAAAAAATTACAATACTTGGCTCAAGGAGAGAAACTTCTATTGGGAAAATAGATTGCTACGAAGAGTAATGGCTAATACCAGAAACCTAGCAGATGGGGCTCTGGACCTAAATTGGGAAGGTCCTTTGGTTGTAGGAGAGGTCTTGGCTAACGGGACACACTGGCTATCAAAACCTAATAGGAACCTAATTCCGAAAACTTGGAATTTAGAGCACCTTAGGCCTTATTTTGTATAATCAGAGTTACTTGAATAACAAACATTGTAATTATTATGAAAAATAGTAATATAGTGAAATGCACGTAGGGATACTAGACGGCCCGAACCAGTATAAAAATCTCCATGTGTTAATTTCACTAACGTAGCTAATAACATTGGGTTGTATTATACATAACCCGGCTTTTCAGTTGAATAGTTACACTGGTGGTAAGGATATTAGACGGCCTGAATCAGTACAAAAAACCATTTACATGATTTATAAAGGTTGTAAAATACATGAACTAGCTTCACAGTCAAAATATAGTCCAGCTCCAAATAATTGGGCTGACCATGCCAAGTACATGAACAAAAAACATTCCGCCCCCAACAGCAGGGCAGACCGTGTTGAGCGCACAACAAGGCATGAACATTAGAAAAGAAGTTTAGAAAGTATGAATTAGACAAAGAATTGATCAAGAATGGCAAGGAAAGACAATGTATGGAATGTGATGCAACTACAGACTGGATATGATTCTAGAAAACACATAAAGCATGCTAGGTAAATACTAACAAACTAAGACTTACTATTACTGAGGTTTACTCATATCTACATGATTTCTCATATTAGCACACACATTACAAGTGAAAGTAAAATTATTATCATGCAAAGTTACATCATAAGTTAAGTCCAAAGCTGTGCCTCGTAACAAAACAAATTACGCTACGATTCAAACCCGCTCTAAGAGGAATCGTTGATGCTTGCCTAAGAGGCTAGAAATGAGCCCCTTCTATAGTAATTCTTCAACTCATGAAATTTGGCATTGTAATACTTCTTCAAATCCTCTTTCTACTTTAAAATAACATCAAGATCAGCACTCGACGGAGGTGATGGAGTAGCACAAGGCCTTGCTAAAGCATCAAAGACCTAGGAAATAATAGGATCATCTCCTTCTCAAGCTTGCATAGCGAGCTGAAGAGACAAGTCCTCAAGGTCGCCATTCAGTACCTTGATCTTATCTTCATAGAAAATCATACACGCAACTTTGGTTCCTTTCAATAATCCCTCTAGTTTGGTAATCCAAATCAGAGTGGACTTGAGTCTCTCGCCCAAGTCAACTGTCTCCAAACGTTGCCAAGTAGTGCAACGCTAAAAAATTAAACGACTCTAGGCCAATAACATCAAAAGAAAGTGAATTCCAACAAAAATTCACGAGGAACTTATAGCCTTTTCAAAAAATAATAATAGTAATAATATTTTCTTTTTACACTACCATTATGAATGTTTGCACAACTAAAAATATTCTACAACTTGATCTTACAAATGTATCCTTAGTTATAGGATCCTAAAATACTGTGCTAACTATAGAACATCAAATCGAAGGCATGCCGGCTAGAGGCGGGTCTGTTTTGATGCGAAAGGTCTTCCTTGGATCATAATTAGCGTATGGATCCTCCATAGTCACAACAAAACCTTATTCATTATAATGGAAGCTTTGGTCAAGAGCGGTATAGAAATAGGAAAAATCGTCATGGCGCATTGTTAAGCAATCTGCCCCATCTTACTTTTAACCTTCACCTTTTTGAGCCTCTCTATGAGATTGGCAACCCGATCCTGCCCAGGCACGTCGATTGTCATTGCTACGCCATTAGAAGCAACTTGAGCTTCTTGTAATAAATCTTCAAGCTCGTAGATCTTGGGCACGACCTCCTTTGCTATTTTCTTTAAAAGTATTAATTAGTTCAGCCCTTGTCTTCTTTGAGTTTATAGGAAAGCCACCAAAATATTCAAAAGCGTTCTCCACCCGCTGCTTCCTCTGTGAGCGACGAGCATCTTTCATCCCTGACGCTCCGTCTACCGCTTTTAGTGAGCATCCATCTCTTTAAGTTTACCCTAGAAGTGCACTTCCAATTTCTTCCTCCACCCATTCACCAACAAGGGATCCATACCTATAAGGGGAGTAGAGGCCGCGTCTAAGCTTAATCCTTCTGGCCCCTCTCCTTCTTCGCCATCTTCCTTCTCTTCGTATTGTTGGGTAGCCTTCAAAGATTGCTATACAATCCCATACAGTGCTTCAATGAATGGGTAGCCTTCCATCTCTTCAAATCTTTAATATCAGCTTCTTAGACAATCCCATACAGTGCTTCAACTTCCTTCAATGATTGCTATAGATCAGCCACCTTTGAATTTGTGGCCACAAGTTCAGTGTGTAGTTTGATATTATTTTGATACTGGCATTTAAGGCGTTCATAGATTCTTTAAGCTCAGAAAGGGCATTCTTCAAATCTCTGTCAAGTCCTTCATTATTATTAAAATGATATTTTCGTCCTCCAAGGCTTCAGTAGAAGTCGCAGCCGCCACTTCGAACTCAAGCACACCTATGTCACCAGGGCCAGTGGAACTGAAGGTTCATTGGATTCAAAGGCTCTAGCAGGCTCAGGAAGAGGCCTATGAAGATCAACCTAGTTGGTGGTAGTAGGAGTTTATTTCGAAGGTAGTCAGATTACACTAAGCTACAACAACAACAACTAAGACATTATTTCCAAACAAGTTAGGGTCGGCTAAAGATGGAATCCCAAACAAAATGAAAAAGTCAATTTAAAAGTAATAATAAAAACAAAAATAATAAACCATGATAATAATAATAAAATAAAGAAAAATAATTAAAGAAATAATAATAATAAGTAAAATAAAAATAAAGATAAAAAATAAAATAAACATAAAAGTAAATATATAAAGAAATTAAAAAAACCATGATAATAATAATGGTACTGATAGTAATACGGACCGAAGGCCAAACACTACATCTTAGGCTTCTATTTACTAGTGCTATAATCTAAAACTTATAACACTACCCATAAACCAACCCTAAACAAAAAAACTCCTAGCTCATGGTTTTAGTATGTGAATCGCTAACTTCCACACGCTCCTATCCGACAACAGCTCTTCGGATATATTCCAATCCTTTTCGTCCCTGTTTACTACTTCCTTACATGTCAACCTTGGTCGACCTCTACCTCTCTTTGAGCATTCGATGTGGCCTATAATTCTAACTCGCACAAGTGCCTTGGGAGGCCTTCGTTGGAGATGTCCAAACCATCATAAGTGGTGTTGGACTAGCTTCTCTTCAATTGGTGCTACTCCAACTTTGTCAGGTATATCATCATTTCTAATACGGTCTCATCTTGTATGACCACATCCATCACAGCATACACATCTCTGCCACACTTATCTTTTGGGCATGTTGTCTTTTAGTAGGCCAACATTCTGTACCATACAAAATTGCAGGCCTGATTGCCGTTCTATAGAACTTTCCTTCAAGCTTTTATGGGACTTTCCTATCATAGAGAATGCCTGACGCTAGTCGCAATTTCACCCATACCGCACGAATTCTAAAAATAACATCTTCATCAATCTCACCATCATACTGCAACATTGATCCTAAATATCGAAAGGATTCCTTCTTAGGTACTACTTGTCTGGCCAAAGTGACATCTCCATCCTTTGACCTGACATGGCCGAACTCGCACTTCATATACTCTAGTTTAGTTCTGCTAAGCCTAAAACCCTTTGATTCTAAAGTTTGTCACCACGGCTCTAATTTTCTATCAACCCCTATCCAACTTTCATCAATTAGCACAACATCATCAGCAAAAAGCATACACCAAGGAATCTCACTTCGTATACCCATCGTAACCTCATCCATTGCTAGGGGAAAAATGTAGGTGCTTAAAGCTGACCCTTGATGTAAACCTATGTTAATGGGAAAGTCACTGGTTTCACCATCGCATGCTCTGACACTAGTCACAACATCATCGTACATATCCTTGATAAGGGTAATGTACTTTATTTGGACTCTCTTCTTTTCCAGAGCCCACTACATAACCTTTCTTGGTACTTTATCAAAAGCTTTTTCCAAATCGATAAATATCATGTGTAGATCTTTCTTTTGCTCCCTAAATCTCTCCATAAGTTGTCTTATCAAGAAAATCATCTCTGTGGTCGACCTCCCAGGCATGAAACCAAATTAGTTTTTTGAAATGCTTGTCATCCTTCTTAATCGATTTCAATGACTATCTCCCAAACCTTAATTGTACGACTCATAAGCTTAATTTCTCTGTAGTTTGTGCAACTTTGAATATCTCCTTTATTCTTGAAGATTTGAACTAATATGCTTCTCCTCCACTCATCTGGCATCTTGTTTGATTTGAAAATAATATTGAACAACTTAGTAAGCTAGGCTATCTCTGCATCTCCAAGGCGTCTCCAGACCTTAATGGGAATGTCATCAGGCCCCAACGCCTTGCCTGATTTCATCCGTTTTAGCGCTCCTTTACTTCAGACGCTTGAATACTCCGAACAAAATGTCTACTGGTGTCATCAAAAGAGTCGTCCAACTCAATCGTAGTGCTGTCACATTCTTCATTGAATAACTTATCGAAGTAAGCTAAATACAAAAACATATCACAAAAAGGCTAATTGTAACACCCTTAATTCTTTATTAACATTATTAAGGTGATTTAATTAGATAAATTAAATAGGATAATGTGATGTGTGGAGATATAGAGAATGAAATTTGATAATTAATTTGGGTCGGTCATAATAAATCAATTAATAAGATTGTTTTATACTTAGAAAAGAAAATAATTAGTGAGAAGGGATAATAGGAATAGTTCCTTCTTTTATTCCCTAAACCCTTCCCTCTCTCATTACATTCTCATTTACATTTTTCAACAATCAAATTGCAAGCTAAAGGTCGACCATTACTAAAGAGGAGAAGAAAAGGAAATCAAAGGGATTAAAGGGGAAAAGATTAAGAAATCAATCTTTAACAAATCTTAATCTCTTTATCCAATCTAAGGTAAATAATATTATCCATCTAATTGTTTTTACTTTGTTCTTGGATTATTGGTCAAATTTTGAATTGTTTATGATAATGTGTCATGCTTTGATGGTTGATATTATTATTGGATGGAAATAATGATTTATTGGAATTTTTATGAAATTGTTTTAATGGGTTTTAAGAGGAAAATAAAGTTTTTGATCTCCAACTGCTTTGAGATTTGGATATGTTGTGTAAAACATTATTTTGGAGATACGTTTTCAATTTCATAATTTTCCAAGGCTACATGAATAATTTTAGAATTTCCTAAGAGGAATTAAGGGTTTGTTTCGGGTTTTAATTATTAAAAATAATTAAATAATGATTTTGGTTCCAAAATTTTATAGGTGAAATAATATAGCAATTCTAATTTTTGATAACTTTTGGGGATTTTTCCTAGGAGGTTATGATTTTCTATGAATTTATTAAGCTAGAAAGGCTAATAAATTGTATTAAAATAAAAATATTATTTGAATGGTTTGCAAAATATTTTGGGGAAGGTAAAACACATTTTCCAGTAATTTTTGAAAAGGATATGGAAAACTTTTGTTAACCAATAATGTTTTGACAAGACACAAGAGTTGTTGGAAAAGAAATGGCTTCAAAATGAAAATAATCGGTTTTATACTTATTTATGAAAATGTCATTGATGATATTCGTCAACCCCCATGCTTTCGACGTCTATGTTTTTCAAAGTATTTATGCCGCATGTTTACTATTATTTTCAATGGCAGTGATGCCGAAGGTTTATAAAGTCGATATCCTTAAATGCTTTAAACTCGGCACCTTTTGTCACCGCTTGTTTTAGACATCCTTTATATTTGCAGCATGAGTAGCCACAGTTTTAAAGAAGATGCCATCAAATGTTTTATGGAAATGATGCCTAAGTCTTATTTTCAGTATCAAGTATTTTAAGGCATTGATGCTGCAACACTTATTTTCGACATCAACTATTTTGAGGCAATGATGCGAAAACAACTAGATTCGACATCCACCTTTTCTACGCTCAAAAGCTATATATACCAAAAGGTTAAGTTTTATAGGTTCGACGGCCTATATCTATATATTTTTATAATACGAAAATCATGATATCGGCTTTATGGCCTTATGTTTTATGAAAAAGAATATTTGTTAGAGCTTAAATATTAAGAGGCGGGACATCCCATTTCAGCCATATTGATCCATAGGTTATTAAATCAAATAGTTTTCTTTAAAGGCTTGATAGCTAAATGTTTTAGGGGTTCACCAAACTCCTTTTGATATCGTAAATAAAGAAAGATATTTCAAAAAGGATTGTATTTTGGCATTATACTTTGGCTAAGTAATGAGCTATGTTTTCCTTGTTATTAAGAATGATTTAAAGAGGTTAATCATTTAAATAAATAAATGTTTTAAAGGAAGTTAATTGGTGTCTAGCCCAAGTTTTATATTAATTTGTCAAAAGAAATTATTACTTAAGATTACGTAATTTTGTGTTGCCAATGATTGCCGATTGAACATATTTGATGAATGATATTGTATTTTCTTGTTACTATTTGGTTAGTTAATTTGTAAGCTCCATTATCATACTCACATTATCATGACCCATAACTGCATTTAGTGGGATTTAAGGGCGGAATTACCAACTAGGTTGACCCAGTAGTGAAAATGATCAAACTAAACTCCTGAGTGTGTAGAATTGCATCCAAGAGATCAGATAGATCAAATTATGCTAGGATGTCTTGAACTGATCAAAAAGTTATGACTCATGAATTTAAAACCATACTATAAGTGTTGATGTGGGACTGGAGTTTGGTCACGCACTATGCTTCAACCGTTAGCCCTCAATTGGTAAAGGTTCGAGATTCTAGTGCATGGTGCTTAGTAAGATGAAAGGATGTTTATGCACAAAATGGAACTTAACCAACCGTACCTTAATAAGCCTAAATTTTGAAAAAAAATTGAAACGCAAGTCCATCAAAGCACAGATTGCTAAATTTGGTACCTACAAATAAGCATGAGTATTATCAGAGGTTGATATAAATCTAAACTCATAGTGGAACAATAATAGGATAAGAATACTAACTATGACTACTACCGTGGAATTAATGGTATTCCTTGGATATCAGATTGGCACATTAACACCGAGCATGAGAGAAAAGAAGGCTTCACCAACAACTAAACACGTCCAGCTCTGGTGACCTATTCCTCTAAATTTATCTTGTGGGTTGTAATGAGGAAGGGGTCAGAACAACGTTTTGGTGATGGAAAAATCTATAAACTATCCATAACATAAATTTATACCGATTGGATTACATTTAATTGTTACATCAATTAAGGTTAGCAATTCTAATCTAACCTTGCATTGCACACACGATTACTTACCTACCCATTTCCAAGGTAGAAAATACTAACGAAGCCTTATCAACCATCCAATACTTCCAAGTCCATTAGCCACTTGATACTTCTAAATATGAAGTAGGCTTCTACTATCGCCACATAATATTTTTAAAAGAGAAATAGGCAGACTTTTCCATTTAAGACCTCAATTGAGGTAGATTCCGTCATTTAAGACCTATTCCCAAGGTGAACTCTACAGTCGTCATTATTGGTCTATTAATCCTAACTACATATAACTTTGATCACTATATATGGCCTTATAATTTATAATAGCTATAGCACTAGCGCATCTATCATTATTAAGGTCTTAGCAATGTGAGAGACTGTACCCAAGCCACTTAATACCTCATTAATAAGGACTAGGCAGGCCTCTGACCATTTAACACCTATTTATAGGTAGGCCTTATCCATTTAATACCTAACCCCAAGGCGGACTCCCTATTGGTACCATCTAGCTGACATTGCTTGGAAATCTTATTAGGGTACTTAATACTTCTTTTATAGGAAAGAGGCCGACCTTACAACCGCTTAATACCTCAAACCTGAAGCGAACCTCTCCCGAGATATCCAGTATCACTCTTATAAATATGGAATCTCATTAGATTACTTCTTTCGATATGAAGGCATGCCCTAAGATAGCCACTTAATACCTCAACACTGAAGCAAACCTTTTTAGAGATATCCCTCATCGCTTCCTAATTCCATATTTGGACCATTTAATACTCTTCAATTGAGCAAGTAGGTCCAATCTCTCACGTAGTCATGAATCCTAGAATTAGTTATATTTCACATCAGTAGTAAGTGCACTCGACTGCTAGTATCCTTAAAGTTAAGGGCAGTCTTCCGTCGTGTGACTCTACTGATCTCGCATCATTAACCTACTAAGTCCAATTAACCATCCCATGTCTTTACTTATACTACCTTAGGTTACAATTGGACATAGCTTACTAATTCCCTTTTTATTCAAGGTAATAAAATTTACCTTAAATACTTATCTATACATAAATCCTCTTTTAGTGCTTATAAATGTCAATTTGTCCATAAAATCATAACGGACATTTCCTAAGACATTTATGCATGATTACTAATTTCAAAATAGTAACACTTTTATATCTATTTCATTTTTATCAATCCCATTAATCCATTTGTCTCTATTAATTTTAACCATTAATTTAGTGTTATCCATTATTTCTCATTAATTGCCCATTAATTTAGGTTACAATCTTTCATTTCCTATTAATTAATTAATAGAAATTCTTAATTTATTTCCCATTAGTATGAATTACTATCTTTTCTAATTCTAACTATTTGCTTCCCAAAATATAATAATAACTAATGAATGTTACGCATAAATAATGCAATATGCTATTCTTCTTTATTAACTCAATAAATACATATAAACTACCTAATAAAACTATTTATTCATAACCAAATATATTCTAGTCATAAATACGTAACTAGAGTATGCTTTTTATATTTAATTTGATGGAATTTAATTCCTTAGGATGATTTTCCGCAATGATTTCCTAAATTGGTTTAAAAAAGGAAAGATTGACTCCGTTTGAAATTATAAGAAATTGATAATTTAATTTTAATTGCAATAGATAGTGTAGAAGAATAAATCTGTACTTTACACATCTCTTCCCTTTTTGTTTGTGGGTGTTCCTTGATAAATAAATCAAACGTCGCCCTTTTGAATGAAAAGTGGAAAAAGCAAACAAAGTTATAAGAATCAAACGGATGTTCATCCCAAAAATTAAACTATGGAAAATCTACAACATAGCACAAATTGGGAAATAATCCAAAAATCCTATTTTACATGCTAGTATAGGTCTAGAATAAAAATATATAACATTCAAATTCTAAAACCTTTGGGACTGATTTCCAAACCTAGATGTAAATATATTTCAAATTAGATCTAAAACAAGAATATGTAAGCAATAGTTTTCTACACTAATTTAAGCCTACAATTCACAAATAAAATTAGATAGACATAAAAATCAAATGTATGCCAACGGAATAGATTTTGAATCATAAACAATATGTAAAATTTCTCACTCACCTTTTAAAAGCGATCCAAATCTCCAGATCTGAAGTAGAACCATAAATTCTTCTCCAAATCCTTTATAATAGCAGAAATATGTATAAAAAGTATATATATACATTAAAATTATAGATCTGAGAAGAGATTTGGGATTGGAAGAGAAAATAGATACAAATATATAAATATATAAACTATCTCAAATACACGTATAGTTGATTCTCTTCTCTTCTCATTTTCATTTGATTTCTATTCTTCTCCTATTTGTATGAATACAAATAAATATTTTAATTTAATAATTTAGAAAGAAAGCGGAGAAGAAGAAATGTCAGAGCTTCATTGCTATATTCAGAAAAATATGAGAAGAGAAGGGAGGGTTAGACCTGAATTCATAGGTGCTAGAATCAACCAAAACTGCATCTTTTAAAATCCGGACCGTATATGGTCTAGGGTTACTGGAGCTGCCACATAGAGCCACGTCGACCGATCGCCCCTACCTAAGGTTCGATCACCTCTTGTCGACCGCTTATACACGTCGATCGACCTGTGGGCCAAGGCAATTATAGTTAATTTTCTTATTTTAACTATTTTCATTCTGAATTCGTTTTTCGTCCGCAACTTCTTCGGTTGGACTCCGATCGCAAAACTCCAAATATGAATGTAGCTCAGCAATTTGCCACAAACGCAATGATATGGGTTTCGTGATCAAATTCCATCGTTTGCATAAATCCCCTTTTTGGAGCTAAATTAACTAACTAACTAGTTAAATAACTAACTCCAAATTACAGGTTGTTACATTCTTTCCCCCTTAAAAAGAATTTTGTCCCCGAAATTTCACCAATGACTAAGCCATAGTTTTGACTCCTATTTATCCTAAACTACAGAACCAATGAGTATACAACCAATTTTGCAACCAACGTGCACAAGTGCATAGTGTATTCCCATAGCACCACATAGAAAATATGTATGCAGAATGATTCTAAATCGGATCCTCCATTATGAATTCATTTCTTTTGAAAATATTTTGGAAAACATGATGCAAGCATGCTATATATATGCCAGCAGTTCTATATGCAAGCAGTTTTTTTTGAAAAATCTTTTCAACCAAAACCACTATACTCCTAGGAATAGAAGTATAAAGCAACCAATTTTGCATCAACTTCCTACCGTTCGATAATCTAACGCATCGAACAATCGTTTCCTAAACTTTACTCTTATGCCGGAAAAAAAGAATTTAGGTGGAGATTTTATCATTCCTGCCACCCTAAAATTTTCCAATTACCGTATTACGGTGGAAATTTCCCCACTGCTCCGAATTTAATCCAAATTCTCCATGTACAAAACGCATAAGAAGGCTTATTTTCAAGCTTTAAAATGGAATTGAGTTTAAAAATAGACTCGCACGCATTGCCAACAAGGTATGGAAATAAAAATTCCAAGGCTAAAATAGCTTTTCCTTTGTTATCGCTTGCGTTCCATCGTATCACAGACCCTAATACACCACTAAATTCATAAAATTTAAACTCTATTTGTCTTCCCTACGCCTAATATATGACCTTTAAGATCAAAGATTTCACAAAAATCTTTCTTGCTTTTCAAATTTGTATATCATTAGAAAAATAAATTCCCACAATATTTAGATGCACATTTTCTATTGAAATCAAATTTTTTGACAAAAACTCTAAAAATAATTTAAGAGCCAAAAATAACTAAAACCCAATATTTTTTTCAAAAGATAAACTTTTCAAAATATTTCATGCTTAAATTTTTAGATGAATCAAACAACAATTCAGCGTAGGCGGAAGTCGGTTATGCGCTAAAAGCATAAACAAAATTCTAAAATTCTACAATTAACCTTTACCCATAAAACTTCACATTTTATTTAAAAATGTCATCATGCCCAATTATCCAAGAATTCTAGCTTTTAAGGAACAAGAATAATGACCCATGGTACTAAACAGCTTAAATCTGTCCTTCGCTAAAAAATTTCATTTATTCTAAATTTCCAGTCTAATATTGCACTTACTGTTGGTTAAGTGTCTTTTATGGGATTTCCATATTTACGCTACTTCTTTCATATGCATAAATAGAGTGGTTTACATAACTAGAAACAATAACATAGTAAATAAATAGTAACATTCTCATAACCTCATGCATGCATTTTCAAGAGACAACCAACCGTTTTACAACCCAAAAAAATCTAAAGAAAAAGGAAAAATGCTGGAAATAAAAAGGTACAACAATCCTAAATAAAACACCGCCTATGAACCGTGGGAATGTGTCGCTCCACTGCCGGAGCTCGAGCCAATATCACGATCGTGGAATGGTTGTAGCATGCGGGCTATGCACCCAATCTCACGCCTCTATCGTTGCTTCTCCACTCAAACCTCTCGAAGCTCTGCCTAAACCTAACAGATACCAATAAGCTCGCGACTCAAGTATCCCTCGGCGCCCTGCGCTACCTCTACTGCTAGTGCTGTTGGTGTTGTTGCTGCTCTGGTGCTGGTACAGGTGGCGAGCTGGCGGTAAGAGAATATTCATCCTCTTAATAGTGGTCTGGTCGATGGCGAGAGGGATCTTCCTCACTACTGGCTCTCCGCTAAAATTTACCTCGTAATGTCTAAACACTCAAATGAGCAAGTGCCAAAATGGAAAGTGAGTCTTTGAGGTACCAACCCTCTGATCGACCATATGAAGCATTAAAACATGAGCCCAGTTGATGGCTATGCCACCAATTATAGAATAGGTGGCTCTTCGCACTGAGGTATAGATCAAGTCGAGGCTTTGCGTCTTCGGAATGATGTTGTGTTGAATGATGCGCACGATGAGATGGGCAACCGGTCGCAAATTGTCGGTCATCCAGTCAACGACATATCCAGAAAAGATCCGCTATAGAATCTCAGGATCAGTTATCTATATGTCACCCAAATCTACGCCTACTATGGATATGTACAAAATCCCAGCGATATCATCATTTGTCATCTCAATTTGAGCTCCCTTCACCTCGGCCTCAATATAGCTGTTGGCATCATCAAAATTCTGTGCCATTTATGCATCGAAAAGATGGATGCAGCGCGGGTAATATTCCCGCTCATAAGTCTTGAAGTGGAGGATCGGTTCTCGTCCTGCCACGACGAAAAGCTCTCCAAACCCAAGAGCAGTGAAATCTCCGAATTTCACCGGTCATCCGTAAAGAAAATCGAAGTCCGCTGTTCTGAGATAAGTGGCGATCTTCCGCTCGCACCGGTCAAGCCAAGAAGCTTCTTGCGGAGTGAGGCCGGGATGATGAGAGGAAGTGTTGCCGGTGCGAGGTGGTTCCATGGGCTGAGAGGCAGTTGAAAATGGGAAAAAGGGTTTAGATTCAGAGTGGTGGTGAGAGATCTGACGCGCAAGAATTTTTGCGTCGGTTGGTGGAGGAATGGAGGAGCGAGGGTTTGATTTGGTGGAGGAATGGGTTGGTGGAAATGGGGTTTTGCTGAAAATAGAGAGGGTGAGGAGGGGTTTGGTGGCTATTATTTTTAACGCGACTTAAAATCGCATTCTAGGTTCGGGTTCGACCCGAATCCGCCTAGCGGTCAACGACCATTAGGTCAGTCGGTCGACCGCTACGATCGACCGCTTGCGGTCCACTGCTAGCCCAGATTTGGGCATGGCCTGAACCTAGACCCAATATGGTTGAGTTAAATTAATTACTTAATATTCTAACGACCATTTTGCACACCATCTTCAGCTTGAATCATCTAGAAAATTTATATGTTCCATAGGACGGTATCTACCTTACCGTCTAGACCCCTCCTTGGCAAGATTACAATAGCCTCAACAAAACTATTATGACCAAAAACACTTCCAAAATCTCGAAAACATTCCAATTGCTATTTTTTGCCTACTTCTTACAGAAATATTTCTTCCCATAGCCGGTGGATACAACAAGACTTCAAACTAAATACCCCAATAGAACTAAATGTTATTCCTATTTTGTTCGCACCTTAATGAGATAAAATTTCAAAAACTTCAAAAATAGGAAAATTATTGGGCTAAATATTCACCCCATGAAACCCATTTTCCAAATTGAAAATCTATTTTATTACCAAAATAATATCAACCTTTATTGGTAATTATATATATAAGGGTTTCAAAACTTAATCCTTTGTAAACCAAAATTTCTTAACAAGACCAACTTATCGGTATACATGTTTCTTTGAAAATTAAAATTTTAAAACTTCCCAAACCAAAATTTCCAAAACAAATCCTTGTGAAAAGAAATCCTTTGAAAAACTCTTTTTCCAAAATCTAAGGCATTTTCCGAAATATACTTTATAGAAATTCTCTCATTGGTTTAAAACTAAGAATTTACATTAGTTCCCCAAATAAAAATCCGGTTTGCCATCAAAGAGGTGATCGATGGACAATTCTCTTGCCAAAACTGGTTCCCAGATGTTTACGACATACGTACTCCAATTTCCTGCCCACCTGGAATAAACTTGTGTCTCGGACTGGAACTCGTTATCAAAATCCAAATCCATAAGGTACCTAGGTCTCAACCAGCAAGTTGAACACCTCCAGTTTCTGGGATTTAGCCATATGTCGTATGCATGCTCTTTATCAATAGTGCCTTATGCATCGCCAGCACTTCATCGGGTACTTAAGAGTTGAGGTAAAAATCTTAACTTTAAGATATTTCCAACCAATAATTGCTTTGCCCATTCCTTTGGAGTGGAACTACAACTACTTCTATAGTCAGAATTCTAAGAATCTAACATAAAAACATAATAATACTAGATAGGAAAGTATGAATGCACTCTCTTAATTTATACTACTTCCTCTGATCTACTAACCTAGGCTCTGATACCAAATGTAACCACCTGTACCTCAATGAGCCTAAATTTCAAAAAAAAAATCAAAACCTAAGTCCATCAAAGCACACATCGTTGAATTTGGTACCTACAAATAAACATGAGCATTATCAGAGATTGATAGAAATCTAAACTCATAGTAGAAATAATAATAGAATAAGAATATTGACTATGACTACTACCTTGGAATTAATGGTATTTCTTAGATAGCGGATTGTCACATTAGCATCGACCATGAGAGAAAAGAAGGCTTCTCCAACAACTAAACACGTCTGGCTCCAATGACATGTTCATCTTTATCTATCTTATGGGTTGTAATGAGAAGGGGGTCAGAACAACGTTCTGGTGATTGGAAAATCTATAAACTGTCCATAACCTAAATTTATAACAATTGGTTTTTATCTAATGTTATATCTACTAAGGTTAGAAATTCTAATCTAACCTTGCAATGCACACACGATGCTTACCTTCACATTCCCAAGGTATGAAATACTAAGGAAGCCTTATCAACCACCCAATACTTCCAAGTCCATTAGCCACATGATACGTCTAAATATGAAGCGGGCTTATACTATCGCCACATAATACTTTTGAAAGAGAAATAGGTAGACTTTTCCATTTAATACCTCAATTGAGGTAGACTCCATCATTTAAGACCTATTCCTAAGATGGACTTCTAGCATATCATCATTATTGATCTATTAGTCCTAACTATAAAGACCTTTGACCACTATATATGGCCTTATAATTTATAATAGCCACAACACTAGCACATCTATAATTATTAAAGTCTTAGCAATGTGAGAGACTATACCCAAGCCACTTAATGCCTCATTAATAAGGACTAGGCATGCCTCTGACCATCTAACACCTATTTATAGGTAGGCCTTTGCCATGTAATACCTAACCCTAAGGCTGACTCCTCATTGGTACTATCCAGCGGACATTGCTTGGAAATCTCATTAGGCTACTAAATACTTCTTTTATAAGAAAGAGGCGGACATTACAGCCGCTTAATACCTCAAACATGAAGCAAACCGCTCCCAAGATATCCAGTATCACTCTTATAAATATGGAATCTCATTAGATTACTTCTTTCGATAGGGAGGTAGGCCCAAGGATAGCCACTTAATACCTCAACACTAAAGCAAACCTTTTTAGAGATATCCCTCGTCGCTTTCTAATTCTAGATTTGGACCATTTAATACACTTCAATTAAGAAAGTAGGTCTAATCTCTTACACCATCATGGGTCCTACAATTAGTGATATCTCACATCAGTAGTAAGTGTCCCGACTGTTGGTAGCCTTAAAGTGAAGGGCAATCTTCCGTTGAGCGACTCTACCGACTTCGCATCGCTAACCTACTAAGTCCAATTAACCATCCTAAGCCTTTACTTATACTATCTTAGGTTGACATTGGACTTAGCTTGCTAATTCCCTTTTTATTTAAGGCAATAAGATGTACCTTAAATACTTATCTACCCATAAGTCCTCTTTTAATGCTCATAATGTCAATTTGTCCATAAAATCCTAACGTATATTTCCTACGATATTTATGAATGATTACTAATTTCAAATTAATAAACTTTTTATATCTTTTCCATTTTTATTAGTCCCATTAGTCCATTTGTCTGTATTTATTGGAACCTTTAATTTAATACTATCCTTTATTCTCATTAATTGCCTATTAATTTAGGTTAAAATCTTTCATTCTCTATTAATTCACTAATAGGAATTCCTGATTTATTTCCCTTCGGTATGAATTACTATCTTTTCTAATTCTAGCTATTCGCTTCCTTAAATATAATAATAACTAACGAACATTAAGCGTAAATAATGCATGAATAAATGCTATTCTTCTTTATTAACGCAATAAATACATACAAACTGCCTAATAAAACTGCATGTTCATAACCAAATATATTCCACTCATTAATATGTAACTAGAATATGCTTTTCATATTTAATTTGCTGGAATTAAATTCCTTAGGAAGATTTTCCGCTATGATTTTCATAAATTCGTTTAACGCAAAATGGAAAGATTGACTCCATTTGAAATTACAAGGAATTGATAATTTAATTTTAATTGGAATAGACAGTGTAAACTATGGAGAATAAATCTGTTAACCCGTCGTTTGGCTAGGCAACATACAGGCGGATTTAACACAATCAACTGCACAAGAGATAGCATAGTCAACGAACAAACAACGTGAAATACTTAGAGTATAGATTTTGGAGAAAATGGGATACTTGGAGTCTGCTCCGAGTCACCTTCATGTTTGCTTCGGGTTTTCAGGAAGCTTACTTCGGGTCAAAGAAGTGTTCGCTTCGGGTCTTTGAGGAACAAGTTACTTTGAGTCATCAAACAACCTACTTCAGGTCGGTAACACGTTTACTTCGAGTCGATAGAAGGATTACTTCGAGTCAAGGAGGTAGCTGCTTCGGGTTAGAGAAAATGGGTTAATCGATATCCATATGATTCACATCAGTTCGTATCCATCAAACCTCGCCTACCACTTCGTATCGATCCCCATCCAATTCGTATCCGTAAGCCCACATACATCAACTCGTATCCATCCTTCTAGACCTTCCAGTTCGTATCCATGCAATAGCGGCATACTTCATATCGATCACTCACTTGATCGATACGAAGAGAATGGCAAGGCATCGATACGAAGGGAAGGCTTCTGGCATCGATATGAAACCAAATAAGAAGCATCGATACGAAGAAGCGAGAAGAGGATCGATACGAAGAGCTTGGTGGCCAATGGATACGAAGAAGGTAAAGTCAAGTAAAGGAAACGATCGCTCGACATGAAATGTGGTTCTTCCCTGAAACATCGATCCACGTCACCACTGAACATCTGATCGATACGTAAAGCATCGACACGAAGAACGATCGATACGAAAGTATCGATACGTGCACCTTAGCCAACCTATAATACCAATCTTCGATCGATTATAATTCGAGATCCACAAGTCCAAATGCTACCAAATTTTCACCGTAGCTTGCATACCACCAGAAGAACATTCATGATCGATCTCAGCCCAAACAGACATCATGTTGATCGATACGAACAAGATGGGGATCGATCCTAATCGATCCCAAATGACCCCTGATCGATCACATGGGCCCACCCACGTGTGCGAAGGAGTATTCCGAGTTCATAGGCAGATATTTCAGACCTACACCTATAAATAGCACTCCTATGCCAAGAGTAAAAGGACTTTTGGACCCTACTACGTTGTTACTCTGTCGGATCTTCATTGTAACTCGAGTGTTAGAGTTATTTATTATTGTAATCAGTTAACAATCAGCAATAAACATCAAATCATTCCAAGTGGTCAAAGGCTACAACACCAAACCACTATAAATCTATCTTTTTACCGCTTTCCTTTTAAATCTTGAGTGTTCTTCATATTTAGATCCTCTACATTTTGTCTATCTGTGATATGAGATTGTGAATTTGCGCTTTCATCTGCAATTGGGTGTTTGTGACCAATTTTGGCGCAAACAAAATCTGTACTTTACACATCTCTTTCCTTTTGTCTGTGGGTGTTCCTTGCTAAATCAAACGTCACCCTTTTGAATGAAAAGTGGAAAAAGTAAACAAATTTATAAAAATCAAATGGATGTTCTTCTCACAAATCACAAATTTACAAAAGTAAACAAATTTGAAATATGTTTACACCTAGATCTACAAAATAGCACAAATTGGACAATAATCCAAAAATCCTATTTTATACCCAAAAACTGATTTGGAATAAAAATATACAACATTCAAATTCCAAAATCTTTAGGACCGATTTCCAGATCTAGGTGTAAACATATTTCAAATTAGATCTAACACAAAAATATGTAGGCAATAGTTTTCACACTAATTTAAGCCTACAATTCACAAATAAAATAGATTAGGCATAAAAATCAAATGTATGCCAATGAAATAGATTTATAATCATAAACAATATATAAAATTTCTCACTCACCTTTTAAAAGCGGTCAAAATCTCCAGATCTAAAGTAGAACATTAAATTCAACTCCAAATTCTTTTTAATCCAAGAAATATGCATAAAAAGGGAATATATATACATTAGAATTGCAGATCTAAGAAGAGATTTGGGATCGGAAGAGAAAATAGATACAAATAAATAAATATATAATTTACGTCAAACATTCATAAAGTTGATTCTCTTCTCCTTTTCATTTGAATTTTATTCTTCTCCAATTTGTATGACTTCGAGTCAAGGAGGCAGCTGCTTCAGGTTAGAGTAATGGGTTAATCGATATCCATATGATTCACATCAGTTCGTATCCATCAAACCTCGCCTACCACTTCGTATCGATCTCCATCCAATTCGTATCCATAAGCCCACATACATCAACTCGTATCCATCCTTCAAAACCTTCCAGTTCGTATCCATGCAATAGCGGCATACTTTGTATCGATCACTCAATTGATCGATATGAAGAGAATGGCAAGGCATCAATACGAAGGGAAGGCTTCTGGCATCGACATGAAACCAAATAAGAAGCATCGATACGAAGAAGCGAGATGAGGATCGATACGAAGAGCTTGGCGGCCAATGGATACGAAGAAGGCAAAGTCAAGTAAAGGAAATGGTCGCTCGGCATGAAATGTGGATCTTCCCTAAAACATCGCTCCATGTCACCACTGAGCATCTTATCGATACGTAAAGCATTGACACGAAGAATGATCGATACGAAAGTATCGATACGTGCACCTCAGCCAACCTATAATACCAATCTTGGATCGATCATAATTCGAGATCCACAAGTCCAAATGCTACCAAATTTTCACCGTAGCTTGCATACCACCAGAAGAACGTTCATGATCGATCTCAGCCCAAACAGACATCATGTTGATCGATACGAACAAGATGGGGATCGATCCTAATCGATCCCAAATGACCCATGATCGATCACATGGGCCCACCCATGTGTGGGAAGGAGTATTCCGAGTTCAAAGGCAGATATTTCAGACCTACACATATAAATAGCACTCCTATGCCAAGAGAAAAAGGACTTTTGGACCCTACTGTAACTCTGTCGGATCTTCATTGTAACTCGAGTGTTAGAGTTATTTATTATTGTAATCAGTTACCAATCAGCAATAAACATCAAATCATTCCAAGTGGTCATAAAGTACAATGCCGAACCACTATAAATCTGTCTTTTTACTGCTTTCCTTTTAAATCTTGAGTGTTCTTCATATTTAGATCCTCTAAATTTTATCTATCTGTGATATGAGATTGTGTATTGGTGCTTTCATCTGCAATTGGGTGTTTGTTACCAATTTTGGCGCAAACAAAATCTGTACTTTACACATCTCTTTCCTTTTGTCTGTGGGTGTTCCTTGCTAAATCAAACGTCGCCCTTTTGAATGAAAAGTGGAAAAAGTAAACAAATTTATAAAAATCAAATGGATGTTCTTCTCACAAATTACAGATTTACAAAAGTAAACAAATTTGAAATATGTTTACACCTAGATCTACAAAATAGCACAAATTGGACAATAATCCAAAAATCCTATTTTACACCCAAATACTGATTTGGAATAAAAATACACAACATTCAAATTCCAAAATCTTTAGGACCGATTTCCAGATCTAGGTGTAAACATATTTCAAATTAGATCTAACACAAAAATATGTAGGCAATAGTTTTCTACACTAATTTAAGCCTACAATTCACAAATAAAATAGATTAGGCATAAAAATCAAATGTATGCCAATGAAATAGATTTATAATCATAAACAATATATAAAATTTCTCACTCACCTTTTGAAAGCGGTCAAAATCTCCAGATCTAAAGTAGAACCTTAAATTCATCTTCAAATCTTTTTTAATCCAAGAAATATGCATAAAAAGGGAATATACATACATTAGAATTGCAGATCTAAGAAGAGATTTGGGATCGAAAGAGAAAATAGATACAAATAAATAAATATATAATTTACGTCAAATATTCATAAAGTTGATTCTCTTCTCTTCTCCTTTTCATTTGAATTTTATTCTTCTCCAATTTGTATGAATACAAATATAAATATCTTATTTTCATAATTTAAAAAAAAAGTGGAGAGGAAGAAATGGCAGAGCTTCATTGCTCAATTCAAAAAAAATATGAAAAGAGAAGAGAGGGTTAGACCTGAATTTATAGTTGTTGGAATCAACTAGAACCGCACAATTTAAAATCCGGACCGTATATGGCCTAGGGTTATTGGAGCCACCGCATAGAAGCGGGTCAACCGCCCTCTACCTAAGGGTCGACCACCCCCTCTCGACCGCTTATACACGATGGTCGATCTGTGGGCTCAGGCAATTTTAGTTAATTTTCTTATTCTAATTATGTTCATTCCAAACTCGTTTTTCGTCTGTAATTTCTTCATTTGGACTGCGATGACAAAATTCCAAATATAAAAGTTGCTCATAATTTTTCCACAAATGCAACGGTGCAGGTTTCATGGACAAATTCCATCATTTGCACAAATTCCATTTTTTGAGCTAAATTAACTAACTAACTAACTAATTAAATAACTAACGCCAAATTACGGTGTGTTACAGAACTCACAGCTTTATATGCTCATGAAATTGTTGGAAGACTCCTAACTGTATTTGGAGTATTGTTAATTCTCCTAACTATACCTGAAGAATAATAATTGTACCTCATAACCGTAACTGGAGACTTGATATGTAACAACCCAAGTTTGAGATGTACTTGGAAATTATATATATATATATATATATATATATTTGTCTCTTTGTGTGTGTATATAATTAAAACAATAAGGATTGGTTATATTGAATATTTTGGGAACTCTTATTCCATTTGTTATTCCAAATTAATGTGAATTTGGATCAAATTGGAATGGAGATATCTATATTAAGGATTTCTTATGAAAATATTATCATTTGGTAAATTTTAAAGAAATATAGTTTATATGGTTCGATTCTTTTATTTAAATAAAAAAGAATTAAAGGAATTAAGAAATGGAAATAAATCTAAAACATTTCAATTAGGGAATTGAATCGAATTAATCTTTTAATTTAAATAAAGGACTAATTTTGGAAAATATACCAAAGGGAAATGAATGGTAAATGTTTTAAGATTTAAAAAAATGAAAACAATAATGTATGAAACCATTCTTATTTATAGGTTAAATTTAATAACATATTTTTGCTACCATTAAAACATTGCATTAACAATGAATTCAATAGAAATCTATTAACATCAACAAAAATTATCGGTTCTAGACAAAAATGATTTTTTGTAACTAAAAAGGCTATTTATTGTAAACTAAATAAGATAAATAAATTTGCACTTACCTTGTTAAGATACTTGGTAAAGACTTGTTAAATGAGTGAATTTATTTTTATTGTTAATTGGAAATTAAGCAACCATGAGCCTATTGACTTTGAAATTTGACAAAAGAAATTTTATTTCATTACTAATTGAGGAGAAGGTAACACTTGGCCCAAATACAACAATTTAGAAAAGAGGAACATCCTGAATAAAATGAAATGTATGTTCATTCTTACCCTCTTCATTTCAGAAAATAAAAGGCAGTAAACTCCTCCTTCTTTTTGTCAAAAGTCTAAACCTAAAAGCTTCCATTTTAAATCAAATAAAATCCTAAAAATCCCCAAACTTAAATCTTAGTTTCATTATAAACTACTCCATCTTATATACCCAAAAAGAAGGAGTTTGACCATGGTTGATGGATGGAATCGATTGAATAGCTAAGAGGGAAAGTGGAATTTGGCTGAAAATACAGGATAGTAGAAAAATCATAATTAATTCTAGAAATTCATAAAAATATAAAATTTGGATATATTGTTCATATCTCATATATCCACCTTTTTAAAAAATTCGTAGGAAATTATTAAGTTCTGCTATGCCAAACCCTTTCTACACTAAAGACGAAAATGCAGGAATTTTTTGAGATTTGGCCATGTGTTGTTGCTTGCAGTTTGGATATTTTGGATGCTAAGGTGGGAAATCTCATAATTTCTGGTTATAATTCACTGCATGTGGGTATGTGATTAAATGGTTGGGAAAACAAATTGATTTTGATCCCAGTTCTGTGTTTAATCGGTGGTTTGATTCTCTAATATCGTTATCCACTATATTCATCATTGATATCTTTGCCTAAATTGCTATAGGTTGTTTGCATATGAATATGTAGGTACTACATGCAAGTATGTAAATGTTTTTAGTCATATTGTATCGTCGAAATTGAGAAATCTTATTGTTTGTCAGTTGCAGTTGGAAATGTGAGTGGAGCCTTACATCTCCAGGAAAGGCTCCAGGAATTCATGTTCAGTCGATTAAACTCTCTATTCAATCGACTGAACTGGCAAACCTATGGCATATAGCTCCAAGTAATCGATTGAACTATTGTTCATTTGACTGAACCGGCTAACCTGGAGTATAGCTCCAGGCAGTTGACTGAACCACTTGGTTTAGTTGACTGAACCTGAGTTTGGAGCCTTGTTGATTTGAGTTTTCTTTATGAATCCAATTACTTCTGATTTTCAGTGATTTAATTCTTATCTTGATGATATGGATTTTGTGATAAATTGATTTTGAATAAATGTCTAATATTTGTATATAAATATTTATAAACTATTTCAAGAGTTTTCAAAAAGGATTTTAAAGTAATTTAATTATGTTTCCACTCGATTTCTAAATCCTATTTTTATTAAAACATTTGTTAATATTTATAGATATTAAGATAGAAATCTCATTTTATGGATTTTAACTCTATTTTCCAAAAAAATATTTTAGAAAAGAATTTCCAAAACTAGTATATATATATTATTAATTAATTCAGATGAGGAATTTAGTTAAATAATTTAGTAAAACAAGTGGTATGGAACACTTGCGTTTACTTCGTCGGTTAATTCCAGGACTTATTCGATTGAAACCCTATTGTCTCTTGAGTGTAGTTTACTAACTTGTAGTAAACATCTGAGTAAACAAGTACGGTATGGAACGTACGGATGTTATTTGTTTACTTACTATTTGGAAGTAGATAAAACTTTCTAATATAAGTTTAATGAGTTACCTTCTATGTTTATCCGTCTACCGACGGATTATAGGATTATGGACCTTTGTGGACCATCATAGGATTATGGGTTTTATACCCATCGTGGGATTTATGGTCTTTATGGACCATCATGGGATTATGGATTTTATATCCATCGTGGGAATTTATGGTTCTCTTGAACCATCATAGGAAAATACGCATGTTCGATGAGTTTTCATACTTGCCAATCTGTGGTAATTTTAGGTATCTCCCCTTTTGCATTTTTAGGTTTCTATTATTAATTTCTAGATTTTATAAGATTTTTGTTTCACCAAATATTTCTTGGGAATTGCTTTAATAAGCTAATATTGGATTTTGGATTTGGTGAATGAGATTTAAGAATGATAATATTCTTCTGAGTTTTAGGACTATATGGATATGTGTTTTCATTGAGATTTGTTATACCTTTATCATTATTATCTCACATCTATTTGAATTATAACTAGGCTGACTCATTTATTATTTTTATATAATACTCGGGTCAAACCAAGGTGTTTCAGGTACTTCTGCATGATGACTTAGGGTCGAACTAGCTTGGTGTTACCTTATATGCTATAATAGTCTAGTAGTGTGTAGCCTATCATGTATTCGAGATAGAGACTCATTTCATTGTATATTATGACCACTATTTTGTAGTTCACTTTAAGTATTGAATACATGTCTCCTTCAGTTTTATAAGATGTATAGTACTCTATGTTTTCTATGATTCTGTGATCTGTGATATTTTATATTGTTCTGAATTATATCGAGCCACTGTATTGTTTTTTTGTGCCTGGATTGGATACGTTGAGTCCTCTTTTGGAAAAAATTATATTCACCTAATTTGACATATCAATACTCGCCCAAAGCAATAATGTAGATGGATGCTCCTAACCAGCCTTATTCTCCACATTAGTAGATGATATTATATAGTAATGTCCTTTGTCAATGAGGGTATAAAGATGGGGAGTCACACGGTATATCTGGTTAAGTTTAAATTAGGATTGTCCATCACGTTACCTCCTAACTGTATATGGAGGTAGGTTTTTAGTTGGCCAGTGAAAACTAATAGGTTCATAGTGACCTTGGGAAAACTATGATTTGAGATAGTTATTCCATTTTGAGATATTAGGTAAACCGTGGGAATGCATGACCCTATGTTGACAAATTAGTCAGACTTACCCTTGTTGCATGCATGCATATGATTATGTTATATTATGTTCTAACTATTGTGGTTGCAGGTGCATGATTTATGACTAAAGTATTGGATAAGATACTAGTGAGGAGGAAACCCGTTCCGCTAACCGGCGTGGTCTCAATAGATATCTATTTTGGTTTGAGATGTTATATTATTATTCACACCAAACTTTTTGTCTGACATGAAGTTTTTGTTTTTCCCCTTAAACTCTAGGGTACTTATTTGAGTAGGTCGGGAGTATGAATTTTGAGGTTAGATGAATAAGCTTCCGGAGACAAGCAAGAGGAAAGCTAGTTATTATAAAGAGCTTGTATTTTCCACCATGTTGTTTCTTATTTGAATGGATATAATGACAAAAGCTATAATTGTCAAGTACTAGACTCTGATCAACCAAGGGGACATCTTCATATATTGCCCTTGGAGTATTTTGTAATTATTATATTTTCTCTGAATGTGGGATCGTATAGGATTATGTAATGAATGTGAAATTTTAACTCTGAAATGTAATATGAAAGTTTATTTAATGAATTGACTTTTGAAAATAATTCATATTCATGTGCTTCTAATGTTATTGATATAATTAGCATGATCGCATTTTGTCACCGGAAATTAATACTATGGATGACTGCAGCATCCATAGCGCTTAGTTTCGGGCCTCAAAATGGGGGATGTTACACCAATGTTATATATTTAGGATGTAACTAATTCACATACAAAGATAACAACGATTCACAGTGCTCACTCCTTAGCTAGATTACTAAGCCTAACCCTAAACCATTCTAAGTGAGGACTATCTGGTGGGAAGGAACCATTTTCTAAAGCATATTGCCAGTGGCACAGTACAAAGTCACTAAGTGCTTCTTTATATTTGACTACTTGGTCAATTTTAGAAAGCAACCCTTGGATTTCCTCTCTAAGTTGCATGAATGACTCATCTGACTCTTTTTCTTGCTCACAAATCGCTGCTCCACCAAGACCAAGACAATATATGGTTTGGGTTAGGAGATTCTCCATGTTTTCCTTCATGTGTTTAGTAAATTTAACTTCCTTAGGAAACTATAAAGAACAAATAAATGAAGATGACACGATCATTCATAGTACAGTAACAAAGAAGAACACCAATTAAATAAGTTAACCATAATAAAATCAAATAACGAATTTATTTTTATTACACGTTAAGAAGTTTAAGTAGCAAAGATTATTTACAAAGGTTAATTGATTACATGAGCTTAAGGAGTAGAGGTGATCTCAGCTGCCTTGGACCTCACATCCTCATTATCTTGTGGCAAAGAAGCGCTATGGGAAGAAGAAAGGGAAATTATCCCCACAGCTTGCTCCTTACCCCACTCAACCCTGGAGTAAGTGAGAGCTCTTTGATCTTTTCGAGGTCCTCTAAGGAACTAAGGTTGAATTTGGTAGAGAATTGCGGTTGAATTTGGGCTTATAGCTGGTAAAGCATGTAGTAAGTGATCCGTGAAAGAATTTTTTTGGGCTCCTTTAATGCCTTCTTCTTCACCCCTAACTGTTGACCCTTCAACGCCAAGGCCTTATCAACCGCCTTCACCGCCTCCTCTTCTTTTTCAGCTTTCGCTTGCTTGGCCTTAAGCTCTTCGTCGAGTTTAGTTTTCTTAAAGGCGGCTATAAAAAATCTGCCTCAAGTTTAGTAGTGCGGGTGATGTATGCAGCCCGATCGTTTTTACCCCTCTTCTGAACCTCAATTCCTAAGGCACCTATTTGTTACAAAGCAAGGCAAAATCAGGTGAGAATTGATCAAGCAAATCACTAGTAAATAAAGAAGGAAAAGACAATACACACGTAAGTCCAAGATCTTCCAAGTTCAGCAGCAAGCTTGAAGAAGGGGCGCGTAGGAAGTGGAAGGGTAAGAGGATAAGATTATGGGGCAGAAGCAATATTGGATAGGTTGTCCAAATGACATGTCCTAACCTCTTGGCGATATCCATAACAATACTATCAAGCAGGGGAAAGAAGAGGATGTTGGAATCACGAAAGGATTGGGGAGGAGGGACACGAAGCACTTCTAAGGGAGGAAGGGGGAGGTGCAGTAGGCTTCTTGAGGGGTTGGTCAGAAGACTCACCCCCATCGAGCTTCCTCTTTTAATTTTTCCATTTCATCACTGCCGATTTCTTAGGGTCGAGAAACGTATTGACAAAATCACCAGCCATTTCACCTGTGCATACAAGAAATCCCAAGATCAATAAATATTCCTACAAGAATCAGGAATAGAAATTTAAAAAGTCTTTTATCCATTTTAGTGAATTATACCCCTACGCTTATCTGAATGTGATTTTCTTTTAAAAATAGAATGAAAATTTTGTGCCTAGCATGCAAAAAATCGTTTTTCCACAGTAGCGACTCAATAAAAAAATAAATTTGTCTTTCTCTCATCTTCACCCAAGTCCAGGATGGCCTGTCTACGAGATTTGAGTGATATTGAGGACTTGGGTGTGGTTGAAAAACAAAACAAAAATTATCAATATTCGAAATAAAGAAATATTAATCGTTCCACTTCTGAGTTTTATGGGGAACAGACGTAAGTACCAATTTTTTTGCTTAAGTATAGTAGAACCAAAAATCACACTCATAGGGACTCTTATGGATATTGAATAAGAATTGGAGTTCTTTACATGAGGGAGGTGGATCTTCTTAGCATAGAGGATGGATGTAGCACTCAGGAAAGTATAAGAAATAGAAGCAAATTGAATGAGTGTGAGGCCAATGATGGATAGCCATTCACGAAGAATTTGGTTAGGAGAAAGATAAAACACACATTGAATGTGTTCAGGAGTGATAGAAATGAAGCCGTCTGAGGGCATGTGGGTACAATCATAAGGCTCGGGAACTTTACCTATATAACCCTCAAACCCGTATTAACCCAAAACACTCTCCACGTTCCTTAGTTCAGACACTTTATATGGAAAAGATAGGGGATAACGGAAGCGGTTGCCATATCAGAAAGAATATACTAGAATGGTTATCAATAATCGCTAAGGGTTTGGGGAAAATAAAGGAAAAAAACAAGAAAATTAATATAACCTTACTTTGGTTCGAAAAATGAATGATTCTTGGAGAACAAGAAATTAGCAATTAGGATTTCTCTTTCTATTTGAGAGCATGTAAAAAAATGGAAAAGGAGAAGAGGAAAGATATATACTTACCTCGATAAAAATCTCAGTCACACAATGGAATGATGAAGAATCCTCAAAACATCAATTAATTAATGGCAGAAAAGAGTAACACTAGAATCAATACAGATTTTCTTAGAAGTCGAAAAGACTATAGGTACAACTTTCCAAAAGACTGACCAATAATGGAACGACACATGCACCTGAGCATTAAATACGAAATGGCTATAAAGGCTTTTTCCTTCTTTTAAAAGGAAGGAAGAGAAAGATAGGAGTGATGGGTTGCAGGATAAATATGTGGGTAGAGACAAGTCCACACCCATCTATGATCGCTGTAAACTTGAAGGGCAAGTGTTATGCCTATATTTTGCAAATGTTGACAAAGTGAAATTAATAACTGCACCGAGCCCATAAGAACTGCCCCGATAATAGGAGTTGAGATGCAAAATCAAGCAATAATGAAATCTAAATGGTAATGCACCAAAAATCTTTGAGTAGTGGTAAATATAAAGACCACACCCACCCACTGAATGTTACTTTAGCATTATAGCCTCAAATAGCTACAAAATGCAGGGACCAATCTGCGACATACACACTTGCTTCATCAGCTAGGATATGGCATAGTTTCCGAGTAACGGTGAGATATAGAAACTGTGTTGTGATCCCAAAAGCAATGCAAATGACAAAAAATTTCAGCACAACCCCATAAGCGATTATATGCAAACGGGGATGTGCCACAATCTTAAACTAACATCTAAAAGTGGCAGGTCTACACTACAATTTTATATCAAAAAGCTATAACGGTGTGCCACCATTCAATGTTGAGGTGACAAAATAGCGTTGTAATCCTATATCGATGTCAAATTGATAAAGAATGCACCACCATCTTGATGTGACAAAATAGTGTTGCAATTCTAAATACATTGACCATGGACATAAAGACTCAGGATGAGGCGATGGGAAAAAGACAGCTCTACGACCAAGGGCCAAACCTCATTCCTCAAAAGCAAGTAAAGGAATCCCAACCTTGTCCCTAAGATCATTAAATCAGGCTCAAAGGAAAAGGCGATAGTGCAGTCCTTCAATGTTGAGAGTTGCACAGAACATGCTCATGCAAGGCAGTCACCTACCAGAACAGCTGCTCAATCTCTTCTACTAAGCCATGCAACTCAAACAGTCCCCGACACTTTGCTATGCAAATTGGATGGTTACCATTTCAGAAGTGTTAGTGTAGTTCAAAGGCTGCACTGCATCATAAACCCCAACAAAGAAAAACGAAGTTCTAAAGTGCTAATAATGTTATGACTCTCCTTGAAAAGAAGGGGCAGTTCCTTATTGTAGGTTCATCTACACGTGTATGCAGTACATTGGCCTGTGCAAAATTGAAAATGCATAATTTATTCAAATTTGGGTTTTTCCCGTTTCAGTTCCAAACATTCCCACTTCAATTTCAAGATTCTTCCCATATTTCAAAGTCCAACCGCTCAAATCACGAGTTCCCACCAAATGCCACATTAACAATCGATGCATATCAAATGAATGAGATGGATGTTCGACACGTGGCGCGATCCAACGATAGAAATCAAGAGAGCAGAAGGATGATGCTAGCAATCCACGTGAATCTCTATGTATTATAAGTGGATAGGGCATTGTAGCAGAAAGGGGGAGAATTTCACTTTACTCTTTTTGGACACACAAAATGAAAACTTGTACTCTTTGTCATTTTGTTTGTACTAAGAATTTAGAAGGAGAAAGTGACATTTTATCCATGGACGTAGGATTCTCTAATATCTGAACCACGTAAATTCCCTGTGTCTTTTACTATTTGCAATACTTTAGTTTATTGTTTTTGTTTAGTCTACATCAATACTAAGATAAAACCTAATTTCGTGTACTTCAAATATTTCTACCTCATAATTACATGAGCAATAAAAATAATATAATTACCTCTCTAAAAGGCAAGATTAATATCACTTAATTTTGTTGATTTATAATCACGAAAGCATTCAACATCGTGATTACTTCGTAAAAAATATTTGAATGGTTCTGAGATGAAAAGTCTCATAAAAAATAATCATATAAACATTATAATATAACAGTAAAGCAGAATAATACCTTTCACCATATCCCGAAGCTTGTATGTTGAATAAAGAAGTGAACTCTTTGAATCGAATTCCAGTCCCGAAGTTGCTAGTTTTGAATTATTTTACCATCGACAATCGAATCGAAGTAATTTAATATGATTTTGTACTTTGATTTTGAGACTGTTAGAAACCATGGCCGACCTCCCTTTTGTTTATTTTAGAAGTGCAAAACGTCCTTGGCTTAAGTGCGGGATAGGTGGTTTATATAAAGAAAAGATAAGAGAGCAAAAAGTGGGTCTATATCCTTTTTTTCTCTTACCCATTCTCTCCTTTATTTATCATTCAAAAACCACTTGCTATATCAATATATGGCCGACTTCATTATTGTCATCGATAGCCGGCTATCAAAGCCTCCTTTTGGTTCATAAAAAAATATTCCAAGTCGAACAATATTCATTGCATTTAAATATAAATTTAAACGCGTATCAATATTGTATATCGATTAGTGTTTATATAATTATTATACGCACACTATTTAATATTATTCAATACACATCAAAAAAATTATAGAATTAATATTTAGTAAATATTAATTAAGTTAATTAGTTTACAATAATTATAAATTAATTAAATCGGATGGTAAAAGGATTATTCAACATTTTGGTTGCATGACTCTTAAATCGGGTTAGCGATTAATATCGAACAATTCGAATATTAACGTTTACATGCACTTAGCAGTTGGTGTGACATTTTAGTCGAATTTATCGCTTACTTGGTTTTGGTAAAATCTAATTTTATTTTGTTACACATTACCCGTTAGTGACAATTATTTACAACAATTCTCTTCATCAAAAACTATATCACCTTGGACTTACTGAATTTGGTAATGTTTAGAATTCCAATATCGTCCATATTCAACTTTATAGTCCAAACACAAAGTCTGTGGTTCAATAATAACAAATATTATTAACCAAGATGCTCTGGCCAGAGACTTGACTTTGAGTTGACTTTGATTGGTCGTGATACTAACTTCATATAACCGAGAAGACAAATCATCCCTTGAATAGCGTTTCAATTCCAATGCTTCCGCTCGGCCCAACTATAGTCATTTGATGAATGACGTACATAGTTAAATATAATCAATCAGAGATTCCATATTGAAGATTAATGGTAATCTCAAGTCAAGAGAACTGTGTAATTTTTTCACATCGATATTTTTTCCCTGACATTATTTGTATTAACCAACAAAAAACTATCGAATGAGTCATTCCATATTTATCCAATAATTATCTATACGTACCCTCTTTGTTCCTCCAGCGGTTATGAGTAGTACAATGCCCAAAATTTGGAGAGCGTTACTTACTCTAGTCTTAATGAATGTATCGATGTACAGTCTCGATACATATTGACTAGAAATATTTAAAATGGTATATTTAACTTCGTTGTGATAAATTACTCATGATTATAACACTTTGTAACTGCTATCATAAAACATACCATTTACGGATTTTCTATTAAATATAATATTAATTAAATTAACTAATTAAGATAACACATTATATCAAGTATATAATAGAAAGAAAACACCTTTTATTTCGAGAAAGAATGGTTATCGAGTTAGATATAAATAAAAAATTACATAATTGCCCCTATGACATACCCATAACTCTATCAATAAATGCAGACGTATAGTATGTATACCTTGATTTCAGACATGTTTGACACTTGAATTACGAGGGTATTTAAAGAAAAAACATTATTCTCTATTTCAATATCATACAAGTAAATATATTAAAGGGTTAGAAACTATAATATAAAAGTTGTTATCTACGATTTATATGTTAATAGATTAATTTCATACTCTCTATATTTTGAGCAAACTCAAACTAGAGATGTTATGTGTGGTATTGTTAATATATTGATAAACATGATAAGGTATATGTATGTATTTGTTGAGCAAACTCAAGGTATGTGCATATATACTTTAGGCCATCACGAAATGGTAGGTATGAGTGAATAATCTCTTTTGATTTATTGAGAAACTCAAGGTCAAGACTGAGATGGGACAAAGACCAAAGGTTAGGAGTTGTATATGATATAACCGATAAAGTGTTATCCATCGATTGGGGTGCTATGATATGTTATGCAAACTCAAATTCAAAATTGCAAGGCAAGCGAGTCCTAACGCCTACTAGAGAAATTAAAAATATTCTATGTTCTTCTTAGGGTTTTAAGAAATTTAAAAATCTAGTGGGATCCTTATAAGAAAATGGATTGGTAAATATTTAACCTTTTAATATTGTAAGAACATTACTATATAAAGTTGAAATAATCTACATCGATATGTTATTAATGTAATTGATAAAAATTTTATTAGTTGATCTATTCAATTGAACTAATTAAAATTGACATAGAAACATAAATATATTTACCATAAATCCTTTATATTGTTGTTGCTTTAAGACCATGCTAGAGTCAATTTATATAATCACTTAACATTTATGCCTCGATAGCTTAATTATTTATTTGTACAAGATTGTGTATTGTCTTCCATGAGTGACGAACTCCAATAGCAATACAAGAATATGAATATTTGATCCATATTCAATCATATATAAATGGCATACGTTGAACGATCGCGGTTCATAACATACGAAACTTCAGTAAAATTAGTTCATTGGATACAAGCAAATAAACTATAGAACACAATCATGTATTCAATGTGATTGATTATTATAAGGATAACCTTTGAATGGTTCAACCATTTTGAAAAAGACAACGAACATACGAGAGTGGTTGTGACCTAGGTATAGTCGGGATGAGAGGAGTGAATGGTCACCTCTGCATTATAAAAGGACATCAAACAAAATTGTATAAAGTACTAAAAGATACTTAATATAGAATGAGAAATATGATTTATACTCCAACTATGTTATAATATAAAAAATTGTTTTCAATAATGGTTATTTCTACGAGTTTAAGATATTTGATCGGAAACTCTCAACTACAAACTAGTTACAGTAAATGAAATAAATAGCCTATAATACGTAGTTAAATGGAGCTCCATATTTTAAACGCCGTTATAGTAGTAGGCGAAATAGTGAGAGCATACCACAAAACATTTCTTAGTAGATGCATCAAGTTACGAAATTGTTTTCGTAAACATATCAATGATTATTTATGAAGTAATAATTGTATTCAGTATTGATTAAAAATAAACATAGTTTTATTTTAATATGAATATTCATTTAAAATAAATCTAAATACGGATGCATTTGAAAGATTTTACAACTAATTTGGAATTATGCATTATGTCGTATCTTTGAGGAATAAGGTAATAAACATATGACTATGAATCATATGATACTAGTGAATTTTATCTCGAACAACTAAGAGCAAAGTACTCATTTAGTGGGAGCGACATAAGAGTTGATGCACTCTTAGTATTGATACATATAGATGTATGCAATTTTAGGTCTAATGATAAAGAAACAGTAATTATTTAATAAACATTTCCTAAGTCCATGATAATTTCCTGGAATATGAAATGGTAGTAAATAACATGACGTGCAAAAGAAAATAAAACGATTCAATATGATCAGATAGGTGAGTGTATTGGAAAGAAGTTCCCAATTTACCTAAAACAAATAAGATTCTTTCTCAAAAGTTACTCATCCCTATGATATGCAATGACTTATCGATAAGGAGTAACCATACTTTGTTGGATAGAGTATGATTAATGATGAGTGAAATTGAGTTCAGTTCTTTCTATAAGGTCATACGCTTAAGTGTAAGTACATAAGGTTAAATTTAATTCATCCAAATTATAGTTTATAAAATCATACAAGATAAGAGTTGATGAAACAAACCCTGCATATCCTAGGTCAAGGAGTTGAAAGGTTGTGTTTGTCGAGAGACTATACGTAATAATTGTTCGTGAGGGATCTTTTATGGACTACCTTGAATGAGTTTGGGATGAATTAATACTGATTGAAAATTTTACATTATGAACAAGTTTAGCAAACTTAAAACCAAATCAGCTTTATATATATGCAATTAATAAAACATTTATGAATACCTATTCCGTTGCACTGGGAAATATGTTGTTTCCACAAACACCAACCTCACGGTAAAGGAATTTATTTTAGAAATTATTCATAGTAAAATGGATTCGGATATAATTCAAAGGTGAAACTAATTTTAAAGAATGAAATGAAATTGACCAAGCCTGAATTGACACAACTGGTTAGAATGCCTAATAAAAACTCTCGTACGTTAAAGAGAGACAATGACCTTCTTATTGTTGTTAAGAGAAGTATTTCCTTAGCTGTCAATAAGCAACTAAGAGTGTTGAATCAATCATATGGCATGATATGTAAATCCAAAATGGATTTCAAGTACATTGGTAGAACATAATAGTACCCCAAGGGATATGATCCATCAACCATAAATGTACCTTCAAGAAAAAGACCAAAATAGTTAAAATATAAGCTACATTGATAGAATAACAGCATATATTTCAATTGTCGAAATTAACATAAACGATTCATCATTCAAATTGATTAAGCTAATTCAGATTTTACTTGCAAAATTATTGGTCGATATGATTTTGAGTTTCATGTATGTAGATTGAAAGTCAAAATAATGATTTAGAACAAGCCGTTTGTGCTTAATAACCAAAGTTTCTCGAAGTCAATTGGGCGATTTTGAGTTTGTGGGTTATGGATATGATCTACGAAATGATACAAAAGTATTATTCGATAAGCATCATAGTCAAACAAGTGTTTTGACCGACAAATCAAATAGTTTGATTTTCAGTTAAAATGCAGAGGAAAAATGTGCATGTTGGGAAGAATATTAATAGACACTAATATATTTCTAAAACTTTAAGTATACAACAAACTTATGATTACTAATGATATACCCATGTTACAATCATTTTAGTTTGGTTGTTTAGTTTTCGATACATGATTTGAAAAGAGCTCTTTTATAATCAGTATAAAAGGATTTGGGAAAGTTCCAAAATGAAATACACAGACTTTATGTTAAATTGATTGATATGGAGCATGTAAGGTGGGTTCCTTATGCTATGAATTATTGTACATGTTATATTGTCTACAATATCACACTTGACTTATTTATTTAATACATAGAACATTTACAAAATTTTAATTAAGATTACTATATGATAGTTTAGAGTATTATGGAGTATTTATGAAATACTGGAGAATTGTTTATAGAAACAGCAAACTTCTTATGAAGGAGTGTGTGGACTCGAACTTCATAAGCGATATTGGGTGTAGTATGTCAAACCTAAATTCATGTTTATTTTTAAGTTGACAACTTTATGTCTGAAATATTCCAAACAATAATTAGTGGTTGATTAAACCGAGGGCTAAATACATAACCATTAATAGCGCTACATAAAAGAAGTACAAATAAATGCATAAATTTATAGCTGAATTTGGGGGTGATTCAAATGTTGAGAATCCCATGCCATGGTTATTCGATAAAAATGTTGTAGTATAATTTGTAAAAGGACCTAAAGTTCACTAGAAGTAGAAAAATATGCACTGAAGGATTCCACATGATAAAGGCAATATATCATCACTAGGGAGACTTAATTGACAAAGTATATATTATCACAAAATAACATACCTGTTATGTAACAACCCTTAATTTTATCAATTTAATTTGGGATATTTAATTCAATTTTAAATATCCAAATAATTGTTTTATAAGATAAATAATTTATTTTAAATTATTATATAATGATAAGAAATTTATTTTTCAAGTTTTGATACATAAATAAATAGTTTGATTAAATTGAAAATATGATCGGAATTCAGATTCCGAATTTACAAGGGTTTGACAAATGGAAATGGTTTTAAGTTGTAGCAACCTTATTTGAACATACACACACATACATATACATGCACATATACATTTAAATGTGTATTATAATTAGTCAAATCGAAGCCAAAAAAATATCTAAACATGTATACATATAAGCTCTCTATGTATAAACAAATGCATCTTGAAAAATCAAACTCACCATCACTCACTCATGAGAAGACAAACACATGGGAATGGAGTGGGCTAGGGGGTGGGTTCGGCCGAGAGTAAGGGGATGGTGTAGCACATGGGAAATAGGAGATGTGATGATGATGTTGTAGATATTTTTGTTAAAAAGTCTATAAATAGCACCCTACACCCTCTCAATTCTGCACACCAAATTCTCAAGTTCTTCTCCTTCTTCACAAGCTTATTAATGGCTTCCACCACCTCCACTTCTTCTCCAAAATATGTTTCCATCATAACGAATCTCTGCTGAAAATATATACAAAATATATCACCATAGTTCAAGCTCAAAGTAGTTATCTACATCTACTTCTCCATCTTGGCCGTGCCCATCTAGGGCCATCATCACCTTGTCGAGCACCTCCACCTATTTACTTATCGGTCCTAACCATCCCTATAGAGATCGAGCCCCTTGAGCTATGAATCAGGAAAGAAAAAGTGTTAAAAGTTAGGAAACAGATCGCTATATACGTGAGAACAACTCCGTACCTTTTACTAATAATTTCTATGATAATATGATATGTTTATATGCTTGTTAGGTCGCTTGATCATCATGTTTTGAATGTTGATTATATGCTTGCTTAATATGAAAATGATTCGCGGTAAAATACACGTCGAATTTACACAAAGGAATCACTTTCCTTTATAAGTTGTAATGCTATATATAGCATTGTTAACCTCTTTAAAAATGGATAAAAATGGTTTAAAATGGTTTATAAATGTTTTATAAACATTAAAACTCATTTTGACAAAGTTTGAAAAAGATTGGAAAATGGAGTCAAAATGAGCACGTCGCGAAACGGTAGTTCGCAATTTCGCACCGTAAAAAGTTAAATCCATTTATAGAATAAAATATGAGTTAGAATTTCTTGGAATAAGAATTTTCTGGACTCTTATAACCATAGTTTACAAATGAAAGCAAACAATCAAGTTTTCATCTAATAAAGTTTGAGATATGTCCAAATCAAGTTTTCAAAATAGTCGTGTTTTGTCACTTGGTAAACCATGGTTTTTAACCTTTTAAAATTTGATATTTTTAAATCTTTAAAAATATGAAATAAATTCCATAAATATGCTAAAATGTTTTAAAAGGGATTTGAGTTGTAAAATTGGATATAAATATATAATGGAATAAGTGTTTTGATCTACAAAGCTTTAAAATCATTATTCACTAGCAATTTAACAACTGAATTTGGAAATTTTTGAATAAATGATTTAAACTTGGATTTCTCTTCTCGAATATTTTGGAAATATTTTCCAAATAACCATACAAGTATTTTAAAGATTTTGAGTTGATCAAATAACTTGACTGCCTTATAGGTGACAGAGAGGTAGTCTCTAGGCTGGAGTTTAGGAAACTAGTTGTCTGCTCCCTTAGCTATCCAAACTGGTCCAACGGAGGGGATAGTTAATTTGATTTACTTGGATCGTATTTTCTTAAGATAAAAGAAAAGAGACATGGAGTTTTTCACAAAGTTAAACAAGATTTCAAATAAGATTTTGATGGTAAAGAGAACGTTCTAGTTAAACTATGTATTAAATTCTAAGGAGGAAACCCATACTATCCGTGTGAATTTAAAACGTGATTTCACCGTTATTCGACGAATAGTACATGTTGAATATGGAAATAAGTATCGAGTACAATTAATCTAAAATCCATGAATCCTTTTTACTCAATACTAATTGGTTTGGGTATATAGTAAATGATGTCTTAAATAAGATTGTTTTGAACCCATTAAAAGATATGTTTTGGAAATAAGTAATCTCCATTGAGATTGAAATTATAGAAGATGGAACAAATTTTCCTAACTAATTTAAAGGAAATGATTTGGTATTTTCAAAGTTAAAAAGAGGTTTAATAAATCCATATATACCAAGAAGAAATGGTTTAAAATATATCTCTAAAAATATTTTATTGGATAAAAAGATATTAATTGATCGAATGATGATCACTAATCACCCTCGTACTTAAATCTTTTCTATCAATAATTGGTTCGGAGAGACCGGGATCAGATTTGGGCGATTCTTATTTGAAAACCACTTCGAACAAATATACATGTTCGAAAGTGAAGACATGTTGAAGACGATGATTTTGAACTCTTCAATGCAAGGATTGCTTGCTACTAATCCTAAGGGGGATTCTTAAATAGGAAGTAGTAGGAGTACCTTTGATTTTTCATGTTCCCGGACAACTTGTATGGACGAATGTCTGACAATGCATTTCTAAGACCACGTACATTAGTTTTTACAAATGTACATCTGTTTGGTGGTGTATGGGATAACCCCTTTTATACTTAACACCCTTTGTTGAGGCGTATAATCTCGGGAGTTTTATTTTTGTGGAAACCAATTAGTGTGTAGTCAGAAATGGCATTATAGCATTCAAAGTAGAATTTGTCATGTGAAAGGTAAAACGTTACCTCAAGCCTCATCGGTAATGGAAAAAATTGGTAGATGCAGCAGGGCCATGTGGATCGCACCCCTTATGATATGATCATCACCTTTCTAGATTACCCTCTATATTTTGGGTTGTTGTGTATTCTTTGGGATACCACGGATAGGTCAGTAACGACCGGGGTGATGGGATATTCGATACTATTTATGGTAGGGGTAGGCAAGTTCTATGTTGGTAGAGGGCAGTGGTGTGCCTCGGTACATTCCTCTAGAAATGTACTATCGAAAGGTTTCCCTTACCTTGCTATTGTTGGAATCCAATATCCAATACATGCCTTTACAGACTTGATTGTATAGCTAAATATGTTGCTGAATTTAACAAATGTAACAATTCTGGCTATTTTAATATGTTACTTGAAAGGTATTTTCAAAGAATGTCATTAAAAATAATATCCTCGATTTTTCGTAGCAAATGTTTTGGTTATCATAAGGTAAATACCCGTCTATGTTTATGTACGGCGTAGTCTTATGAGATACCTTTAATTTTCAAAAGTATCTATTCTTTTGCGTTTTCTCACACCGGCCTCATGACTGATCAAAAGTTTATTTCTTTTCCCTTAAACTCTTGGGTGCCTTAATTTTCGGGCAGCCAAGTAGGCAGATCTAGCTTGGAGCATTTTTGGAGGATCCTGAAGCAGAAAATTCCTTTGTTGACAGTTATTTGTTTCTATTTCCGCTGTATTATGTATAAGTATATACCAGCACCTATATAGGTATAGGAGGTTATAACTATCCCTGGCTGGGTTAGTACTTACCATGACTCTGATGTATCACTTTGAGAGTGATTATATATACTATCTTCCTGTTTAATTATAATTTGTTCAATACGATGTGAGAATATGTTGTTTCTATCTTCTATCTTTATTTTCTTTCACCCTAATTATCCGCCTCTTCGGCACTTGAATTTGCGGCACTTGAATACTGTAGATGTATTAGTATCGATTTTCAAGGGTCGAAAAGGCAGATCGTCACACTTGATATTAGAGCTTAGATTGAGTGAACACCTAAGCCTTGATAGGGTCGACTCATTAGAGATTTGGTTAGCAATGCCCTAGAATGAGTTTAGTCAATGAGAGTGCGTATTTGAAATTTTTTTATCCGAATAAATATATTTGAGTTATTTTATATCCATCCCTAAGATAATCTCGTCTATGTATTCTAAACTGATACCTTACTATATTCAGATAGTAGGAAATGAGTAACCGAAGAGGACATAGATGGGGAAATAACATCTCAATAGCCACCAATGGTCGAACTCCAAATGATGTGGTAGTTGAAAAGTAGTAGTTCCTATGCAACCACAGGTTAACTTTGCCGCACTATGCAATCATTATAGCAGCTTTAGAGGAAAGCCATTTAAGGGCACATAATCTATTATTGAAGTTCAAGCTTGGCTCCGATCATATGAGAAAATCTTTAAAGGATTAAACATTGATGATGATTGAAAAAGGTTCTTAGCCTCCTGGCAATTGAAGGATGGGGCTCTAGCTTTGTAGGAGTCCATTACTCTCAATGAATCAGAAGATAATTTCTCTTAGGCAAGGTTTAAAGAAGGTTTTGAAGAACAATACATGCCCGCTGCTGGAAAGCCCCACCTCTATAGAAGTTTTATGGATCTGAAGCAAGGAGAAATGTCCGTGGAAGAATATTTGAGCAAGTTTAATGAATTATCTCGCTTTGGGCCTAGACTGGTAGATGATCCCTTAAATAAAAATGAGATGTTTATTATTGGGATGAAGGAGCAGTATCAGGATAGGATGACCGCTCATGTGAAAGGAACCTTTGTAGATATGGTGGATATGAGTTTTCGGTATGAAGTTTTGGACAAAAAGAATCCGGTAGCAGTTCAAGGCAACAACAATAATAAGAGGAAGATGCCTTGGTAAGGCAAGACCAGTGGAGGATCTCAGGAGAACCGGTTTAAGAATTTGGAGTGTTTTAACTATAGAAAGAAGGGCCGTCTTTCAAGGTTCTGTAGGAGTTCCAAAGTTCAGAAACAACAATAGGGTCCCATCTCTCATATAGTTCTAAAAAGTCTCTGCCACGGCTGTTATCAGCCCAGACACCGGAAAAATGCTTGCCCACTAATGAAGAAAGGAGAGCAAGTTAAGGTTTATACTATCAAGGATGAGCCTTCAACCTCTAAAGATGTAAAGGGTAAGGGAGTTCTGAAAGGAAATATCTATGTTAATAATGATTTATTTAAAGTATTATTTGATACTGGGGCTTCCCATAGTTTTTTTGATTCATCCGAGAACTATAAGCTTATTTCTCTACAAGATGAATTGCGCTCCGACTGTCTGAAAATAGCTCTACTGTCCGCTGCAGCATAGAAAAATCATCCAATAGCTGAAGTAAATACAACACCTCCTTAGTCGCTACCACAATTGATATCAACTCGGCCTCGGTAGTTGAAAAAGCTACTATAGACTGCAACTTTGATCTCCATGAAATCGAGCTTATGCCAAGTATACAAACATAGCCCGACACCGACTTTCATGAGTCTCTATCGCCGGAATAATAATAATCACAATAACTCCTAAGAGAGATGTTGCCACCAACTCCACCATCTAACAAGCCAACTGAAGAAGTGCCATGAAGATATTTGAGTATCCACTTCACTATTTGCCAATGCTTTTTGTCTGGATTAGACATATATCGACTCACAACATCCATTGCATGGGCCAAATTGGTCTCGTGCACGCCATAGCATACATAAGACTACCAAAAGCACTAGAATAAGGTATATCAACCATATACCTCTTATCTTCATCCAATGAAGAAGATAAGTCTTTCGATGAAATGAGAGCCTAATGGAGTGCAAACCGGTTTAGCTTTCTCCATGCCAAATTAAGCTATCTCTGAATTTATCCATTCCCAAAATTCTTTGTGTTTTTCCCAAATCCTTCATATTAAACTCATTTCCGAGCTCCGATTTTAACTCCGTAATTTTGGCTATACTCGATGCAATCAATGTATCATCAACATATAAAAAAAGATATATCATATCTCCATCATACCTCCTGAAATAAACACATTGATCTTTGAAGCTTCAAGAGTATCCCTGTGAAAGAATAAACTTATCAAATCTCTTATATCATAGTCTAGGAGACAACTTCAGTCAATATAGAGATTTGTTGAGTTTACAAATATAATTTGGCTTGCTGCTATCAATGAACCCCTCCGGGTGCCTTAAATAAATTTCCTCATCTAGATTACCATGCAAAAATGTAGTTTTGACATCTAGTTGCTCAAGTTCCATGTCATAATGTGCAACTAATTCCAAAAGAGTACGAATGGATGTATGCCTTACAACTGGAGCAAAGATGTCATGATACTCTATCCCTTTTTTCCGAACATACCACCTTGCTAGTAACCTTGCTTTGTATATTGAATCACCATTGCCATCGTCTTTCATTCAATACATCCACTTACACCCAATAGCTCTCTTGTAGGTGGGAAGACGAACCAAATCTCAAGTATGATTTTTATGCAAAGATTAAATCTCCACCTTCATAGTATCTAACCAACTGGAATGGTTAACTGATGCAATAGCTTCTCTATAATCACCGGGATCATCATGGGAAACTTTTAATGCATATGCTGCCATGTCATCGAAGTCAATGTCTTTGATGCTCAATCCAACAAACTCATCAAGCCACTTAGCCTTCCTTCTTTGTCTGACAGGCCTACCCTCTGAATGAGCTCCACCTTGAGTCTGATCCTCTGTACCAACATCTGAACTATCCTCTATACCAACATCTAAACCTCTATGGAAAGAATCTAAATATGACTTGCTTTGTGTTTGTTATTCTGAATCTGTCCTCAACACTGTCATCGGATGAGGAAGGCTCTACCTTCAACATAGTCTTCTTATCAAAAGTCACATGCCTACTGATAATAATCTTCTTGCTAATAGAATACAACAACCTATATCTCTTTACTCCTCTTCTATAACCTAGAAAGATATACTTGCAAGCTCTAGGTTCCAGCTTTCCTCTGCTCACATATACATAACCTGGACATTTAAATACTCTAAGAAATGAATAGCTGACAGGCTCTCCTTTCCATACTTCTCCAGAGATCTTCATGTCTATGGCAGTAGAAGGTATGCGGTTGATGAAGAAAGCCGACATAGATTAAGCTTCTGCCCAAAATTTATTCTTCAACTTAGTAGTCAATCTAAGGCAACGAGTTCTCTTCAACAACGTCTGATTCATTCTTTCATCAACTCCATTAGACCAAGGGTCAGGTGTGGTGTAATGCCTCTTAGTGCCTTCAGACTCACAAAAGTCGATGAATTCCTATTATGCAAATTCACCGCCATTGTCCGAATGGAGAACTTTCAACTTCTTCCCAAACTGCTTTTCAACCATAGATTTTCAATTTTTCGAAACCTGGAAAAGATTTCATTCTTAGATGGTAGGAAGTATACCCATACTCTATGAGAGAAATTGTTTCTAAATAAAACGAAGTACCTGGCTCCACCTAAGGATGGGCAAATAGAGAGCCTCCAAACATCTGTATGAACCTACTATAGGATAAACTTTTCTTTATGCTCACTAGTACCAAAAGAAATCTTTGTCTTCTTACCAAGAATACATTCTTCACAAAAGTCAAGCTTTGAATGCTAAACATCATCAATCAAACATTATTTTCCCAACTCATCAAAATTGCGCTCACCAATATGCCACATCCGCAAGTGCCATAATCTGGAAAAAACTGAATCAGCAGAAGTTGCAGAAGCTAATTCATCAATAATAGTAGTGCCCTTTAATAAATAAAGATTTCATACCCTCGGCCTTTCATAACAATCATGGAACCCTTCGATACATAAAATATTCTCCCTCAACTACAATCTTCAACCTAGGCCTACTCAAAGCCTCAACAGAAATCAAGCTCCTTCTCAAATAGATACATGTCTAACATCAGTAATAGTACGAATAACACTGTCAAACTTTTTGACCTTCACACTACCAGTACCAATCATACGACAAGAAGCATCATTGCTCATTAAGGCTTCTCCTCCATCAATCTCACGATATGTAGAGAATAGTTCCTATCATGTGTCATATGATAGGATGTCCTAGAATCAATAAGCCATAAGTTGCTTTTCCCAAAAGAGCCAGAAGTTGTAAACACCTCGGTATCACTCTCTATATCTGATTTCTCTACAGTAGATGCTGAAGCTTGCTTTGGTTCTTTTCTTCTTCCTTCGAGCTTGCGACATTGTGCTATAAAGTGCCCTGGCTTTTTACAATAATGACAAGTCAATCTCTTAGGCCGTCTAAACTAAGACCTTGAATTATATCTACCTCCATCATTCATTGACTTGCTTTGGCTTCTACCTCTCAAAATGGATAAGCCTTTTGTATCACTATATAAATATGTGCTCACCAATCTTCCTCTCAACACTTTATTATGGAGACCAACATTAACATTAGGTAGACTAATCATACTACGACCATATATCGTGTAATTAACAAAAGCAGTATACTCCTTAGGCAAGGAACATAAGAGGATCACTGCCTGAGCCTCATCAGTAATATCAACATTCGTTGCCTTCGGGTTCATAATCAAAGCAGTCAAAGCATCTACATGCCCCATAAGATGGGCTCCTGGCTTCATCTTAAACGAATAGAGTTGTTGGAGAAGAATCTGATTCGTGATAGACTTGTCTTGATATGCCTCAGATAATGCATCCCATAATTCCTTTGCCGTCTTCTTTTGACAGAATTCTCTAAGAACTTTACCTGAAAGAGTCAACTGGATTGTTGTAAGAGCTTCATCTTTCATCTCTTTCAAAACATCCACTTCAATGTCCTTCAATTTATCAAGCGTAGAAATAACCTTAAAAGTCTTTTCCTTCTTCAACACTGCCTCCATCTTCATCTTGCAAGTTCCAAAATCTCCTTTTCCATCAAAGTGTGTAACAACATAATTGACATCAGATCTACCAAGAGACTTTCCAGAAGTAGTCATTAATATCCAAACAGAACAAGAACACTAGCTCTGATGCCAAACTATAGTGAAAAATTGATGAGCTTAAGCGATTTAATCAGGATCTAGTATTGCCTATTTGAATACTAATGCAAACTCAAAATCAACTATGATATCACACAAAAATAAATAGCAAAAAGAAAAGAGACACAGAAGATTTAGCGTGATTTAAATTTGTATCCTACGTCCACGGAGACCCAACAACTTTTTATTATTTCTTTACTTCAAGAGAGAGAGTACAACATGAGAAGAGTATAAATTACTCAATAAATTTCACGTACTCTTAAAAAAATACAGAAATAGAGACCTTATTGAGAGTATTTTGATGGAGAACACTCTTGTCGGTTTTGTGATGCGATGAAAGGATGAACAAATGTCTTCATTTATATAGGTGCAAGGATGAAGACTACATGGGCATAAGAATGAAAATCTTTCCAGATTTACTTGATTTGATTTCAACACAAATTTAGTATATTTGTGTTTGTTTCCACGTATATCATTATTTGATCGATTCCTCAAATCAATTAATATATCGTCTGAAATTAATTGATTAATTTTGCTATTTGTTTTCCATATTTGATAGATTGCGGAAATCTATTAATATCTTCTCTCTTTTAAATTTGAAATAGATTTAAATTGTCCAAATTTAACTACTATTTCAAATGTTGAATGAGATCCTTTTTATGTTTAACACATATGCATGATCAGTAAAGGAACAATAAATATAAATGCTCTGAAACATCTGCTTGAATTGTCGGTTGATTAAAACATTGGGAAAAAAGTGGATGAAACACATCAATTATGCAAAACACCGTATAAAGAGTGATAACAAATTTTTCATTAAATGAAATTTAAAAAATTTGAAATTAGTTATAGCTCAAACCTGAGCCACGGTTTCATATATATTAGCACGTATACATGTATTTTTTTTCAGTACTGGTAGTAGCACATTTGTACAAAAAATAATGCTTAATCAATTTTCAAACAGAATAGCCAACTATGGACCTAACTTTCAGATGAAAAAATGCGTACCTCAGAAATTAAATGCACATAATGAATAATTTAACGATTCATTTAAGGCATGAAAATAGCGTTTTTTTTATTGATATCAGTTACCTTAGTTAATAAGAAAAAAATGATGAAAATTTAAACATTCATAACGGTGATTATTTGTAAGCGGTAATTTGAATATATTACTGTGGAAAGAAAAAAAACCGGAACAAAGCACAAAAACACAAGAGAACTGGGCAAATCTCAGATAATTGGATGAGATGCCACATGAGAGAACTGGGCAGAGAGAATAAAAAAGAAAGAAACAAAAACATAAGGAACAAAACACAAAACAGGATTGGAATGCGAGATTGGAACCAAAAACACAAAGGAACAAAACATCACGTGCATGAAATAATTACTGATGCAAAGTACAATGGGAAAGATGATGCAAGAAAACACAGAAGAAATCAAATATCTGAATCGAAGCCTAGAACTGATCGGTGTGGGAAGATGCAAATACTGAAACTGATAAAAAATGATCCAGAAACATTACAAATATCGACTAGTCTCCTGTGTATAACATTCACAATTGGGACCTCCCATAGAGGAAATATATTATGACATGATTAATATTCAGTTTCTCACTTAGATCATAGAGCATAAGTAACATTTAGAAGCTAACAATAGCATTTTAAGACTAGCATATTCCAACCATTAAAGTTGTTTAGTCCATTATGGGCTAGCTGAACACCAGCAAAGACATGCAAATGTTACCTCACTTCATATAATATTGAAACGTAGAACACAAAGATGTTTAAAGAAAGAACTCACAGTTCAGTTTAGCACTGTGGTCTATGTTTTTCAAGGCAGGAGAAAAACGTTAGGCGTCAAGAATGCTCCTGGAGCCCGGGCAGAGCTTGGATGGAGACTATATGTTTATCACAATAAACCGGATACTAATAACTCTTAGACATGTAATTACGCTAGGCATGGACAATACTAAAATGATCATTGGCTAATACAATGAACTAATAAATTCAACAAGACTTGTAAATCATTATTGCTTCATCAAATACTTGTAAGCCAAAAGATCGGGAATACTCAAAAGAAAGGATTCAGAAACACTACACTACAAGAAAAACACTATTTTACAACTTTGAATTTGCAACGATTTGATTTGCAACGGTTCCTTAAACTGTTGCAAAAAAGTCTAATCTTAACCACTTATGTCAAAGAAAACGTTCTAATAAGTTTTCATAATAACATTTTATCTATGAATGTTCTAATAAAAGTAATATCTACAACATTGACCCAAATAGTTGTTGAAACTAATATTTAACAATGTTTTTTTTTCATCGTATATATTTGGGTTTTCGATAACAGTTATGTGATCTTGTTGAATTTCTAAATCTAACAACTATATTTTAACATCGTCAATATATTGTATTCAACTATATTTATTACACATTACAACAATTGATTCAACAATAAAATTTTAACATTGTAATACCTATACGAAAATAATTCGCAACATTTATGTAAATTTAGAATTAGAACAATATTTTTTTTAACATTGTAAAAAAATAGCATATTTAACAACTTTTTGTTAATTCTATTGTTTTAAAAATATATTTTCATAATATTTTCAAAAATACATTAAACAATTTGTACATATTGTTGTTAAACTCTATGCTTGTATGTAGAAGGAATATTTATAATTTTTTTTATTCAATATATTGAAAATTTCATGGCATATATTATATTGAAACTACTTTCGCTAGCAAGCGACTCACAGGTTGACTTGTCTCTGCCATCGATACCTCCTAATATCCAAGATGTTTTAGGCGGAGAATCACGAGATTACGTGAAACACAGAGGAGGTTAATTCCACCAACTTCCCCATGAAAAATAATATTCTAAAAAGTAATAAACTACATATTTGAAAATGATGTATGAAAATAATATACATTGTGGAATAAATCAACATGGCTAAAAATGTTCAAACCAAAGGCAATTTGTATAGTTAGATTAATAGAATTCGTTACATAATAAAAAAATAGTTGGTTCTTTTCATTTGTCATCCCAACTAATCTTAAAAGAACATTTGAACTATAGTATATTAATGTTTCAAAATAATATATGCACTATATTACAAACTTTTATATTAAAAAATTACAAAAATGTTTCCTAACAAATAAATATAATAATATCTTGTCAACCAATATTGTTGCATGGATTTCTCGCAATAAATGGTTTGTCCGTCAGCTAAGGTCGGGCGGCATAAGCCTGGTCTATGTTCCCCTACCAAGGAGCGGTTCAACCCATAACTTACATATGCACTTCAAATGGTTCAACCCATGGAGACAAGGGTACCCCTCCGCTTCTTGGGTCCGGACAGTAGCTCCTCGAAGCATCATTATCGAGAGAGCCAATAAGCCTTACGAGCAACACCACCCCGTCCTGTCCAAAGATGGTCGTGCCATAATAAGAGAGCCTTGTCTTCTACATGCCCATTTGAGCCTCTCAATTCCCCTGCCTGTCTCTCTCTTGGTCGTTTGGACCGCTCAGTCCATCTTATTTTGTCGTGACTCGGCAAAACAAAAGTGCCTAGCCATCCTAGCTTAAAGAAACAACAACCACGTACTATTAATTTCCTTGACAAGATCAATATGAATATGACACCGTTCATTTGAAGAAGCGACACTATGCAAAAACAACTCCTACATCACAATTCATATGACAATGATGTCATGGTTCACCAACAACACTATGCCTCCATGTCGCCTTTTTGACACATACACGTCTTGGTACGGACCGCCAACCGACCCTCATCCAAGTCATTCTCTCCATTTGGCATCCTAGCCGGCCTGAATTCGAACCATACATCATCTTCAGTGGCTATGAGGGATCTCATGGTCCGTCATTTCAATTTGAGCCCTCCAGAACTACAATGACCCGGATTTTTCCGACATTTAATTTTGAATATTTAAATAGTTTTAAATATTGGATTTGAAATATAAATTGATTTTGAACATGGAATTATGGTTGAATTTGAGAAATAAGTTTAAATTTCAAATATAATGATTTATCGAAATACGGAAATGGTGAATAATTGGAATTTGAGTTGAATTTGGATCGAAGCAATTTCTAATGTTGATATAAATTCTATTTGAATTAGAATTGAGAATATGTTTCTAAAACTGGAATTTCAGGTGATTTCGTCAATTTTTGAAATCGTCGATTTAATCGACGCGTAAAATTAGCGATCCGGGGCACAGTCTCGGAATTCGATGAAACTAGTTTCATTGGGTCCGTAATAGTATATTATTATCAGATTTCAAATATCGTAGCGATTGGATTTACCGTTTGGTCGTACGGGATAGAAACGCGTTGAATTTATTATCGAAAATTTAATATTATAATTGAGTTCAGAAAGCTATCTTCCACATATGATCTAATTAGACCTCGAGACTTGTTCCATTGCATTCGAAATAGGGGTATAACATTAGAAACGCCAGGCGGCATTCCTCGATATGGGTTCAGGATTTCGAGGTACGAAAACGAGATATTTTTGAATATAAAAATATAAATTTTAAATCAACATCCACCCTACCCTACCTTTCAGCCACCCTACCACTAAACTTAGCCCAATCTATCATATACGAAGCCGTCCTCCTTCTTTTTAAATTCTTGTATCTCTTCCCCTTTCTTCTTTCAGAAATTCGAAATCACGAAATATAAGAAAAAAAGAGATCGAACCAGTTCGATTCGAAAAAGAAAAAAAATAGTCTGGCGATCGATTCGCGATGAGAGAAGAAGCACGCGTCCTAGAGGCCGATGCTTAGTCACGACTTGGTGGAGCTCGCGCTCGAGCTACAGGCGTCGAGGATGGGTCGTTCCTGGGTTTCGGCGTGGTGAGGAAGCGACAATCTTCCTCCGTTCGTACTTAGGTCGGAGGCATTTTAATAGAGATTGGCGAGGCCGCGAGGCACGTGGTTGCTGGCTTTAGTCAAGACGGAGCTGGGGTGTTCGGGGATCGGTAGGCAGTGGCCACCAATGGCCACGTGGAGGCGCTTTGATGATGTTCGTGGTCTCGGGTTCGTTACCTGGACACATCGCGAGTTTGAACGAGAGAGGGAAGGGATTAGAAGTGTTTAGAAAGGTGATTAAAGTTATTAATTTTGTAATTAAGGAAGATAATCGAATGCTTGTAATGGTATAACTCTGTCATATGAGGTTGAAATCAAACAAAACAAGTTGCGTTGCGATCGTGATGACGAGAGCTTCACAATGAAATTGGTTCGGGATTTTTCAGAGTCAACTGGAATTTTAGATTAAATCGGACGTTGTTCGATTTAATTTAAAATCTGGAGGTTCGGCAAATTAAAAATCAAGGTGAGTATATCTCACTCGTTTGGATTACTGCTTTTAATTTTAAAATGTTAAAAATTAATTATTGGATGATTGGTTGAATTTGATAATTATTATCAGTTGAATGTTATATTATATATATTAGCATTTATATTAGTAGTTGGATATATTTCCCGCCGATTGGAGCGGATGAGAAACTATGCGCCCCGCATAATAGCGGATGACCCTATATTACCGCGATATCACGCCTCGAAGCGGGATTGGTATTTTATAATATTAACATCTGTTGTTGCAGGGAAACAGGTTGGAGGGATCCAATTGAATTCCTCAAATATATTGATTGTTTTTCATATATAGCGATATATGATGTGTGTGGATAATCTGTATAGATTATGTTGTGGTTTGAATTTTTTATTGGATGCTATAGTAGCACTAGCCTTAATTTTGGTATTTTAAATACCATAAATATTATTTTTAAATTTGAAGGAATTAAAAGAAATTTTGGATATAAAAATATTTAAATCGAAATTTACATTATTATAAATTTAATCAATTTGGATAAAACATTGATTTGGTTGTGGGGTTGTACTTAACTATACGTAAAATATTTTAAATAGTGATTTTAAAATAATTTATATAAAGGATTTTTAAAAGTGGATTTTTAAATGATATTTCTGAAAAATGTGAAAGGGGTTGAAATCGATATTTTAAATAGATTTGTACAATAAATGGAATTTAGAAAGAAATGGATTTATAAAAATGAAATTTTATAAATGAGATTATTTTTATAAACAAGTAAAACCCAAACGAGTTTATAAATTTTATAAACGATGTTTATAAATAAGGAAATGTGATATCAGTTGATAAATTGGAATATAAATTCATAGCGGGAATTTATATCGAGATATGGAAATGGGTTTTTGGGAAAAATAGTGGGTTCTATTTTTGAAATGTGAGAATGAATATGAAATTGAAACGTAGTCGATGTGATATGAATCGAGAGGGATTTATAAATTGAAATTGGTAATAGTGGATTTTAAAAATAGGTTTTCGTCGAGAAATTAAAATTGTTTTAAAATAGGATTTTTATTTATTAAACTATATAGTAAAAGCTGGTTTAGTATTGAAATATTTTGGAAAATGGATGATTCAAATATTTAATATTAATTGAATTAAATTATAATTTTTATAATAAGCTTTGTAAATCGATTAGTTTATTTAAAAATGAATTGGAAATGAGTTACTGGCATATAAATAAAGTGTTTTAATATTTTAAATAATTACTTAAACATGTTTTAAAAATAAATTATTTTTCTTTGAAAATACTTATCATATATATAGAGTTTTGAAATGATTGTGATTTATTTATAAATCCTCTCGAGATTTGTAAACGGGGTTTATTTAACAGATATGATTTTTGTAAGAAAATTCTTGTAATGGAATTTTGGAAACTAAAGTAAACTTCCGAAATGTTGGAATACGAGAACTTGGATAATGAATTAGAATTCATAAAGGAAGTTAAAAATGGGTAGTTAGGATTATAGACAAGTATAATCTATTTTGGGAATTTCAAAGGAAATTTATTTATGAAATTCCGAGAGCTTATTGAATCTGTTATAAATGAATTAAGGATTTACAAGTAAATTGTCAAGGATTTTGAGAAATAGGAAATAAATGGAATATTTCCTAAGTATTGGAAATATAATGATTTTAGGAAAATATACTTATAAATATTTCCTAAGTATTAGACTGGAAGGATTTGAAATATTTTAACTTTGAGATTATTATTACAGAAATATCTTCAAAGCGTTGAATTATAAATGGAATTGAAAGGAAATATTTCTAAGTAGTGAAATGATCCAAAAATATCCTATTAGGGATATAAGTATTTGAAATTGTTTTTAATTATTGAATATACTGGAAGAGATTTGAATATATATATCTTCGTAAAGATATTTTGAATAAATGTTTTGAAGGATTTATAAAATCGGGTCTATTGACTGCTTATGGATGTTATTTGATAGTTAAATAACCGACTATCAAATTTGGCCAAATTCTTTAATCGTTTCGAAGAGACCAGGATCAGATTTAATTATCCGAAAACCACTTCGATCTGATTTGTGCGTTACGAATTATGATATCGTGAAGATAATGAAGACGGTGATTTTGGAGATTCGGTTTGTTCAGACCTAGAACAACTTGTATGGATGAATGTTATCATTTGCATCGTTGTCTTGAAGGCAGTGTTAGCATTCCAAGTATGAATTCTATTCTAAAGGTAAACGTAGCCTCAAGCCTCATCAACCAAGAATGACTAAAACAGGGGAGATGTAGCAGGGCTAAGTGGGTCGCACCCAAGTAGGATATGTTATCACCTTTCTAGATACCCTCGGATATATTATATTATAATTATAGATATGGTTGTGCATGAAAAAGAGAGCGCTCGATTAGGGTGGGCACACCCAGGGTGATAACATATTCGGTACTATCCAAGTTAGGGGTAGGCTGGTCCTATGTTGGCAGGGATCATTAGGTATTATCTCGGTACATTTTTCTAGAGATGTACTGTGGCGGATGGCACCTCAGTAGCCCAGTCATTGTATGGAATCCAATATCCACTACGAGCCTGTACGGTTTTGATTATGCCCAATTATGCTGAAACGTGAGATGCAGGTATTTCAGCTATTTTCTAGTTTATTTTCTATAGACACTATTATAATATCAGATGATTTTGATATAAAATATTTTGGTTATCGTAAGGTAAAAACCCATCGTATTTATGTGTGGCGTGGTCTTATGAGATACCTTTGTTTTCAAAGAATTTTGATAATAGTAATAACTCAAATTGAGTGTGTTTCCTCACGCTGGTTTTTCAGACTAACTCGGATGTTATTTATATATCATGTTCGGGCCAGACCGAGTATTACAGATCCAGGTTTGGATGCTATGGAGCTTAGTAGACGAGCTGGAGGAGTCTCAGGCATATTACAGGTACTTGATTATATTCCGCTGTGAGTGTATGCTATATATTCTGCACTTGTGAGGACAAGTTATTGTAACTGTCTAGATTTATTTGTTGATTGTTGTACTCTGATAATGATATGTATATTAACAGTTACAGTTTCTTATGTATAAAGATCTGTTATTATATATTATATTTTTGTTTCTCTGCGATTTGTGAGATTCTATGTTGTTGTTGTTCCTGTTTTCTTCTATCTCTTCTTCTCACCCTCTCTTTTCGTTTCCTTGACTCTCCGTCATTCTGTACTTGTTGGGTCGGACATGTGTGGTTTATTTTCAATTCCAAAGGTACGGATTTGCGGGTCATCACAGTTGGTATCAGAGCTGGAGGTTAAGCAAGAACCTTGGCTTTGGTGGGGATTACTCATTAGTGATAGGGTCAGTAGTACCCTAGAATGAGTTTGAGTATATTAATAGATATGAGCGCATATTTATTAGTGATATAAAATGTTTCATATTGTGTGGATTGATTAATTGAGTGGCTTATGAACTCTGGTCAGCACAGTCCGTACAACAGTATCGATAGGGGTTTCTAAACACTTGAATAGAGTAATCCGACACAGTATTGTTTGAAATGGGGTAAATGAAATAACTTTACCCAAATTATATTTTGATATAAAAGGAATAATTTCCTGAAATTATTATAGTATATCGGTGTGTTTGGTTGTTATTATTATAATCTAAACAAGATCATTAAATTGGAATGGTTATATATAACCAAATTAAAATGGTATAAATATGATTTATACAACGAGTTAAACTAAAAATGGATAAAACTAGAGTTTGGAGATTTAAATCCCGGAAAGTTTGGAAGATATTCTCCAAAGTGTTGTGAAAATAAAATAGCATTATTTTTGAAAGGATTTTTGAATAAAAATTGTTTTAAATGGATTTTGAAGGTGATAAAAGCACTAAACTCAGTTCAGTCACTGGAAAATAATCCCGGCGATGACTGCAACATCATCAGTATTCATTTTCGAGTTTTTAAGTGATGGATTGCTACCGTAGTAATTTAATATGGAAATTTTTGTTTGGAAACAAGTGTTGTTTTAGAAATTCCGGAAGGAATTGTTCGGATAAAAACCAGGTTTGGTTTAAATTTAAAAAGTATGATTTTGTGTACAGAGAAATATATATATATATATATGATTTCAAAATAATTTGAAATGAAACCGGGTGTTTGAATTTTGGAATATTCATTTGAATGATTTGTGAAACCAGAAGGAATAAGTTTTTTAACTTATAATTAGATAGTATGGATAAGTAGGGAAAATATGGAATGAAGTTTTCTTGAGATAGGAAAAGTGAATTGTATGAATTTAAATTTTACTTAAGGAAAGTTATATAAAAATTTAATTGAAATTGAAACAATATAAAATTGGATTGAGTATAAAATTTGAATGGTAGAAAGGATATATGACTATAAGTTATAATTATTGGGTGGAATAAACTTGAGTGAGCTAACTCCACATGAATCTATCTCTATAACCTTTAATGGCTACTATGAAAATTTTTGTTGAATTGTGGTGAATGAATTCACTAATTCATGAATGACTAATTGGAAATTTATTTTACAAACCGGTCGTAGTACCTTATAAATGAGCAGCTGTATATGCATACTATCCTTTTGTGTTGGATAGGAAGTTTAACTTTGTTAATAAATAGAATAACATTTTATAAAATCAAGTATGGTATTAAAAGGTTATATATATGTACTAAATCAGCCTATGCAAGAAAAGTAGTGTTTATATAGGTATATGTACCTTTGGATATTAAATGGTTGGGGTTGTTATAAAATGAAATAAAATTAGTGGTGATTTGAAATTGATTAATAGAAGGAATTGATAAATAAAATGAGTAAATGAAAATAGTTTTTGAAATGGAACTTGAGATATAAATTGAATCTGAATTTAAATTGGATTGGATGAGAATAAATTAAAAAGTGAATAAATTGATTAAGAGTCGATTTAAAATTAATTGACTATGTTTTGAGATATTGCTTAAATAAAATCGAGTATAGACTTAACTATGGAGTGGAAATGAACTTAATGTTGCATAAAAGGGTATGATAAGCCTTAATATTAATTTTATGAAATGATTCTCAGGTAATATAGTATAAATTGAGATATACCAAGTAAATGGAAATGCAAATCAATCGAAGGTAAATAAATTGAATAAGAATCAATTTAAATGAAATGAAATTTGATTACAATGGAAATGAACTTAAGTTATATAGTTGAAATGATTGGAAATAAACGAATTAACTTAAGTTAATTATTTGGATGGAAACTTGGCCCGAATGAATTTATGAAACAATCCTCCAAATTAATTTAAATTTCTTGATCAGCTCAATTAATTAGTTCAGTCTTAAGATATTTAAAAGGAAAAACAATCAAAAACAAATAATATTGAAATAAAAATAAGACTCAATCAATAAGTGAAAGAACCAAACATATTTAGTTTAGTTGGTTTATTTTGTTTGAACCATTGTTTTGATACGTGAAAGCATACGTTAGGCTTTTTGGGTCCTTAAGGTGAGGTGTAAGCCTTGAAAACGTTGAGACGTATGCTTTTTGGGTTAAAAACGCGAAATATATAACGAAATTGAACATAGAATAACATTAAATATTAAATAAAAAACACAAAACATTTAAACCAATTCAAGTTAAATACAATCATCCATAAGGATTTAAAGTTAAATCCACATAAATTATAAAAGATCGAATGATATCTTCTTCCTCATCCATAGACATATTGCCATTAAGCTCTCATCATCATTAATTTGAAAAAAGATCTCGTGCGTAGTTTGAAAAAAGAACTTACTGGACTGATATGATTACAGTTATGATGTCTGTAATTGACATCAATTCCAGTTAGTGGATCAAAATTGTAATTAATCTTTTTTACCCGATTTATAATTTCTTTCCTTCCTAATTGTTGATTTATTTTTCATTGGAATGAGGTAGGGTTTTGCGTGAGATAAAAAACTATTAAAGTGACATAATTTTTTGCACTTAAAAGGCTCAAGCCTCATCTGCATGAGAGACCGAGGCTCATTTTTTGCATTTTTTACACCTCAAATGACATATACATAGAATTTTTTTGTAAAACACCTTTTAAACTACGCTTTGAGGCTTTTTTCCTATAATGCCAAATCATCACATATAATATCTCGATATACACATGATCATAATTGAAATTAATAGTAATTAAATGTACAACTAAAACATAAAATCAAATGAAAAAATGGTTAGTTGTCCATCGAAAAGTACGGGTTCCCCTTACACAAACCTAACAAATATAACCAATATCAAAAGTTTCTTTGTTATTACTAGACCAAGACTCTTAACTGGTATGAAACTAACACTAAACAATTTATAAAAGAGGACAATTAGTATGAGGTCCATTGTTTGTTGATTACACTATTTGAGTGAGTTTTTGTAAAATATAGCCTAAAGCATGTTGATAAAGTAATTGGTACAAAATTCTTTTCATGATAATTGTTATTATTATGCAATTCAAATATGTGCCTATGAGTGCTTCATATTGAAGATAGAGCTTCGCATTGGAAGAGACAGGAAGTCGACTGGAAGAGAGCAAAAGAAGATGGAGTAGAGAAGCTGAGTATTGCCAATGACAGGCAATCAGACTCATGGGAACCCAAGCTAGACATCAAAATGCTTGTAAATTTCAAAACTAAGATGCCTTCAGGAGATCAAACGTTTGACCCCTCTAGTCAGACGTCTCATTTGCTGTTTTTTGACAATTCGAGAGTTTCAAGTTATTTTACAAAGACGTATAATCTTCGTTCAGACATCTGACCTCTTCAAGTTAGACGTTTGAGTCACCGAAGCTTTGTTTTTCAAAAGTTTTTGCTGAGTCGAATTTTGGAGGGCAGTTTGATCAATTCGGTGCTCATTTCTTCTCTATTGATGATGCAGATTCTTTTGAAGTGATCGAATGGTCTAGAGTGATTAGAGCATCTATATATTAGCCTCTTAACCATCTTCTTAATGATAGGATCAAATTCCAATAATTGAAATTAATAAAAACCCATTTAAATTAATTTGGGATTTTTCTAATTTGAGTGTTCTAAATTGTAATTCTTCAATTGAGTGATTTATTAAAGAGAGTCTCCATATCTTGTAATTTTCTAATCATTGATTTGGCTTGTTATCTCTTCGAGCCGTTGATAGAAATAAAAATGTTTGTTGGGTCCCCGTGGATGTAGGATACAAATCCGAACGACGTTAAATTTTCTATATCTTGCTTCTTTCCATTGTTTGATTTGTGTAATATCATAGTTGATTTTAAATTTGCATTGTTTTTCAAATATGCAATACTAGATTTTAGTTAAATCTCTTCAGCTCATTATTATTGGTGATAAATCCTTCCCTACATTTATCCCACAACAGTTTGGTATTAAAGCTACTGTTATTGTTCTGTTTGGGTATTAGTGGCTACTTCTAGAAAGACTAATGGTAGATCTGGTTTCAATTATGTTGTTGCACATTTTGATGGAAAGAGAGATTTTAGAACTTGGAAGATGAAGATGGAGGCAGTGTTGAAGAAGGAGAAGACTTTTAAGACTGTTTCTACGCCTGAAGCAATTGTTTTGGAAGAGATGGAAGATGAGACTCTTACAATAATCTACTTGATTCTTTCAAATGAAGTTCTTAAAGAATTTTCTCAAAAGAAGACGAAGAAAGAATTATGTGATGCATTATCAGATGCATATCAAGACAAGTCTCTCACGAATCGGATTATTCTTCAGCAACAACTCTATTCATTTAAGATGAAGCCTGGACATGATCTTATGGAGCATGTAGATGCTTTGACCACTTTGATTATGAACCCGAAGACAGCTGTTGTTGACATTACTGATGAGGCTCAGGTAGTTATCCTCTTATGTTCCTTGCCTAACGAGTATACTGCTTTGTTAACTCCATGATATATGGTTGCAGTAAGATTAGTTTATCTGAAGTAAAGGTTGGTCTTCATAATGAAGTGTTAAGAGAATAATTGGCGAGCAATAGTTTAGATAGTTGTACAGAAGGCTTATATGTTCAAAGTGGTAGAAGTCAAGGCTAGTCAAAGAATGGTGGAGGTCTAAATAATTGACTTGCCATTATTATAAGAAACCGGAGCACTTTGTAGTTCAATGTCCCAAGCTCGAAGGATAAAGAAAATACCTAAAACAAGCTTCAACGTCTATAGCAGAGAAATCAGATACAGAGAGTGACACCGATGTGTTTACAACTTCTGGCTCTTTTGGAAAGAGCAACTTATGGCTTATTGATTCTGGCCCAATAGATCATATGACACCTGATAGGAACTGTTTCTTTACATACCGTGAGATTGATGGAGGAGAAGTTCTAATGGGAAATGATGCTTCTTGTTGTATGGTTGGTGTCGGTGGTGTGAAGGTCGGAATGTTTGATGGTGTTATTTATAATATTACTGATGTTAGACATATACCGGATTTAAGGAGTAGCTTGATTTCTATTGGAGCTTTGAGTATGCTTGGATTGAAGATTGCAGTTATAGGAGAGAGAATGAAGATATCGAAGGGTTCCATGGTTGTTATGAAAGGCATAAGGTAAGAACACTACAACAAAAAAACCATACTACAACCTTTTCTTTACAACTTGCACAAGTTAACAGTTGTAATAGATATTTTTTAACAACTGTTTATTTTTAACAGTTGTAACAAAGGTACTTTTAACAACTTTACTTATGTAGCAGTTGTAATTTACATATGTAACAACTACCTTTTTATTGCCCTTTGTAATATTTATTTATAACAAATGTTTTTGCCATTTGTCTAAAACTAAAACGCAACTTTTCCGCTTCGTGAAAAATTAGGGTTCCCTCCTGAAAACATTTCATTGGCCGCTCAATTTTTTAAATAACTACAATAAACCTCATCGTCAAAATTTCCTAATCCTAAATCCTAATCCCATCCCACGTTCCGCTCGCCGCCTTTCCATGGACACTACCACGCTCGCCGCCTTGCCATCGACGTAGCAGCGCTCGCTGCCGTTTCCATCGATGAAGCTAAATCGCGCTTGCTCTCGTTGCCATCGACGAAATCCTCTTACGAACCCTAACCCGTTGCCATCGACGAAGCACAAGTTATGGTTGTCATTCGATTCTACGCTTGAAATAAATGCCGATTGTGAGTTTGATATCATGTATTGCAGAATTTGTTTATTCTATTGCAGATAATTTTTTATATAATCTTGGAAGACACATTACAACAAGAAATAGACCTGTAATCATAAATATTCAAAGACTATTTTTGGAACTAGATTGATGAAAGCAATGGTTTCCCTTTGTATTGGGTTATCTAAAGATAGTCATTCCTTACTGTATTCTAATTAACTATTCTATATTATTTAGAAATGCAGTTGACTGGACACAAAAGGTGCTGTTTAGATGGCATTCCTCTCATAAGCATAGAAAAACAATTTGTAGACCATCTAACTCTATGGTTTGGATACAAATTCAAATTTAGGGGTTTGGGGTATTAAGAAATATATTTGTTAACAGCACAAGAGAATCTGTGAGATAGGACTTTGGCTGCAAAAGTATGGCATTGCACAATTTCAGCCAAGTATTTTCACCTGTATACTAACAATGCAATGGAAGTAGAAATAGTCATTTCTTGGCGTATTTAAGAATATGAACTGAATATAATTTACAAATGTACTAGTTTAGAAATGGGCTATTCTTATTTAGCTGCTTGATTCATGTATATAACTTACTTGATACCTTGTAAATTGATGTTAGAGTACCTACTGAGCGTGAAAGGTATAAACTTCCATTAACAAGTCATGCATGAATAAAGCCTTCTACTTTTGGTATTCTCTATCTTTCAGCTTCAAGTTCAGGATTGTGATCCATTGACAAGTTAAATGCCTAATAAAAGAAATCTAGGTTGATACAATATTTTAAGTAATACCTGAAATACATGGCTATGAGATTAACATACTAGACCCTTTCTTAAATCTACACAATGCCTAATAAATGTGCATAGACTGTTCTTTTTTCTCTACCTGTTTTTAGTATTTTCAATTTGTGTTTGTACAACTACATGTATCACTTTAAATTCCAATGCAATAACATGTATCACTTTAAATTTCAAAGCATGACAGGATACCACAACATGAGCAAAGAGTACCATGATACAACATTGAATGGTGTAGTGGATCAAATCTACACAGAAATGGCCAGCAAGAGATGCATCTTCATTCTGTCATCATCTACTCACGGTCAGTTTTTGCATGAATCTACTCCATTTAGGAATTGCATTGGTATTTTTTTTCCGTCTAACATTTTGTGTGAACCTATGAAATATTAAAGTGCAAGGGAGAGGTAACACTTCCACTTCAAATGAATGAATAGAGCATGTTAACAGAAGCCTTGTGCTACAGTCTGTAAAGCTAGTGGCTATGCTTTTTATTTTCTTGATTGGTTATTTTGACAAGAAAATTTTGTAATTGAGAAGCTACGAAAAAAGTCTTAAGCATAGTAAGGTCTCTAGACATTTTTTTACAAGATCCTTAATATCTACAAGCTAGAAGACATTTACATAATGCTATTTACTCTTTAAGCCAGATATGCAACACATAAATAAGCATTCAGCTCATCGATGTTTTTCTTAGTTCTGGACTTGTAGAAAACATAATACGAACAAAGCTATCATGTACTAAATATGCAGCAACTTTTATTTATGGAACTTAAAATTCTGACTTATCATTTTTCTAATCTAAACCAACACAATGCAATTGATTTAACATATATGGATGTTTCTTATACAATCTTAATCGTAAATTATAGGATAATCAGTAAATATTGAATTATATTATAGGATGGTGTGACATGGCTAATAAACTCTATAGAAAAGTCCCTTTGGCATCATTTTAGCAGACAGTGTACGCAATATATGGATTGCTAATTGCATAGGAACGCAATGTAGCAAGCGTCATGTGTCCCTTAATCCGCCATCAGTAGTATGTATTATTTTTATTGGAGGAATAAAAGTGTTTTGGTAATGGTCTAAGTTATAACAAAATTAAGTTTGAGTCTACAAGTGTTTCAGGTTTGAATGTTAGGGAGGAAAGCTATCTGTTAATTCTTCCTGGTTTTGACGAATAATACAGCAAATATCTATTAATTCTATTTTATTAGCACAGATGTAGACATATATGTATTTGTAGAAATGGAAGTAGTCAGTTAAATCAAAAAAGTTTATTCTATTTTGATAAATTTCCATTAGCATGATCTCACACTAGAGAAAAATGAACTGAAAAACTATTCCCCAACCAAAGAACATTATTTCTGCCGTAGCGACACTTTGTCAAAATAACTATATCTCTTTGGGGAACATTTGTAATTGTATAACATTTAACAACCACCTTCAATGTTGTTTAGATGCACAAAAGTTAGGTGATATTCATTGAATAATTAACAGTATTAAAGATAAATTTAAGGTTAAGGCTAATAAAGTGGACCTGCAGTTTATTACATTTCATGACTAAGACCAGTAGTTGCATGTATGCAAGCAAGAGGACAGTTGAAACTAATAATATATATCAGGCACTCTGCTTTTTGGACAAGATATATAGGCATAGATTGTTCTTTTCATTTTATGTATTTTTGTTTATTTATATTATATACTTCCAGGTGCCAAATAGTTTCTAATGTCTTTGTCATGTCACATGTTTATAACTTCTAAGCTCAAGTTTTGTGCCTGGTAACGTTTGTTTATATTAAAAATACATATAACGTTAATTTGCTATCTGCTCATTGAATGAATTTATGCATTGGTAAACTAAGGGCTGGGACAATACATGACTAAGCCCATGTGAACTCGTTTTCATTCATTAATTGAACCAGGCCTCCCTTATTTATTATGTATAACACATCGATTTCTTTGTCAAATCTGTTATTTTCCATCTGAATTTTTTGTCTAAAGTTTCCTTTTACTCTTTTAAAATAACACGAGGCATCAATTAAGCAGTCTTGCTCATTATTATGTCATGAGCTATGTTTAACTAATCAAAGGACGACATATAACAACTTTCTTGCCTTCTTATTTACTCTCACAACCTTGTTTTTTTGTTTGCTTAAGGCTAACAAGATTTTTATGAGCATGGTTTCCATGTCCGTGTTCATTTTTCACTAATCAACTTATTGTGTACATGATGCAGAAGCACATTACAAGGTATGTTTATTTTCTTTCTCAAAATTATGAGTGAACGGTACTATGCTTAAGTTTATTCTATATTGGTTTTGTTTGAATTTTGACTGAACCACCCCACGAGTAGTTTTTCTACTGCGCTACTGCAATGCAGATTGAATTGATAGGGAGTACATTTTCCATTCAATTCTACTTCTGATGCTTGGCTTACCCACATATACAGCAAAATGAATATCAATTATTTTAGCAAAAAATTGAAACACAATAAAATTGTGTACATATGTAGTACATGTACACGACCGAGCCTTTCATGGAAATAAATATCTGGGCCAAAACATTATGCTACTAATTCTCATTTACATACTGCCAACACTGCACAGATCCACGTAATAATATATAAACAAACAGCTGCACTTTTTTGTAAATAGGAGATTATGCTTTCATTAAATATTATCATTGGCCATGGCGGCTGCTAATTCTAGGCGATTCTTCTGCCATCCCGTTTCCTTTCCGTCTCTTTCCTCTTCCTTCTCTTCCTAACTTCCCCCCGTCTCCTCCATGGCCAAGAATCGCAAGGATAAACCAAGGCTTACTTCATCTCAAACCAGATCTGGCCGATCTTATTCAGAGCCTCTTTCTTCAGCTCGCAACTTGGTGTCGAATTCGACTAGCCCTTCTGAGACAAACTGTAATTTGAATCTTGCTCTCAATCTAGATTCTTCTTCGACTCATGCCTTTCCTCTGTCAGGTATTGCCACTGTTTCTCCGTCCTCTCCTATAACACATTTGGTTGCTGCTGATGGTAATTGGAGTGGGGAAAGAGTAGTTTGTTCTCGAATTGAGGGTGTAAGGCTCTGTGCCGATCTCTTGTCCCCCGTTGTGAGTTGTAATTTGGCAAACGAGGAACACTGTGTTGTTTCAGTTCCTATTGTCTCTGCAGTTATGCCAACAAGTGAGGTTGTTCCTTCTGGTTCTGCAGATATGCCAAATATTGAATCTCGAGTAGTTCCAGTTCCAAATGTTTCGATTGTCTGTAGTGGCATTGATTGCGAGCAATCTGTTGCTAGTGGTGGCCCTGTTAAGGATATAGAATCAGTCATTGCTATGAACCTTAACCCTCCTGAGTTGAGTGGTATTGTTGCATCCCATCGGAATTATTCGATCCCTTCCAATCCTGGTGAATTTTCATTGCAATCTTCTCCTGGCATCCCTCCTGATCCCACAGTTGTTTCCAGTGAATTACCAAATGTTAAAATTCCTACATCTAATGCTGTTAACTCTCCCAATGTTAGTGTTGGCGTAGATACTGTTGTTAGGCCTGCCTGGTCTTCTTTGTTTAATAAACTGCCTCGTAACGCTGGTGCATTCGCCCCTCAGAAATTTTGCACCCAAGTAATTGATGGGATTAGTGTTCTCCCTCCAGAAGTTGTCCTTGAAGCCGAAAATCAGTGGTCTGATCATCTTGTAGGTTTCTTTCTTGATTCCGCCGCTTCATACTCCATTGTTCGTGAGAGTTGTCGGCGCGCATGGAAAATGAGAGGCTCTCTTCATGTTCAAGTTATTAACTCCTTTTTCTATTTTAAATTTGGGAACATCGAAGACAAGCTTATTGCCCTTGAGATGAGCCCTCTAATTATTGAAGGTAAACCATTTATAGTGACTCCTTGGAGTATTAGTATTGACAAAGCTCGTGAACAGGTTCTCTCTATTCCAGTTTGGGCCACGTTCACTAATATCCCGTCTGTCCTTCAACCCCTTCTAGGTCTGAATTGGCTTGCGAGCCTTATTGGTGATTTCAAATGTTTTGATGCTAATACTGTCGCTCGCAAGAATTTACTTTATGCTAGAGCATTGATTGAAATTACCCCTCTGAATCCGCTTCCGTCGTCTCTGAAAGTAAGAATTAAAGATGGTCATGAGATGGAGATAGGAGTCAATTACACTTGGAAACCCGAAATATGCACTATTTGTCAGTCTTTTGGACATTCTAAGGATAAGTGCTCTACGTCTGCTTCTCTTCCTCCTGCTCCCAAAGTCCCCCTCCTCCGATCGGAATTGAAATGGGTCCCCAAGATTACTCCTATTGCTGATAATGAGATTCCTGTTTCTCCCACTGTGGACTTAGTTTCTGAAGCAGTAGATAGTGATTATATTGATGAGATCATTTACTGGGAACCGGATGAGGGTGCTTGGGTTCACCCGGCCACGGAGATGAGGTATGACCCGCGGTCTCACAGTTATCACATGTTTCTTGGTGGCGCTGATGAGTCTAGGCGGCTTATTTATCATGTTGAGGGCGATAGTCTTTCTCTTTCGTCCTCTGGTATTGATGGTGCTTGCAATTGGTGGCAACTCTTAGATCCTACTTGGGACAGGATTTATCTTTACTCTGCACTCTCGAGATCTTTTGATCCATTATTGGCTACGTCCTTTTCTGCTGTTCAGCATGTCATAGGGCCTGGTACTGATGCTGATATCAGTAACGACAAGGGGGGTTCTGGTCCTTCCGTGTAGTCTAGACTCTCTGTCTGGCTCCAGTTCTTTTTATTTTTTCTGTATCAAGTGGTCTGCCCACTATAAAAACAGTCATAGTTGCTCTGTGCATGTGCAGAACACCTGTTATTCTCTTTATATATAGTGGCACGGCCCACTATAAAGCCGGCTAGCTTTGCTAAAAAATAATTATGGGATCCAAATCCTTGAACCCAACCAAATTTCTATATATAACTAGCTGTCTTTGATGGCCTATAAGGTTCTGTATTTAGTTTTTCGAGATGCAGAGAATTACTTTCATAAGCTTTATGATTCTATATGTAAGTGACCTAAAGCTTTAGTTTTTGGAGATGTGGGGAATTACTAGTTGACAACATATACGTGAACTAGCATAATGCTTTATTTTTTCAACCATAATGCTTTATTTTTGCAGTCTCATCAGGGTAGCAACAATGTCACAACTGGTGTTAATATACAATTTCAACAGCATCCTAGAAAGGGCAAATTATTGAGTTGGCAAAGGAATGTTGTCGCAGAAGCAACAATCACATCTACCGACCCTACTGTTTTAGTGCATCATGTACCACTAGGAGCAGATACTTGGAAAGTTTGGTTTATGCGGTAGTGGATCCTTAAGCTCTTTTATTTAGGCCTACTTCAGATATCTATACGATTGGACAAGCTGTTGGGACGCCAATTGCTTGGCATCAAGAATTTATCTCTTTTGATTAGTATGTATATGTACTTTTACCGATTTATGTTATGGATTTACTTATGTTTTGGAACGGAGTTATGAATTCATAAACGGTGTAAACTTGAATTTTCATTGAATGTGAATGGTTCGTGTTGTTTCAATTATTTGAATGATTGTGGTTATTATTAACGAAATATTGGTTTTAATTATAATATCATGAAATTTATGATTAAAAGGAATTCTAAAAAGATGAATTATAGTAGTCTGTAGCAGTGGTAAAAATATTTGTTGCAATTGTCATCACTAGTTGTAGTAGATCCTACTACAACTATTACAAAATTGTTGTAAAATGTTAACGCAACAGACGGAAACAGTTGTTAAAATAATTATTACAACTGTCGTAAACAGTTGTAAATAAGTCTTTTACAACTGCTTAAAGCGGTTGTAAAAGGTTATATTACAACATCTGTTGACAGTTGTAAAAGAGTCTTATAACAACTGGTTTTGGCTGTTGCGATAAACTTTAATGCAAGTGCAAATAGCAGTTGTAAAAAGTCTTTTACAACCGCCGAAAGCAGTTGTAAATAAGTCTTTTACAACTGCTATTTGCAACTGTATGTATCTCTTGTAAAATAATCCCGCTCTATTACAACTGCGGATATAAAGACTGGCGGATGCCAGTTGTAATAGACCTATTACAACTGTTTTTGACAGTTGTGAAATAGTATTTTTGTTGTAGTGGAAATATTTATCTATTGAAGGGCACTAGTGTACTTTGTGAATTAGTTTCTGTTACTTCAATTGATTCAGATTCTTCTAAATTGTGGCATCTACGAATGGGTCATATCAGCGAACGCTGTTTGGATGAGTCGAGAAAGCAAGATTTGATTGATGATGTTCGGCATCCAAAGCTTGGCTTTTGTGAAGAGTGTTCTTGGAAAGCAGACAAAGATTTCTTTTGGTACTTGTGAGCATAAAGCAAAAGCTGTCTTAGAGTACGTCCATACAAATGTTTGGGGGCACTTCCCTTGTCCATCCTTGGGTGGACTCGGGCACTTCATTTCATTTATAGACGATTTTACTCCTAAAGTATGGGCATACTTCCTACAATCTAAGAGTGAAATCCTTGTCAGGTTTCGAAAGTGGAAATCTGTGGTTGAGAAGCAGTCAGGGAAGAAGTTGAAAGCTCTCTGTTCGGATAGTGGTAATGAATTTATATCACAGGAATTCACCAATTGTGCGTCCGAATGCATTAAGAGGCACTACACCATACCTGGCGACTCTTAGTCTAATGGAGTTGCTGAAAGAATGAATTGGACATTATTAGAGAGAACTTGTTACCTCGGGTTGGCTACTAAGTTGAAGAAGGGATTTTGGACAGAAGCTTTATCTATGGCGGCCTCCTCATCAACTGCACACCTTCTACTACCATAGATATGAAGATCCCTGTGAAAGTATGGAAAGGAGAGCCTATTAGCTATTCATTTCTCAGAGTGTTTGGATGTCCAACTATGCACATGAGAGCAGAGGAAAGCTGGAACCTAGAGTTCGCAAGTATATCTTTCTAGATTATAGAAGAGAAGTAAAGGGATATAGGTTGTGGTGTCCTATTAGCAAAAAGATTATTATCAATAGGCATATGACTTTTGATGAGAAAGTTATGTTGAAGGTGGAGCCTTTATCATCCGATAACAGTGTGAGGATATATTCAAAAATACCAAACACGGAAGAAGTCATCGGCAGATTCTTTCCATCACCGTGGTTGATGAGGATAGTACAAATGCTAGTACAGAGGATCACACTTAAGGTGGAGCTTATTCAGAGACAAGGCCTGTTAAACAGAGAAGGAAGCATAAGTGGCTTAATGAGTTTGTTGCATTGAGCGTCAAAGACATTGACTTCGATGACATGGCAGCATATGCATTGAATGTTGTCCAAGATGAGCCTATAGAATATAGAAAAGCTATTGCATAGGTAGATAGTTCCAGCTGGTTAGTTGCTATGGAGGAGGAGATTGAATCTTTGCAGAAAAATCATACTTGGGATTTGGTGCCTCTTCCCATCGACAAGAGAGAAATTAGATGTAAGTGGGTCTATAGAGTGAAAGATGGTGACAATGGTGGTTTCAGATACAAAGCAATGTTAGTAGCAAATGGTATGCTCAGAAGAAAGGGATAGAGTATCGTGATATATTTGCTCCGGTTGTAAGGCATACATCCGTTCGTATTCTTTTGGCATTAGTTGATCATTATGATATGGAACTTGACCAACTAGATGTCAAAATTGTATTCTTGCATGGTGATCTGGATGTGGAGATTTATTTGCATCAGCCGTAGGGGTGCATTGATAGTAGCAGGCCAGATTATGTTTTTAAACTTAACAAATCTTTATATGAAATGAAGCGGTCTCAGACTATATAGTATAAGAGAGTTGATAAGTTTATGCTTTCACATGGTTACTCTAGACGCTTTAAAGACCAGTGAGTTTATTTCAAAAGGAGTGATGAAGATATGATATATCTTTTGTTATATGTTGATGACATGTTGATTGCATCTCGCATTATGATTAGAATTACAGAGTTGAAAGCGGAGCTTAGCAAGGAGTTTGATACGAAGGATTTAGGAAAAGCACAAAGAATTTGAAGAATGGAGATATTCAGAGATAAGAAGTGGAGAGAGTTGAGACTCACTCGGACACATTACATCGAGAAGGTCTTCGCTCGATTTGGCATGGAGAAAGCTAAGCCAGTTGGTACTCCGTTGGGCTTTCATTTTAAGTTGTGAAAAGACTTATCTTCTTCATCGGATATAGACAAGATGTATATGTCTGATATACCTTATTCTAGTGCCTTTGGTAGTCATGTGTGTGATGGTGTGCACGAGACCAGATTTAGCCCTTGCCATGGGTATAGTGAGCCGATATATGTCTAACCCGGGTAAAGAGCATTGGCTAGCAGTGAAGTGCATACTCAGATATTTTTGTGGAATTTCATTATTTGGCTTGTTATATGGTGGAGTAGTTGGCAATATCTCTCTTGCAGTTTATTGTGATTCATATTATGCTGAGGATAAAGATGGACGGAAGTCGATGTCGGGCCATGTTTTTACACTTGCTATAGGCTCGATTTCATGGAGATCAAACTACAGTCTATAGTACCTTTGTCAACTACCGAGGCCGTGTTGATATCGATTGTGGAATCGACTAAGGAGGGATTATATTTACTTCGGGTATTGGATGATCTTTCTACGGTGCAGCGAACAGTAGAACTATTTTCGGACAGTTAGAGCACGATTCATCTTGTAAAGGATCAAGCTTATAGTTCTCTAACAAAGCACATTGATGTTAGAAGATTCTTCCTTATGCTTGAGGAAGAACGAAAAAATATCAAGTTGGTGAAGGTGAGTACTATAGATAATCCTTCAGATATGATGACAAAGTCATTTCCTAAGGACAAGTTTGAGCATTGCTCAAACTTGATCAGTTTGATTTCAGTTGTTTGAGAGCTGTGAGGCGCAAGACGCAACAACCCCTATGACCATTTTGTTGATTATTAATGAGACCTACATATTTGAATCAAAGTGGAGTATTGTTATTACGTGATTCAAATATGTGTCCATGAGTGCTTAAGATTGAAGATATGGTGTAGAGCTTCGCACGGGAAGAGACGGAAAATCGATTGGAGGAAGAGAGCAAAAGAAGATGGAGCAGAGAAGCTAAGTATTGCCAATGACAAGCAATCAGACGTATGGGAACCCAAGCCAGACATTTGAACGCTTGTAAATTTCAAAACCGAGATGCCTTCAGGAGATCAGACGTCGGACCCCTCTAGTAAGACATCTGAATTGTTTTTGACAATCCGTGAGTTTTATGTTGTTATACAGAAATATTTGATCTTCGTTCAGACGTCCGAGCTCTTCAAGTCAGACATATGAGTCGTTGAAGCTTTGTTTTTCAAGGGTCTTGGCTGAGTTGAATTTTAGAGGATGGAGTCATCAATTCGATACTTGTTTCTTCTCTATTGATGGTGCAGATTCTTTTGAAGTGATCGGATGGTTTAGAGTGATTAGAGCATCGATATATTAGCCTCTTAATCATCTTCCTAATAATGAGATCAAATTTTAAATAATCGAAATTAATAGAAACCTGACCTAAATCAATTTGGGGTTTTTTTACTTTAAATTGTAATCCTTTAATTGTGTGATTGATTAGAGAGAGTCTCCACATCTTGTAACCCTCTAATCATTGATTTGGCTTATAATCTCTCTGAATTGGTGATAGAAATAAAAAGGGTTGTTGAGTCTTCGTGGCCGTATGTTACAAATCTGAACCACGTTAAATCTTCCCTGTCTTTTTTTTTCCATTGTTTGTTTTATGTGGTATCATAGTTGATTTTGAATTTGCATTGGTATTCAAATAGACAATACTAGATTCTGCTTAAATCGTTTCCACTCATTATTATTGATGATAAATCATTCCCTTCATTTATCCCTCCACAATAATCTCACATGTGTAACTCACGATCAAAATACAAAGAAGCATACATGCGCATGTTATATTGAATTTAGACATACTAATACAAATATTAATCCACCTCTTAGATAACGAAGAACCAAGGATCACATAAATTGTTTGAAAATTATGCATTCTCCTACTTCCTAACTCATTAAAGAGATTTCTCTGACCTGTATTATTTTTGGATCTTTTAGATGCTTCATATAAATATATCCAAGTATTACATACTTCGTGTAAAAAAATCTTATCACATCCATAGTGTGATATCTTATGTAATTAAAACAAGTTCACCACATTGATATATGCGATCAATTTTATCTATAATATGTTTATCATACATGATAAATCATATGTGCGTAATTGAATCTGACATCAAGCTATAAAATTTGACAGTTGTAGTTGATGTATCAAACCCTTCTACCTCCAAAACTGCATGTGGAGATATAGTTAATGCTTGATTAGTCCTTCTCCTTCGAAACTAGTTCGCAATTTTGTAGCATGGTAACTCCATTGCATTAGTAATTTACAACTTAATCTTGATATATATATATATATATATATCAAGGTTCGAAATTTCGTTTTCCGTTTTCGTTCCTGTCATTGTTAATTTTAAAATTTCCGGTTCCGTTTCGAAAATTTCGGAAGTTCCATTTTAATTCCGATTTTCTAATTCCGGTACTTTTTTGCTTTAATTTGCTATTTACACTAATAAATATCTAGTACTATCATAAATTTATAGTATATTTTTTATATTACATATAAAATACACTTTAATTAAAAAACCTTTGTTTAAGATTCTATATTGTTCATTTCAGATTTTAAAGTTTTGGTCAAATTTTGAAATTTTTATTATGATCATTCGATGTAAATTAACAAAAGTATAACAACTTTTTTGTCCATAAACGTGATTTTTTTGTCCATTTATTTATTGTCATATTTAATTTGTTTTCCTTTTTTAATTATTATATGTTTATTGTATTTTTTTATATTTTTTTTTCAATATTTGAAAAGTAAATCCGGAATTTTGACCGGATTTCGTTCCGGTTATGAGCGGAACCGAAACGGAATCACCGGAATTCCGCCGGAATTTTGAACCATGATATATATATATATATATATATATTACATTTACGGAAAGAATGAGACACGTGACATATGATTCAATTTTATCTTATGTTCTGAATGTCGTGAATCATTTCAGTAAGTGTAGTCAAGCTAATTAATTACAATTTTAATCAATCCAAGAGTTGTGTTGCCATAAGATATAGTAAGATGGCTCTAACCATGTATGCACAGTTTCACCACAGGATTCGCTCACAATGAGCAATTACCCAAAACATGATTGATACAACTCTACATTAGGATTTGATTAGTACACAACCCTAAGCTAAAGTTGGACTGCTGTGATACAATTTTGTCTTAGGATTCAATTTTCAACCACTCATTATAAAACTCTTGTTACACACTACGAGCAACCACACTGATACAATTTTGTCTTAGGATTCAATTTTCGAGCTTTATATTTACAGGTTTTTAAGTGTTTGAATGTACTATTTTAATGGAAATTCAAACCACACTGGTACAATTACACTCTAGGATTCATATGAGCATTTTACTAACTGATCCGATTATTCGAAGTGCTCTAGTACAAGACTAGTACAGTTTTACTTTAGGATTAAGTTCCTTGTTCGCATGATGCAACAGGTGCATAGTAATATTTAACCACAACATTAATGTTGATACAAAAAACAGTCATAATATCTCAACAATATTGTAAAGCAACAATTGTAAAATATCTCAAATAAAACGCAAGTAGTTATGCATCAAAAATACATGATGAATGATGTTTGAGTACACACGAAAACATCACATACAAATACAAAACCTCCGCTGAAACCCTAAAAAATAATCCTCGAAGTACACATAGATATAATGAAAAGTTCCCCCTTGACTGTTGGTCAACTACTCCTAGAGTATTGATCGACCAACAGTCCAAGGGGAACTGATACTGGGTACGAATTCCCAGTTTCTCAAACGAGTGAAGCTTGGTTGGAATGAGGATATAATGGTGATTTGAAGTTGGTCGACAACTGGTACTGGGTACAAATTCCCAGTTTTATGATAGCTATTTTTAAGAGGTTTTGGGAGCAAGTGGTGTGTCTGATTGATGCAAATTTAATGGAAATGCGTAGATGAGGTGAAGGGTTATGTGTCAGTTTAAAAAGTGATAAAAAGAAGTCTTTACTCTGTAGGAAGAAGATATGAATGTTTACAAATGTTGGTTTAAAAATTGATACAAAGTTTTTTCACTGGTTTTATGACCCATCGCTAAATTGCGATTGGTTGGTACTCTTCATTAATCGCTAACCTCTATCTGGTTGGTACTCTTCAGCAGTAACTTGTGACTGGTTGTCAATTTTATCTTTGAAACTGAAAGCCTTCTCAATTGTCGGTGTTAACTTTGAGGTAGGGAGTCTCACCATTTGTGATATGGTTAAGGGGTAGAGAGCCTTTATTATTATCATTGTTATCTTCTGGTTTAAGGGTTTTATCTAGTCAATATGACTGTCTTTCCCTATATAAAAGGGTTAAATAGCGACGGAGGGCGACGGCTTCCGACGGCCATTTTCCAACCGCGGCCCGTCGGAAGCCGTCGGAAAATCGCGAAATACAGACTCCAGCCGAGCCTCTTCTTCCTCATTTCATGATACTCAAAACCTAATTACAAATTCCCAAATTCACTCCCCAAGCCTCCAATCATTAATTTCATATTTTTGCATCCTCCCCGGCTACGAATTCAACTTCCCTTGCTTTCTAGCTTAGGTATAATCTCTTATTTTCGCGGAAAAATCAATTTTTATAATATTTCTGGATTTGCATAAGTTGATAAATTAGGGTTAATTGGTGATTGAAATTGTTTTCAATACTGTTATAATAGTTTCTAGCATTCCATGGTATACCTAATTCATCTTTTATCGTGAAATTGTAAAAAACATGTATAATTTGTCGTTATTCGTGTATATGTAAATCGTTGTGTATGCCTTGATTCTACGATTGTATATGTGTGTAGCGCTGCTATCATTGTATTGTGTTAATTGGAATAAGATAAAATGAATTCACGAACTAGGAGTATTATATTGTGCATGTATTGACTTATGCAACAAAAATAATGAATGAGTCTAAATTATAATTGTGTATATTGAAAAATGACAAAAATGTTAAACCACCCTTAAGTTGATGTAATACGTCGAATAAATGTGTTAAATTAAAATATATTTTTGTAAATGTGAACAGTTAGTAAAACTGTATTTTTTCGTAAAATATGCACATTTAATTAACTAATGTCCCTTAGAGAGTTTTTGGCCCCGTCTGACAAGTGTTGTACATGATCGTTATATAAATAGTCGTTTTTTTCAAAAAAACGACCATTTATATTCATCTGGTACAATGTTTGTTGGATTTGTCCCTGTATTGGACAAGTTATGAACACAGTAAGCATTTACATTTTGTATACTACTTCGTCTCAAACGGTTCATAAAATTTCGGCCTAACTTTTCTTTTTTGTTTCCTGCGTACACGCATTTGTGTACAATGCAGAGAACAAAAGGGAAATGCTGCCGAAATTTTGTTGAATCGTTTGAGACGAAGTAATATACGAAATGTAAATGCTTACTGTGTTTGTTATGGGAAGTAGGATGCCTGACCATAGAAAAAAATATCTTTTTGTATAAAATTTTGTATCGATACGTTAAAAAATAAAATGTGTCATATTTGAAAATATTTTTTAATTTGTTAAATAGTTCTTTAAATTCAAATATTATACGACCATGAAAATAATTTTTTTTGAATTTGTATTCTTGAAAATAAATATTAAATTTTGAACTTGTGACTCATTTTCTCAAATATGAAAAATGATTGATTATTTTATTGATCGGAGGAGATGGATGTACCAAAGAAAATAACTGAGAGACTCAATAAAAGAAGATTTTTATAATGGTATAAATGTATTTGTTGAATTCGCTTTAAGTAATAACGGAAACGATCCAGAAATTCGTTGTCTATGTAGTAGGTGTAGACATTTGAAGTATTTGTTACCAGATATTGTGAAAGTTCATTTGTGCCAAAACGGTTTCGTACCCGGGTATTATGTTTGGGATCGGCATGGAGAAGTTGTAGCAAATACTTCTGTTGAGTCTGAAAGTGTCGTTAACGAAGTAGTTATGACGACCCGTATAGAAAATATGGTCGAAGATGCAGCACGCTCAATGTTTCCTATGGTTGAAGTTGACGATAATGATGGAAATGTTGAAGAACCAAATATTGAAGCAAAAAAAATTATGATTTACTAGATGCTGCTAAGAAACCTATTTGGGATGGTTGTAAAAGCGGCACTCAGCTGTTAGTAATCGCAGAATACATTGCGATGAAGTTAAAATACAACATCACTGAAGCTGGGTTTACGGCTGTTGTACAAGCTGCATAAAGACATATGCCGCCTGATAATCTAATGTATGAAAATCACTATGGAGTTAAAAAACTTATGTCGGTTTTTGGTTTACCTTATCGGAAAATAGATACATGTTTAAAAGGCTACATGTTGTTTTGGAAAGAAGACGCAAACCTTAGAAATTGTAAAATTTGTAATCAGGAGAGATACAAACCAAGAAAAAAGAAGGGGAAGGAAGTTCCGTACAAGCGTATGCATTACTTACCCATCACTCCAAGGCTTCAAAGATTATATGCATCTTCTAACTGCATCTAATATGAGATGACATAGTGTGAGAACGGAGGAAGAGGGTACGTTGACACATCCGGCCGATGGAGAAGCATGGAAGCATTTCGATAAAACGTATCCAAATTTTGCAGCGGAGAGTCAAAATGTTAGATTAGGATCATGTACGGATGGTTTTTCGCCATTTTCTCAATTTGGCTCTAGATATTCATCCTGGCCCATTATCGTCACACCGTATAATTTACCTCCATGGATGTGTATGAAAATGCAATATATGTTTCTTACTGTTGTCGTTCCTAGCCCCGACGATCCGACACAAGGAATCGATGTGTATTTACAACCGTTGATTGAGGAGTTAAAAATACCGTGGAACGAAGAAGTAGAAACATACGATGTGTCCAAGAAGAAATATTTTCGTATGTTTGCTTCTTTGTTGTGGACTATAAGTGATTTTCATGCCCATGCAATGCTTTCAGGATGGAGTACTGCCGGTCGTCTAGCATGTCCATATTGCATGGATGAAACACGAGCGTTTTCTTTACCTCATGGTAAGAAAATTTCATGGTTTGACTGTCATCGATATTTTCTCCATGTAAATCATCCCTTCAGAGGAGACAAGAAAAACTTTTTAGCTAATAGAGTAGAAACCAGACAACCACTGACGATATGGTCAAGCGAAGACATATATGAACTTGTTAGGGACTATCCAAAGATATATGAAACTGGAGTGCAAACAGAAATTGAAGGCAAATCGATTGTTCATAACTGGTGCAAACAAACTATTTTTTGGGAGTTGCCGTATTGAAAACATCTTCTGCTTCGTCATAATATAGATGTGATGCACAATGAGAAAAATGTATTTGATAATGTTTTTAACACAATTTTGAATGTGAAAGGGAAGACGAATGATGATTTGAAATCAAGACGCGATATAGAAGAATTATGCAAACGTCCTGAGCTTCATATAAAACCAAATGACAGTAAAAAAACCCAAAGCATGTTACGAATTAGATAATAATCAAGTTAAAGTTGTGTTAAAATGGGTGGAAGGGTTAAGATTTCCTGATGGGATATCATCAAATCTTCGTAGATGTGTTGACTTTAAAAACGGTAGATTGAGCGGAATGAAAATCCACGACTGTCATATAATGATGGAAAATTTATTTCCCGTTATGTTCAAAGAACTACTGCCGTTAAAAGTTTGGAAGGTAGTAACGGAGCTTAGTATGTTTTACAAAAAGCTTTGTTCGACTACTTTAAAAGTGCAACGTTTACGTAAACTTGAAGTAGATATTCCTATATTGCTTTGCAAATTAGAGAAAATATTTCCGCCAGGTTTTTTTAATGTAATGGAACATTTACATATTCATCTCCCATCTGAAGCACGACTTCGAGGTCCTGTCCAATATGGATGGATGTATCCATTTGAGAGGTATGTAATATGTTATCACGTAATTTAATTGCATTTGAAAGATGAAGTTAATGTAAATTAATTTTGCATAGATATCTAAATCATCTGAAGAAAAAAGTGAGGCAAAAAACACGAGTTGAAGGTTCGATATGTAAATCTTACATCGAAGAAGAAGCTTCGTTATTTTTCTCTCACTATTTCAGTGACCATGTGAATATATCATTTTAAAGTGTTCCTCGTAATGACGAAGGCGACGAACAAGAGTCCTCTCAAGCAATGTTATCTATTTTTAAACAACATGGTCGGCCTTTTGGAAAATGTGTAGAAATATGGCTAGCCGATAGAGATATTCATGTAGCACACACTTATATTCTTCTAAATTGTGCCGAGGTTGCACCGTTTGTTAGGTAATCTAAAATAATAATTTGTGTTTTATTTTTTTCTATAATGCATGCGCGTGTATAATCTAATGTAATAATTTGTTTATATATACAGTGTTTATGAACGTGAACATCCGAACAGAGATCTCAGTAAAGAATTTTCCGGTTGGTTTTCAAATTACGTTTATGAGACGAGAAATTGTGTTGTTGACGAAGGGCTGAAACATCTTGCGATGGGACCAAAAAGATTGGTCAAGACATATCCAATATATTTCGTCAATGGATATAAATTTAACACTAAAGAATACGGTGCAGAAAAATTAACAAATAATACTGGTGTATTTGTTAAAGGTAGTGACGATCCAGAAAATCACATAAATGATTTTTATGGCATTCCAACACAAATTTTGCAACTGACATATTTCTCACGATCCGCGGAGGAGGTGTTTCTATTTAGATGCAATTGGTTTAGCAATGTTCCAGGTTCTGGAATTAATATGCACAAGGATTAATCTTATCGAAATAAAGCATACATCGCACTATCACAAGTACGATCCTTTTGTACTAGCCAAACAAGCATTGCAAGTTTATTACGCTCCTTATCCATCTCTAAAAAGAGATAAAGCAGATTGGTGTGCAGTTTTTAAAACAAAGGCCAGATTTACATTCGATGGGAAGAATATTCCAGACGAACAAGCTTATCAGGCAGATCTTGGGGAAAATAACGAAATAATAATTACAGACGATCATACAGATTTTGGTCCTTTGATCGATGAATCAAATGTTTTGATAGAAGCGTTTGACAGTGCAGAGGAAAATGTCGTAGAAAACGAGACCGAATCTGAATCAGAAGACGACGATGATTGATAAGAATCCGAAACTGATTTTTTTGCAATTGATGTAACTATGTTGAATCTTGAAATATTATGAAATTGATGTAACTATGAAACCAAATATGTACGTTTACCATTATTTACATGTTTTATGTCATTTCCATTTGTCATTTATTTAGCAATTTTTATTAAAAATGCAATGTAATCTGCTTATCATCGGAACATGAGACCCATTATGAATCAGGTATAACACACTTCCATTTCTATTTCCATTTCAATCATTAATTTAGCAATTTATACCGTTGATGTCATTTACGTATGAAATATATTTCATTATCATGTTATTATTCTCTTTTGAAATGATGTGTATATACGTCACAGGTTTATCGTAATGTCATCTAGAGGTAGGAGCTCTTCCCGATCTTCAGGAGGCGATGGTAGTGGTCCATCGCAAGCATCACAGCGTCATGTAGTTTCTTTAGTACCTAGAGCAGAGGGGTAAGAATTAAATTTTATTCAGCATCTTATTTTTTTTTAATATACGTACGTACTTATCTGTATCATATTTAAAAACAGGGGGTTCGACCTACTGCCCTTGAAGGTTGTGTTGGATGTTTCTAGAGTGTATTTGGCAGGATGTCCTAGTAAGTATATTTTTCTGTTTTCTATTTTTAATTCGTTTTTGTCATTTTACAGTTTAATATTCTTTTTGCTTTTTATCGTGAAACACAAGCTGAGATGGACATTCAGACAGACGATATGCAGTTGTCACGAGAATATTGGATGAAGAAGATGCGTAAAAACTATAGGGACTCGATATCCGAAATCAAGAAATCAGGTAAGAAACCACGTTGGATGAGGGAGAGCATATGGCAAGCATGGTTGGGATATTGGAAAACTGAAGAGGCGAAGGCAAGTATACTAATTTTTTTAAATTATTTGACTGGAAGTAAATATCAAAATACATGATCGATAAATAATGTATCAAATTTTGAATGTACAGGCAGAGTCGGAAAGAAACTCTGCAAATAGAAATAAAAATCCCGTCATTCATCGCGGAGGGTCGAAGTCATTTCGGCAGTATCGGCAGGAGTTGATAAATTTACTGAATGCAAATTGTAAATAGTTTATGCGATATAATTTTAAATGTACAATAATTGTATGTAAAAAATCAATTTCAGAAAGCTGAGGTGCATGGTCCCGTGGGCTATATGGACGTGTTTACTCGTACGCATGCTGTCGAGCATGTAAATCTGGACGGGACAGTTTCGTATACATGGCAGGACGATGAATCTAGCAAGAGCCATGTAAGCATATTTCATTTTATACAGTATTAGTAACTGTTCTACTTGTTAAAATATAATGAAATAAGATATGATGATATTAATTTGTTAATGCAGGAAAAGTTTATGGAGCAGCGCCAGAAACTCCTTGCCGATACGGGTCGAGATCAGCTGACGACGAATGAGGAGGATGTTATTTTTGAGTCAGTTATGGACCCATTGGAGCATGGCAGACGATACGGATTTGGCAATCAAGTGTTAAGTAAATAATATATTGGGTATCATATAAGTTTTCAAATTCAGTACATTGGTTTTGAGTCACTTCGTTATGAAAGCATTATGCATTACCAAAATATATTAATTCATTACTTGAATGTCATTTCAAAAAAATAACGAAAAAGACATGTTATTTAATTTAGTTTGCCTGATATATGCTATACACATGCATAAATTTGTCACATTTACTGTTAAAGAGATCAAAAGCAATGATATCTCATAATGTAACGTACTATTATTTTTGTTAATAAATGGTTGAATCACAATTTAAAAACGGCCAAAAGAACATATTTTCAAATGTATACATTATACATGCATAAACTAAATTAAATAACATTATCACACTGCTAATCATTCACATACCTGCACATACACTTACATAAACATGCATAAACTAAATTAAATAACATTATCAAACTGCTAATCATTCACATACCTGCACATACACTTACAGAGATCATACAGCTAAATTAAATATTTATTACATGCCAGCAGTCAGAAATGGGGTAGGCAGACTAGAGCTCAGATCGATCTTGCAGAGATCGAAGATTTGCGGGCTAGAGTGGAGCAGTTGGAGGAGCAGACCGTCGGCAGGCCAGACCACACAGTTGTTAGACCAGTGTATCGCCGAGTACATGCAGCAGTATGGTGGCCGCTTCCCTTCCTCTGTTGGCTCTAGTTCTGGAGGAGATTGATTGATTGCTTTGGTCGGTATGTTTTTTCCTGTTTTGTATGATTTGGTAGATGGTGGAGGTAGTTGTTGATTTATGCACTATGTTTTGATACACTTAGCTTTTTTGTTGTATAATTATATGGATGTTGGGATGTTGGGATGTTGGGTGATGATTATGTGTTTTGACTAAATTTTATGTATTTGTTTGTTTGGTGAATTGTGTATAGTTTGGTTTTTGATATTTGGTTGAAATATTATATATTGGATTCTGCAGAATAGTGTTTGTATGGGAAATGTGGATGGAAGGCTATAATACAGCAGAAATATAAAAAAAATTACAACAGATTTCCGACAGCTTTCAGGTTATGTTTTTCCGACGGCTTCCGACGGTTTCCGACAAGTGTCGGAAGCCGTCATAAGCCGTCGGAAATACGAATGACGAGATGTGTCAGAAGCCGTCGGAAACACTGCACCCTGATGCCTTATTTTCCTATGGCATTTTCCAACGACCGCCGATGGTTTTCTGCCGTCGGAAAATGCCTTTTTCCTTGTAGTGTTCGGATTAGAGGTTTTCCATGGATTGTTGGGGTTACCTATTGGCTTGTTGAAAATTGATAGTCTACAGAGTTTGTTATGATGTTAAAGGGCATATATTGTTAAATTTGGATGATTCAAATATTTGTTGAGGAGGAAAGAAATTGATTAATTGATTCAATCAATCAATTAATTTGACTTGTATATGGAACGATATTTTGGAAGGAAACTAATTAATTAGCCAATCAATTAATTAGTCAATGCATTTGTTATATGAAGAAATAAATGATTAGGCATGGAGAATCAATCAATCAAAGGAAAGATATGAAAACCAAGATTACGCCATCTATTTATACTAAAATCAAATCATGTAATTTGGAAAGATATTCGGGTAATCAGGAAATTGATTTTCTTAATCTCCAAACAATCCTTCATAATCAAGTCTATTTAAATGAAGGAATTTCATCTTCATATGCAAGTGAGTGTGTGAGAGCATCCACCATTATTCTTCTCTCTCTTTTGTACTCTTTTCTTCAATGGAATAAAAGAAGTTGTTGGGTCTCCGTGGACGTAGGATATTCATATCTGAACCACGTTAAATCTTCTGTATCTCTTATTTCTGCTATTGTTTCTGTGAGACTGCATAATTGATTTTTTTTAAGTTCCATTGATATCTAAATAGCAATACTAGATCCTGATCAAATAATTCGCTTCCGCTCAAATTAAAACAAATTTCACTACAGTTTGGCATCAGAGCTAGTGTTATTGTTCATGTTTGGATATTAATGGCTACTTCTAGTAAGTCTGTTGGTAGATCTGGTGCCAATTAACACGTTTTGACGGAAAGGGAGATTTTGGTACTTGGAAGATGAAGATGGAGGCTGTATTAAAGAAGGAGAAGACTTATAAGGTTGTTTCTGCGCCTAAGAAATTGAAAGGTATTAATGCAGCTGATTTGGAAGAGATGGAAGATGAAGCTCTCGCAACAATTCAGTTGAGTCTTTCAGATGAAGTTCTTAGAGAATTCTCTCAGAAGAAGACGGCGAAGGAAATATGGGATGCATTATCGGATGCATATCAAGACAAGTCTCTCACTAATCGGATTATTCTTCAGCAACAACTCTATTCTTTCAAGATGAAGCCTGGAGCTGATCTCATGGAGCATGTAGATGCTTTGACTACTTTGATTATGAACCTGAAGGCAGCGGAAGTTGATATTACCGATGAGGCCAAGCTGTGATCCTCTTATGTTCCTTGTCTAAAGAGTATACTGTTTTTGTTAATTCCATGATTTATGGCCGCATTAAAATTAGCATGTCTGATGTAAAAGCTGGTCTTCATAATGAAGTATTAAGAGGTAGATTGGCGAGAACTAGCTTGGATAGTGATATCGAAGGCTTATCTGTTCAGAGAGGTCGAGGCCAAAGCAGGTCGAAGAATAGTGGAGGACGGAATTCTTCGCGGTCTCAGTCTAGGGGGCCTAAGAAGTTGACTTGTCATCATTGTAAGAAACCAGGGCACTTCATAGCACAATGTCCCAAGCTTGAAGGTAGAAGAAAAGATCCAAAGCAAGCATCAGCTTCTACAACAGAGAAATCGGATACAGAAAGTGACACCGATGTATTTACAGCTTCCAGCTCTTTTGGGAAGAGCAACTTATGGCTGATTGATTCTGGCGCATCCTATCATATGACACCTGATAGGAACTACTTTTCCACTTACCGTGAAACTGATGGAGGAGAAGTTATGATGGATATTGATGCTTCTTGCCATATGATTGGTGTTGGTAGCGTGATGATTAGGATGTTTGATGGTGTTATTCGTACGATCACCGATGTTAGACATGTACCTGATTTGAGGAAGAGCTTGATTTCTGTTGGGGCATTGAGTAGACTTGGCTTAAAGATTGTAGTGGAAGGAGAGAAAATGAAGATATCAAAGGGTTCCATGATTGTTATGAGAGATGTGAGGGCAGGAAATCTTTATCTATTAAAGGGCACTACTGTAGTTGGTGAATCGGCTTCTGTTACATCTGTTGATTCGGATTCTTCCAGATTATGGCACTTACGGATGGGTCACATCGGTGAGCGCAGCCTGGATGAGTTGAGAAAACGAGGATTGATTGATGGAGTTCATCATTCAAAACTTAGTTTTTGTGAAGAGTGTGTTCTTGGAAAACAGACGAAGATTTCTATTGGTATAAGAGATCATAAAACAAAAGTTGTCCTGGAGTATGTTCACACAAATGTCTGGGGTCCCTCCCCTTGTCAGTCTTTAGGTGGAGCCAGGTATTTCGTTTCATTTATATATGATTTCTCTCGTAAAGTATGGGTATACTTTCTTCAGTCAAAGAGTGAAACCTTTGCCAGGTTTCAAAAGTGGAAATCTATGGTTGAGAAGCAGTCAGGGAAGAAATTGAAAGTTCTCCGTTCAGATAATGGCGGTGAATTTGTATCACAGGAATTCATCGATTATTATGAGTCTGAAGGCATTAAGAGGTATTACACTACACCAGGCGACCCCCAGTCTAATGGAGTTGCAGAAAGGATGAATTAGACATTATTGGAGAGAACAAGATGCCTCAGACTGACTGCTAAATTGAAGAAGGGATTTTGGCTGAAGCTTTACCTATGGTGGCTTTCCTCATCAACCGCACACCTTCTACTGCCATAGATATGAGGATCCCTGAAGAAGTATGGAAATGAGAGCATGTTAGCTATTCATTTCTCAGAGTGTTTGGTTGCCCAACTTATGTGCATGAGAGTAAAGGGAAGTTGGAACCTAGAGCTCGCAAGTGTATCTTTCTAGGTTATAGGAGAGGAGTGAAGGGATATAAGTTGTGGTGTCCTATTAGCAAGAAGATCGTTATGAGCAGGCATGTGACTTTTGATAAGAAGGCTATGTTGAAGGTGGAGCCTTACTCATCGATGACAATGAGAGGACATGTGAAGAATACCAGACACAAAGCAAGTCATCTGTTGATTCTTTCCATAGACGTTCAGATGGTGATTCTGATGACACTGTGGTTGATGAGGGTAATATCGATGTTGGCACAGAGGATTAAACTCAAGGTGGACCTCATTCAGAACCTAGGCCTGTCAGACAAAGAAGAAATCCTAAGTGGCTTGATGAGTTTGTTTGTTTGAGCATCAAAGACATTAACTTCGATGATATGGCAACATATGCTTTGAATGTTGTCCATGATGAGCCTTGTGATTATAGAGAAGCTATCGCATCAGTTAACAGTTCCAGTTGGTTAGTTGTTATGGAGGAGGAGATTGAACCATTGCAGAGAAATCATACTTGGGATTTGGTGTCTCTTCCCACCGACAAGAGAGCTATTGGATGCAAGTAGATCTATAGAGTGAAAGACGGTGAAAATGGTAATCTCAGATACAAGGTAAGATTAGTCGCAAAGGGGTATGTTCAGAAGAAGGGGGTAGAGTATCATGATATCTTTGCTCCAGTGGTTAGGCATACTTCTATTCGTATTCTTTTGGCATTAGTTGCTCATTATGATATGGAATTAGAGCAACTAGATGTCAAAACTACATTCTTGCAATGTGATCTGGATGAAGAGATTTTTTAAAGCAGCCGGAAGGGTTCATCGATAGTAGCAGACCAGACTATGTTTGCAAACTGAATAAATCTCTATATGGACTGAAGCAGTCTCCTAGACTATGGTATAAGAGGTTTGATAAGTTTATGCTTTCATAGGGATACTCTAGAAGTTTCAAAGACCAGTGTGTTTATTTCAGAAGATGTGATGGTGATATGATTTATTTGTTGTTATATGTTGATGATATACCGATTGCATCTCGGAGTATGGTCAGAATTAAGGAGTTGAAAGCGAAGCTCAGTAGAGAGTTTGACATGAAGGATTTGGAAAAGACACAAAGAATATTGGGTATGGAGATAAGCAGGGATAGGAAGCGGAGAGAGTTAAGGCTCACTCAAGCGCAGTACATCGAGAAGGTCCTCGCTCGATTTGGAATGGAGAAAGCCAAACCGGTTGGTACTCCATTAGGCTCTTATTTTAAGTTGTCAAAAGACTTATCTCCCTCATCGGAAGAAAACAAAAGGTATATGGATGATATACCTTATTCTAGTGCTGTTGGTAGTCTTATGTATGCGATGGTGTGCACATGACCAGATTTGGCCCATGCAGTGGGTGTTGTGAGTCGATATATGTCGAACCTAGACAAAGAGCATTGGCAAACAATAAAGTGGATTCTTAGATATCTTCGAGGCTCTTCTTTGGTGGGCTTGTTATATGGTGGAGTGGATGGTGACATCTTTCTTAGGGGATACTGTGATTTTGATTATGTTGGGGATAGAGATGCTAGGAAGTCAATGTCGAGCTATGTTTTTACACTTGGCATAAGCTCTATTTCATGGAGATCAAAGCTGCAATCTATCGTAGCTTTATCGACTATCGAAGTAGAGTTGATATCGATCGTGGAAGCAACAAAGGAAGGATTATACTTACTTCAGTTGTTAGATGATCTTTCAATGGTGCAGCGGACAGTAGAGCTATTTTTAGACAGTCAGTGTGTGATGCATCTTGTAGAGAATCAAGCTTATAGTTCACAAACAAAGCACATTGATGTTAGAGGTTTCTTTCTTATGCTTGAGGAAGAACGAAGCAAGATCAAATTGTTGAAGGTGAGTACTTTGGATAATCCTTCAGATATGATGACAAAGTCACTTTCAAAGGACAAGTTTGAGCATTGCTCAAACTTGATCAGTTTGATTCCTGTTACTTAAGCGCCATGAGGAGCTAGACCAATAACTTCTATGTTGATTTCTTAATGATAAGGTGATGAAGAGAGATTGTTATATTTGAATCAAGGTGGAGTGTTAAATTTGGATGATTCAAATATTTGTTAAGGAGGAAAGAAATTGATTAATTGGTTCAATCAATCAATTAATGTGGCTTGTATATGGAAGGATATTTTAGAAGGAAACTAATTAATTAGCCAATCAATTAATTAGTCAATGCATTTGTTATATGAAGAAATAAATGATTAGGCATGGAGAATCAATCAATCAAAGGAAAGATATGGAAACCAAGATTACGCCATCTATTTGTACTAAAATCAAATCATGCAATTTGGAAAGATATTTGGGTAATCAGGAAATTGATTTTCTTAATCTCCAAGCAATCCTTCATAATCAAGTCTATTTAAATGAAGAAATTTCATCTTCATATGCAAGTGAGTGTGTGAGAGCATCCACCATTATTCTTCTCTCTCTTTCGTACTCTTTTCTTCAATGGAATAAAAGAAGTTGTTGGGTCTCCATGGACGTAGGACATTCATATCTGAATCACGTTAAATCTTCTGTGTCTCTTATTTCTGCTATTGTTTCTGTGAGACTGCATAATTGATTCTTTTTAAGTTCCATTGATATTTAAATAGACAATACTAGATCCTGATCAAATAATTCGCTTCCGCCCAAATTAAAACAAGTTTCACTACATATATGATGTTTTGGATGACTTGGAGCTCAGATGAATGTTGGTTTGTTGAGCGTCTCCGTTGGAACTTTTTTCATATATTTCTTTCATTTTCTGTATTATGGCATAGTTGTAGCCACTAAACCATTTACGTCAATATGTTTGCTATAATGCTTGTATTTGAAGTTCATAACTTGTATGAACATATTAGTTTTATGACTTTTATGATGGTAGTATGATTTGGTTGTCTTAAAGCTTAGTATGTTCTGTTGTGGACTTTTGAGTTTGTACATCATGCTTTAGATAGTACTTATTATATGTGAAAAATTCACCTACCAATGTCTTTTATGGTTGGTCGATGAACTATACGCCTTTTTTTGTTTGTGGATTTATTAGGTGACATCAATTGATAATTAGGTTAGGATTTTTACAGTTGACATCTAGAGCAAGATTGTCATAATGAGTAGTCGAAGAGAACAAGGAGGTAGGGTTAGGGCAGCAACTAGTAATGGCAGGGAGACGGTTACTTCTCCAGCAGAAACAGCTCTTGAAGCAACACGCCAGGAATTGCTACAAGTTATTCGACAAATCACTCCATTGTTACCCCTGTTGGAAATAAACTTGATTTTGTTAATCTAGATTTTTCCATATTGGAAGTATCTAGAATATATGCTAGATGTTTATGGAATATATTTGAAATTGTATAAGAAAATATTTGGAAGATATTTATGGAATAATATATTTGAAATTGTATGAGAGAATATTGAAGAGATATATATGGAGAACCATTAGATTAAGTGAATCTCCATCGTTTATTTGAGACGTGAACTCCTATAAATAGAGGTGAATTCACTCATTTAGAATGTAAGACAAAAGAAACGTAGTGAGAAAAAAAATATAAACTTTTGTAATAAAGTTTAGTAATGAAGTATTTTCTCCTTGTAAGAAAAAATCGTGTTTTTCTCTCCAACCTCTTGTCTATCCTCTTCTAAAATCAAATCTATTTGCTATTAAAGAAAACTTCCAACAAAGTGGTATCAGAGCTTGAAGATCCTTCTAAAAAGATGGCGAATAACGGCGTTCCTTTACAAGTCTCGGTGCTCACCAAGATCAATTATGACAATTGGAGTTTAAGGATCTTCTTCAAGCACATGATGTATAGGAGATAGTCGAGAAAGGCTATACCAAACAAGAGAATGAAGATGGTCTATCTCAAACTCAAAGGAATAGATTGAGAGACTCAAGGACAAGGGACAAGAAGGCTCTCTAATCTATCAAACATGGATGCTGATACTTTGAGAAGGTTTTGGGATCAAAGTCAGCCAAAGAAGCATAGGAAAAGCTTCAAACATCTTACAAAGGAGCCGATCAAGTCAAAAAGGTACGTCTTTAAACTTTAAGAGGAGAATTTGAAACTTTGCATATCAAAAAAGGTGAACTTGTCTCTGATTACTTCTCAAGAGTATTAAGGTTACTAATAACCCAAAAATAAACGGTAAGAAGTTAAATGATGTAAGAATTATGGAAAAGATTCTTGGATCATTAGATCCAAAGTTCGAACATATTGTCGCTATCATCAAAGAGACAAAAAACTTGGAAGCCATGGCAATAGGAGAACTTCTTGGATCATTGCAAGTTTATACAGAAAAGAAAAGGAAAAAGGAAGAAATTGTGGAACAAGTACTTTTAGACTCAAATTGATTCAAAAAAGGAAGAAAGCAATCGAAGCCAACAAAGATGAGGTTATGGTCAAGAATGAGGATGAGGTTCATGGATATGGACACGGACAAGATTAGAGACCCAACAACGACAACAACAATGACAACAATAACCAAAGAGGAGAAAGATCAACAAGAGGTCGTGGGAGAGGAAATTTTAAGTCAAGGCATGTCAAGTCACGTCAAATACTACAATTGTTAAAAATTTGGACATTATGCTTCTGAATGTAGTAAGGAAAATGAAAGAGGTGAGGATAATCAATGGTACCTAGATAGCGGTGCAAGCAACCATATGTGCGGAAGAAGAAACATGTTTGTGGAGCTTGATGAATCGATGAAGGGAAACATGGCATTTAGAGATGAATCCAAAGTAGAGGTGAAAGGTAAAGGAAATGTTCTCATTCGATTAAAGAATGGAGATAACCAATTCATTTTCAATGTTTACTATGTGCCAAACATGAAGAGCAACATCTTAAGCCTATGACAACTCTTGAGAAATTCGATTAAAAGATAAAAAAAACCTTTCTACAAGAGACAGTGCAAGTAACTTCATTTCTAAGGTGCCGATGACAAAAAATAGAATGTTCATTCTCAACATTCAAAATGATATCGCACAATGTCTTAAGATGTGCTACAAAGATACTTCTTGGCTCTGGCATCTTCAATTTGGGCATCTCAATTTCAGAGGATTAGAGTTGCTCTCCAAGAAGGAAATGGTAAGAGGATTACCTTGCATCAGCCATCCGGATCAAGTGTGCGAAGGATGTTTACTTGGAAAACAATTTAAAATGAGATTTCCGAAGGAGTCATACTCAAGAGCTAAAAAACCATTGGAACTCATACACATGGAAGTGTGTGGTCTGATCAAGCCCAGTTCACCTGGTAAGAGTAACTATTTCCTTCTTTTCATCGATGATTTTTCAATAAAAACATGGATGTATTTTTTAAAGGATAAATTAGAGGTGTTTGGGAACTTCAAGAAGTTCAAGGCCCATATTGAGAAAGAAAGTGGCCTTGTGATTAAAGCCATGAGATCTGACCGGGGAGGAGAATTCACATCAAAGGAATTCCAGAAGCATTGTGAAGGTAATGGAATCCGATGACAACTGACGGTGCCTAGATCCCCCCATCAAAATGGAGTGGTAGAAAGGAAGAATAGGACAATCCTTGAGATGGCGAGGAGCGTACTCAAAAGTAAGAGGCTGCCAAAGGAGTTTTGAGCGGAAGTAGTTGCATGTGCGGTTTATCTATCAAACTGTTCTCTAACAAGAATGTGTATGGGAAAAACAACACAAGAAGCATGAAGTGGAAGTAAGCCCGACATTTTCCATCTAAGAGTGTTTGGAAGCAAGTTAGATGACAAAAGTGAGAAGTACATCTTTATTGGTTACAACACCAATACCAAAGGCTACAAGCTCTACAATCCTGATAAGGGGAAGATAATCATTAGTCACGATGTTGCGTTCGATGAAGAAGGAGAATGGTATTGGAGTTTACATAACCAAGACTACAACTTCTTTCCATATTTTGTAGAAGATGACGTGCAATAACCAAGGATAGAATAATGAAGAGAGGAGGCTACTTCACCAGCCATGAGTTGTCAAGAAGACGAAAGCTCAAGCGAAAGGAATTCATGCTTTAGAAGCCTTCAAGAAATATATGAGGTAACTGCAAAAACCAATAAAATCTTACTCTTTTTTGTCTACTTACAGATTGTGAGCCAATGAATTTTCAAGAAGCTTGGCAAAAGAAGAGTTGGAGAAATGCTATGAATGAAGAGGTAAAGGCGATCAAGAAAAATAACACATGGGAGTTAGTTTCACTTCCACAAGGGCACAAGGCAATCGGTGTAAAGTGGATATACAAAGTAAAGAAGAATGCCAAAGGAGAAGTTGAAAGATACAAGGCGAGATTGGTGGCAGAAGGCTACAGTCAAAGAGTCAGCATTGATTATGATGAGCTATTTGCTCCAGTCGCTCGACTAGAAATGTTAGACTAATTATTTCATTAGCAGCTTAAAAAAATTGGAAGATACATTAAACAGATGTGAAATCCACATTCCTAAATGGAGTTCTTAAAGACAGAGTTTACATCGAGCAGCTACAAGACTACGAAATTAAGGGAGAAGAAGACAAAGTCTTGAAGCTAAAGAAGGCACTTTATGGGTTGAAACAAGCCCCAAGAGCTTGGAATGCTCGAATTGATAAGTACTTCCAAGAGAGAAACTTCATCAAGTGTCCATATGAGCATGCACTCTATATCAAAATCCAAAACGGTGATACATTGATTGTATGCTTGTATGTAGATGACTTAATCTTCACTGGTAGCAATCCAAGTATGTTTAATGAGTTTAAGAAAGAGATGACGAAGGAGTTCGAGATGGAAGATATTGGAATTATGTCTTACTACCTTGGCATTGAAGTAAAACAAGAAGACGAAGGCATCCTGATCACTCAAGAAGGCTATACTAAGAAAGTGTTAAAGAAGTTCAAGATGGATGACTCTAACCCGGTCTGCACGCTAGTAGAATGTGGAATCAAGTTGTCAAAGCATGAGGAAGGAGAAAAGGTGGACCCAACACTCTTTAAAAGCTTGGTTGGAAGCTTGCGATACTTAACGTGCACAAGATCCGACACCCTATATGCAGTAGGAGTTATCAGTTGATACATGGAAAACTCAACAACAACTCATTTGAAGCCAGCAAAGAGGATTCTTTGCTATATCAAAGGGACAACCAACTTTGGTTTGTACAACTTTATTTGTTATAACTACAAGCTTGTTGGATATAGCGATAGCGATTGGAGAGGAGATATGGATGACCAAAAAAGCAAAAGCGGCTTCATGTTCTACATGGGAGACACGACCTTCACATGGATGTGGAAGGAGTAGTCGATTATCGCTCTTTCCACATGCGAAGCAGTGTATACAGCTGCTACTTCATGTGTTTGCCATGCAATTTGGTTACAAAAACCTGTTAAAAGAGTTGAATTTGCCACAAGAGGAGCCGACCGAGATTTTCATGGACAATAAGAGAACAATTGCTTTGGCCAAGAACTTGGTCTTCCATGATCAGAGCAAGCAAATTGATACGCGCTATCACTACATTAGAGAGTGTGTTGCCAAAAAGGTGTACAACTAGAGTATGTGAAGACACATGATCGGCCGTTGATATCTTCACCAAGCCTCTCAAGCACAAAGATTTTGTTAAGTTGAGGAGCCTACTTGGAGTAGCAAAATCAAGTTTAAACGGGGTGTTGGAAATAAACTTGATTTTGTTAATTTAGATTTTTCCATATTGGAAACATCTATAATATATGCTAGATATTAATGGAATATATTTTAAATTGTATAAAAAAATATCTAGGAGATATTTATGGAATGATATATTTGAAATTGTATGAGAATATATTTTGGAGATATTTATGAAGAACCATTAGATTAAGTGAATCTCCACCGTTTATTTGAGATGTGAACTCCTATAAATAGAGATGGATTCACTTAATTAGGATGTAAGAGAAAAGAAATGTATTAAAAAAATATGAACTTTTGTAATAAAGTTTTTTTTCTCCTTGTAAGAAAAAATCATGTTTTTTCTCCAACCTCTTATCTATCTTTTCTAAAATCAAATCTATTTGCTATTTAAGAAAACTTCTAACAACCCCAAGGTGGTGCTTTTGCACGTTTCTATAAGGAGTTCACCGTCTTAGGAGGAAGCACTTTTGATGGGAATGAAAGCCTCATTGAGGTAAATGATTAGTTGTGCTTACGTGAGAGAATTTTTGAAAAAATGGAGGTGACCGAGTTGCAAAAGAGAGAGCTAGCAACACCTCAGCTGATATCTACTACTACATCATGGTGGAAGATTATCTGCTTAGGTTTGGATGAAGGAACCATGGCGTAGGATGAATTCAAAAAGAGATTTGAGGCTCGCTTCATTCCTACCACTCTAAAGAGTACCTTATGCCGAAATTTTCTTTTAAAGCAAGATGAGGCTATGACTTTCACAGAATATGCTAACGGGTTTGATAAATTATCTATTTATGGGGCAGCTTTGATCGAAAGGCCAGGTTGGAAAACCGAGAAGTTTGTAGTGAACTTCTTCCATCTCTCCGAACCCCTGTTCGTTATGATTTCTGTGACACCTTTGATGAGGCGTTAAATTCTGCCTTGTGTGAAGAAAGCATGGAGGCTATTAGGGTTAAGGCCAAGAATAAGGGGGTAAAACCTCAACAAAGCAGAGATTGTTGTTTTCAGCCTTATGCGAGGAGGTCACGGTCTAGTGAGAATGTTTGGTGTTTTACATATAGTAAGATTGGGCACTATAGTTATGGATGTCCAGAGAAGGGCAATGGATCTCAGGTTTGTTTATACATAAACTATTCTCGTGCATGGCTCCTTTTGGAAATTTTATAATGATGGTTAATTGCCTCTCATATTACATATAGTGATCTTTTAGTTGTGCTTAACATGAATTGATGGTTACAAAACCTAATCACATAGCATTTTCTTGACCCTTCGTGGTATTTGTGATATTTTCTCATATGGCAGTAACTGTATGGTTAGTTTGCAGTACCATGAACTCCGATGATGGTTGAAATTTGCACTTTTTTCCGCGCAGAGTTAAATACTTAGCTAGACGTGATGGTGGGAGTTCAAACGCCGATATATTTTATGGTCATGTTTCGTTATTGTGAACTTGTGCTTGTTTCCTTTTGTGCCCGCCTTAAGTTTCTTGTACATGTTTTAGTATAGTTCACTACACCATAATCCTCATTTCGCAACGGTTTTAAGCCGTTGCATATTAATTTAGCAACGGCTTTGGACCGTTGCAAAAAGACCCATTGCTAAATTTAGCAACGGTTCAAAGCCGTTGCTAAATATGATTTCGCAACGGCTCTAAGCCGTTGCAGTTTATTGTAAAAGCAACGGTTCTAAGCCGTTGCGGAATATTATTTAGCAACGGCTTAGAACCGTTGCTACATGTTAAGATACAATAGAATAGTTGCCTTGGAGCAACGGGTAAAGGCCGTTGCAAATTTATTTTCGCAACGGTTTTTGGCCGTTGCTATATTAAAATTTTTCTAAATTTTTTTTTTTTGCTTTCACTGCATTTCATATTCAGCAGAAATGTATGAATATTTGATATACAAGCATACCACAATACCATCATAAAACACATAAGTTACGATAATTTCAATACAAGCATATATACCACAATACCATCATAAAACACATAAGTTACGATAATTTCAACACAAGCGTACTACAATACCATCATAAAGTTTAGTTCACCAAAACAATACGAACACAATAAAGTACTACAAGCATACTACAAGCGTACTACAAGAGATATAATACACTATTTGAGAGGAACGCCAAGAGCGGAAGCTTTTATCTTCAGTCAAAGGTATCGAAGAAGATTCTTCGGATGGCACACAAAACCGCCGACTCCAACTTCTCCGAAGGTCGTAGCAAGAGCATGGTTTTGCTTGGTTGTGCTTTCATCTGGCAGCAGTATGCTATCCACAACCAACTTCTCAAATGATGGCGGTACAGCTTTTCCATGAATAATTGAACCCAACGAACCTCTGCATACTGTACCTGTCGCAATGACCTCCAGATTAAAGTTTAAGATTTCACACTTCAAACTTATCGACTCGGAAGAATTCTGTCGATTGCCAATGTCAATTTCCGGCTGTGTTTCAGTAGCATCGTGACATGCATTACTTCCTCCTTCATTCGAAGCATTGTCCGGTATTTGCTTCTCATAATTTCCTTTAATCAATTCCACTAAAGTCTTCAATGTACCCTCTACATTGGTCATCCGATCTTCCATGTTTTGAGCAGTTTTTATTTGCTTGCGTGCAATTTTGGAGGCCTTAACTTGGGTCCTTGATATCTTGGTTCCAATACTACGAGTCCGGCCTCTTGTATCCTTCCCAAAAACTTGTGAAAGTATGTCTTCATCCAACGGCAACTCCTCTTCCACACCGTCCTTCATTGCTTCCTTTGCCTTTTTAATTTTATCCTAATCATGAAGCATAAATATATAAATTGAATTAGTGAATAATTCAAAAAAGCAATTATTTCGCTAACTTACAAAGTATGGAGAAGTGGAATCGGTTATGCTTCCATCCTTTTTTGTATGAACCGTCTCCCATACTTCAAGACGTGTTATTTCTTTATCCGGATTTGCAATAGCCTGCAAATGGTTCAGTAAATGATGGTACTGGAAACACTTATCAATTGAACTAATAAAATAAAACAGACTTGCAAATGGTTCAGTAAATGATGCTATGCTTATAAGCTTGTTGCTGCCCCTTATTTCTTAAAAAATAAATATTAATGCATGCATATATATTTTCAGTTTATTGATATTTCATACTTGCACTTAATAGAAAAAATATATGGAGATATATATATTGCTCCAGAAATATATGCATATATATTCTGGAGCATATAATAGCAAAAATCAAAACAATACTGTACTTGTGGAATTACTGGAAAATGAAATCAAACATACCATATCATGTTCTACGACTGCATGACTTGTTCGACCGGTGTGGTGGCCATAGTTATATCCTTTTCTGTTTTTTTTTGCCTATCTCTCTTCGCTCGCTCACACCGGGTTTCTCTTCGTTCTTCAAAAACCCCTCCCAGTCATCTTGACTAACAGTGGGCGGACAATTTTTCAACCTTTCATCGTAATTGCTGAATTTGTCATAGTATTTTGTCCTCAACTCAGTCTTATGTCTCCTAAAAGACTCACACATTCTTTTGAAATAAAAATCTTTTGTATTTGGATCAAGGTCAAAACGTTTCTGCAAAAATGAAGATAGGTCAAGGTCAAAATCTGTTGATAGTTAATACTAAACAGCTAATGATTAAATAGATAAAGTAATTAAATTTTTACTGGAACTGAATAAAATGGTTCAACAAGTTCAGCAAGAACATGACAGCAACTAAAGTCAATCAGTAGGTCATAGAATTCAAGACAGTCTATCACAAGGGTACATATGAAAATGTGCACAAAACTATATGCGATGCACATGGTATGTATTGCAAATGAAGACTGCACACAAATAAATAAGTGATCAGGTCGAATATACCAACATGGAATGTTATACACAAGCTAAGGTAGTGACTCAAGGTGCATCAAGTTGAAATGGTCAAGTATATATCTGCTCACATCAGTTAAATAGCCAATAGGGTGATGTAATAGCTCAAGTGTAGTATCAGCTCTTATCTTTTCATTTTATACCAACACAAAGATTAACTCAACATCTGTCCTTAGCAGATAATATGCAGACTCCAAAATAAACAAATGTAACATCAGGACAGAGAACAACAAGTGGCAAAACTGAAATACAAAGTCACAAGGAACTGGCTGCAGGAAACTCAGCATAAGCAAATAAAAAGCATGGACCAGATCAGTTCAAGACATACTGGCAAATGAACTAAATGAAACGAACAACAACTAGTATGCAACTGACCAAGTGCACATAGTATCAAGTGAAGACAGTGAAGACCTCAGTGCAATAGTGGAAACAAGAGTACCACTGCAGCTCAACATTAGCAAAGACAACAGAGACTCATCATGAATGTGTACAGAGGACTTATGAGCACAAATGCAAGGTCAGGACAGGAAATATCAACACTGCATGGACATGGCCAGTGACAACAGGTTCAAGATCAAGGCAGTTCAGGTGTTCAATGTTTTCAAATACTGAATGAAGATGTAGCACAGATATGATCAGGTCAGAACTCAAAGGCTACATGCAAGGCACGCACAAATGCAAAGGAAATGTACATAATTATAAACAAAATGCTAATATACAAGAATAATATAAACTGGGATGGGGTACCAGATGCATGTGTCACCAGCATATACTGGAGGTTTCAAAGATATAGTCTCAACACAAACTCACATACAGTCTGAAGCCAACAAGGCAAATGGAGTTGTAGCAGTACAGGGAAGGTAGTGAATCAAGCAAATATCAGTTCTTATCAGTTTGATTATAAACAATATATAAAGGTAGTGTATGTTCTTATCATTTACTTGATCAAGTGAGATATCTGTTCTTACCAACTTAAATTTACCCAAACCACTCAAGTGTGTATGGTTCAGCAAATACACCAATGAAGACATGGAAGAGCCACATGAAAAGCAAGTGTATAAGTGCACATGAACATAAATTTTTAAATAAGAAATCAGGTCCAGTCATTTTAAATGGAGCATATGCAGTGTACATGTATACATGAAGCATATGCAGTGTACATGTATACATGTAGCATATGCAGTGTACATGTATACCACAATTTTACCAATGCGGTACTTACCAACAATTCAACCCACACGTCATTTTTAATTTTTGGCGGTACTTTATCCCAGCTTTCGTAGGAGATCGGCACATGCATCCGCACAAGTTTACCAATGCGGCTGCCTAATTTTCCCGCATTTTTTGAAACGGGAACTCCATATGCATTTATGTCAACCTTCTCGGGTTCTGTTGTTGATGATTGCGTAGACTGGGTTGGAGCTTCTCGGGATTCTGACATCTGTATTTGTTTCAGTAAATGATTTACAAAGTATAAGTACTCTATTGTTATTACATGTAGATTAAACTATATTAAGATAAAACAGAATCAAACAGATATTACAGTGGATAAGGTACATAATACATTAATGTGATAATATCGTATGAACTGTACTAGTAGTGTCGCTGAAACAAATCCAAATAAGTTATATTTAATTTTAGTAAAACAACGAAGCAAGTAAATATTCACATGATATTATCAAGATAGAAGATATTTAATGCCACACTAAAGTTTGATTCAGGAATGCTAAACAAAGTGATAAAAGCAATGAATAATTATAAGACCAATTAAGCAATCCAATGGAAATCATGAAATATACAAGTTAATTAATAGTTGGTTGGCCTACGGCGTAAAAGCAATGAAACCCGTAAATACGGCAGTTTGCACTTATTTGATTGATTGGAAAAGTAAGAAAAGATGAAGACGAATGCAAATATTGTTACCTGAATTCTACCATGCAGAATACTCCCACCGTCCAAAGGAAAAGGAGCAAAAACAAATAGTAAACTAATCTACGTTTGGTAACTAAATTTGGATGAATGCTGGTGAGCTCGGCGCTAATTAAGGAGACCCAAACATTACAACCGCACGTGTCCCATGCGTATGAATTCCACTTTTAGGTTTTATGTTTGCTTAAACTTTAACTTTAGCTCTTGGAATGTTCATTATCAAAACAAAATGAAATTTGTGTTCCAAATAAAAATTTATGAAAAATAAAAATTTATCAAACTTAATGTTTTTTTCATGATTATAGATAAGCAACCAACAATATCCATTTACTCGGGGCAAACCACGATTATAGATAAGCAACCAACAATAGAATTCAACATTTTTTTACACACAATTTCTAGTCACTTCATACATCAAAGAAATGCATTTAATATCAACAAACACATTTTATAAGATCTTCTAACTTGTCATTATCGTCAAAAGCTGATTGGTAAATAGTAGGAAACTCAATGTCATCCACATTACTAGTCAACCGTTTTGGCGTGTGTAAAACAACAGACCTTCCAATTTTGTATCGCAGCCTTCAACCGGGCATGACACAGACCCCAGTTAGATCCTCACACAAACTGTGATACAATTTACCCACCACTTCAATATAAAGATTAAGAATAAGCATGTGAAAACCAAGAAGAGATAAACAATAGAACTAATTATTATCTCAGGAATTTGGAGTATGCTACATAAGCATTAAACACATAATTTGAAGGTATATACAATGTACTGATCACTTTAGTTCAAGAATTCCAGCAAATCAAGAACCAGATCCCAGTAATACCATAACCGCATTTGTACCATCAAGATCCTCATCTACGTAACCCATACACTACCCATCCTATGCCAGTATTTCCTCAACCAGCACCTCATCAACCACCAAGAATCCCAGTGACTGCTCCAAGAACTCAACAAAACCTACCTAATTTTCATCAAGAACCACTTCTACTTAACCCATTTACCACCCTTGCCCATGACCTACAGCAAATCAAGAATCAGACTGCTGCTATAGCCCAACCACCCCTTGTATACCATTTAAAACCTCTCATACCTAACCCATATATCGCTAACAATTCAGTTCCTATGCCAACAGTTCATCATTCAGAACCGAGAATTCCTATTCCTTCGGCTATTGAATTTGATTATGAGAGTTGTAAGCTCGATTTTGAGACTGACACTGTCATCCCAAGCAGCTAACATACGTGAGTATGCAGCTGTTTGCTGAGTTAATTCATCGAAGATAAATATAGGGTATAATTAAATCAAAATATGAACACAACAAGGAAGTTGTAGTAATCATTTAGGAGAAGCGTTTAGCATACGCCGAACTAAAATATTTGCGAGTTTCATACCTTGACTGTTGAGGGCGAATTGCTGTGGTGAGTTTCAGGCGAGGATTGGGGGATTGATGGTTTAGGTTGCGAATTTGGAAAGGGGTGGTCGCTATTAGGGTCGGGGTAGTTTCGAAGATTGCAGGAGATGATTGGCGATGTGGTTTTAGGTGCTGCGGAGGAGATGATTAGGGTTTTCTGCTTTCTTTTTATTTTTTATTTTTATGAGCGTTAGATATGGGAGCGTACTGGGTTAAAGGGGGTAGGGAAGTACAATTTCAATTTGCAACGGCCTAAAGCCGTTGCAAAAAAGGAAACGATGGAGGTTAATTTTCTAAAGACCTTTGCAACGGCCATAAGCCGTTTCTAATTAGCAACGGCTCAAAGCCGTTGCAAATCTGCCGCATTAAGGAGTTGCGAAATCGGGATTATGGTGTAGTGGTTGCTTTTGTAGTTGTTGTTGTGCTGCTGCGGCGCTTTGCTTTTGTTCTTGCTGGCTTCTAATGAACTTTAACTTGCATTTTACAAGTGTTATTACTTATGTAAATATTTTCTCAAGGGTTTTCTTTGTATCTGTTCTTTAAAATTAAAATATTAAAAAAAGGGAGAACATTAACTTGGTAGTAAATGGATGAGCCTAAAAGTATGTAGTCTTTCATTTTTATCTTGTCTTTTTTTGTAGACAATGTGCTGGCATCTTGAATTTGATGGTGCATCAAATGGAAAGCTAGGAAAAGGTAGAGTGATACGGTATTGATAAGGCAACATGCCCAAGCTCATCATCAATATATCAACCTCGTTCTAGAAATTAAAGTTAGAGTAGGGAATCTTTCAATAAAAATGCATGAATCCACTGCAAGATATAACAGAAGCTTCTCATATTTTCTTATCTCGATTTATTAGCTAAAAATTAGCAAGATGTTAGCATTTTCTGTTATCCCTTTACAATGCAATGCCAGGTGGCGTAATATAATACCATGAATTATAACAAACTCTTCTATATAAGGAGAAGCCTATGAATGAAATGGAGCAATGAGTAATATCAGTTCTCTTTTCTAATTTCTATTCTCTCTAGTCTTCTTCTTCCTCCAAATTTCTTTCCCACTACCTAATTTTCTCTTCCACAAGGAAAATGTGGAAGGTTCGCCCTTATCATTTGGTGCTTTCATCAGGATTCTCACCTTCCTGAAAAGCATGAATGACAACACCATCGACAACTCTATCTACCAACTTCACAAAATCGGCACCCAACAACAAATTGTCATTAACTCCATTCAAAGTTTCAAACCACCCTCATCACTCAACAAAAAGACATCCCCGACATCAAAACAATCGTCGTCGACATGAGAACCTCCATTAACCATATCATCCGATCATTATCCGATCTCACCATGAAACTCGACCTCCAAATCACATTACCATAGCCTCTCCCTCTCTCTCGGGCTCCTCAAACTCCGCCCCTATCGTTGTTGCTAGTGCTCCAACTCCGCTGACTACCGCTACTATGCACTCTAAACCACTAGCTTATCCCACACCTAAACCTCCGACAACTCCTACTACCCTTACTGCTGCAACTTCTTCCCACCATCTTCCTTCAAATCCTCCTAATGTGCTGTCGTAGGCTGCACCATCCCCAAAAGTCCTTTTCCCCACTCCTCTACCACGTGCATCCTCTGCTCCACCTGTTTCAACTTCACCCAACCCCATCTTATAATTCACCAGAAACATTAAACATTTCTTCCTCAAAATCCAAGCCGTTACCATCATTGTCGGCAGCAACATCCACGTCCACCTCGCCAAACTCTTACCTAATCCAGACTCCACCATTACTTACTCGCAAAACATGGATGAAAATAAACCCCTAATATTTGATCCAAGAGGCAAAATTATGTTTACATGAAGTGTTTTTATAGCCGATCAATACATGCTTAACGGTTTAGCATACACCAGTTGCAAGAGTTTCTCATCAAAGTAATATTATATGCATACCCTCATATTTATTCTTTAGTTTTGTAAATATTAATTTTTCAATATGATTAGTAAGGGTATAATTAGAAAAAAAAAATTAGAACTCCTCAAAACATCCCCATTTGATGGGTTGAGAATTTTCATTAAAATTACACTACATGTGTTTTCATCAATTTTTTAACCAACAATAATCGATGTCAAAAAACTTACAAGCAAGGGTTATCACAATACATGAAATATAGAGCCATTCAAAACCAGTTAGGCTCTGCTTGGTAGTTTATTTTCTATCGATTTTGACTAGTTTTGGAGGTTCTGTATTTCAGGTGTTATCATAACCGTTGCTTGTGAGTTTTTCTCACAACGGTTATTGTTGGTTATAAAACCGGTGAAAACCAATGCAGTGTAATTTTGTTAGCAATTCTCAACCCATCAAATTGTGGTGTTTTGAGGTGTTATAACTTTTTTTTTCTAATTATACCCTCACTAATTATAATGTAGAACTAATCTTCAAAAACCCAGAGAATAAACATAAGGATATATATGTAATGTTACTTTAGTGGAAAACTCATAAAACCAGTATATGTTAAACTATCAAGCATGTATTGATCGGCTATAACAACACTTCATGTAAATCAAAACTGCTAAAATCATTGGTGGTCAAAACTGGTACTATCAAAACCTCTCATAATCCATACCACAGAACTGCCAAGTGGAACTTTAAAATTCGGTAGCTTTAATCTTCTTCTTCCTGTAAATTTCCTCATCTCTACCTAATTTTCTCTTAGAGCATTGTTATTGACACACCCAAAATAGATAAGGGGGGGTCAAAAAATTAATTGTCAAATAATTATTATGGGGAGGTATTTAATATATGTGCCTCCCCTTAAATTTTTTTTAAGTATGGACAGTAATATCCTTCAGTTTACAAAACCTAATTAATTACTGCTAAACAGGATTAGTGGTAAAACCCTAATCCTAAAAATCTTCCATGGTGGAATTCAATCTAAAATCTATGAAAGACGGTGAAAACAATATGGTACTAACACAGGAAAGTGAAAGGCAAGTCGTATTTGTGGAAGAACCTGTCGTGGAGGAGGTAAATTTTTTTTTTCATTCCATCGTTTTACTGTAGCAGGCAGTGCGTTCGGCGGTAGCTTGCCGTTTAACCCTATCGACAGATTTCAATTTGTTATATACGGTCAGGATATGCCGTTTTTTTATGCATATATCGGCTGGTTCTGGCCGTTTACAACACTTAACGTACATATTTTTATATTCGGCAACTGTTGGCCGATTTGATGAATGGTAAACGGTGGGATGTTGCCGACTGTTATGGTGAAAATAGTAAACTTGTTTATGACTAGAAAATATAGTTTCAGAAGTCATTGTACGGCATGTTATCGCTGTACGCTACCAGCTTCTACCTTTATATAATACAATATTATTCTGCCGTTATATTATTATTTTTTTCAAACAGAGTGCCGATATTGAATTTGACATTCACCGATGTGGTAATAGTAAAGAAGCGAAACAAAGGCCGGATAATTTGGAAAATAATAAGGATATTGAAAGCGATAATGAAGTTGACAAATCCAAAGAAATCGAAAGCGATGAAGATAAAGAACAAGTTAAAACGGACATTGAAATGTCTTTGTCCGACTATCCTGATTTAACATCAGAATTCAGTACTGACAGGGTATGTATTAATGTGTCAATAGTTTTTGTTGATTTTTTTGTGTAAATGACACAATACTGTTGTTTCAGATTTTTGAGTCGAAGGACCAAGTTCGAGATTGGTGCATTAACCGAGGGTTAGATTGTAAGTGTGTTATTGTTACCAAAAGAAGTAGAATGAAAAATGTACATGGGAATGGAAAAGGCTCGAGGATGGATTTAGTATGCGAAAGAAGTGGTCAATATGTTGATCATAAGTCGAAGAATTATGTTCCAATATCTTCAAAAAAAAAAAGAAGAACAGGTAGTAGAAAATGTGACTGTCCTTTTGAGTTACATGCACATTGTAGATGTGATGGGACGTGGATACTGACTGTAAAGAATGGGCGTCACAATCATACACTTCCAAACGTTTTAACCGGTCATCCTTTTGTCGCGAGACTCAATGAAGACGAACTCAAGACTGTTGCAACAATGACTAATAGTGGAGTTAAACCTCGAAATATTTTAACCGCTATTAGAATTGACAATCCTTCCAACCAATCAACCATTCGAACTGTGTACAATGCCAAAATCAAACTTAAAATGTGCAATACAGAAGGTAGATCCGTCATGCAACAATTTATGAAATTGGCATCTACCAATAATTATACCGTATATCAAAGAGTTGATGAACAAAGCAATGAAATCACCGACTTATTTTTCAGCCATCCTAGATGTGTAGTGCTTGCTCAATGTTTTTATCAAATTTTGTTCTTGGATTGTACTTTCAAGACCAATAGGTATAAGTTACCTTGTTTCCATATGGTTTCACAGACATCGACAGGGGCTACGTTTACTGTTGCATTAGCATTTCTAAGTCGTGAGACAACGGATTCCTATAAATGGGCTCTTGAATGTGTGCGGAAGTGTTACAGGGATAACGAAGTGCCAGGGGTTATCATCACCGATGCAGAAATCGCTTTAATAAATGCCGTCGCAAATGTGTTTCCAGCATCATATCATATCCTTTGTGCCTGGCATATATCTAAGAATGTGATGGCAAATTGTAAACCAAATTTTATACAAAGGAAGAGAGTAATAATTGGTGAAAAAGAAGTCGTTGTGGAGGATGATGAAGGAAAAAAGGAATATGAAAGTTTTTGGGAAGGATGGACAAATGTGATAAATTCGTTGTCTGTAGAAGAGTACCACAGAAATTTAAACTCTTTTCGTGATAAATGGATAGGTAAGCATAAAAAATCTGTCACTTATGTCCTCAAAAATTGGCTAACAAAATACAAGGAGATGTTTGTTATGGCTTGGACAAACAAAATTAAACACTACGATAATGTGTCTACCAGCATTGTTGAAAGTGCCCACTATCGTCTAAAATTGTATTTTAATTCGGCCGCTGGTAGTTTTGTTCAATGTTGGAGTAGTGCACATCTATGTTGTGAGAATGAACTAGTTGCCATCGAGCATGCATTCGAAACAAGTACGTCTAAAACAATGCATCGATTTAGAATCGAACCAATGTTTAAAGAGTTATTGGGGAACGTATCGCATAAAGCTTTGGATTTAATACTAACTGAACTAAAAAGTGTGTCAACTGTTGGTATGACAGTCGACCAATGTGGTTGTGTGTTATGGAAAGTTAACGGATTACCATGCGCAGCACCACCGTCTGCATAACTGATTTATTAAGATGTATAACCGGGAGTTTACGGCCAAGTGATGCCGTATTGTAGTACAAATATCGGTACAGTTTCACCGTCTGCATAAATGAATTATTCACATGTATAACCGAGAGTTCACGGCAAAGACTTGCCGTATTGCCGGCTAATATATGGCAGATTGCCACCGTATAGTCATTATACGGTACGATTTTGCCGTACATTAATACAAACAACGGCCAACTGTTACCGTCTGCACAGAAAGCATATGAAAATAATTCCAATCTAATCGTTTGCGGCCTCATCTTGCCGTATTACGGTGATAAGTTCGGTTGTCCATCACCGAATAATGGATTAACTTTGAGCATTTGCCGCATTTCCTAACATTGACCAATACACATATATGAAGACAGATCAAAACAATTCAAAATCCAAACACAAGTCACATGACCAAAACATTTCAAAAATTCAATCTCAAATATGAAGACAGATCATTTAACAACATATATATTACCAAACCACAAACACATTTCCCAACCATTTCATATCATAAGCATTCGTCACTGGCAAACTTAAATTACATCACCATTCGTCACAAAAAACACAATTGTCATTAGCTTACATATACTACAACGGTAGCAAAACAAGAATCAAAATTACCGTTGTGTCAATTTTAATAGTATGCTAAAAATTACTTGCGACCACCACGTTTTCTCTTTCTAGCAGATTTGCTCGTTGATGCGGTGTGCGATATCTTTTTTCCACTCCCTCGAACATCTCTTGTTCTCTCCTCCCCATACAAGTCCAATGGTTCTGGATTTTCTATTTTCTCAACTTTCTTCAAAAGATTATCACGATACACAGTGGGAGGACATGACTTTATGTAATTAGCAATATGACTTAACCTGCGTTTCTAGAAAAGAAAAAAAAAGGTATTACTCTAACAAAAAATGTGTAATAGTCATCCGAACAAGTGTACGTGTACTTGTAAATATTAAAAAAATTAGAACTTAATATGACACAAACTTACAATGCGTACAAGCAACGATTTTGACTCAATATCAGCGACCGGTGTGGTTATTCTTTTGCTAGGATTGGTCACTATAGGATGAGATGCGATACGGTACCACTGTGAATACGACTCAACACAGTCTGAAGGATTCACCGCTACTTGCGAAGTTAAGCTTTCATGCAACAGATGATTATTCCACTCTGACCATCCCAAATCCCCAACATTGTGATATATTGCTTTAAACGAACGAGTTGACGACTTAGACCTCTTTTTGTCTAAAGTGAAAGAAGTAGTAGGAATGGGTTGGACGTAACCAAACTGTCGTAATGTTCTTTGTGGCAAGTACAACTCAGCGGTTTCGAAACACACGATGGGGCCGTTGAACAATGCACATTGTTGAAATATGTACGCATCTCTTTTATCTTTGTACGGGTCCCAAACAATATCACAACTCTGCAGATCATCTATTCTTTCCCTTATACTTACCAATTCGTCATTCAAATTTGACCCTTGTTCCATTGCAAAATAAAATGCGGCTCTCACGTCACCAACTTCAGCTCCTACACAGTTTCTATGTCGCCGTAAGACCGGAAAGTGTTCGAATATCCATACCTACATAGGCTAAATATATTAGTAATGTACGGTGATCAAAAAAACATTATTTAAAAACCCTTACCTGAAACAAGGTCATACACCCCGAAAATTGTTGAACATCCTTTCTAGTTGTCTGACCAAGACTATGAATTAACCAACTAAGACATGCAGTGGCCCATGAATACTTATGCACCTGGCTGAGATCCCCAAGACATTGTAGAAAATGAACGCCTACTTTGTTACCAGACTTATCACCACACACTAAACATCCTATGGTATACAGTAGATACGCAGTTGCACAATGATTTTTCTGTTCCTGAGTATCTGATTCTTTTGAATTTGAGAACTGACTTCTCAACCATTCCAATCTAATCTTCTTTTCGCCAGCCAAAACCAATATTGACATTGGTCTGTCAACCCCAAGGTTTTTCTCCAATAACGAATAAACATTTTCAAAAGAAATTGACCTTGATCCACCGAGGGCTCCTGTAGCAGCGTTGCCTTCAGCTGGAAACCCGGTAATGTGCAAAACTTCGTCTATGGTTATCATCATCTCACCAAATGGAAGATGAAATGTATTTGTCTCTGGATAAAACCTCTCGATGAATGCGTTAATAAGGACTTTGTCTAGTTTTTCATGTGCATGTAATATAAGTGGATAAAAACCAGACCCCATAACTATGTCCTTCACAAACTGACACTCGTCTTCCAAGTCCCATAATCGTTGGGTTCCAACGTGGCTATGAACTTTCACAATCCTAGATTCGCCTTTAGGAGCCTAAAGATTGTTAAATATAATTTGAATAATATACACTACGCATTAAATTAAATTAAATATTATACAATAGTGAACAATTTACCTTCGAATTCCAAATTTTGTGTGCAATATGGTCTTTATAAGCAAATAGGAGGGATGGATGCACTGTGTCATCTTCTTGATTTTGACTGGGTTGTTCTTTCGTCCTCTTCCTTGATTTTTTTCCTACTACGCTAGGTTGTTCCTCTACTAAATCTTTACCATGTTCAACAACCTGCCTCACATCAACTACCACAAGTTCATGCCTCTCATCCCCTTCATCGACTGCTACTGCATCTTTCTCTGGTTCGTTTCCTTCCTGCACATTCGCTTGTTCAGCACTTTCACTACCTTCCTCACCATTGAAGTCCTCTTCGTTACTATCTTCCCCGTCATTTGATTCTTCATCTTCGTTGCTTTGCTCTCCGTCACTCCCTACTTCGACATCATCATCTTCCCCACCTTCATCATCTCCTTCGGTGTTTGTTTCCTCAGATTCATTCAACCTATCCTCTGCTTCATTCCGTGTACCATCTTCCTGTTTTTTTTCAAGTTCTAGCTTTTGCCTTTCACTTTGCAGTCTTTTACGATTGGAGGCTGTCATTGGTTTCCTGCAAATACAATACGAAAGAGCATATAATAATTGACATGCATAAACATCCTATGTTCACATACAAATAGTCACTGTATAATGAATAAGTTCTCTCTAACAACTACATTAGTTTGGCAAGACCCAGCCGTTTCATCCACTATTCTACGGTCAAACACTGCCGTATTTGCCTCTACAGCTCAAATTGTTCATGGAATGATAGAACGGCTAGGGGTCGCCGAATGGTACATACCAAATAACTGTGCAACACCAAAAACAGATCCCTAACTCGACATAACCCCACCGTACTCCACGAACGGCTACATTCAACCGAACAAAACCCTAAATTCGATTTCAGCAAAAGCACCGAACGAAACCCTAAAATCGATTTTGACTCAATACCAGCGACCGAAATCAAAATCAATAATCAAAATCACTTACCTCTTCAACTCGACTTCCAATTGAGGTGAATCAGCATTTTCGCTTAAACGCTTGCTGGCTGTCCTCTTCGTCCTCACCATTTTCACTTCGAATTTGTTGAAGCTTCTGATATTGGGTGCGAGGGCGAACTGTTTGGAGACGAGGCCGAATGTTTGGAGACGAGGACGAATTGTTTGGAGACGAGCGGTTTCTTTTTTTAACTGAGATGCTATTTCAAAACGAAGGGTAAATATGTAAACTAACTTATTTTTTATGTTTCCCCTTACTACTTTTCTAACTGATAGGTGTCCCCTTAATAATTTAACCCCCCCTTATCTGTTTTGGGTGTGTCAATAACAATGCTCTTCTCTTATACAAGGAAAATCTGAAAGGTCCACCCTTATCATAGAGCTGGTGCAATAAGTTGTAGTAACGATGATCCTCTGGTAAACATCTTGAATAATCAACTGTAAGAAAGAAGCATGCTATTAGCAGGGCCGGCCCTTCGGTAAAGCCACAAAAGCAAGCACTTTAGGCCATGCTAATCCTAGGGCATCGTATCAAACATCGCACAAAGGCAGCAGCCGAAAGAGAAAAAAATCACGATCTAAAGCAAATCGCTACTCAAAATCAAATGATTCCTCTAAGCTGGTGGCGACTCCAATCCAAAATTCAAAGTTCGATGGACTTCACAATCCAGTACAGCATAAGCAACTCAGTTGTTGACGTCGATCGACTCTAGACTTCAAAGTTAGATAGACTCCACACTCCAAATTAGAGATTCAGACGACGAAAAGTTTGTTGACTTCGCGGAAAGGTAGTACGCTTTTGATTTGGCGATCGAATTGCTATGAATTACTACGTCGATATGCGCGGCAGAAATTGAATTATTATTTAATTTTTCTTTGGTAATCAAATTACCGTTCAATTTTAAATTACTTGTGCATTGGATAAGAAATTTTTTGTTGCATTACTGTTCAAATTTTCTATATTGGATAAGAAAAATTTTGTGTTTTGGATAAGAAAATTTGAAACTGAAATAATATACAATTTTTGAAATTTTTGTTTGGCAATTGAATTACTGTTTAATCGGTTATTCATTGGATAAGAAAATTTTGACATTGTACTAAATCATTAAACCTTGATCCAAAAATGAGGATGCTAGTCCAAGTAATCAAATATTTAGCAATTTAGTTTTGATAAAATATGTAATTTTATCGGCATTCACTGTTAAATTTCATCGAGCATGTATAGAAGTTTGGTTGACTCATTAATTGGCCTTAACCATGATGATAATAAACTACACAGAAGATGAATACAATGTTTGCTTATTTTGGCCACAACAAAATTCACCTTGATTTGCTAAATACTTGGAAAAAGTTGCACAACATAATTAATATTATACAGGGAGAAACTTTCTTATTGTCATCAGAGATATATGGATGGAGTGGTTGAGGCAAGTGGTTTGGAACTTGATTCTTCTAATCACTCGTAGTCAGCTAGACAACATGTACTTGTTAGTTTTGTTATATAAATTTGATTATTGTTACGAATAAAGTTATTTTTTTTGTTCATCTTCTCGTTATTTATAAACAACATAAATTGTTTTGATGATTAAATTATTAACGGTAATAGCATCAGATTTTATATAAGGCTTTGGTTTTGCAGTTTGCTTTAGGTAGCAAAACTCGTAGGACCGGCTTTGACTATTAGCAAGGGTTTCAAGCAAATGTATGTGCATGGAGACCCCAACTTCTTTGCATGCAGATTCGCATTTTTTGACTTGTTTATAGGTTGTGGTTTATATTTATTTTACAAAAGAAGCATTAGCTTGTATGTTTAATCCGACATTGAGTACATGTCACGTTATAACTTTGGTGTAGAAAGTAAACCTATAATCTGCTGCTCTGGTACATTATTAGCACAACACTCTTTAAAATTTAAATATGTTTCAATGTGCAACGCTGGTTGTTAATAATCTCAAATGGATCATTTATATCGCTCTTTAAACTTTATAAATAAATAAAATTAACAAATATTCATTAATTGTTCTAATTAATTCTTAAAAAGGCAATTCAATGTGTGTTCCACATTCATATTGACAAAAATGATAAAACTAATTTTTCATTCAACTCCATATAATTTAAAATTTCTATAGCCATATACAAGTTATTACAATGTTCTACTAATTTCTTCTGTCACTCTACATTTAAACACCAACATTTAATAGTTTTTATAATTATTTATGAGTTTTCCTAAGATTTCTTATACTGTTTTATATTCAAGTGTATATTTGAATTTATTAATTGATCTTAAATTTAAACTTTTTAAATAAATCCAATTAACAAATATCTAAATTATAAAAAATGACAATTAAAGTATACCACATTCCTATCGCCAAAAGTGGTAAAACCTTTTTCATTTAGTTTCGTATAATTCAAAAAAATTAAAAGTACATACAAAAGTTTATTAAATACCATTACATCATTCTATATTCAAGTCCACAAAAAAAAAAATTCTTTCTAGAATTAGTATTTTAATACAAAGAAATAAATACATAATGTTTGCCTTTCTAGAGTTGGTAGTCCATTATAAACAAATATATACACAATCTTTTCTTTCTAAAATCGGTATATCATTACAAACATATATAACAATTTTCCTTTTCAAAATTGCTATGTCAAGTAGATTCTTTGTCATTAATAAAATTTAGTTTTGTGAAGAATGACATTGCAATTAATGATAAGTAGTGAATGCTTGTATTATATGATGTTGAAAAATAATAAAAAATTTCAGTTAGAATGTTTTAGTAAAAAACTTATATTTTTACCATTTACATCTGTAATTTATGATAATCAATGGACAAAAAATTTATTTCCTTTATTATTTTATTATCTTTTAGAGGTAAATGTTAAATATTTTTTTGAAAATTTTATTATATATAAAATTATGGAGAGGTGAAACACTGTATTAAAAATTAGTTTTAGATAATTAAAATGACAATGTGATTTATAATGTTATTGGTCTTATTTTCAGCTAATATTTCTTTAAGTGGTTGAACAAATTTTTTTTATCACTTTGATAATATTATATACTCATTTTTGACAATAAATATGCTGTAAAAAATTTAATGCATACAAATATATTGTTCATTAACATTGCACTTTCATTTTTATGTATTTTCGCTAATTCTCACGTAATATCTTAAATTCGATTTATTTATCATTTATCTCTTAGTCAAATGTATCAAAAGCTCACTACAACAAAAACATCTTATTACAACATCCAAAAAACGTTGTAATAGGGGTTTCACAACGTTTTTGCAAACGTCGTCTTAGGCCAAGTTGTAATAGGATAGACATATTTTACAACATTTTTATTGAGTTGTACGAAAACGTTGTAATAAAGTTTACTGCAACGTTTCCGAGATGTTGTAATAAACTCTTTTGCAACTGCTATCTGCTGTTGTAAATCACTAATACAAAGCCCTTTTACAACGTTTTAAAATTGTTGGAAAAAAATTTATTACAATATTTTGGAAACGTTGTAAAATAATTTTTTACAATTTTTTATTGACGTTGCAATATATATGTTTATAACTGTTTTTTAATGTTGCGAAAACATTACTATGACATTATAAAAAGTCGTACATGTAGTGCAGCTTCTTAACTGGCTCAATATCATGTCACAACAAATACAACAATAAAACCACGATAACTTAAAAACATGAAACAAAAACAAAATAGAACACTTTTCCAAACTACTTCATTCGAGATAAGTTAACACATGTTTCAATACAAACAAAATATCAAAGTTTCCAACACAATATAGACAAAATATCATAGACTCCAACAACATACACATGTTGACCATATATATACAAACAAAAAGATCAAAACATACCAAAGCACAACGGTCTAATCGACAATAGTGACAAAATCTTTATGCCAAGCAACCGTTGTTATTACAACTTGCTGAATAGTACACGCTTCTGAAGTCTCTCTCCTCAACGGAGCTTAAGGTTCCATTGACACATTGACTCAAGTTTTCCGATTATCCGCATGAACAGAAATATGGTGTACCAAAGTAGTGGGATCAATATATGCAAGCGTTCTTTCAGCAACAACCTTCTTCTACCAATTTAGTAGCTTGCATTTTTTGGAAGTTGCATATGACGGTTTGAAAAACTAGTACTGCCATGTTGTGACGGTGTGCATGATGTATGTGTCTGCAAGAATGATAAATTAACTACATATTAAGTCTCATAAAAGAATAATACAATAGAAATTTATTTTCTCTTAAATTAAAGGACAGAAACGGGACGTCTGAAGTTTTTCAAAAGTGGTGCATGTATATGCCTTTATAAGTGAAGGTACATGTTTTGTAGGCTTATCATTAATAATTCATGAGAATTAGTATTACTCTTAAATATATTAAAAAACAAACAATAATAAAGGAAATACCTGTCCGGGCAAGAAGTCGAGTTAAAAGGACAAACAAGAGTAACTTCTTCTATGATTACATTAAAGTATCTTCTTCTTAATGCTATGTATCACAGTGGGTTTATCGGATGCTGCAACTACATGAGTGATGTCATTCGAGCAGAATGTTTGAAGAGTGATCGGCTGTGTTCCAACTAATACTTTCTTCCTCTCAGATAGTTTACCGGTATTCCTATTGAATTCGAAATTGAACAAGTTGCCATCTCCAAGCCCACATAATAAGTATGACATCTGAAATAGATGGGTCAAAAATTAGTAGTTATGAAAGAATTACATGTAAAACAGAAGAAATAACATACTCCTTCAAATTTACAGAGAAGGACAGATCGAGGAAAAATAGCTTCTCCCTCAAGATATTCTGTAGTGATCAAGTCGAGGTCCGGTAAGGAATATCTCTTGACAGCATTAACAGTCCACAATCCAACCGCTGCAAACAAACTTCTACTAGGATCTTTTCCTATTGGATTTATGTCAAGACATGAAATCTCATGATCAAGCTTTACGCTTTTCTTGTGGATCAATTTTTTCTCCTCAATTTCAAGGAAAGCAAGTAATTTTTTTCCACTTCCAATAGCCAGTAGAAACTATATTTGACATTCAGTATTAAGATGATTTAGATTACATATTGCACATGCATAATCATAATGTAAGGATCATGTATTAAGATAACCTTTCATCAAACACATATATTATGAGTCATACCATACTTGTACAAATAAACACAAACACGCGCACAATCATATTCAATAAGGAGCACAATATAAGTTGAAATGATGTGCTTATCACTTGTATGGAAAGTAGGAACTACTTAGACAAAGGATATCCAATCTACTGTGTGTTACTTCATTCATCAGCACACCATAACAATCTGTGAGGAGTTGGACTTCCTTTTATTTAACCAATGAAAGCATGTTACATTAATACATAAAGATGGGTTTTTAAACAAAAAATAATAGGTAGAAAGGAACTGTCGTGATAACTTAGATAAGGTTGGTAACTTAGTTAACCTGACAGACGTAACCTAACAGACATAGCTAGTTAAGCTTTGTAACTTAGTAGCCAAACAAATATAATTAATCACAAGTATAAAATAAACATCTGTTTAAATATAGTACATTGCAAAACTAGGCACCCTCCTACCGCATGCATTCCACACATAAACACAAATGCCTAACCCAACAGCAAGCACTTATTTTCATACTATGCAACAAGATTCAAATAAAATTCATCTTGCAAAGCTACGGTAACCAATACCTTATAAAGCGAATTTGATATTTTGTTTGGCGACTTGGGTTGGCTATTAATAACATTGGGCATCCAAACATCCTCAATGTCAAAAACCAATGCCAAATTGAAGGAACATCTGCTCAGGTTAGATAGGTTAAATAGGTGGTGAAATAGAGATAGAAACTAAATTAAAATGTAAAAGAAAAGATTATAGGATCTATAAAATTTATTTCCTTGGAAACATACATGTATAAAATAACGAGTTCAAAAAACATAAAAGTTAAACGGTTTTTGGACATCTAGAACTAAATAATTGAGTTTTTCATGAATCAAACTAGAGCATGTGAGAAGAATCCAAGGCAGAAATAATCTAGAGTGCAATATAGATGATGGACTAGTAAAGCAAGATATGACTTAGTTTATTCTTATTTCACGGTAAATCCAACTATATATCTATATATTTGGTGGACAACTTCTAGCAAAAAGTAATATCCTGGCCTATACCACCTTAGCACTGCATACTACATTCTATCTTGCTTAATATGACACAACCCACCACGTTCACAGTCCAATAAGTCATCCTCTTTATACTATATTCATAAAACCTGCATGTATATGAGGATATCAAATAGCATTTATGGGTGCATTCAAGAAACTGTCATGATGATATTTGCAGTGCAAAAAGAACAGTATGCAGATGCTAACCAATTTGAAGACGAACAAAATTACAACAAATGCACCATACTTCAAACAAAACAAGTACAATTTCATTAATGTACAATATTATTTTTCAGAAAGGGCCTTAACACTTTCAATGACTTGCACAAAGAAGAAATACCAACAAAAAGTAATAAACCAGCGGTTGATATAAATAAGCAGTCAAAATTTGCTTCTAGAAATCAGCAAGAGTTAGATTGGATCGCAACCCGTGTAAGTTGTACGATCTTATCTCAAAACAAAAAAACTGACTTACCATAACTAATTGCAATTTCAATTTAAACTTTGATTTGGAACAAAACCAAAAAAGATTCAGTTTAGCGTTGCTATCTCGGTTCAGCAATCAACATGGAAAAAAAAAAGGAGTGAAAAGAAGCAGCAGCATACCTCTTTTGATTTTGTTCCCTCTTCCAATCTCTGGGTTTTATTCCCAACTCATGGTATGACGAATGACTTGACAGGTGCGACAACTGGTTATTCATAGTAAGTCGATTGAAATTTCGAGGACGTCGAATAGGAATTAGGCTATTAGGCAATTGAGTTGAACAATCATGGAAGAATTCAAGTTAGGGTGGAGAAATCGAAGAGCGAGTGGAGCGAAGGTGTTTCCTGGAGATTTGACCAGGCAACTAATACTCGGCATCAGATAGTACTCGGCATCTAGAAGTATTCGGCATAGTACTCGACATCTAGTGGAACTCGGCGTCAGATAGTACTCGACATCCAGTGGAACTCGGCGTCAGATAGTACTCGGCATCCAGTGGAACTCGGCAATAGGAGTACTTGGCATCCAATAGTACTCGGCTTCCAGTGGAACTCGGCAACAGGAGTACTCGGCATCCAATAGCACTCGGCGTCCAGAAGCACTCGGCATCTAGGAGGACTCGGCGTCCAGTAGCACTCGGCATCAAGGAGTACTCGGCGTAGTACTCGGCATCCAAGAGTACTCGACGTTAGAAGGCGTTCGGCGTATATGATTACTCGACATGGCAGTATCGTTCGGCCAAAGGGATCGTTCGGCTAAAAAGCATCGTTCAGCCAGAAGGCACGTTAGGCCAAGGAGGATCGTTCGGCCAAAGGTATCGTTCGGTCAGAATGCATCGTTCGGCCAGAGAGCATTGTTCGGTCAAGCGCTTCGGACAGAGGCACGTTCGGCTTCGACTGACAACTATTCTGCACTTCCCACACATCAAACATGCCGTTCGGCATAGGAAGGGTGGTTCGGCATCATTGTGTTCGGCCTACCTGGTTCGGCATGCAGCGACCACTATACTTGGGCTAGAGTGTTCGGCTACTGAGCCCATCTGGGAAGTCCAGCCCATCTTTGTCTATAAATAGAGGGGCATGGTCACAGTGAAAAGGGACCTTTTTGGGAGAACACTGGGGAGACTCTGCCATTTTTCAGACTCATCTTCTTTACTTAACAACTTCATTCAAGCATTTGATCTACGAATTGTATTTGTAATCAATCATTAAGAAGATCAATAAAGTTTAACCTCAAAGTGGACGTAGGCAATTACGCTGAACCACTATAAATTTGGTGTTCTTACTTTCTGCATTTAGATTAGTATTGTCTTCTCTGTTTAATTTACCTTCATCACATATTTCTCTACATAATCTTTCTCTACGAGGTTAGTGACCAATTTTGGTGCTAACACTTTGGTGCTTTCACTGAGAATTGAATTCTCAGACCTCAAGGATCTGCTTTGTAGCTACTGAATTGAACAAATCCCCCAAAGAAGATCCGACTCATTGATAGGACATCCGTTAATTCTACTCAGAGTTCCTACCAATAACTCTACAATGGCAAGACCACGTACCAGGTCAGCTTCTCATAATGCGGATGCCCATGAGACTGCTAGCGTGCAACAAGCAGGACCTAGCAATCAACCAGCGATTCCGGGTGTAGGAATTGCCACCCAGGACCAAACTCCAGTTGTCACCAGAATAGAGTTCAACGACTTGATGAGGAAACTCAGGGAAAGCAGGAGACAACTAGGAGAGCAGATGCAAGCTAACGCCAACCTGATGACACAACTCACTCAACCGCAGCAACAGAATGCTGGGGGCAATCCCGCTCCATATTCCTCATCCGACAGCTCAACTTCTTCTGATGAACCTCCCAGGCGCAGACGCCGTAAGACTGAAGCTGCGCGGACAGGTGCTACTGCTCAAGCAGCTGGAAACCGTGACCAAGTCGGAGCTGGAAACTTAAGAACTGGAGTACAGATGGAGGCTGGAGGCCCAGACCATCAAAACGCTAATGATGTCGAACCTCAAGACGCACGATTGGCAGATCGCCAGGAGAGGAGGCATCAACATGGACAGTCACATAGAACGGACTCTAACCTTCCATACAGACACCAGACCTGACAGCCATGGTCAGGCAATTGATGAAAGAAAATCAGGGCTTGTCGAATGACGATTGGGGAGTATCAAGGAGTCACACTCCTTTCACAGATGTTATGTTACAGGCGGCGTACCCCAGAAAGTTTAGTATGCCAACTATCCCTGCGTACGAGGGAAAGACTGACCCCAGACAGCATGTCATTAGGTACGAATGGATGATGGATTCAGCTAGGGCAAATGATGCCACCAAGTGTAGATGCTTTCCAATTACTCTATCTGGGATCGCTACTATGTGGTTTACCCGACTTCCTCCGCGGTCTGTATCCAATTTCGAGGAGTTGGCAAAGAAGTTTATTGAGCAGTTCAGGATACACACTACTCGTCCAAAGGACGTAATGTCTCTGTCAAGTGTAATCCAAAGTCCCGGGGAGTCATTGAAGGAATATTTACAAAGGTTCCATGTTGCGACAACTGAAGTCAGTAATCCCAACGATCATGCAATCCTAATGGCTGTGATGAGAGGTGTGGTTCTGGATTCTGAGTTTGGAGACTGGTTGGCAGGAAAACCTCTAACTACGCTAGAGCGTTTCTACTCAAAGGCACACCAGTTCATAAGGAGAGAGGAAGCTAGATGGGTAAGACGAGATAAGACACCAGGACCTGCCCAAGAGTCCATGAAAAGCAACGTTGCTGTGATACTGTCCGGGGACAACTCGGGAAAGGTCCAAGTCAATGTCCAGAATAAGTCCGGGCAGCCTAAGGAGTCTGGAGGAAGAAATCAAGGGAAGAAGAGAGAAGCGGGGAAGTGGAAATCGAGAATTCCAAGCTACAACGAGTATACCCCGCTGAATGCGTCTCTCGAGAACATTTACCTATCTACTTGCAATACTTTTCAGTACAGAAAGCCACGTCCAAAAGAATCAACCGAGGAGCAGAAGCGAACTGGAAAATATTGTCACTTCCATGAGACTTATGGGCACAATACGGAAGAGTGCAGACACCTGCACGACGCTATCGAGAAGTTGATCAGGCAAAAGAAGTTGCAAGAATTTGTGAAGGATCCACAGGAAGGAGGACGGGAACGACCAACCCAGGTCGCGCACCAGCTCCGCGTCATCCCGAGGAGCCAGCCCGAACTGTGGGTAGACTAGTCATAAATACAATTATCGGCGGACATCACCCCACGGATAAAAATTGGCAAGAGATGGAGCGGTATGCAAGTTCCTTGAAGCATGCAGATTTCGAGTGCTGTTCGAACGTGGAGGATGGGACCCCTGCTAAGCAGCAGCGCATAATGACAGACGATATAGTGTTCAGAAACAGAGATGCTGATCAAATAGAGGCTCCAACCATCGACCCGATGGTCATATCTGCGACGATCGGACCGACATATGTGAAAAGAATTCTGATTGATTGCGGAAGTTCTGTCAAAATCATCTTCAAGAAGGCTTATGACCAAATGAAAATGGAAACAAAGGACTTGAAACCGTCCAAGGCTCGTATACACGGCTTTAACGGCGCAGCGACCGATGCAGTGGGGTATGTTGAGTTACCAGTTGAACTGGGACAAGGCGAGCGTCGGAGGGTGCGAATCCTACCCTTCGTAGTTTTGGATGTGGATTCTCCATATAATGTTTTCTTGGGCCGACCGGCTCTGGCTAAGTTTAGGGCAGCGTTAGCCCCGTGGTGCTTAACTTTGAAGTTCCCGACTGACAAAGGAGTAGGTATTGTTCATGGCGACCAAGCAGCTGGTCATTCCTGTTATGTGGCTGAGCTTCGAGAGGCCCATCGGAGGGAGAAAGGAAAGGTTGCGGACAATCCCGTCCGCATCCTTAACACGGATAATTGGCAAGTAGTGCCCGAGCCCTGGCTCGGGCATAATTCTCGGATCTTCAGAGACATAGATCCAAGAGACGACGATGAGAAACCCAGGGAAGAAAAGGCGGCGCCGGCTGAACTAACGGTTGACATTTCAGTTAGCCAAAACGACCCTTTGCGAATACTGAAGATCGTATCACAGCTTGGCCCCGCAATGACTGAAGACCTTAGTGACTTCCTCCAGGCGAATCTTGATGTTTTCGCCTGGACGCATTCTGATATATGTGGGATTTCTCCCGCCATCACGAGTCATATGTTGAACATAGACCCGAAATACGTCCCGGTTAAACAAAAGAGGAGAGGAATGGACCCGGAGAGGCCCGCTGCTCTCAGAGAGGAGGTGGACAAACTCAAAGCCAATGGGTTCGTCCGCGACGCCCTCTATCCTGAATGGGTATCGAACCGCGTACTGGTGAAAATGGCAAATGGGAAATGAAGAACTTGCGTAGACTATTCCGATTTGAACAAAGCGTGCCCCAAGGACAGTTTCCCGTTACCAAGGATCGATCAGTTGGTCGACTCCACCGCAGGACATGAGCTGTTATCATTCATGGATGCATACTCGGGATACAACCAAATCCCGATGCATATTCCGGACCAAGAACACACCAGCTTCGTTACAGATGTCGGGCTATATTGCTATGTAGTAATGCCTTTCGGACTAAAGAACGCAGGAGCGACTTATCAGTGTCTGGTGAATCGAATGTTCAAGGACCAGCTTGGTAGGACGATGGAAGTCTTTGTGGATGACATGCTCGTGAAGTCACGATAGTCAAACGACCACATTCGAGACTTGGCTGAAATGTTCGACATACTCAGGTATTACGGGATGAAGATCAACCCTCTGAAGTGTTCCTTCGGCGTTGCGTCGGGGAAGTTTTTGGGATTCATCGTCAATGCTAGGGGAATTGAAGCTAACCCCAAAAAGTTCCAAGCTATTCGAGATGTGCAAGTACCCAGGACTATAAAGCAGGTACAGAGCTTGAATGGAAAAGTAGCTGCGCTAAGTCGATTTATATCCAGGGCAACTGACAAGTGCATCTCTTTCTTTGATATAATAAAGAAAGGGAAGAGGAACTTCGAATGGACGTCTAGTTGTGAGGAAGCATTCCGGGATCTGGTGAGGCATCTAGAGAGTCCACCAGTGCTGTCAAAACCAGTAGACCAAGAGATGCTGTACGTATACTTGGCTGTATCCCCACATGCGATAAGTGCGGCTTTAGTTCGCAAGGAGGACCGAATCCAGAAGCTGGTGTATTATGTTAGCAAGCGTCTAACGGGGGCAGAAAGAAATTACCCTAAAATCGAAAAATTGGCCTATTGCTTGGTGATTGCATCACGAAAGCTACGCCCATATTTTCAAGCACACTCAATCAGTGTTTATACTGATCAACCCCTGCGGCAGGTACTCCAACGACCAGAAACTTCCGGAAGATTGCTAAATTGGAACATCGAGTTGAGCCAGTTCGATATCGTCTACTTGCCACGAAGGGCCATACAAGGACAAGCATTAGCAGATTTCATCACTGAGTTTACCATACCCATAGAACTAGATAATCATGACGTCATTCCCCCCGTTCGTTGGAAATTATACACTGATGGGGCATCAAACGACCATTGCTCCGGCGCGGGTGTAGTTCTTATAACTCCGGAAAATCGATCAATCTGTTATGCTTTGAAGCTTGATTTCCCAGCTACAAATAACGAAGCAGAATATGAAGCACTGATTGCTGGCTTGAAGCTCGTCGGAGAACTCGGGATCAAATCAGTTGAAATCTTTTGTGACTCACAGTTGGTATTTTACCAAGTGCGGGGAGATTACCAAGCAAAGGGACAGAAGCTTGCTCCGTACCTTGTTCAGGTCCAAGAACTACTGTCAAGTCTTGAGCGTTATGACATTTCACATGTCCCGCGCGAACAGAATAAAGAAGCCGACTTGTTGGCTAAGTTTGCAAGCACAGGCGATGTGTAGCAAATGGGATTGTATCCCGTTGAGGTCTTGCATGCCCCGAGCATAGACGAGATTAAAGTTGACCGTGTGTTGGAAACAGAAATCGAAAAGGAGTCGTGGATCACCCCGTTCAAACTGTACCTGACAACCGGGGCTTTACCAGAAAAAAGGAGCGAAAGACGACAGATCCTTCGAAAGGCCGCGCGATACGTGATGCAGGATGGATTAATGTATCGAAAAGGGTTCTCAGTCCCCTTATTACGGTGCATCGCTCATGACGAGACAAAGCGAGTCTTGAAAGAGGTTCACGAAGGGGAATGCGGTTACCATACCGGGGGGCAAACGCTAGCAAAAAAGATCCTCCGCTATGGATACTACTGGCCGACCGTGAATCGGGACGCTGCAGACTACGCAAGGAAATGTGACAAGTGTCAAAGATATGCGAAAATCCCGAGGACTCCATCAACGGAACTCACACAAATGGTTAGTCCCTGGCCATTTGCAATCTAGGGAATCGACATAATCGGCTCTTTGCCTATATCCAAAGGTGGTGCGAAATACGCGATAGTTGCAGTCGACTATTTCATAAAATGGGCTGAGGCAGAACCCTTGGCCACAATCACCTCTAAAAAGGTCATTAACTTTGTTGTACGAAACATTATATGCCGCTTTGGCCTTCCTCGCACCATCATTACAGACAACGGGACGCAATTTGAAAGCAGAGAGTTCAAAGAGTTCTGTTTAAAGTATGGCATCGAGAAGAAGTTCGCCGCCGTTGCACACCCAAAAGCTAACGGACAAGTCGAGGCCGTTAATAAAATAATCAAGTCAATACTGAAGAAGCGTCTGGAGAAAGTCGGAGGCAAGTGGGTAGATGAACTCCCGACGGCATTATGGGCTTATATAACTACCCACAAGTCCGCGACCGGCCACACTCCATTTGCCTTGGCATACGGCTCTGAAGCCGTTATACCCGTGGAACTTGAAGTTCCATCGCACCGGGTGACATATTATGATCCCAAGACGAATCAGGACCTCTTGTTGGAATCACTGGATTGTATCGATGAAAAACGTGAAGAGGCCGAATTAAGGGCGGCAGCACATAGGCACCGAGTCAAGCGTTACTACGACGGCAGAGTCCGCGCAAGGATATTTGATGTGGGTGATCTCGTTTTGAAACGAGTTTTCCCAGTACCTTCACGTATGAATCCCAGCTGGGAAGGTCCGTACGTCATTGAACGGAAGCTTGGAGAGGGAACGTTCAAGCTAGCGACCGTTGATGGCGTGACACTCCCCCGGGCATGGAACAGCGAGCATTTGCGACATTATTACATTTAGTATGTTTCTTTCCTGTTTTAGGCACAGTTATTTCCTATATGTTTCCATTCAGTCGCAACTTAGTTTCCTTTTAACTATGTAACCAAGCAGTTTAGTTGTTTTTCATTAATAAAGGCTTGAAGCCGTATTTTCCACGAATTACTAATGTTTCTATATCTCATAGTCGGGTGATGAATTACTAGAACTACATTATCCTGTACGATGCACGAACTCGTTTAAACGATTTCAAATCTCTGAATCCCCAGAGCGCGGACCGGAGTACTCTAAGTCCCCAGAGCGTGGACTAGAGTATAAACGACTTCAAATCTCCGAATCCCCAGAGCACGGACCGGAGTACTCTAAGTCCCCAGAGCGCGGACTAGAGTATAAACGATTTCAAACCTCCGAATCCCCAGAGCGCGGACCGGAGTACTCTATGTCCCCAGAGCGCGGACTAGAGTATAAACGATTTCAAATCTCCGAATCCCCAGAGCGTGGACCGGAGTACTCTAAGTCCCCAGAGCGCGGACTAGAGTATAAACGACTTCAAATCTCTGAATCCCCAGAGCGCGGAACGGAGTACTCTAAGTCCCCAGAGCGCGGACTAGAGTATAAACGATTTCAAACCTCCGAATCCCCAGAGCGCGGATCGGAGTACTCTAAGTCCCCAGAGCGCGGACTAGAGTATAAACGATTTCAAATCTCCGAATCCCCAGAGCGCGGACCGGAGTACTCTAAGTCCCCAGAGCGCGGACTAGAGTATAAACGATTTCAAATCTCTGAATCCCCAGAACGCAGACCGGAGTACTCTAAGTCCCCAGAGCGTGGACTAGAGTATAAACGATTTCAAATCTCTGAATCCCCAGAGCGCGGATCGGAGTACTCTAAGTTCCCAGAGTGCGGACTAGAGTGTAAACGATGCGAACCTCTGAATCCCCTGAACGCGGATCAACTTACTCTAAATCCCTGGAGCGCAGATTTGGAAGAAAGTCCAAGCACTCGAGAAATGTGGAACAAGAAGTATGCCAGGTCTGGAAATGTTTGAACAACACAAGAGTGGACTGGGAGACAATGCAACTCATAAGAACTTGAGTTATGACTACAGTTAGTCAGCGAACCAAAGAAAAGCAAGAGAATCATTCAAACAAAAAAGAAACTAAACTTCATTCAATAGTTCAAAATGGGGTTACACAGTTATCCCTCCAAAGCTTGGAGTCAAGAACCTATCTATACTAACTACAGAGACAAAAGATAAAAGTAATTACAAGACTTAAGTAAGGAACTCGTTGAACGAGTGTAGCAATTATTTCTTCGGTTTCTTCTTGTTGTCTTCTTTTGTTTTTTCCGACGACTCCTCTCCCTCATGCTTTTTCTTGGATTTCTTTCTCAATAAAGAAGCGGAGTCAGGAGTAGGAGACGGAACATCCAGTGGTTTAAACCTGCCCGGGAGAATGATTTTCAGAGGTCTGTTCCGCGGGTCGGTAAGTTCCAGTATCTCAGGTTTGACTTTGACCTCGACCTTTTTCTTCTCCTCTTCGGCGAGGCGTTCCTTCATGCTCATCTTTGAGGTATGCTCAGAGGCGCCAGTGATTTCGATTTCATCACTCCCTTCGGCAGGAGACGAAGTGTCAAGCTTGTCATCATCTAGCGCCCCGATCACTTGAGCGTCAGGGCCATGAGTTACTCCCGCGTGAGCAACATCGCTTGTTTTCTTTGCCTCCTCCTTGGCGTCATCGCTCCTCGGAGTTGGCTCGGGATCAGAGCAGCCTGCATGAAAACATAAAAAATGAACATTAGAACGAATAAATGCTGGAAAATAACAAGATCTTTTGACTTCTAGAAAAGAAGAGTTTCCTACCGGGTTCTGGTTGGCTATCGGTTGCGCGTGGGGTATCACCCTCCAGAATAGGAGATAGCACATGAACGCCATGCCCGGGATCTTCAGGATCATAGCCGGCATGCTGCTCGAACGGGTCAAGTGTCGGCCGACCGGCCGGTTGAGCAGCGGGAGGAGCAGCAATATGAGGAGCCGTAGTCTCAGCCCCAGACGGGCCAGCTTCATCACTTTTCTCTTTTGAAAGGGGAGAGCCTTTGTTATAAAGCGCCAAAGCTGCGGATAAATCCGCTGGCTCATTCCCCCTAAGAAACTCCTTCACCAAGGCATCCTCATCGACCTCTTCAAAGCCCAACTCGATTTTCCTAATCTTCACCAAAGTTTCCCGGGCCTCAGCTAGGGATTCGAGATAGCCATCGCCCAAGAATGTCAAGTCACGGTGCATAAGGACGCGGGCTCCATACTCAGCAATCAACGGGTCAAACATGCACTTGACCTCTTCCCTGCCGGCTTCTGCGGTCGCCTCGAGGCGAGAATCAATCTCCTTCGCAGCTTTTCTTTTGCCCTCCTCACGGGCTTCGTCCTTCATTTTTTCAACCCCAGCAAGTTCGTCATCGAGCTTCGTTTTCAGGAGCCGAGTAGCAACGATTTCATCACAGTATCGTTGTGACTCTTCTTGAGCAGCTACTTTGTCCTCTTTCTCCTTGGAAAGTAATTCCTTCAACTCTTTGACTTGTATAGCGAGCGCGTCCCTTTCTTTTTGGATGGAATCTTTTTCTAGGGCAAGGGCACCGCTACGCTGGATTGCTTCATCAAGTTCCTTCTTGTGAGCCACCTCTAAACGAGCGACTGCCTCAGCAGTATCTTTTGCGCTTTGCTCAGTGGATTCCAGCTTCGACTTGTACGAAGCGAGCTCCTCGTCTTGGTGCTTGATGATGTTCTTGTCACAGCCAGCCTCCAATTTCAGACGATCAATCTCATATTGTCGCTCAACAGACACCTCCGAGATCTTTTCAACCAAGTGAACAAACGCGTCATGTTGAACATAGACGTCGTTGTTACAGGCAATGGCACTCTGCTTCACGTGCCCAGGAATATGATGGATAGCTGGGAGGAATTTCAGACCGTCAAAGCAAATTTTTGGAAATTTGGCCTTAAGATCGACCATCTTTTCTGCTACAGTTGGTTCAACCGCGGGAGTAGGGGGAGGAGGCCTTGGAAGTTCTGCTCTTTTTCGTTGCTCCCGAATTTGCCTCGTACTAAACAAACCAGAGTGTTGTTCTCGAGGAGCATCGGGTTGGGACCCCTTTTGTAGAGACTTCTCTCTATCCGGCTCAGTTGGAGAAAGAGGATCACGGGACTGAGAAGATTGGGAATATGCCTTCTTACGATGAGACGAATTGCGGGGACGGTTGTCTCTATCTTCATAATCATCTCTGTCCCTGCATCTGCCCGAATCTGAATCCCGTCCGGAATGATGAAATATGGAAGAGCCGTGAAGACGATCGAATCCGTGAGAGCGCCCCATGTCACCTACAAAGAATAGAGGTAACAACGAGTTAAGAAAGATCCGGGAAATAAGAAAAAACTTGAAGTGTATGATGGAATACGTATGTGCGTGTGTGTCCTAGTGTTCCCCCCGACAGACCAGTTCTTTTGTCTTTACTAATCGGAGTATTGTCTCCCTGGAGTGGGAGTTGAACTCCCGCATTGCCTCTAGCGGGCGAAGAAAACTTGAGGGCTTCAGGATCGTCAAACCCGTAATTAAGTATATCGTCGGGGATAGAAAGATTCGACAAACCCCTTAGAGAACTCTCCAGGTGCTATGAGGAAGCCTCTTTCTCTGGCGGGATAGGCATATCTTTTGAAGTGCCGCCAACTTTCTCCTTCCGAATATTGTATTTTAACATCTTCTTTCCCTTTGAAGGGGAGGATGACGTTTCAATGTCATGAACTTCGACCGCCGGATTCCAAGCGGGACCCACATTCTCGCCTTGGGTCTCAGGAGCTTCGTCCTCTTTGTGCTCACCTTCTTCGTGCGTATCGGAGTACGGCGTGATGACGATCCGGCCTGTTTTTTCCCTTTACCGGATGCTGGCTTGGGAATGGAGACGCCCTCCGGGAGGCTAATCCGACGACCTGGGGCTAGCAAGCCGAACCTTGACAATGATTCATTCGAAATGATGGTTCGGATGTCTCGCTCCTCGGTAGGAAGAGCTCTAATGTCCTCAACGGCCTCAGAATATCCTCGACCCTCCGGACGCGGGTTGATACCTGAAAAGATGAAACGAGGAGTTAGAAAAAGCATGACTCCAAATAAAACGCGAATGATGACTCAACAAAGAGACTTACTGCCTTCAACCCATCTCCTCGCAAAACCAGGAGGGCAACGCACGTAGAACCATTCATGTTTGTACAGGGCGAATTTACTACATGCTCCTGTCAAGATTTGGCATTTGTGGTACGGCTCGAGGAACATGAAGGAAGGGCTGTCTTTCCGTTTCTTGATCATATAGATGTATCTGATGTCGCCAGAGGTTGGAGGTCTAGAGAAGACGACCATAAAGAGTAGATAGGTCCCATATAGAAACGCGTGACCGTTCGGATGTAGCTGCGAGGGAGCAATGTCGATGTACTGCAACACGTCCCGGAGGAATAAATTAAACGGAGGCACGCTGCCCATCCAACACGTGAACTTGTTGCATGTGGTATATCCGACTGGGGGCAGGTGAGGACGATCGTGTCGCGAAGGGACTAACACATCGGCAAAAGGAATCCCGTGAATGGAGCATATCCGTCGAAGTGCGGCTTCATTGATCTTCGAAGCTTGTGAATCGATCGGGTTGTCTAAAAGAATTGTTGCCTCTAAGGCATCAGGTGCTAAGTTATGGACAGGGGAAGTCGACGGATTTGAAGTATCAGCGGCTTCTTGCCTTGATGACGGCCCAGGCCTGTCAGATATGGTGGCGGAGCTAGACTTCATAGACATCCCCAATAAATAATGAATCTGTTTAAGTGCCTGCGAAAACTATACTTGAAAAACGTTGAACGTTAGAGCTAACAACACGAATATTCCCCCCGTGTGGTGTGTGATATAGTGCAAGCAATCGTGTAAAAGCGTTAAAAGTTTGAAGGTCGCAAAGTTGTTGCTATAAAACTGAGCATCAAGTCATCGCCTTCGGAGACCGTCATCGCTGACCGTCCCCAGAAGCCTGCCTTTTGGCGATTACGATTCCAGATCCAGAAAACGTATGGTAATCTGAGATTCAGATTTACGTTTACGGAAGCTAAGAAGTTGGTGGTCCAGGTCGGCTTCACATATGCTAGAGTGCTTAGGGCCCTGTTTCTCGTTTTGCTATACGGGTGGATATAGTTAATAAATTTCGCGACTATTCGGCTAAGTCCTGGTTCAGCTAAAGTCATTGTTCGGCTAAGTCCTGGGTCGGCTAAAGTCATTGTTCGGCTAAAGCATTGTCCAACTAAAGTCATTGTTCGGCTATGTCCTGGTTCAGCTAAAGTCATTGTTCGGCTATGTCCTGGTTCAGCTAAAGTCATTGTTCGGCTAAGTCCTGGGTCGGCTAAAGTCATTGTTCGGCTAAAGCATTGTCCGGCTAAAGTCATTGTTCGACTAAGTCCTAGTTCAGCTAAAGTCATTGTTCGGCTAAGTCCTGGGTCGGCTAAAGTCATTGTTCGGCTAAAGCATTGTCCGGCTAAAGTCATTGTTCGGCTAAAGCATTGTTCGGCTAAAGTCATTGTTCGGCCTTGTTTTGTTCGGCGTGTTTTAGCCTAAGTATGGTACGGTATTTGTGACTGTTCGGCTGGAATGACCATCGGCACGCTGTCTTCAACATTGGCCTTGTCTCTTTCTCCATCCACACCGAACCACAAGGGCAAATCGTTCAGCAAGTCGTACCAGACCAGACCGCTCGATGCCCCCAGTCATCTCCTACTTCTTCCATGTTTCTACTTCCACCAATCTGGTCCGGCATAAAATACCTATGCTGAACCACAGTGTTTTCTGGAAAAAAACTCATCTCTATTTACACTTCCTACCACCCTCGTCGCGTGACTCGACATTTTGTCCAAGGCTCGATTTATCCCATCAATTAAGGGAGTTCGAGCATAAAGGCTGTATTGAGATGAAAGGATCGGTACCTAGTTGGTAAGGAAGAGACTTGGGAAGAATCGGCGAGTTGTATGCTGCTAGGTTCGGCGGGGGCAAGGCAGAGGTATTGGAAGTGTGAAAAGGAAAAGAAGGATAGAGGTGCTGGCTTTTATAGGGAAACAGAAGAAGTCGAAAAGGCTACATCCGGTGGAACCGGTCAAGGTCATGACGTTCCTAAAATGTTAAATATTAAAATTTTTTGAACTTTGTTAAATATTAAATATAATTATCAATTATAATTATTAATTATTGAACACTGAATAATAAATTATTAAATGTTAGTTCCTAAAATGTTTTTTTAATTGTAAATTAATTAAATATTAAAATTAATTATTAATTATTTAATAGCATTATTTAATATTAACTATTAATTATTTAGTACTAATTGTTAATTGTTAATTATATTTATTAATTATTAAATGTAATTGATAAATATTAACTACAATTTACTAATTATTAATAATTAACTATAATAAATTATTAAATATAAAAAATAATTATTGGTTACATATAATAATTAGTAATTATAAATTAGTTATTAATAATGATTAATTGTATAAATTATAAATAATAACCTATATAAGGTGTCATTTATAATTATTAATAATATTCTATCATTTACAAATTGTTAAATAAGTATTAATTAAAGGGAATTAGGCATAAGGACAAACTTTGAAAAAAATTTAGGCTGAAGGACACAAAGTTTCATTTTTGGGCTGAAGGACAAACTTTGAAAGAAAATTAGGCTGAAGGACAATGCTAAATATAGTAGCATTTTGTACAGTGCAAACATTGTACAAAATGCTAATTATAACCAGCATTATATCCAGTTTTACATTGTACAAAATGCTAGTTGTATTTAGCATTGTCCTTCAGCCTAATTATCTTTCAAAGTTTGTCCTTCAGCCTAAAAATGAAACTTGTTGTCCTTCAGCCAAAATTTTTATGAAAATTTGTCCTTGTGCCTATTTTCCACTATTAATTATTTGTTATTGATTATAACTTTGGGAAAAAGTTGTGAAAACAATACTTTTATTGTAGCCACTGTTGTTAAATGGGTATTGCTACAACTTTTCCAAAAAAAATGTAAAAACAAGGTTTTCACAACGTTTATATAAAAAAGTTGTAAAAAACATTGGTTTTTACAACATTTGCTGTAAAAACGCCGTAAACACAAGGATTTTACAACTTTTTCTGTAAAAACGTTGTAAAACGAAAGGTTTTTACAACGTTTTAGAATAAAACGTTGTGATAGGTGTTTTTTGTTGTAGTGGCTTAGTGTCAATTTCAAAATCCATGTACACGAATATTTATCCACAAAATTTTATAAAAATATTTATTTCAAAATTAATTAAAAATACTAATTTTATTTATTTGCTTAACATATATTGAATCCTAAAAAATAAAATATAAACTCATTTTTATCAACAAAAATTATAAGTGAATTTTATTCAAATATAAAAGTACATATATCTCAAAACAATAATTACATACATAGAATTATGTTAAGTTCAATTTATAACTCATTTATCCTAGTATGTATTACATAATAAATTCTATTATTCAAAAATATTCATAACAATATTTTTTAGTTATATACCGTGTACAACGCACGGGTTACACACTAGTTAATACATAAGCATGATTCCGATGCATATTTCTTTAGCTTAGTGATATTGGCCTGGTAGTGTTTTTACAACTTCTCTGACTATCATGTATCCTACTTTTTTATCATTATTTATTTCAGGTTTCATAATAGCAGTTTTTTCTTATAATCGGCTATGTCATACAGTTTTCTTTTACTTTTTTATATTACTTATTTATTATTTATTTACATTTTTACTTCTGATTTTATGAGTCTACCTTGTTGTTTTGTAGTAAGTTGATCGATTTATAAGAGAAATTCAGAAAATTTTGTCGTTATGTAAGTTGTTCAAAGTCGTTACGAGGTGATCGTATATTCTATCACCCGTGTTTGTAAGATTTTTTTTGTAGTGTAGGATAAATTTGTTGCTGTAGGTACTTTTTACTCTAGTGACATCTAAAAGCTTATCATAACAACATTGTGAAGCTACGTGAATACTTACAGAAGGAGTATGTTTTGCTTTGGAGTAAAGTTGATTTATTTTTATTTTGAAAGCAAGTGAATGACATAGGGCAAACAAAACAAAAGGGCATGATTGAACCGCGCAATGAGGTTAACACACTCAAGGAAACGTTTCTAGCTTTCCAGATTAACCATATCAAAAATGTATGCATAAAAATAAATTAATA